>CM077305.1:53922500-54547500 GCA_039655065.1 Glossophaga mutica
TAAAAAAAGAGAGAAACATTTTCGGTCATGTGTGAAAGTTCTTGAATAATGGTGTGGGCAATGCCTGAAGGAGTGGGTAATACCCCAGTGGGTATTGCTGGGGTACTGGAGGGGGCGAAGGGGAAAAATTAGGATAACTATGATAACATAATCAATAAAACATAATTTAAAAAAGAAAAAATCTGCCTAAAAAAAAGAAAAAAGAGAACCCTACCAAAATGGGAAGAAAAAATGAAGAAACATTGTCATTGAAGAAGCAATCAAAAATTTCAAATCTTTGAAATAGACCATTTTCTCTATGAATGCTTTCAAATTTGTCACCCAGAATTTTGAAAGTGACAACTTGATTGGGGAGGGCAATAGCAGTGAGAAACAAGCCCATGTTTATGTCTAGCAGACAAGGGGTGCAGGGGAGCCCAGTGCCTCCACATACTGGCACTAAGCTCCTATCCTACTGTTCCGTTCCATTTCATCCAGGGTAGGTGTCACCAAGGAGAATCCCCTGCTTCCAGGGTCAGCTCCCTATTCTCTAGGTCTCCTCAAGCTCCCAACTAGGGCTAGCCTCTGCTCCTAAGAGAACCTGCTCAACTCCGTACTGAACACAGGTGGCCATGACATGAACACCACACTGGTGGCTGCAACAAAGACCTGCAGACTCAGCCATGACCTGAATCATGAAACTCATGCTCTGTAACCAACCTGTGATGCTGCTTTAGCTTATGTAGGCAGCACTTCTAGTGCAGCAGCCATGAGATACCCAGATCCCAGGAACAGTTGAGGAAGGTATATAAGGTACACTTAAAATGTAAGGTAACTGATTTATTCTTTCATTCAACAGATAGCATTTTTCACCCTCTTTAGCAGTTCTGAAATTTTTAGCAAATGATGTTGTCAGGAGACTTTCTTTCTCATGTCCAAACAAATTCTATTTCATGAAAATTTAAGGCAAAATATTTAATACCTATTCTTTAAAACAATTAGTATTTGCTCACTGAGTTTTTTTGGTCCATTCATTTGCAATGCATACTAAAGAAATTTCAGTTTTTCTTCATTATACATCTGTATTTATTCTTAAGATTCTGCAGCTTTTAATTTTAGTCAGATTTAGTAATTAAGTCTCATTTAATTTTAATGAGATTTTCATAAATCCCATAGTTCATATTACTTTTTTCTCCAGTAATATAGGTTTATACTGTATATTGATTTGCCTTTCAAAATAGTAATATTATGTCATTATCATTTATTAAATAATTTGTAACTCCTAATACATTAGTCTCATTTTGCTGGGAATGAATAAGTTATTCCACTTCTCTAAGCTTACCCTCTTTAGCCATATATGAGAAGCCAACAGCCAACATCATACTCAACAGGTAAAAACTAAAAGCTTTCCCATTAAGATCAGGAACAAGACAAGGATATCTACTTTCACCACTTCTAGTCAACATAGTATTGGAAGTTCTAGCTACAGCCATCAGACAAGGAAAAGAAATAAAAGGCATCCAAATTGGAAAAGAGGAAGTACAGCTGTCAGTGTTTGCAGATGATATAATAGTGTACATAGAAAACCCTATAGACTCTACCAAAAAAGTACTAGACCTAATAAGCAAATTTGGCAAAACAATGGGATACAAAATCAATATTCAAAAATTGAAGACATTTTTGTACACCAACAACAAAATCTCAGAATCAGAAATCAAGAAAAAAATCCCATTTGCTATAGCAACAAGAAAATAAAGTACCTAGGAATAAACCTAACCAAGGAGGTAAAAGAACTGTAGTCAGAAAACTACACAACACTGAAGAAAGAAATTAAGGAAGATACAAATAAATGGAAGTGTATACTGTGTTCATGGGTTGGAAGAATTAACATCATCCAAATGTCCATACAGCTCAAAGCAATTTATGGATTCAACGCAATTCCTATTCAAATACTAATGACATATTTCACAGATATGGGACAAACATTCCAATTTATATGGAACCATAAAGGTCCCTGAATAGCCTCAGCAATTTTGAGAAAGAAGAACAAAGTAGGAGAGATCACAATACCTCATATCAAACTATATTACAAAGCCACAGTAATCAAAACAATTGGGTACTGGCATAAGAACAGACACATAGACCAATGGAACAGAAAACAGAGCCCAGAAGCAACCCCATGTCTTTATGGTCCATTAATATTGGACAAAGTGGACAAGAGCATAAAGTGGAATAAAAATAGCCTCTTCAACAAATGGTGTTGGGAGCTCTGGACAGCTACATGCAAAAAAAAAAAAAAAAAAAAAAAAGGAACGACTGCCAACTTAAATCATACACAAAAAAATAAGGTCAAGGTGGATAAAAATACTTCAATGTATGTCTTGACACCATAAAAATCTTAGAGGAGAACAGAGGCAGGAAAATCTGATATTCCACACAGCAAATTTTCACTGATATGTCCCCTACAGCAAGGGGCATAAAGGAAAGAATAAGCAAATGGGATTTTGTCAAATTAAAAAGCTTCTGCACAGCTAAGAAAACCATTGGCAAAATGAAAAGGGAACCAACTATATGGGAGAACATTTGCCAATGATACCTCAGAAAAGAGTTTGATCTCCAAAATATATAAAAGCTCATACAATGCCACACCAAGAATAAGCAACCCAATTTAAAAAAAATGGTCAAAGGACCTGAACAGACACTTCTCCAAGGAGGACATACAGAGGGCCCAGAGACCTATAAAATGGTGCTCAGTATCGCTAGCTATCAGAGAGATGCAAATTAAAACCACAATAAGATACCACTTCACTGGTCAGAATGGACATCATAAACTAATCAACAAGCAACAAGTGCTTGTGAGATTGTGGAGAAAAGGGAACCCTAGTGTAACATTGGTGGGAATGCAGAGAGGGGCAGCTACTGTGGAAAACAGTATGGAATTTCCTCAGAAAACAAAATGAAACTGCTTTTTGACCCAACAATTCCACTGCTGGGATTATACCCTAATAATTCTCAAACACCTATTCAAAAAACTTATGCACCCCAATGTTCATAGCAGGGCTATTTACAACAGCCAAATGCTGGAAACAGCCTAAGTGACCATCAGTAAATGAGTGGACCAAAAAAACTGTGGTACATTTACAGAATGGAATACTATCTGCATAGATATAAAGAAAGAAGGCAGTCCAACCTTTCATGGATGGAAGTGGAGAACATTATGCTAAGTGAAATAAGCCAGGCTGTGAAAGACAAATACCATATGATTTCACCTATAAGTGGAATTTAATCAACAAAACAAACAAGTAAGCAAAATGTAGCTAGAGACTTGGAAATAAAGAACAAACTGACAGTGACCAGAGGGGAGGGAAAAAGGTGATAACAAGGCAAAGAAGGGGAAGGGCTGTTAAGGAAAATATATAAAGGACACATAGACAAAGACAATGGGAGGAGAAGACTGAGTGTGGGAGGTGGGGGTAGGTAGGGTAGGAGAGAGTAATGGGGGAAATAGGGACAACTGTAACTGAACAATAAGAAAAAAAGAAAACTGTAAACCTACCTTCTTTAATATCAAAAGTGTACTACCATTATTATACTCTGCATTGAGAACCTCCTTTGGAAAAACCATTCACAAAATTCTAGTGCTCTATAGAAGTAGTGCTGCATATGTACTATAAATTATGTAATTCAGTGGAACCACACACACACACACACACACACACACACACACACACACCCTGAGCAAGCTTAAAAAAAAATAACAAAGCTGGAGGTATCACGCATCTTGATTTCAAACTATATTACAAAGCTATAGTATTCAAACCATATGGCATTATAATTAAAACAGACACATAGATCAATGGAAAAAATAGAAAGTCTGGAGAAAAGCCCATGCATATAAGGTCAATGCATTTATGATAAAGAAGCCAATGTTATACAATAGAGGAAAGGATAGTCTCTTCAAAATATCATGCTGAAAATCTGCACAGCCACATGCAAAAGAATGAAACCATATCCTTATCTTATATCATACACAAAAGACAACTGAATACTTAGGTATAAGTATTGACTTAGGTGTAAGACCTGAAACCATAAAACACCTGTAAGAAAATAGGAATAAGACTTTGACATTGGTCTTTACAGTGATTTTTTTTTTTTTATTTCATAACAAAAGCAAAGGCAACAAAGGCAAAATAAACATGCAAAACTATATCAAAGCTAAAAAGAAAGAAAATATTTGCAAATCATATATCTAATAAGGGGTTAACAGTCAAAATGTATAAAGAACTCATACAACTAAATAACAAAAACTCAGACAATTCGATTTAAAAATTGGCACAGCAATGGAATATATATTTTTCCAAAGGAGATGTACTAACGCCAACAAGTATGTGCAAAGATGCTGTACATCACTAACCTCTGGGAAAGTGGAACTCAAAACCACAATAAGATATCACCTCACACCCATTGGAATGACTGTTATCAAAAAGACAAGAGAAAATAAGTGTTGATGATATGAAGAGAAAGGAACCTTTGTGCACTTTTGGTGGGAATGTAAATTGGTACAGCTATTATGAAAAACACTGTAGAAATTCCTCAGAAATATTAAAAATAGAACTACAAATTACCATAAATTTCATTTCTGGGTATATATCTATAGAAAATGAAAATAATATAGCAAAGAGAGATCATGTGCACTCCCATGTTCTTTGCAGCATCATTCGCAATAACCAAGATATGGAAACAAGTATCCACCAATGGATGAACATGTAAAGAAGGTGTGGCGTTGCACATACATATGTAGGTGTGTGTTGTTCAGCCATGAGAAAGAAGGACTCCTGCCTTTGAGCCAACACAGACAATGTAGACAGCCCTCGAGGATATTATGTTAAGTGAAATAGGCCAGACAGAGAAAGACAAATGCTGGCATGGTATCACCTTATATGTGGAATCCTATAAAAACTAAATTCATAGAAATGAAGAGTAGAAAAATGGTTTCCAGAGGCTGGTGGTGGGGAGGGACATGAAAGAAATAGGGAGAGGCTAGTAAAAGAGTATAAACATTCAGCTATAAGATGAATAAGGTCTGAAGATCTGATATAATACATGGTGATTATAGTGATAACACTGCATTGTATGATTGGAGTTTGCAAAGAGAGTAGAACTTGTGTGTTCTTACACACGAGAAAAGATTTAAAAGGTAACTCCATTTAACTTGATGACAATGGATATATCTTCTATTGCCACTTAACAAATTGCCACACAGGAACTGAAACATGCACACATTTATTACCTCAGAGTTTTTGTGCATTGAGTTAGGAATGGATTAGTTGGGGCTTTTGCACCTTCTCAGAAGGCTACATCAAGATTTTCACTGGATTGTGTTCCATTTAGAGGATTAACTAGGGAAGAATCTGTTCAGGCTTATTCAGGTTGTGGGTAGAATTGATTTCCTTACAGCTATGTGACTGGTGTCTCCAGCTTCTGGCTAGCTATTGCTTTGGCCCCCTCAGGTCCTAGAGTCTGCCTGCAGAACCTTGCCATGGGTCTTCTTCCAAGAGAGTTCCTAATATGGCTGCTTGCTTCTTCAAGGCCAATAGGAGGCTCTCTAGCTCAAGTCTGTTAAAATGGTGTTTTATGTCAAAAATATACATTCTTTTTGCTATATTCTATATAGTCTAGAAGAAGTTACAGGTTCTCCTGTACTCTAGTTGAAGGGATCATACAAGAAAATGACTCACTGGGTGTCACCACAGGTGTGTCTGCCATACTGGCCTAATGAACATCATCACAATTTTATGATTAAATTATATGATGTGAGCACCTGGAAACCAAACACGTATTATTTCATGTATTTCCCATATTTCTTGTAAGATTTTTTGTATGAAAGTATGCATATCCAAATAATTTCAGACATGTAGAGGACTTTTGATATCAATCTTCTTTTACCTATTTGAATACAAGTATTACTAACTAATTTTCTGTATTTTATAACCATAACATTCTACTTAGTACACGATTCTTTCTTTTTTCTTTCCCCCTCTTTCTTTTAGTATTATGGAATAGTAAATGAACTTATAATATGTTCCATTTTGAATTTATTCATGTCCTGAGGTGTTCTGGTTTTGTAGCAAAACATATTTTTGATCTTTATAATGATTTTATCTACAACCTTCCTATCTGTTCTCTTATTAAAAAGAAGAGATAAAGAGAGAAAGAGCTCTAGTGGTGGCCACCGCAGTATTCAAAATAACAAAGGTAGGCATTGAAAGACTTGGCTGCATTGACAGCGACAACCAAAACAAAGCATTATTTATGAAGTGTGCCTTGCTACAATTTTCTAATGGTAATTTCTTATTCCCTGACTCATTCCTCTTTTAGCATACAGATCTAATGAAAACATTATGGAACGAAACCTCAAAACAATCTAATGCTAAAGCGCACTCAAATATTGCTTAGCATGATGAAAAATATTGTAAGAACAAATCATTGTGACTGGGATTTTAATAGGACAAGCTGTGACTTCCAGGCAGCTTTGGGTGTAGAATTTGGTACATCAGATAAACAAAGCAGCTGCTTTTGTCTTTGTGCAACACAGAAAGCCACAGCCTTGTCTAATGCCTGGCTTAATGGTCCTCCCTTTTCGATAAAGCTGTATGTATGTTTGTATTTAGAAGTAATTTCCCTGTGGAAATTATCGTGATGGACCAGACAGCTGAGGTAATGATATAACCAGGGTTACTGAACATTTCACTGCTTGCATTAGAAAGATTATATAGTTAATCAATCCACAAGTACTTCCTAAATTCTTATGCAAGAGACACAGTGGCAAACCAGCTTATAATCAAATGAGATAATGCAAATTATAGTACACTGTAAACTTTAAATCTGTTAAAATGTGTTACAATTATTTGAAATAATAAATTATTATTTACACTGCTTTTTTACTTTTATCAAATCTGTTGAAAGTGACCCAGAATTATCTGGATTGAAAGCTATTATAGTTAAAACCAAGCATACTGGGAGCCAGGTGGAAAGGTTAATGGAACACAAGTTAGATTCTTAGAAGGTGCCCCCAAGATTCTACTATGTTCACTTTAAATGTAGCAAGATAAGGAATCTTTGTTCTGCACTGAATAAATGAACGGGGAGAGAACAGTGCATTTATGGATGCTCAATATTCCAGGTAAATCTAATTTATTAAAGAGTGACCTAATTGAAAGGTGTTTTTCTGCTATGCAAAGGGCAATTGACCTCAAGATCATCATTTCGTCATATTTACCTTTGATTATAAATGTATATAGTTTGGCATGACATTGTTACATTTACTACACAGGAACATTGAAAATGGCTTTTATACATTTCACTAGTTATGAAAGAAAAGTTATGATTTAGCCTTAAGCCAGCTTCCCTGGGTCTTTTCTTATTTTCTATTTCTTTATCATTTATATAGAAGCTCCTGTTATTCTTCATTTCTCTTCCACAAATAGAGCCCTCAGTGCTGCATTTTTAAGAGACAGTACTAATCCCACTTATTAAGTGGGCTTTGAATGCTTACAATTCAACGCTATCTCTTTGACTTGTCAAGTTTGGTGATGCCTTGAGCTCGAGGGCATATACAGGGAACCTCTATTTTTTCTTTTCTTTTCTTTGCAATCAGCAGCGTAGTATCAGAACACAGACAACTAACAGTTCCCAAACCAGATGGCTTCTGGTGCTGCCTTCATGTACTTCAGTGAAGGAGAGTGAAACTTCGCAAACTATTATATCTTCCAATCTGCACGTTGCCATTTTGATACTAACGCAGTTTTTCTAAACAATGTTTCCCAAACTGCAAGTTGCTAAACAGATGCACTTTCTTGACATTCCTCTTCAATTCATAGGGTGTTTTGAATTTAAAGACCCATAAAATAGTCTCCTTGCAGTGAAGGAATTTGTTTCTACACTCAGCAGTTAACAATTGCATACATATAGAAAAGGTTAATGTCTTGGCTTTAAATTTAATTTTCACCTTCTTTATAAGGTTTTCAAGCTAATAATCTAGACATCTTTTAGTCCATTATTGTTATTATTGTTATGGTTATTATTTTATTTTTATTTTCAATATAGAAAGGTCTGGAGCCTAATTAACACATGGTGAATTATAAAGAAACTGATCACACTCTGGCCTAAAGCAGATAGGGACTGAAAATCAAGCCTTTAAAAAACACCTTGTGAAACTCAATAATCCTTTAGTCCAGAGGTCACTTGGCCAACATTTTACAATAAGCTCTTAAAACTTAAAGTAGTTTGCGCTTGAGGGAAAGAATCCTACGCATGAGTGATTACAAAGTGACTTGGCATTTGCCTTGGAGTATACTGACGTTGTTTGGAAAGTTCTTGATCTAGAGTAGTAGATGTTAGATGCCATAGAAAGAAAGCCGTTCATCAGGCAAGGTAGGGCAGATGTCACCAATTACAGTGACTGCACACAAAAATTAAAATTTAGAAGTAAATTAATCCAGGGTTACTTTATTTAAAATTAAAAAATGTTGTTTGATGAATTTTGTAGAGTTCTTTCATAATATATATTCTTTAATTAGAACATTTGTCTTAAACCAGTTAATGTTAAAATAAATTATATGTGACAATAATAAAATAAAATATCTAACCTAAAAGAAGTGTAAACAGAGACATTTTTTCTCTTTTAATTAAAAGTCAAATGAGCAGCCCTATAGCTTGTAGGCAGCTCTATAGTATTAGGGATTTAAGTATCCTTAGTGTCCCATGGTACAACCTTAACCTCAGTACAAAGACAATAGCTTCTGCATCTTAAGATGCAGGGAAGAAGGAACAGAGAAGGCAGGGGTGTGGATATATGCTCACTCTCTTGAAAATGGTTCCTGGAAGTAATTGTGTAACACTTTGCTTTCTTTATGATTCATTGTCCTGACCATAGCAAGTGGGCATGTCTAGCTGCAAGGGAGTTGGGGAATTTCATCTTCAAGATAAAAATTAAGGGATTCTATTCTGATGGCATGAGAGTAATACCTGACATGTCTGGGGATAGAAAGATACATGAAGAGTGAAACCTGAAGAACAAGGGACCCAGACATAGAGGAACCCACCAAAATATTGTGAGATTTACCTCCAGAGCTCAGCAAGTCCCACAGTAAATAATGAAGAAAAATCCCATTGTGCTTCCCTTTCAGGGAGTAAAGGGAAGTGGGAAAGGAAACATTCTGAAATACTCTAGAGCACTCTGTCCTTCTTAATAAGGCAGACACTCAGGGGAAACCAGTAAAAAGGGGCCTAATCTCCTAGGATACTGTTGGAGTCTAACTGACCCTGGGGAGATACCCAGTTTTAGCCCATCCTGGCCATCACATCGCCCCTAAGGGAGGAGAAATACAGAGAATACAGAGAAAAACTTGGAAAGTCCAGAGGGATAGGAGCAAAAAGACTGAGACCTAATTACAGAACTATAAAAAGCTTAATCTTGCCCCATACATTACTACCATACTACTAAAGGCTCATTTACAACATTTTTTTTAATCAGTACATCATGTTGGGCTAAAAAATAATACAAGGTATACTACAATGTAAAAAACACAATTTGAAGAGACAGAGCTAGCATCAGAAACTTATATGGCAGAGATGTTAAAATTATGAAACTGAGTTATTTAAAATGAGTATGACTATGATAAGGGCTCTAAACAATGAAGTAGAGAACATACATGAACAAATGGGCCATACAAACAGAGAAATGGAAAATCTAAGAAAGAAACAAAAAATGCTAGACATAAAAGAAATGTAATAAAAACGAATGGACATAAATGAGAGAAGAATCTCTGAGCTGGAAAATGTATCAACAGAATCCTTGAATACCAAAACAAAAAAAGTGAAAAGAACAAAAACTGAAAAAAAAAGAACAGACATTCAAAAAACTTTGAGACAACTACAAAAGATTTTATACAACTTTGTATTAAAGATAATACAACTTTTAGGCAAAAAAAAAAGAAAAAAGAAAAAGAAACAGAAGAAATACTTGAAATAATAATGACTGAAAATTTTCCCAGATTAATATTAAACACCAAACAACATATCCAGAAAGCTCAGAAAACACCAGGTGTTACAAATGCCAGAAAAAATCTATACCTGGACATATTTTAAAACTACAGAAAATCAAAGATAAAGAAAACTTTGTGAACAAAGCTGTCAGTGGGGAGCCTTACCCATAGAGAACAAAGATAAGAGGTATAGCAAACTTCTTCTCAAAAACTTGCAAGAAACAAAAGAATAAAATGAAATATTTTAAAGATTGAGAGAAAAAAACTCAACAACTGGGAATTATATACCCTGTGAAATTATCCTTTAAAGTGAAGAAAAAATAAAGCCATTGTCAGATAAACAAAAAGAGAAAATTTGTTATCATAGGATAATCCTGTAAGAGAAAGAGAAAGAAAATAATATACATCAAAAATTGGCTTTATATAAAGTAAGGAAGATCACTGAAGAATGAATAGTGATGGTAAAATAAAAACATTTATTTTACTTGGTATTAATTGATTTAAGAGATAACAGTTTATTTAAAACAATGATACCAATGTATTCAGCTATGTATGTTTATAAGACATTTCTGTTTGTGTATCTATAATATACATGCATACTTATATATAAGTAAAATGTATGATTGTAATGGTACAAAGGTTGGCAGACAGTAAATAGCATAATTTTTATCATTATAAGGTACATACTACCCGTGAAAGCTTATAGTGTTATTTAAAGGTGGAAATAGATTAGTTGTAAATATGTACTACAAACTCTAGGGCACCTACTAAAACAAGTAAAAAACAAATGATATAGTAAAAAAAAGAAGAGAAAATGAAACTATACAAACTGCTCAGTTAACCCCCCCCCCACACACACACACAGACAGTGGAAAACAAAAAAGGAACAAAGAACAAGAACAACAATTAGAAATGAATAACAACCATGGTAGATATTGACTTTAAATATGAATGGTCTAATTTTACAAATTAAAAAATAGATTTTGTCACAGAGGATCATTAAAAAATACTCAACTGTATGCTGAGTACAAGAAACCCAATTTAAATACAAAGACACAAAAAGATTAAAAGTAAGTGATCAGCAAAAAATATGCTAGAGAAACCTTAATTGAAAGAAAGCAGGAGTAGCTATATTAATTTCAGAGCAAACATAAAGCAAGGAAAGTTACAAAGGACAAGAAGGGCATTACATAATGATACACTTTTTAATTCTCCAACAAGTCATAAGATTCCTTAATATGTATGAACCTAACAACAGAGTGTCAAACGCTCTGAGAAAAAATTTGGTAGAACTACCAGGAGAAATAGATAAATCCACTATCATAGTTGGACACTTCAATACCCCTCTCTCAGGGAATCAGTAAGAAGAAAGTTGAACCCAATGCTATATATCAGGTGGATATAATTGACATCTATAGGCTAGACCATCCAACAATTGCAGAATGCACACTCTTCTTAAGCTCACATGGACCAGTCACCACAATAGACCACACCTGGCCATAAAACACACATTCACAAATTTTAAAATAGTAGAAATCACACAATGTTTGCCTTCAGACCACAGTAGAATTAAACTAGAAATCAATAACAAAAACTAGAAAACCTCCAAATTAATTGATATTAGATAACATATCTCTAAATAACATAGGAATCAAAGTAGAGATCTCAACAGAAAATTTAAAAATATTTTATATACGTAAAATAAAAACATAGCATAAATATTGGTTGGATACTGTGAAAGCAGTGCTTAGAGGGAAATTCATAGCATTGAATAAATATATTAAGAAAAAATAGCCTTGCCTGGTGTGGCTCGAGGATTGAGTGCTGGCCTGTGAACCAAAGGGTTGCCAGTTTAATTCCCAACCTGGGGCTTGTGCCTGGGTTGCAGGCCATGTCCCCACCTGGGGGTGTGCAGGAGGCAACAGATCAATGTTTCTCTCACAAATGTTCTCTTCCTCTCTTTCTCCCTCCTGTCCCTGTCTCAAAAAAATACATAAACAAAATCTTTAAAAAAGAAAACAATAATGATCTAAAGTTGATAATCTGACTCCATCTTTGGTAACTAGACAAAAAGAACAAATTAAATTCTGGCTAAGCAGAAGAAAATAAATAATAAGAATTAGAAAAGAATGAAATTGAAAACAGGAAATTAATAGAGAAGTGAAACAAAAAGCTGGCTCTTTGAAAAAGATCAATAAAATCAACAAGAATCTAATTAGGCTAAATAAGTAGAAAAGACAGGGGACCCAATTACTAACATCAAAAATGGGAGAGTGAACATTACTACAGATCCAGTAGTTATTAAAATAATAAAAATGTTATGAACAATTTGATTTGTATTGCCACAAATTTAATAACCTAGATAAAATGGATCAATTCTTGAAAGACACAATTTGCCAAAAGTCACACAAGAAAAAATAAACAATCTGAGTAGGCACGTGTCTGTTTAGAATTGAATAAATAATGAATCATCTTCTAAAACAGAAATTACCAAGCCCAAATGGGTTCACTGGAAATTTTAACCAACAATATAAGAAAGAAATAACACCAATTATCTGTAACCTCTTTCAGAGATAGAAGGAGTGAGAATTTTTCCTAATTGCTTCAATGAGGCTATCACTCCCCTAATAACAAAGCCAGAATAATACATTATGAGATATGAAGACTACAGACCAATATCTTTGATGAATATAGATTCAAAAGTCCTCAAAAATATTAAGAAATAAAGTACAAGAATGTATAAAAATAACTAAGCACCATGGCCAAGTGGAATTTATCAGAGGTGTGCAGGGCTGGTTCAACAGTTACAAATTCATTAATACAAACCATTGCTCAGCAGACCGAAAGAAATATATGGTCATATCAAGAGAGGCAGAAAAAAATTGACAAAATCCAATACCCATTCATAATAAAAACTCTCAGTAAACTAAGAACAGAGGAGAACTTTCTCAACTTAATAAATAAAATGTATTATGTTCTTCAACTAACATCAGACTTAATAATGAGATGCTCAAAGCTTTCCCACTAAGATCAGGTACAAGGCAAGGCTATCTACTCTCGCTGCTTCTTTTCAGTATCATAGTGAAACTCCTTGCTAATACAATAAGCAAAATACAGGTAACAAAATTATACCGATTGGGAAGAAAGAAGTAAAATTACACTTGTTTGCAGATAACATGATCATATACGTATAAAAATCAAAGAATTAACAAAAAATTCCCACCTGGAGCTAATAAGCAATTAGAGCAAAGCTGCAGTACAGAAAGGATACAAGATTAACACACAGTTGATTGTTCTCCTGTATGCTGGTAAAGAAAAATTGAAATTTCAAGTTAAAAATCCAATATCATTAAGATTAGCATCCCCAACATGAAATGGTTAGGTTTAAATCTAACAAAATATGTGAAAAAGATCTATAAAAGGAAAACTACAAAACTTTAAATGAATAAATAAATGAAGAGATTTTCCCTCTGTATACCCGGATAGGAAGACCAGACATTATCAAGATGTCAGTTCTTCCTAAATTGATCTATGGGTTCAGTGCATTCCCAGTCAAAATCCCAGAAAGTTATTTTTATGGATTATAATAAACCGAGTCTAAAATTTACATGGAGAGGCAAAAGACTCAGAATAGCCAACACAATATTAAAGAAGAAGGAAATCAGAGGGCTTGTACGATCTATATTTAAGACTAATTATAAAGACACAATAATCAAGACAGTGTGGTATTTACAAAAGACTAGTTAAGTATATCGATGGATCAGAACAGAAATCCCACAAATAGATCCCCAAATGTATAGTCAACTGATATTTTACAAAGGAGCAAAGATAGTCTTTTCCACAAGTGGTGCTGGAACAATTGGTTACTCACATGCAAAAATCAATCTAGATATAGAACTCATATCCTTTACACAGATTAACTCTGACTGGATCACAGACCTAAATGTAAAATGCAAATCTGTAAAATTCCTAGAAGATAACATAGGAGGAATCCTAGATGACCTTGGGTATGGGCATGACTCTTAACACACATCACCAAAGGCATAAGCTATGAAAAATAATTGATAAACTGGGCTTCATTAATATTTACCTTATGCTCCGCAAAAGACAACTTTAACAGAATGAGAACACAGGCCAAAAACTACATAAAATATTTGCAACAGACACACCTGATAAAGGAATATTATCCAAAATATAAAAATAACTATTATAACATGAAAATAAGAAAACAAAAACCTGGTTAAACAATGGGCAAAAGACACGAAAAGACACCTCACCAGTAAAGTTGTATGAATGACAAATAAGCATAGAAAGAGCATTCAATATCCTATATTATTAGGGAGTTGCAAATTAAAACAAGAAGATACTACTATACACCTATTAGAATGGACAAAACCCAGAACACTGACAGCACCAAATGATGGTGAGGGTGTGGAGCAACAGAAACTCTTATTCATTGCTGGTGGGAATGCAAAAAGATAGAGTCACATTGGAGAGTTTAGTGGTTTCCTACAAAAGTGAACGTGATCCAGCAATCATGCTCCTTGGTATTTATTCAAAACAGTTGAAAACTTATAGCCACACAATATCCTGCACACAGATGTTTGTAACAGCTTATTCAGTTACCAAAACATGGAAGTAACCAAGATGTCCTTCAGTAGGTGAATATGATGGTACATCCAGAAAATATGATAATATTCAGCACTAGAAATAAATGAGTTATCTATTAAGCCAGGAAAAGACACAGAGGAAACTTAAATGCATATTAGTAAGTAAAAGAAACTAATTTGAAAAGACTACATATTATATGATTTTAATTACATTACATTCTGGAAAAGGAAGAACTGTGGAAGACGTTGAAAAGATCAGTGGTTGCTAGTAGTTGGGGGTAAGGAAGAGATAATTGGCAGAGCAAAGACTTTTAGGGCAGTGAAATACCCTGTATGATATTATAATGATGGAAACATATGCAATTTTTTAGACTTATAGAATGCACAGCATCAAGTGTGAATCCTAATGTAAAGCCATGATTCTGGTTTATTTTGATGTGTCAATCAGTGTAAGTTCTTCAATCATAACTAATGTACCACTCTGGTGGGGTTTGTTGATTATGAGAAGGAGGCTTTGTGTTTATGGGAACAAGGGATATTTGTAAAATCTCTGTAATTTTCACTCAGTTGTGTTGTGAACATCAAACTACTAGAAAAAAGTCTTACTAAAGAAAAATTATAACCAAACAAAATGTAAAGCACATTTTCTGTTCTTATAGAACTTGATATCTCATTATAGAAATACATGGGCCCTGGCCGGTGTGGCTCAGTGGATTGAGCATGAGCTATGAACCAAAGGGTCACCAGTTTGATTCCCAGTCAGGGCAAATGCTTGGGTTGTGGGCCAGGTCCCCAGTAGGGGGCATGCAAAAGGCAACCACACACTGATGTTTCTCTCCCTCTCTTTCTCTCTCCCTTCCCCTCTCTCCTAAAATAAATAAACAAATAAACCTTAAAAAAAGAAATTCATGGTAAGCCATGAGAAGTTAAGTCACAAATGAAAGACAATTACATGATATATCACATTTAATGAGTCTAGAAAGAACAATGAGTTTAAAACCAGGAAAACTCTGAATGAGCTGGAATTGCCTATGAAGATTTGATGGAAAAGATGAGACTAAACTTTATATAGTTTGGTTAAAAAGAGAGGAGAATGAGCAACCTAAATTAGAGAAAAGTTATCAAGGACATTCATCTCTCTTTCTAAGTAGTTTTCTTGCTGTTCTGGCATTGTGTAAGAGTTTGCTGCTCTAGAAAGATGTTTTCTGAAAAGAGTGGTTCATCATTTTTTTTTGCTTAGTGTTTAAAATCTTTATAATATTATAGTACTATGTTTAAAATGATTTTGATGAATAATTTATTGAATTCATGAGAAAATCCCTTCCTAAAGAAAGTTTTATATTAAGTAAAACTTACCTGCTTCCCAGTTTAAAAGGTAAGGGCAAGTCATTGCTACAATATAAACATCCCAATATTATATTCTTCCAAATTTAAAAGTATCAAAAGAATACAGGAAGTTTTAAGAAAATAGGTATGAAATACCTATAAATAGACTGCAAATTCCTTTAGATTAAATAATCACTTTTGCTTACTGACATTTACATGAAACCTAGAAAATAAATGACACTCAAAAATCCTTTTCTATCTTGATATGAAAATCATTCTAAGAATATCCTCACATTAATTGTAATATTTTTACATGTTGATGATGATCCTTAAATAACCAAATCAGAAATGTTATACTGTGTATATTTCACTTAAAATATAGCACATAGACACATACACATATATATCTAAATTTTAAAACGTCAGCAATGATAATTGTTACATATTTTTTTATATTTAAGAGTTGGTGGCTTATGGGCAAAAGAACTAATTTTAAATGAACTAACTTTAGAGAATGTGATTTTATAAACTTCACCATATTTTGGTTATGAAATTGGCTTCATACCCTTTTAAATTTAATTATCTGAATGACACATTTTTCTCACATACATTCTTTTATCTCACCATATTTTCAAACTGCATGAGTTATTTCTTTTAAATAACCAGGCAAATGATTGTTTTTAAAGGGCAGGCTAGTACTTGGCTAACAACATGTTCAATTTAAAAGGTTGTTGGGGACTTCTGGTCAATATTGGGCGTAGGTCAACATGCTCACCTCCTAGCACAACCACATCAAAATACAACTAAATTATAAAACAATCATCACTCAGAACTGTCAGAATTTGAGTTGAGTGGAAGTATGAAAACTACTGAATTAAAGAAACCACACTTATCCAGACTGGAAGGAGGGACAGAGATATGGAATATGGTGGTCCCACATACACACGTGATGGATAAAAATTCAGGAGTGATATCTCAGGAGCAAGGAGTCCAGCCCCATACCAGACCCCCCACCCCCCGCCCAGCCTTGGGTTCCAGTGCCAAGAATATAAGTCCCCATAAATTCTAACTGCAAAAACCAGGAAGGACTGAGTTGGTGGAAGACACTTCTAGAGTTCCAAGCCATTCCTCTTGAAAAACCAGCACACGGATTTACTCAGACTCACTCCCTCTAAGCTCCAGCACAGGAGTAGCAGCTTGAAAAGCACCAGTGGCATAGAGGGAAGAACTGAAGTATCTGGCATCAGACCTAAGGGTTGGGGATAGCTTTCTCCCAGACAAAAAAGGGGACAGATGCCATTGTCCCTTTTATGAATCCTCCCCCCACAGAGCCACAGAACTGGTAGGTGGGTATCATATCTGAGACTCTACCGACCTAACACTGTTTGCCCCACCCTAGATATCCCCTGAGACCCTGCCCCACCCAATTTAGAGGCTCATCCATGCTGTTAATGGAGACTTTTCCATATGAATTGCTGGTCTTGGCTCATGCTTCAAAACTTCCTACATCTTATCAAGGATGTAGGCCTCAGTTAGCCACCGGCCCTCTTTCTAAGCAGCCCCAGGTCCACCACTAGCAGCAGCCAGGCTAGGTTCATAGCTTTGCTTCAACTGGGATCGCCAAGCCCAGCACAAATAGCAGCCATCTCAGACTGTTTTATAGCTCAGGCAAGGTGGCCCCAGGCAAAACACTGGTTGGGACTGAACTTGGCCAGCAACACCTGGGAAACCCCAAAGCCTATGCACCCAATAGACAGCTACAGACCATGTTGGAGCACCACCATCGTGCCCCTGCACAGTTGATACTCTACTGAGGGTGGAGGGTGGGGTTCAGTAGCCAGTCCTTTTAGCTTACCTGACTTACCTGAATAAATCCCTCCCATTGACCTACCAACAACAATTAAGTCTCAACTACAATGGAGGGTGTACTCAGTACACATGAAGGGCACACCTTAAGTACCTGCTTTGGGTAATAGAGGAGGCTGTGCCACTGTACCCTGTAGGACAGCAACTACATAGGTCATGCTACTCAGACAGGGAATCATAGCAGCCCTACTTAATACATAGAAACAAACACAGGGAGGTTGCTAAAATGAGGAAGCAAAGAAACATGGTACAGATGAAAAACAGATCAAAACATCAGAAAAAGAACTAAACAAAAGGGAGATAAGCGATCTATCAGATGCAGAGTTCAAAATACTGGTTATATGGATGCTCAAGGAACATAGTGAAGACCTCATAAGCTTAAAAAAAGCATCTAGTCAGAAACTAATAATTCACTAATTGAAATAACAATTTATAGAAACAACAGTAGAGTGAAGGAAGCCAAGAACCAAATCAGTGAGTTAGAACAAAAGGAAGCAAAAAGCAACCAATCAGAATAACAAGAAGAAATAAGAATCCCCTCCCCCCAAAAAAGTGAGGATAGTGTAAGCAGCCTCTGGGACAACTTCAAGTGTTCCAACATTCTCATGATAGGGGTGCCAGAAGGAGAAGAGGAAGAGCAAGTAATTGGAAATATATTTGAAAAAAAAAATGAAAGAAAACCCTAATTTGGTGAAGGAAATAGACAAGCAAGTCCAGGAAGCACAGAGAGTCCTAAACAAGATGGATTCAAAGAGAATCACTCCAAGGCACATCATAATTAAAATGCCAAAGGTTAAAGATAAAGAGAGAATCTTAAAAGCAGCAAGAGAAAAGCGGTTAGTTACCTAAATGGGAGTCCACATAAGACTTTCAGCTGATTTCTCAAAAGAAACTTTGCAGGCTTAAAGGGATTGGCAAGAAATATTCAAAGTCATGAAAAGCACAGACCTATAGCCAAGATCGTTCTATCCAGCAAAACTATCATTTATAACTGAAGGGCAGATAAAGAGCTTTTCAGACAAGAAAAAAATGAAAGGAGTTCATCATCACCAAACCATTATTATATGAATTATTAGATTATTTAAGAAAAGAAACTCAAAACTATGAACAATAAAATGACAATACATACATATCTATCAACAATTGAATATAAAAAACAAACTCAGCAAACAAGGAGAACATGCAGAATCATGGATATAGGTAGTGTTTTGATGATTGCCAGATGGGAGGGGGCTGTGAGTGAATGGGTGAAGAGGTGAAGGGACTAGGAAGTGCAAATCGGTGGTTACAGAGTAGCCATGGGGTTGTAAAGTACAGCACAGGAAATGAGTAGCTGAAGAACTTATATGCGTATGACCCATGGATATGAACAATGGTTGGGGGATTGCCTGAGGAAGGGGGCAGCTGCTGGGTAGAGGGAGCGGGCAAAAGGGGTAAAAGTGGGACAACTGTAATAGCATAATCAATAACATATAACTTAAAAATTAAAAAGAATTGAAAGGTTATTGGAAAGATTTTATCCAGATTATGAGACAAGTATACATTAATGCTAATTTATACTCAGTTTGACAGATTTTCAATAACATGATGTTGAAGTAATATTGGCATAGATAACATTTCAAGGTTATTAAAAATGTCCCAAGCTTGTCTTTTGGGTAATAGACATTCCTATAAATTGTTCAGGTACCACTAATGCACATGGCTGAGCTATATAGACTATGATAGAAGTGTAGATTAAAGGACGTGTTACGTTTGTTCATCTATCCATACCAGCATGCCTCAGAGTCTTCTAGTTTCTTTTCCCTTTTTCCCTCCCCAAAATATCTTACTGATATGATCTTCACCAGCAGTCCCCAACCTTTTTGGCATGAGGGGCTGATTTCACAGAAGACAATTTTTCCATGGCTTGGGGTCAGGGATATGGGAGACAGGAGGCAGAGCTCAGGCGGTATTCGCCTGCTTACCCATGGCTTACCTCCTGCTGTATGGCCCACTTCCTAACAGGTCACTGACCCCCTACCACTCAGTCCACTGCCCAGGGGTTGGAGACACCTGCTCTACCCCATGAACACATTATTTCATCTTTTCAGTTCACTTGCTAAAAAATGTACTTCTTCATGTTATATTTGTACCTTTTGAAGCTGTTAGTCCATGAATCCACTTTCTGCCTGTAAATTCCTTCATTTATTACCTTCCTTACCTTACATTCCATGATTTACAATAATCATACTCTTGAGAATGCCTTTTGCTCTCCACTTTTTTCGTGCTTGGAACAATGAACTGAATAATTCTGGTAAAATCAAAACAAAACAAATTAAACTTTTTTTAAAAAATATTTATTTATTTATTTATCTTTAGAGAGGAAGGGTAGGAGAGAGGGAGAAGGAGAGAAATAACAATGTACGGTTGCCTCTTATGTGTCCCATGCTGGGAACTGGCCTGCAACCCAGGCATGTGCCCTGACGGGGAATCGAACCTCGATCCTTTGGTTCGCAGGCCCGCGCTCAATCCACTGAGCTACACCAGCCAGGGCAAAACAAAACAAATTAAATCCCAAACAAATCAAACTCCAAAACTGGGGAGGTTGTCTTTAATATAAATGCACAATAATTCGTAAATATTGGTAAAGTTTCCTTCCATCTTTCCTACTATTACCACCAACTTCTCTTTCCTAGCTCTAGACTAGTTTCCATTTTTGCTATAGCCCTCCCTATTATTGAATCTTTGACCAACTTTCACAGTGATCTTTGCAAAATTTAAATCACTTTTCTGTCACTTCCACACTTAAAATCCTGTAATGGCTCTCAGTTACCCTTAAGTAGCATCCTAAACCCCAGAAGGAGGTTTACATCCTATACTGTGCATTATGGAGCCGTTTTATCTTCTTCTCTTCTCCTCGTAGGCTATCTTTCTCTTCAGCACACTAAATCCACACTGTCCTTTTACAGTGCCTTGTAAGTATTGGTCAAACAAATGAATAAAAGAATGGATGAATGGAATATGCTGTTGCAAATGTAGAAATTTGGAAACATTATTTTTGAAATACTGGTAAACTAGCTGGGGAAGAAACCATTACAATTTCTTAAATCACCAATGGATTAACATGTTTTTCAGAAAAAAATTATTAATTTGTGATTGTTTTCTAATATAATAAAATGCACTTTTATTTTTCCAACACAGATCTAATTATGTAATCACTAATTTTGTATTTTCAATAGCCAGAAAGAAGTGAATATATCTTATAGTTTTAATCCAATCTTGTCATAAAGAGCTGGAAACTGTGGGTCACAGAATTTAAATAAATCATTAATGCCACCCAACTAGCAAGTGGCGGAACTGCTATTAGGATCTGAGAGTAAATCTAACATCTTCCGTTCTGTAAAATATAATGTAAAAACCTTCCAAAAATTGTTTAGGCTTTAGCAAGCTACTTATTAAAAATATGATGAGAGAAGGCTTTAACATGGTCCTAAGTTATTGAGTTATCTTAATTCATATGTTCTAATGGTATAACTAAGAAATACTTCTCAGTGAAATGAAATCCAGTGCCTCTTTTCTGTAATTGGTTTTCACTGAGCCTGAGACATTCTTATTATCAGTTCTCATCTTTGGCACTCCTCACTGTCTTCCTATACAATTGATACTTGTTTGCTAACGCACACATTAATATTTAAGATTTTTTAAAACTTGTTTAGAGATCACTTTAAACTTCGTTAAATTGCATTTAGTTTGTGATTTAAGGCTAAAAGTAGTATCAGATCTGTCACCTTAACTTGTTGCCCTAAAATCTCCAGAAAGATTTATAGAGGAACTATAAAGAGAAAAGCAGATTTTCAAGTTGAATCTCTATCCACCCAGAGTAATAAAATAGGCAGAGTTCGGTATAATTACATGCTAAATTGCACACACACACATACTATAAACCTCGGCCCAATAATTGTTACTACGTGGAGGCAGTAAGATTTTTGTGGCTGGTTTTTTTTTTTTTTTTTTTTTTTTTTTTTATCACTACACTTTCCTAAGTCTCCCCTGTTCTTATCTCATTGTTTCTTCTTCTATGACATGTTTTAGTTAACTCACAAGCATATTGGGACTTTAACAGAATAACTGTCAAATAAATGTTTCCAACAAGGCAGGTTGACTCAATTAAAACAAAGTGAGCTGTATTTCACTGGTGTCAGAAGTTCGAGAGTTCTAAGACAGAGATAACTGTATCCACAGGTCATCCTGCTTTTTGTTATTGGTGTTAATAAATTGTATTGCTTATTACTACGTACAAGTCTATCACCCGTACTTGTTCTGTTTTCTTTTGCTTTGTTCCTAAAGAGTAATATGCCTCTACACTCAATTTTAACTACTCATTCACAGTTTGTATGCTTTTCCCATTAGTTTATATTGTGATTCTTTCCTCTTTGTGAAACCAGTTATATAGAGGTCGCTGAGAGCATTAGCAAGGCCTATTCATAGCTCTTGTGACTGAATATAAAAAAAGGTGTAAATACAGTTCTTGCTACAATAAACCTGACTTCTTTTATCTACATGAAGATCACATTGCAAATTTCTTTTTTTTTTTTTTTTTAATTTTTTTTTCTTTTAGATTTTATTTATTTATCTTCAGAGGGGAAGGGAAGGAGAAAGGGAGAGAAACATCGATGTGCGGTTGCCTCTTGTATGTCCCCTGCCGGGAACTGGCCTGGCAACCCAGGCATGTGCCCTGACTAGGGAATCGAACCGCGATCCTTCGGTTCGCAGGCCCGCGCTCAATCCACTGAGCTACACCAGCCAGGGCACATTGCAAATTTCTTGATTTACAAATTATATGCCTCTCAAAATGTATAAGCTTTGTGACCTTGGACAAGTAAAACATTTAAACCTCACATTCTTTAGGACTCACAACACTGGCCCTATCTAATCTATACATTATCGAGACACTCAAATTACATATTCATTGGAAAGCAATTTGTAATAGATAAAGAGATATTATAAAATGAGCAATCATTATGTCACTATTTATACTAACTTTTTCCCCAAATTATGTACATGTGTTGGAAGCATAGTTTTAAATGTGCCATTTGATTTTCCATACATATTGGAGATTAAGGTAGAAAAGTAAACTCTTTAAGGCACTGAAGAAGTAGCTGATGAATCCGTTTGTTTATTGGCTTCATAGAATTCTGACCTGAAATTCTAAAATCAATCAATTTCAAAAGATATTTATTTCATCCAAGGTGGTTGGTGAATGTTGCCAAGGAGAGGTTTGCTGCCTCCATCAGAACCTACTGATAATTTTTACAAGCACTAGCTGAGAGGTAACTGACATTGTGTTTCTCTTGTTAATGCAGGTGTTCTCAACCTTGGCTACACATTAGAGCTTTCTAAGGAACTTTGAAAAGAAAAGAAAACAAACAAAAAAGAATGCCTAGTCCATACCTCAGACCATTGCATCAGATCCCTGGAGACAGGACTTGTGGTTTGTGGCAGGAGTGGGGCGGTGGTGGAAGGATTTCATTCTCCCAGGTAATTCTAGTGTGCAGCCAACTTTAATCACAGTCAAGCCTATGGAAATACATCCCATTGCAGGAAGGAGTTCAGGTGGTAGAGAAGAGATTTTGAAATTTGTGTATACAAATCACTTGAGAATCTTGTTAAAATGAAAATTCTAACTGTGGTTGGTGGAATGGCCCAAGATTCCGAATTCCTAATGAGCTGTCAGGCTTTCAGATATCTGGACTCCATGCTGCTGAATACCATCTATATTTTAATTAGCATTGGAATAGAGGACATGTTCAATGGCACTTTGTAGCAGCCAAGTAAAATGTGATTTTTCACATGAAAATTCTTTTATCCTTTTTAGGTCTTTTGGAAATAAATGGATTTTTTTACTGTTATTGTACTGATGGATAAACTTTTTATTGTGAAAAATATCATAATATAAAATTTATCATTTTAACTATTTTTAAGTATACAGTTTAGTAGCATTAAATGCATCACATTTTTGCGGAACCATCACCACTGTCCATCTCTAGAACGGTTGGTTTTGTCATCCCAAACTGAACTCTGTATCCATTAAACGATTAACTCTTTATTCCCACTTCTTACTAGTCTCTGTTAACCACTCTGTTACTTTCTGTCTGTGTGAATTTGACTGTTCTAATGGCCTCATGTATATGGAACTGTACAATATTTGTCCTTTTGTGTTTGCGTTATTTAACTTAGCATGTCTTCAAGCTTCATCCATTGTATTGTGCAACATGTGTCAGAATCATTCCTTCTTAAGGATGAATAATATTCCATTGTTATGTATATACCAGACATTGTTCATCCATTCACCTATTGATTAACATTTGAGTAGACTTTACTTTTTTAGCTATTGTGAATAATGCTGCTATAAACATTGGTTTTCAATGAGTCTTTTTGTTAACAACATAAATATTTGATCATCTGTATTAGATGATTCAAACAAATTAATATTAATTTTGTAAAGTATGATGATAAGCATTATAATTAATAAAGAAAACACCCTTGTTTTTTAGAAATGCATAGAGTAAAAAGGCATGGTATGTGTATTAATTCCTAAAACATTTCAGCAATAAACAACAGAGAAGAAAAAGTGACAAACAAAGGACCCAGGGCAAAAAATTGATAACTGATAATTGTTGAGTCTGGATGTTAGTTATATTTGATTGATATATTCTTTATAAATATATTTTAAAACATTTAAATATTATAAAAGGTACGGTCCATCTTAAATGTTTGCAGATCTTGTGTTTGTGAATTTGTCCACTTGCAAACATATATTTGTAACACCAAAATCAATACTCTGACACTTTTGTGGTCATTTGTGGACATGCACAGGGTGCTGAAAAATTTGAGTTCCCCCAACAGCGGACATTCCCAGCTGTGGAGAACAAAATGACATTCTGTCATCTTGATTCAGCTATCATACTGTAAACAAATATCCATAGCACTGTCTATTTGGTGCCATATTTTCCATATATCTGTGCTTTTGGTGGTTATTTTTGATGGTTATTTGCTGTTTAAAATGCTCCCCAAGAATAGTGCTGAATGCTGGCTAGTGCTCCTAAGCACAAGAAGGATGTGATGTGTCTTGCAGAAAAAATACATGTTAGATAACCTTTGTTCTGACATAGGTTATAGTGCTGTTATTCATGAATTCAATGTTAAGAAACAATACATATTACATAAGCTATTTTTAAACAGAAATGCATATAAAACTAGGTTATGTATTAGTCTATATGAGAGACTTGTAGGGCCTAATCTTGTTTTTCACTAGGAATGATCATTCTGTATTTGCTTACTTACTGTTTGTGGCAAATTTAAAGAACATAACTCCTGTCATTATTGAGAAGTGATTGTAATTACTAAGTGCCTAGATTATTTCTCCATTGACAAACTTTCATTCCCTCAGAGAAGTCAAAATACAATGTAAAACTGTGCATGATTTATTATGATAGAGGTGGCATCACTAATAAGAGTTAAAGGTGACAAGAGAAAAGTCAAATGGCATAGAGTGTGTAAGGATCCTGGACCACAAACCTGAGGACAGACATTTACACTTTCCTCATCATTCCCCATATACAACCATTCACTATTTCTTTTGAAAATCACCTAATAAAGAATATGTCTCTACCATCCATCATTTCTTTTCTCATCACTTTTGGATTTCTTGAACAATTTACTAACCATTCTTTCAGTCTCCTATATTGTTTTTCTCACATTCATTCTTCCGACAAAGGGGACCATGATGCATTACTTAAAATATTACCCTGATTACATCATTCAATGACTCCAAAGGATTCTAGGAAGCATTTTTAACCCCAGTCCAAGAATGGGGTTCAAGAAATCAGGACCCCATTAGATTGTCTACAAAGATGTTAAAATGCTTCCAAGTGATTCCCCTTCCATGCTCCCCCACCCTGCCAACCTGGAGAAATTATATAGCTTTAATCATATTCTGTAAGGAGTCTTGATCATATACCATTACCAAAAAAAAAAAAAAAAAAAAAATCAATATCTTTCAGCAAAGCCTAGAAGGCCTTCCATAATCTCATTCCTGCCACACTTCCAGCCTAGTTTCTCAATACTCCTTGTTTACACTGCAGCAACACTGAACTGCCTGTGGTCCCTGGCCCACACCACAGCCATGCTTATAGTAACTACATTGATTGAAATGCATTTTTGATTGCACATTCCTACACTTTACTTGATTAAATTCTCAATCCTTAAGATGCCCCTCACTACTATTGTGAAGTGCAATAGATGGGTTATAATAAGTAATAAAATGATCGGTGTATCTGAACGCAATGGGAGAAAGTACAGTGTTGTGAAATGATGTCCGAGAGGTAGTCAGGAGCCAGATTATATGGAGACTGGGAAAGTGAGCTAATAAGTTTGCCTTTTATGCCTGTGTGATGAAAAGCCATTAGAGAGTTGTAGTAAGGGAGTCCAATATGAATGACTTCCATATTTAAAAACATTATTCTGATGTACAGGGAAAAGACTGTGGGTAAAGTGATGGGCTGAAGAAAGAAGAGAGATTAGGAGGATATTGCAATAATCTATCCAAGATGATGATAACTTGGCAAGGATGGTAGCAGTAAAAATGAAAAGAAATAGAACTTATGGATTTAGACTAAGATATGTTTTGGAGATCAAGTTGGCAGAATGTACTGGTGAACTGTTTCTGGTGAAAATGGAGAAACTACTATTTTGATCCCAGTGATTGGATGAATAATTATGCTATTTCCTGAGGGGGCAAAAGAAGAAAGGAAGAATGACTTCCAATATTCTTGCTTAGAATACTGAGTGGGTGGTGGCAGGCATGAAATAAATATGTAACCAATATAAGAAAAGACAGATTTTCTATAGTATAGATTATATGTGAATATGTTGGGTACTTAGAAATATCTAGTTTCAGAAATCAATCTCTAATTCTCAGAAAGTTTTGTTTTCAATAAAAATTTAGGAATGTTACCTTTAAAAGCAAAATTCTTATTCTGGTGGCATTTACGAAGTAACTTTGCGAACACTAAAACTATGTGGAAGTGAAGCCTTCTGAGCCCATCTAGAGAAAGATTCACATTTAATTAGAATTATTCATACAATGCTTCAGACTTCTTTTCTTGTTGAGCTATTCTGAGAATTTGTATTCTGACAGTGTTTATGAAATAACTTTGTGGACCTTATGAACTATGTGGAGGTGACGTCTTCTGAGCCCATCTTGAGAAAGATTCACATTTAATTAGAATTATGCATATGATGCTTCAGACTTCTTTTTGTTGAGCTATTATGAGTATTGATGATAGGGATTTAAACACAACTTGACTTGAATCTTTAGAATCAATCCATTTTTAACAACCGATCTTCTAATAAAATAATAAATAAATTATTTATAAAATCATTTTTGAGAGTGTACCCTGTAATTTTTAAACTTGATAATTGAGGGAGGATTAATGGCTGTAATACTAATCATGAGTAAAACGGATAGAATTTAGCCTTTTCATCTTATTACACCAAGTAAATTTTTTGGTAAATGTGGAACAAATACTTTCATTTACTTTTAATTAACACTACATTATTAGATTCAGCTGCCTCAGAAGGAGACTTCTTTTCTTAGTTTTTTTTTTCTTTTTTTCTACTTTGGGTTAAAATTGACACACTATGTGTCATACTGATAATGACTTCAGTCCTCTCTTAGTAGTCTTGTATGAGTACTGGTTATTGACATTTCCAGTTCTATGTCTACTGCAATTTGAAACTTACATGGTCTATACCTTTTCCATTCTCATATGCTTCCATTCACTCACTTGCTTAAATTTAAACTTGCTTAAATTTATTCAAAAGCTCTGGCTGATTTCTCATTTCCAACTGTCATATCTGCATCTCTATGCTTGATGACTCTTCCTTAAACTGTAGAAACCTACTACCAGGCCAAAAGTGCTGGAGAATTTACACCCTGCGTCCAGCTTTCTTACTACCAAGGTGGAGTAATTCAGGGCTACCTGCCGCGCTCCATTCCCCCAGAGTTCCTCACAGCATTCAGGCTCGGACACTCTTCACGTCAGGTGGCTTAATAGAACATCCACAGTGGCAGTCTTCCTTTGCTCATTTTACCTCTACACTTCCTTAATCTTCTTTAAACTTCCCAGATAGACTACTTACACTCAAAAGTTCATGCCTCAGAAGAATCCAAACCGAGTTGTTCCCCTACAAAGCCACTCTTATTAAAGTCTTCCCCATGTCAGTCAATGACACCTCCAATTTACCAGCTTCTAGGCCAAAATCCAAGGCGTCATTCCTGATTCTTCTGTTTTTTTTTCCCCCACACCTCACATTAGCTTCATTAGAAAACATTGTAGGATTTATTTCAAATATATCTAGAATTTGACCAATCATCTCCAGCCTCAGTGTTACTAGTCTACTCAGATGTCCAGAACAAAATATCATAGACTGAGTTGTTTAAACAACAGACATTTCCTCACAGTTGTGGAGGCTAGAAGTCTGAGATCAAGATGCTGTAAGTTTGGTTTCTTCTTGGCTTGCCTTTTTACTGTGTTTTCACAAGGCCTCCTCTTGATACATGCACATCCTTGGTATCTCTTGGTATGCTTTAATCTTCTGTCTTATAAAGACACAAGTTATATTGGATTAAAGATCACCGTAATGGCCTGCCTCATTTGAACGTAATTGCAACTTTACAGGTCCTACATCCAAATAGAGTCACATTCTGAGGTACTGGGAGTCAGGTCGTCAACATTTGAATTTTGGAGGAACACAATTCAGCACATAACAGTGACCCCATTCCTAATGACCCCAGTTTAGTCTAACTCAGTGTCTTTTTCTGCTTGGAAAATCAATAGCCTCCTCCCTGCCTTATCTGTGCCATTTTACTTCCTACAACTAATTCTTTCTATTGATTGATTGATTGATTGATTGATTGTGTGTTTTCCATCACCACACTGTTTTCCATGACATGAGTCCTTTCTTTTTTGCTGGATCCCTCCGCCCCCTGCCCTCCCACCCCTCTTAGCTGTCAGCCTGCTCTCTATCTATGAGTCTGTCTCTATTTTGCTTGTTAGTTCAGTTTGTTCATTAGATTCCACATAAGAGTGAAATCATATGGTATTTATCTTTCTCTGACTGGCTTATTTCCTTTAGTATAATGTTCTCCAGGTCTATCCATGCTTCCAGAAAGGCTAAATTTTCATATTTTTATGGCCAAGTACTATTCCATTATAAAAATGTTCCATAGCTGTTACACCTACTCATCTATCAGTTCTTAATACAATAGTTAGAATGATGTCACTGAACCGTACAAAACTGACTAAAGGCTCCCCATCTGATTTAGAATTAAATACTATGAGCTACTGAATCTTCATTACCCCAGCTCCTTTCCTCCCTATCAGCCCATTCAATTCCCTTCCTCCTCTGTCACACTCACCCAGCCTTGCTCACCTCCTTGCTGTTCCTTCAGCAAGCAGGACCTCTACAGGTTGTCTTACCTAAGATGATATCCCTTTTAACATCTGTATGGCTGTCTCTATTCCTCCCTCAAACTCTTTCCTCAAAACTCATCCCAGGAAGTAGTCATCTAGGCACCATATCTAAAATTTCAATCCCATCCTGTTACTTCATTTCTCATTTCCTTGCTGTTTTTCCTTCTCCTGAGCAGTTATCACCTTCCATATGTGGTGTATTTTCCATATTAATTTAACTTAATTTCTATTTCTCTCACTAAAATATAAACTTCAGGGCTGGAACTTTTGTCTGTTTTATTCACTCCTGATACCTCGACACCTAAAACCACACCCAAAACAGAGATGTTCAAAAATATTTGTTGAATGAACGAGTGGTTCACCTTAGCACACTAGGAAAATAATCATTGTTATGAGAATTTGGCCTAATATTATCTAAAGGTTACATAGACTTTTCTCCATATTTTTGTCATGTTTTTATAACAGTTCCTGTCCTCAATATGTAATGAAGATAGATAATGTCATTAAAACTCAATGTCAAAAGTGAATTTCATCTATTGTTTTGTATAGAATAGATGAAAATATGAGAAAATAAATTAACGAATTGAAGGGCAGCACACCTAGTCTCAGAAAGATTTCCCAGAACGATATTACTGATTTGATGTTTAAAGTAAAACATCTTCATTTATTTAGCGATTGTTCATTGATTATTACGAATGTGCCATCATTCATTTAAAAGCTGAGAGTAAAAAGATAAATAAGCCCCAGGCCCTAATTAGAAGGGCTGTATAGAACCTGTTCTGAAGTGACAATTTCCATCTTTGTGGAGTTGTGAAGAAGAAGCAGGAGGCAAAGGGTAAGGAGGAGGAAAACGTGAAAGAAGATAAGAAAAACAGAGAGGAGGAGGAAGATCAATCACTAATATTTGTAGAACTAAATTTCAAAGCAAACATAAATTTATGAATCTTTTAGTAGCTAAATGAACAATGCCTTTTAAGGAGCAAAGAAAGAGGAAAATTACAGATCTCTCAAAGGCAGCCCTAAAATGACACTTTGAAGATTCTTTAGTGATCCATATCGTGTGTGTGTCTCTCTATTTTTTATTTTAGTCTTCCAGTCAAAATCTTTTTATTTTTAATTTTTTTAATTGTTCAAGAATAGTTGTCTCCATTTTCCCACCACCACTGCCCCCCCACCCCCACCTCCCACCCTCACCCTTTCCCCACTTTGGCTTTCTCCATGGATCCTTTATAACATGTTCCCTGATGACCCTTCTCCTTATTTCCCCCAATATCGCCCTCCCTCGTCCCTTCTGGTTACTGTCAATTTGTTCCTTATATCAATGTCTCTGGTTATATTTTGCTTGCTTGTTTGTTTTGTTGATTAGGTTCCACTTATAACTGAGATCATATGGTTTTTGTCTTTCACCAAAGTCAATATTCAGAAATTGAAGGCATCTTTGTACACCAACAACAAAATCTCAGAAAGAGAAATCAGGAAAAACATCCTATTTGCTATATTAACAAGTAAAATAAAGACCTAAGTAAGAGTCAACCTAACCAAGGAGATAAAAGACCTGTACTCAGAAAACTATACAACACTGAAGAAAGAAATTAAGGAAGACACAAATATGCTGTGTTCATGGATTGGAAGAATTGATATCATCAAAATGTCCATACTACTCAAAGCAATTTGTAGATTCAACACAATCTCTATTGAAATACCAATTACATATTTCACAGACATAAAACAAACATTTCAAAAGTTTATGTGGAACCATAAAATTGCTGAGACCCCAAATAGTCTCAGCAATTGTGAAAAAGAAGAAAAATAGGAGGGAGCACAATCTCTGACATCAGACTATATTACAAGGCCACTGTAATCAAAACAGTCTGACTAGCATAAGAACAAAGACCTATATTGTGTTTTACTTTTGCTCTAGCTTTGACACAATTGACATCCAGTTCAATTTTGGAGTAACAGTACAGGTGATTAAGCAGCCTTAATGAGGCTTCTGCCATTCTGCTACCTGGATGCAGAATGCATTCCATATAAGGAATTTTCAAAAAAGAGCAATTACATATTTACCATCATAAGTTTCCTTTTTTTAATTGAATTTATCGGGGTGACATAGGTTAACAAATTTATATAGGATTCAGATGTTCAATTATATATGGAGCAGAAGTAATGCCTGCTTGGGTGTGGTTGGTAGGCTAATAATATCGATGTAATAATTTATAGTTTTAATTTGAACATTTCACTTAAAATTTTATATGGTGTGATTGAGTGTGGTATTGTTATATCACAGAATTACATGCTTATGATTTTGTAATAAAATATTTTGTTCTATTTTTATTTATTTATTTTTGGAGAGAAGGGAAGGGAGGGAGAAAGAGAGGGAGAGAAATGTCAATGTGTGGTTGCCTCTCATCTGGCCCCCACTAGGGACCTGGCCTGCAACCCAGGTATGTGCCCTGACTGGGAATCGAACCTGTGACCTGCTTCGCAGGTCCGTGCTCAACCCACTGAGCTACACCAGCCAGGATGTAATAAAATATTTTGTAATAAAAAGAGGCATTATTATTTATGCTGGACCCTGTGCATCTTCAGTATTTTATATTGTGTGCCCACCAGCCCAAGATAAACCTTTTCCCATCACTATTTATTCCTTCTCTACCCTATCCTACCACCCCCATCACCCTTTCCTTCTGGTAATCACCATACTGTCATCTGTGCCTATGAGGTTTTGTTTTTTTTTTCTGAACCTTTTTACCCTTTTTATCTAATCCTTAACCACCATCCCTCTGATGTATGTCATTCTCTTCTTTATCTGAGTCTGTTTGTCTTTCATTTGTTAGTTTATTTTGTTCATTAGCTTCCACATATGAGTGAAATCATTTGGTACTTGTTTTTCCCTGACTGGCTTATTTCACTTAGCACGATGCTCTCCATGTCCACCCATGCTGAAGCAAAGGGTAAGTTTTCCTTCTTTTTATGGCTGAATAGTATTCCATTGTGCAAATGCACCTCAGCTTTTTTATCTCCTCATCTACTGATAGACAGTTGGACTGCCTCCAAATCTTGACTATTGTAAATAATGCTGCAATGGACATAGAGGTGCATGTATTCTTTCAAATTTGTGTTTCAGGTGTATTTGGAAAGGTTCCTCGAAATGGACTTGCTGAATTGTAAGGAAGTTCCATTTTTAACTTTTTGAGGTAACTCCATCCTACTTTCCAGAGTGTCTACAATAATCTGCAATCCCAGCAATAGTGCATGAGGGTTTTCTTTTCCCTACATCTTTGCTAACACTTGTTTTTTATTGATTTATTAACGATGGCCATTCTGACAGGTGTGAGGTAATAGCTCATCAGATGATTAATGATGCTGAGCATCTTTTCATATACCCACTGGCCAACTGTATGTTCTCTTTGGAGAAGTGTCTATTCAGGTCCTTTGCCACTTTTTAAAATTGGATTATTGGTGTCAAGTTGTTAGTTTTTACGGCACAATTTACAATACTTAAGTGCTGGAAGCAACCTAAGTACCTATCAATAAATGAGTGGATAAAAAAAAGGCACATTTATACAATGGAATACTATGCAGCAGAAAGAAAGAAGGAGCTCCTACCCTTTGCAACAGCATGGATGGATCTGGAGAGCATTATGCTAAGCCAGGCGGTGAAAAACAAATGCCATATGATCTTACCTACCAGAGGAAACTAATCAAAAAAATAAACAGGCAAGCAAAATATAACCAGAGACATCGAAATGAAGAACAAACTGACAGTAACCAGAGGGGAGAGGGAGAGGGATAATGGGAGGAAATAGGGGAAGTGCCATCAGGGAACATGTATAAAGGACCTATGGACAAAGCCAAAGGGAATAGGTTCAAGGGTGTGAAGCGGGGATGTGTGGGGCAGGAGGGGCATGGTAAGGGGAAAATGGAGACAACTATCCTTGAACAACAATAAAATAAATTTTAATGAAATAAAAATAAATAAACCAATAAATATAAATAAAAAAGAAAAATTAGGATATTAACCCCTTATCAGTTGAATAATTGACAAATATGTTCTCCCATTCAGTTAGTTGTTTTTTTCCTTTTGTTGATTTCCTTTGCTGTGCAAAAACATTTTAGTTTTATCTAGTCCTGTTTGTTTGTTTTTCTTTTGTTTCCCTTGCCCAAAGAGATATATCAAAATATATATATATATTGCTACAAGAAATGTCTGTGATTTTACGGCCTATGTTTTCTTCTAGGATTTTATGGTTTTCAGTTTAATATTTAAGTTTTTAATTAATTTTGAGTTTATTCATTTTTCCATTATTGAGTATGGTGAAAGAAAGTGGTCTAGTTACATTTTTTGCATGTATCTGTCCAATTTTTCCCAACACCAGTTATTGAATAGACTATCTTTACCCCATTGTATGCTCTTGCTTCCTCTGTCAAATATTAATTGAAAATATAGGTGTGGGTTTATTTCTGGACTCTTTATTCTCTTCCAATGATTTATATGTTTATTTTTATGCCAGTATCATGCTGTTTTGATTACTATAGCTTTGTAGTATCATTTTATATTATGCTCTTTTTCAAGATTGCCATGGCTTTTTTGCTGCTGTGTAGTATTTAATTGTCTAAATACCTTTTCTGACAGCATGGGTGGGAAATGTAGACTATTATACTAAGTGAAATAAACCAGACAATGAAAGGCAAATACCATGTGTTCTCACTCATAACTGGAATCTAATGAACACAGTAAAGGAATGAATAAAACAGAATCAGAGACACAGAAACATGCAATAGACTGACAGTTGTAAGAGGGGTAGGAGAGATTGGGAGTGGTTGAAAGAAGGTGAAGAGATTGGTCAAAGACCATATATGCATCACCCATGAACACAAACAGTGGTATGTGGATTGACTGTGAGGGGCTAGGGGAGGAGGAAAGGGGGAAAACTGGGACAACTGTAATAACATTAACATTTAAAAAGGCCCAATTTAAATATATATATATATATATATATATATATATATATATATATATATATATGATTGCTATGGCTATTTAGGGTCTTTTGTAGTTCCTATAAATTTTTGGAATATTTGTTCTAGATCTGTGTGATATCCGATTTATATATTGGTAAGAATAGCATTGAATGTATAGATTACTTTGGGTACTGTGGATATTATAATGATGTTAATTCTTCCTATCCATGAATGGAGTACATGCCTCCACTTATTTATATTTTCTTCAATTTCTTTCCTCAGCATCTTATCATTTTCTGTATACAGGTCTTTTACCTCCTTGGTTAAATTTATTTCTAGGCATTTTATTTTATTTTCTTGATCCAATTGCAATTTTTTTGTTTTCTTGCTTTCCCTTTCTAATAGTTCATTATTAGTGCATAAAATGAAATTGAATTCTCGATATTTATTTTGTATCTTGCTACTTTACTGAATCTTTTACCAGCTCTATTAGTTTGTGTGTGTGTGTGTGTGTGTGTGTGTGTGTGTAATCTTTAGGGTTCTCTTTATATAATATCATGTCATCTGCAAACAATGATGGTTTACTTCTTTTTCTTCCAATGTGGATTTTTTTTTTAAATTCCCTTCCTTCCTTCCTTCCTTCCTTCCTTCCTTCCTTCCTTCCTTCCTTCCTTCCTTCCTTCCTTCCTTTATTTTTAGAGAGGGTAAAGGAGGGAGGAAGAGAGCAAGAGAAACATCAATGTGTGGTTGCCTCTTGAGCACACCTTAACAGGGACCTGGCCGGCAACCCAGGGATGTGTCCTGAGTGGGAATCAAACCAGCAACCCTTTGGCTTGCAGGCTGGCACTCAATCCACTGAGCCACACCAGCCAGGACTCTTATTCTTTTCTGATGGCTGTAGCTAGAACTTCCAGTTTTATGCTGAATCAGAGTGCTGAAAGTGATCGTTCCTGTTTTGTTCCCAGTCTTAAGGGAAACACTAGTAGTTTTCTGCATTGTGTATGACGTTTGCTGTGGGTTTGTCATATATGGTCTTTATTATATTGAGGTATGTACCCTTTATTCCCATTTTGCTGAGTTTATCATAAACGAGTGCTGGATTTTATCAAATGCTTTTTTTTGCATTTATAATCATGCAGTTTTTATACTTAATTTTGTTCATGTGGTGTGTCATGTTTATTGATACTGGAATATTGTACCAACCTTGCATCTCTGAAATAAAATCACACTTGATCATGGTGTATGATCTTTTTAATTTATTGCTGGATCTGGTTGCTAATATTTTGTTGAGGATTTTAGGATTTATGTTCATCAGGGATATTGGCCTATAATTTTCCTTCTTTGTAGTATCTTTATCTGCTTTTGAAATTAGGATGATGCTGGCCTAATAAAGTGAATTTAAGGATCTTTCATCCTCTTGCATTTTTTGAATAGTTTCAGAATGAAAGGTGTTAACTCTTCTTTGAATGGTAAAATTCTCCTGTGAAGCCATCCAGTCCAACTTTCATTTGTTTGGAGTTTTTTGATTACGGCTTTAATTTAACTAGGTGCAATCTGTCTATTTATATTTTCTGATTCTTCCTGATTCAGTGTTAGAAGATTGTGTGCTTTTAGGGATTTATTCATTAGGTCAGATTGTCCAAGTTGCTGGCGTATAGGTGTTTGTACCAATATAATTTTTTTTTTTTTTGTACATGGTTTGCTATCCTAGTAGGAAGCCTGAACTTGATTTTCTTTCCGGGCATGTGTTTGTATGTGAAGATAAAAGGGACTTATTAGAAGAAGAATGATTATTTCAATCCCAATATTTCCTCATAGGCACATAATAATTGCTGTTAGCAATGCACTTTTCTAAAGTTCAAAGCTATAGCATGAGTAAAATAGATGTGTATAGATATCAAGACTTACAGCCAATAAAATTAAAACAAATATTCTTAAGTTGCTCCTCAGAGATGCACACAATTAATTGAAGACAGATAATTGCATGCGTAATGGCTTCTTATATGCTAAGTACCTGTTTACAAATCAAACTATTCAATTTGGAGTCTCAAGTGTGTGCTGTATGCTCAATTAACCCCTTATGGTTTGCATAAGCACCTAGTTTGTAACAATGAGAACTTTAATATTTTAAGTTCATTTAAATTATAATACAAATTTATACAACAAAAAGTGAAGTAAAAATTTGTTATCATTTCTTAAGCTAGGGATGTAACATATCAAGTGATGCTCAGAATCATTTGCTGCTGTCGTTTGAGGCTCACAGATTTATTCGTGAAACCTGTATTTAAATAAGTTCTCTATGAAAATGACACACTCCAAGAGATATTATAAAATACGTTTTATCAAAATATGAAAAGCGATTTTCTAAAGACATTTGAGAGTGAAAGCAGAGCTGCTGCCAAGTATGAAAAGTAGGTGTGTTTTTCATTTAATCATTCATTCATTTGAAAGTTATTGCACAGCATACATAAAGTATCATGGAAGGTGTATAGAGAAAAAAGATGTGATCTCTGCATTTGACACAGGATGAGATGAATCTGATCCATAACTCTAAATGCTGTCGGAGGTGTAAGCATGGTGATATGAGCCCAGATACTGGAGACACACAGGCTTTATCTCCATAACCAGCTCTATACCTCAGGAAATAAGCACACATTTGTGTCATCCCTTCTAGCCTTGGTTTTCTTGTTTCTGAATGTGGAGCATTATAGAGCCATGCTTGAGTAGCAATGTGAGAATAATAAAATGTTTCACATAATCTAAAAACTTATAGAAAAACAAAATATATTTCATTGGATGACTTAAGAAAAAAGTTTCTATTTTGTCATGACTTAATTTCCATCATTTTTACAGATAAGTAAAAGAAGAGAAAAAGAAATTCTATTATATTTACAGATGAGTAAAACAAGACTCATAACTGGATAATAAATGTCAGAGGCCCAAGAAAATTCTTTTGTAGGTAGAACAAAAATAATCGAGGATAAGCTTATCATTCATTTGTTGAAGTAAGACTTTTCCCTTGAAGGTTGTGTGAACATATAGCTAAATAAATGACAGAAAAATATGGTAAGAGGAGCAAATTATAGAATGTATGCAGTGGTTAAAATTATATTTATTACTCTTTTATGGATTTGAAGCTTAGTTTAAAAGCAAAAAATGCCTTTTGTAGGGAGAATATGGTAAACACCAGAAAAAATAATTTGAGTTTTTTCTGTTATTTATATTCTATTAGACTCTTCAACTTCAAAAAAATGATTCCTCACTCCAGATGAAAACAAATGAAAACTGTCATATAAAACATGGGAAGAAGATAGAACATATAATTATTTTATTTTTATATTGTCCTTTACAAAGGCTCTGTTTGTAATAGAATTTAGTTTGCCTTTTAGTGGTGATAAGTAAAAATGAAGATATATCCCTGGCATTGGTAGGGCCAGGCGTAGGAGACTTGATAGAGGTTGTTAGTTTTGAACATTAATGATTTTAATATTCATTTTGGTAACTGAATATTGACTGTTTGAATTGTGTGAAGTTTGTTAGTAATCTATATTCATTTTACTTGGCTTCTAAAATGTAATTGCATTCTACGTGAGGCTTACAGGCTCAGTCAGGAAAAACAAGGTTTTCAAATATGATTTCTCTTTTGTTTCCTTTCTTCCCTTTTACTCTCTTTCACTCTTCCTCCCCTTTCCCTCCCTCTCTTTTTTTCTTGTTTGTATTTCCAACCAAAGAAGGATGAACAGTGTCCCCTATTTACATTGTTTCTTTAAAAGAAAGAAAATCTTGAAAAAAAAAAATACTGATGACTTATGCCCATGATGACTGGACAATACATGTTTAATATCTACTGTAAGTTAAGTTTAAATAGAAACTCTTGGATTTTTTTTAATCAAAGAATAACCATGGAACTGCCAAAATCTAATTGCATATGACCCCATTTTTGTGGTTAGGTAGGGAATGTATATTAAAAAATAACCATGCATTCATTGCATGCTTTGCATCACTTTGAGAATTATGGTTCCAGTGGTAATTGTACATTTCCAGCAGTGATCCAAAGTATTAGACTTCTGTGGCTCTTATGCATCACAGCCTTTTATGACTTGTAGACAGCCTCTGAGTATGCTTTTATTGTAGCCATTTTCTCTGTGTTCAGCTCTATCTCTTTTTCATGCATTGGAGTTGTCAGCTGAAGTGTTATTTTTTATAGTCAAAACTAGAAAAGGATATGCCTATAATTCCATTAGATGTAAGACTATTTATAAAAAATTACAAATTGATTATTCATTACTAGAAAGATAATATCATATTATAATAGCTTTTCAAAATAGTAAGCTATGGTTCTATTTTATCTGAAATAGTGAGAAAAATGGGGGAAAAACTCGTTTACACTATATGTTTCATTTAGCAACCATTTCATCTCTTTGTATTATATCTCCTTTTTTCTTGTTTGTGGAAGACAAATGTTACTTAGAACATGGTGATAATGTAGAGGAAAAGAATGTATGTACAAAAAATGGGGAATAAAACCAACTCATACAACTCAATAACAAAAAAATAAATAATCCAATCAAAAACGGACAGGGGGGCAGGGAAAAGCATTTCTCCAAAGAAGATACACAAATGGCTAACAGACACATGAAAAGATGCTCGACATGACTAATCATTAGGGAAATGCTAATCAGAACCTCAACAAGATACCAGCTTACCCCAGTCAGCATGACTATTATCAAAAAATCAATAAAAACATGTTGGCAAGACTGTAGAGAAAAGGGAATCTTTGTGCACTGTTGGTGGAACTGCAAACTGGTGCAGCCACTATGGAAAACAGTATGGAGATTTTTCAAAAATCTAAAAATTGATACACCATACAACCCAGCAATTTCACTTCTAGGTATTGATCCAGAGAAAGTGAGAACACTAATTAGAAAAGACATGTGCACCGGTATGGTCATTGCAGCATTATTTGCGACAGTAATAGTCAAAATATGGAAACAAGCTAGGTATCCATCAGATCAATGAATGGATAAAGGAGATGTAGTATATATAATTATATATAATTATGTATATATATAATGGGATATTACACAGCAATAAAAATGAAATACTGATATTTGTGACACTGTGGATGGATGAAGAGGGTGTTATGTTAAGTGAAGTAAGTCAGGAAGAAAAATACAAATACCCTATGGTTTCACTTATATGTGGGATCTAAGAACAAAACAAACAAAACAAAAACAGACTCATAGAAACAGATCAAAGGGATTGCTATCAGAAGAAAAGGGGTAGGGGATAGGTGGAAAGGGATACATTTGGTAATATTGTGTAAGTTCACACAATGACAGATGATTACTAAAATTAGTGGGGTGATCACATTGTACGGTACAGAAATGTTCAATCACTGTATTGTACACCTGTAACTAATATAACAAATACAAGATTATATACCAGCTATACCTAAATTAAAAAATACTTTAATAAAAATTGGATACATGCAGAATATAATGGTAGAGCCAACATTTCTTTTCAAAAGTGAATACGTTTCTGAGAAAAATAAGACTTGTTGCTAAAGGTATCGTGGCAACCTTCATATTATTAAGAAATAGGCAAGAGAATTTCAGAAACAACACAGAGTAATGGTAAGAGCCTGAATTTTCTGAAATAGCATGGTGTCACAGCATTTGACTGTTCTGATTTTTATTTCCTTAAACAAAATATGATATTGAATTATCCTTATGTTTTACCTTTTCTGCCACTTCTGGTGAATATATAAATAAACAATCTTTGTTTCACCAATCTAAAGAAAAAATATCATTAAGATCTCTAACCTGCATTTATCAACATACTTACTAAATGAAATACGTATTTTCCACATTCTCAAAAGTTAAGAAACAAAACTGACATTTTTCATGTTTATCAGAATTTTTCAGTTCTCTTGTTTATTGGTAACAAGAGAATGACAATCTTCTGTGTTTATTGTAATGTAGAAGTGACATGAATTTTAAGTGAAATTATTTCCAACATACAAGCAGTAGACATGTGTTCTGCATTTCTATAGCCACTGATGGCTTGGATTGTACATGGCTCTCATTGGATTGCTTCCTGGCAAAGTTATACATTGGCATAAGGCTGGCTTTGGAATGCCTGCTACCTTCTGATATGTGGAAGATTCTTTCACCTTGATCCCATCATTATATTCTAACAAACTGAGCTAACTCAGCAATTTTTAACCTGTTTCATCTTATGGCACACATAAACCAACTACTAAAATTTCAGGCACACCAAAAAATGTATATGTATATTTTGCTTATCTGACAAAAAACAGGTATAATTTTGATTCCCTCACACCAGACTGCTACTGTTGTGTTGGCCATTGTCATTTTTTTTTTTTATTTGACAGTCTAAGGGAATGGAGGTCAGTACCCCTGCTGAAACAGTCATGTACTGCATGCTTTAAAAATTCTTGCGGTATACACATTGAAAATCACTGAGCTAACCGCTAACCATTTCATAATATGAATAAAGTATCTATTTTACAGCATAAATTTGGTGTTTTGGTCATTTGATTATTTTTGTTTTTTCTTGTTAGGTTTTTGGTAACAGATGCTTCTAAGAGAAACATGACTTATTAATTGTAAACTTCTTGTAAATTCTGCTAGATTATACTCATTCAAATACAGTATTGGTCTACATATGGAGATTACCTCTGGGGCAGCCATGAGGTAGTTGGTACAGGGTGTTGCATGGGAAGACCTGGTGGGTACAGATTCCTGGGTTCACAGATCACAATTGAACCTTGAGACTCAGTTGTACCCACCAAACAATTTTCTGGAATGGAAGCACCTTGTCTTACTCATTTTCATACACCTGAAACACACAAAACAACACCTTTTGAGTAGTGGGAGCTTGAGCTATGCTGACAGAATTGGAAAATTTCTAGTTTTGTAGAAGTTCTAGAAAATATCTTATTTGAAGAGATTTTCTGGAAATAGTTTTATGAGTCAATTAAATGATAAATTTATTTTTCAGTAAAATAAATGATACATTTATTTATTATTATTTATCATCTACCTTCCCTGATCTCCAAATACAGTTAAAACCATTATAATCTAATTTTATTAGAAAAATCAGGAATAGAGTATTTTGGTCTCTCAATTATTTTATAGTATAAACTTGCTTTATATTAATGACTTTTCACATATTAGATATACAATGGAATACATTTAATATTAAAATTGTCATATGACAGGTAAAATTGTCTTAACAGAATTACAACTGAAGCTCTTAGAGACCTTGATGGGCTACCATTACAAACATCAATTATCCTGTTATAATTCAAGAAGCCAAGAACATTTATTACATTTTCATTATATGACAAAACTTGTATAAATTATTTAAAACTAAATAGATGATCAGCAATTTGCTTTCATTTTTATGTCTCTAGAGTGAAACACAAAAGATAATTTTTCATAGAAGTATTTTAAATCTATGTTTTTATGTATATGCTAGTATTTACTGCTTTACTCCAATACTTTTTAGGAAGTTTTACATCTTTCATGTTGGTAATTGCATTTTTCACTTTTCTCTTACAAATGATTTTGTTTCTTTATAGATTTTTAAATTGGGGAAGATTTTATATTAAGATATGTGTCACATTTTTTTAAATCATGCTTTCAAGTGGATAAGATTCTTGTTACTGACCATTCTTCATTGATATTAATTTTTCCCTGGGAGCCCAAATTGATTGTGAGAATAAAAACATTATTCACCAATCAGTGATTTAGGTAATGATGCTATTTTTCTATTTTTCTTTAATATTATTCAACCATATATTTTATAGAACCGACAATGCTGAAAATGTTCACAGAGATGTATGCTTCGTGCTTAACAAAGAAAAACTCTTTGAGATGGGCTCAACAGGATAAAAATATTTGGAAAAAAGAAGTAGTAGTAGTACTTTGTTCCCTGACAGAACCTAATGGGTTTACTTTGATAACAATCTTTTGCATTAATTTACTCCCTCAAAGTCATTCTTACCCTGTTCTGCTAATATAAAAATGCTACAATTTTATATCATTTCCTTTAAAGAAATCACATGTCTATTACTTTATACAATTTGGAAAACAAGATAATTATTTAATAGATCAATAATTATTGTTTGAAGAAGGATAATCCTTTCTTTTATATTTTTCAGAGAACAAGTAGAGGTCAATTGTATGCTAAAGTGTTTCTGTGAGACACAAGAAAGCCTGATGACCTTAAAGCTGCAATGGGATAAATAAAGTGAATGTGAATATCTTTAACACACGACTGTCTTCAAATTGTGACTACCTTTATCACTAAGGAATTTTTGGAATTTTTCACTTAGAGCTATATCCTGATTCACTGTTTTTTTTTATACTTGAAAAATATAATTATCACTTTGAAACAAAAAATCATAAACTCATAGTATTAACATAAAATAGTTTAATTGGAATGGCACTTAAAATAGTAGAAAAATAAAAGCAGATATAAGTCCCTTATGCTTATAGCTCTTGCAAAATCATAAAGCCAAAAAATCTTAAATAAATTAAAAATATAAACTATAAAAACAGTAACATTCAAATTAGCAATATCAATTGTGTTTGGCAAATAATGTTTTGCTGGAACTAAATTGCCTTTCATGATGTTAGTAGTAGCTTCTTAAGCATAGGCTCTTCCAAACTGTTATAAAATTTTAATTTCAAACTACACTATGATTTTTATGTATAAAATGGTGACATCATTTACTGTTCTCTTTGTATGAATTGTGTTATTGTGTCTTCCCCTCATTAGCTTATGACAAAGTAGCACTCTGGCCAACTCAATCATGTAATAAACACAAAGTAGCCCCTCCACTAGAGTGATATTTGGTTTTAGGCATCCAGATGATCTGATATACACTTAAAATGATTTTTAGGGTTTTACTATTGGCAACTCAGGAATCTCCAAGAATATGTGTAGAAAATTTCAGCCTGAGAACTCAGTGTAGGATTATTAAATCAGTTATAAACAAAATATAGAAAAAAGTACTTTAAAAAACTACCACCTATCAGACTAAATACATATCAATAGATAATGTCACAAAAATAGAATAAAATATAAAAATAAAATAGAAAATTCAGCATACATAAAGCTAGAGTATGAAAGTTAAAAATTAAAATTAGAAATACATATGCAAGCAAACTGAATTTATAAAAATGAAAACTATGAAACAGTAGTTTCAGTGAAGCTTCTTTAATTATTTTCTCTTAAGAAGGCAAACAAAGCTAAGCTCATTTTACTTCAGGGATGATGCTGGAAGAAGGGTGTTGTTAAACTGAAGGTGGGTTGAGGTTAGGATCAAATGCAGAAAAACTAGCACTCAAGGGAGAGGATGCTACTTCTAACCAAGTCAGAATCTAAAACAAATTAAAATGGGAAGAAAAGCTCAACTACGTTCAAAATTCTTTTTTGGAGATTTAGTTTGTTGGGCAGCCAAGTCTCTGTCCTTTGGTGTGGAAATAGAGCCTTCACAGGGTCCGGGCGGGTGGGTGTCTCTGCAGCAGCTCACACTGGTGTTGCTCTTCTGTGGCTATGGGGATGCTAATTCAGTGGTGGTCTAATATAGAATTTTTGTCGTGATACCAGCATTACTAGAATTTAACAAGATTTCTTCTTAAAATTCTTTTTTAAAAAAGGTGAATATTAGGTTGATATTTGGTTACTATTACAATTTAAAACAAAATAAATTTTCAGACATTTTACTGGAAATATTTAGTCCCACACTGCATTTCAATTGAAGTAACAGGTAAAGTAATCATGGAACCTAAGAGATATGTATCTGACATTCACTAAATGTACAAACCTTAAAAATGTTTATTTGTTTACTTGTGTGAATAAATTTTCCATTTTAATAATAAAAACAATAACCATAATAATGCAATATAACTCTCATTTTGTGTTTCCTCCTTATGTGTTTGCTTAAATATTTTTACATAGACATACTCTGACCTTTGTATTCTCTTGTTCCTATGAACAATACAACATAAGCCATTTCCATTTTGATGTATAGCATTATAATCAGAACTATAACTTCTCTCACAGAGAAGCCAATAAATATTGAAAAGTTAAACAGAAGTTCCATATCCAACCACTCAGATATCATTGTGAACATTTTCGTTTACAGGTATTAGAATTTCTCTCTCTTAAAAACATATGTGGATATATGCATATTTGTAAGAAATTGTAATGCTTCCCCCAAAACATCCCTGTAGTGACACATGGAGCTGTTCCTTGAACTTGCATTGAGAATGAGATCTGTGCAATGAAATGGATGGACTGTAGAAAATACACTGTTCAGATCTCATCCTGCAGGGATCATAGTTGACTGACAGTTCCAACTGCCACCTTTGGTAGTATCTAGCACTCCCAACCATCCTGGCACTCTGAGAACTTTACTGCTACTTAAGACTCTTCCTGTTGCATCCTTTTTCCTTTCCCCTCTCCTTCCCCAGGTATCATACCTGTATTGTGTTCTAAATGTTCTCCCTGCTTACTCTTTGTTTCTTCTTTTATCTTTCGTAGGGTACATTTATTATTCATCTGATCTCAACTTGGTGTTTGCTTCTCAGAGTGGGGCAGGCATGTTCCACACCTTCTTCTAGAGGTTCCCAGGAGGAACTGGGCCAAGGTGTCCAGAATAATCACTAACTTGCACATTAACATGCTCTGTTTTGAATACTTTCCATTCCACATTCATATTACTATTCCTCTACCCAGTCTCTCCTGAGATAAATTAATATGAGCAGTTTTACATTAAACGCACCCCGTCTTGATATTAATTTTAAGGGGTGGAGCCTGATTCATTTCTCTGGAAGTGCGAGCTTGAATAAATCCCTCTAGTCTAATGATAGCAGAATTGATGGTATGTACTGCTAACAAGCCAACAAGGGAACTAAGACCTCCAGCCAACAGCCATGTATGTGAGCCCTTTGGGAGCAGATCCTCTGTCTCAGGATGTCCTTAAATGATGGCCAGACATCTTGACTGCAACCTCATGGGATACCCTGAATCTGAACTGCCCAACTAAGTCATTGTTTATACCCCCCAACTCTCAGAAATTATGAGATAATAAATGTTTGTATTTTTTAAATGTTATGTTTTTGGCAATTTTTATACAATAGAGAATTAATACACTTAGATTTAGCACATATATTCAAATCCTTTTCTCAAGATCAGCTTCTGGAGGAATACACACACACACATACTCACATACATATATCTACATAATGGAGATGATATTCTGGGTATATGCAGATTTCTTATATTATTCACATGAATCATTTAGTAATAGGATTTATTTTTACTGTTAACATATTTTGAATAACTTTCAAAGATATCTATGTATATAGTATTATTATTAGTTACTCATAGTATTTATAATTACAATGTCTCATAATATATTTAAGCATCCTTTTCTATGAGGAATTGAAAATGTTTCTCATTTTTAGGATCTTGTTTTTATAAAAAATAAAAACTATTATATAACTAGCTGATGATCACTGATTAAACATGTAAAACATTTAAATCACTTGTGCCCCATTCTGTAACATAATTCATAATTATACTTATTTTGCAACTGTAATTAGTGCAAAGGACAGATGGTAAAGGTTTAAAATGATGTGTTTATTAAAATCATGTAGACTGCCAAATAATTTCTTACCATCACAAGCGTCTGTTCACTAGCTGATCCATGAGAAAGGGTCGATGCAATTCGAAGGTGGCCAGACAGATGAATGAGTAGCTCTAGTGTCTAAACAGAATGTGTATATTTTCTATCAAAGGGATAGTAGACAATGCCCTGGTAACTTATAGTTTTAGTTTTACCTTAAATATGATAAAATGTTCCAAGAAGTCATAGATTATTCATTATTTTTCTACAGAAAAGTAATAAAAGATAAATTAATAATGTAGATAATATTCTGTAAGTTTCTCATAATAGGTATGGCATTTCCACTTGAAAGTAGATTATGTTGAAAATGGTTTTAAGCATAAAGAAATTTTAGAATTAGATTAATGAAACAACTCATAGAGACTGAGGAAAGGAATTCACCAGACATCGGAGACAACCGAACATAAGGACTCCAGTGCCATCAGTTTATATATTTCTTGATTAATTTTCTGTATATACAGGTAGGCTTGCTCTAATTTTTGGTCTATAATATTCCTAAGCAACAGTAAAACAAAAGTAACAACAGTTATTGAGTATGTACTAAGTGTGAGGCATTCTACATATATTGTATCCTATGTAATCCTTAGAGAAACCCAAAGAGATAAATACTTTTGTTATCATCAACTTACAAATGTGAAAACTGAGACACAGAGATTCATAACTAACCTGTGGTTACACATCTATTATATGATAAAGAAGAGAATCAAACTTAGCCAGTCTTATTTAAGAGGCTCTGCTTATTGCTATTTTTCACACTGCAGCTGGAATCCCTGAGACTAACTTGACCAACTGAATACCAAGTTCAAGTTCAGATTAAATGTATTCCTTGCCCTGGTTTGGATCATATCCTGATACTTAATTCAATTAACCATGGCTAGATGATTGGACCACACTATGTTCAAATGGCATTTCCTCTTGAAACAACAGGGATAATGAGATCACTGGAGGGCTTTTGTAGAAATCAAAGTGTGTGGTACAAAGGAGAGTATAGGGGGAACCCCCCAAAATGGGAATTATCTTCTAGAGGGTGATCCCCTTGTAGTACAGGCTTCCCTCTCTACATGAGTGTTCTAGGAACTCATCTGCATCAGTGTACCAGCTGGCATTGTTGTGAGAAGCTTAACTAGGTTTCAGTGAATTTGTTTTGAAGACTCATTCAACACATTTGCCCATTTCATGATGGGTGATTAAGGAGCACACCTGCCCACACCATGCTGAGTGTTCAGCAGTTGTTGTTGTTGCTGCTGGTGTTTTACCAAACCATGGCATGACTCCCATGCCCCAGCTTCCCTAATCACCCAATCTCTCCCCAAGTGACCTTTCTTTTGTTTTGTTTCCTCAGATGAAAAATTCCTCAAAGGAAATGTTTTGCTGTTGTGGAAGAGGTAACAAAATGTGGTAGAACCATGAAAAAGCATCAAAATCCATGAGGGGAAAAACTGTTTTGAGCAGTGGAAAAAACATCTTGATAGGTAGGTGTAGTGCACCAAATAAAGAGTACTTTGAAGGTAACTAAAGTTTAAACATGTAAGAATAAATACACAATTTTTATAAATAAATTCTGGATTTTTTTGGTCCCCCTTTATAAGACAAATGAGAAGCTTTGAACAAATATCACATTTTTGCTAGCTATTGAAGAATAAATAAGAATAACTTTTTTGGTTTCAATAGATAATAAATAGTACACAAAAAAAGAGTCCATAGTGATTAAAGAAAGAAGTGTGACTTTTTATACAAGAAGTACAATAACAGCAGATTCAATTTTAAAAGAAGCTTAATTTTTTTAAATGAATATCGTAAAATCAGGAGATATTATTTTCCGTGGCTCAATTTTAGAGTACATTTTAGGGTTAAAAGGCACCATTTTGTATAATATTAAACATTCTTGATAGTTATATTTGATTCTGGGTAGAGTACCTGTAAGAGGATTAAAGGTGAATTTATGGCATGGTAACAGTTTCAAGATGAACTCCAGTGAGATCCAAATAAAGTATACTCTTTGTATAGCCACCTATGGAAATGCCTATCTGCCAAGAGAATTTAAGTGATGAGAGTTTTGTGCCAATACAGCCAATGCTCTTCCATCGTTTCCTTAGTATCCAAGAGCATGATTGTGTGTGTATGTATTTGTTAGCCCAGGTTAGAATAATATTTTGAACACAAATAGAGAAAAATTGTGATCAGCAAAGTTGGATATTACATGGGAAAAGAAAAATTGCTCTAGATTGCCTATTTATTTTGATTTGATATTTTTAATAGCCTGTTATTTTTTCATGAAGATGATTATATTTATCCATTATTTAATGAAATGTAGTAACAATGCAGATAGAATGTGTATATATATATACACACACACATACACACACATACATACAAATATATAGTAGAGATAAAATTAAGTTGTCATAGGTTATTATTTTCAAATAAAAGTAGAATCCTAACAATCTAGAGACAGAGAAAGTTCAAAATTTAAATAAAGAAAATTAATACAATTTTTAAAAATAAAGGGAGTTGTATTTGAAAAGCATAACTCAAGATGAAAAGAAGAGGCTCTTTTTTCTCTATCTTCTTTAGTTTGTTTTGGGGATCAAATTGAAAAATGTATGCCACAAAACTAGTATTTAAATTCAAGCCTGCAACCCCAATAAAATTCTTTCATTTACAGTAAAATTAGAACATGACTCAGACTCAAATGCAACTCAAAAATTAACACTTATTTTGAAATATAGTTGAGATGATTTTAAACTTTAGGTCTGTAAAGAGACTCAGGCTTTGTATTCTTAGATATCCTTTAGTTACTCCTGAAGTTGCATCTACAGTAACACTACCTTTTAACCATATGAATGTTTTATTGATTTTTATCTTCAATTGCAAATTCTTTATATTTGGGTTCTAGTCTTTGGAATCCTACCTTGTTCCTTTTGTTTTTGATGTATTAATGCTCTGTTGCTGCACAACAAATTACACCAAAATTTAGTACCTTAACACACATTTATGATCTTATACTGTCTACAAGTCAGATATCAGGCATGACCCCTGTAATTCAGGGTCTCAGGAAGCTGCAGTTAAGGTTTTGCCTAGGGCTGCATTCATCTCAAGGTTCAACTAGATCAAGACCCCCTTTCTAAACTCATTCAGTGTTTGTTAGTAGAATATCATGCTTTGCAGACTGAAATCCTCATTTCTCTGTGAGTTTTTGGCTCCTCACTAGGGATGTGAGAAATAATACAGCAAGCATGTAAGAAGAGAGAAATAATACTAGAAAGATGAAAGTCTAAGTTTTTATGAATGAATATTAGAGGTGACATCACACACACCACTTTTGCTGTATTCTGTTGAACAGAAGCAAATCACTAAGCCCAGCACACATTCAAGGGAGGAGGCTCCACAAAGGTGTGACTCTCAGAAGGCAGGAATCATTGGGAGTCATTGTAGAAGCCTACCTAATGCATCCATTGTGTGCCAGTATCAACCCGACATTATCTTGAATACTTGGGAAGACTTTATTTATTTATTTATTTATTTATTTATTTATTTATTTATTTATTTATTTACTTTCCCTGTTTATTGTGAACTAATTTTAGACTTAGAGAAAAGTTGCCGAGAATAAAATACCTAGGAATAAATTTAACCAAGGAAATAAAAGGCGTGTACACTGTCAACTACAAGACACTGATGAAAGGAATTGAAGAAAGCATAAATAAATGGAAAGATACTCAGAACTCATGGATTACAAGAATTAATATTGTTAAAATGACCATACTACACAAAGCAATCTAGAAATTTGATGCAATATCTATCAAAATTACAGTGGCATTATTCACAAAAATAGAACATATCTAAGGTTTGCATAAAACTATAAGAGGCCCTAAATAACCACTGAAATCTTGACAGAAAAGAAAAAAGTGGAAGGTATTCTATGTCTTAATTTGAAGCTATATTACAAAGCTATAGCAAAATATATATATGTGAAAACAGACACAAAAGTCGGTGGAACAGAACAGAGACCCAGAAATAAACCAATGCTTAACTCTTTAGAACAAAGATGCCAAGACTACACAGGGCAAAGTCATCTTTTTAAATAAATGGTGCTGGAAAACTGAACAGCCACGTTTAAGGGAGTGAAACCGGACCCTTCTCTTACATAATATACAAAAATAAAGACATGAACACAAAACTTGAATGCGTAAAACTTCTAGAAAAAAACATAGGAACAGAAGCTCCGTCACATTGAGGTTGGCAATATTTTTTGGAGGTGTGGATTTGACACCAAAGGCAAAGTCAATAAAAGAAAAAACTAACAAGTGGGACTATACCAAATCTTAAAAAGTTTGTATGGCAAAAGAAAAAATCTAGAGTGAAAAGGCAATCTACAGAATAGAATAAAATATTTCCAAACTATGAATTTGTTAAGGGATTAATTTTTAATATATGTAAAGCACTCTTACAACACTAGGGGAAAAAATCTGAGCAGAGGATCTGAATGGACATTTTTCCAAAAAAAAACATATAAATGGCCAACAGGTATATGAAAAGATGCTTAACAGCTGTAATCATCAGGCATATACAAATCAAAACCACTATGAAATGTCATCGCATACCTTTGAGAATGACTATGATACAGTCACTATATGAAACAGTATGAAGGTATTTCAAAAAATTAAAAATAGACCTACCATATGATCCAGCCCTTTTACTTCTGGGTATTTATCCCAAAGAAATGAGATCACTGTCTTGAAGAGATAGCTGCAATGTACACTGCAGCATTCTTTTTAATAGCCAAGACAGGGAAACAACCTAAGTGTCCATTGACAAATGACTAAACAAATGTGCATACATAAAATAGCCATGCATAAGAAATAAAAACCTTCCACCTGCAATGCCATTGAAGGGTATTTTCAGATATTAAGTTTAATAAAATAAGTCAGAGAAAGACAAAAGCTGTATGCTATCACTTACATGTAGAATATTAAAAAACCCACTATATGTATTTATATAACATACTTTTACATAATATATAAATATATATTTTCTATATATAAACAGATTGATGGTTGCCCAGAAATAGAGATAAAGTAGTGGACAAAATACATGAAATTGGTTCAAAAGCTATAAACTTGCACTTATATAAATATATCCTGAGGATATGGTGACTATAGTTAACAATAATGCATTATATATTTAAAAATGCTAAAAGAATAGTTCTTAAATATTTTCATTACCCTCACATGCACAAAATTTGTAATTATGCGTGGTGATGGATGTTAACTAAATTTATTCTAGTAGTCATTTGGCTATATATATATATATATATATATATATATATAATATTAAATCCTGTTACACACTTAAAACTAATGGACTATTATATGTCAATAATACCTTGATTTAAAAAATTAAATAAAAATTGCCACAATATTTTAAATAATTCATTGGTATCCACCATCTTGTTTAAATTAATGTTAATTACTTATATGAGTTCTGTTCAGAAAGTATCCAGCTATGTAATATGAAAAATGAAGACATTTATTGAAAAATATATGATACCAAGGACACTGTATGTAGGATAATGATGCCTCAGTCCCCTTTAAAGTACGCACCTTGGGGCCTCACAAAGTTCTCCCAATCATCATCAACTGCCCCGTCGTATTTTCCTGAATCTCATTGATGATCTGAAACCTCTTCTCTTTCAAAGGTGATTTTGGTTTTGAGAAAAAGCCAGAATCACAGGGTGCCAAATCCGGGATATGGAAAGGCTGAGTCACCTGGGTGATTTGATGTTTCACTGAAAAGCTCTGCACAAGATATGATGCTTTAGTAACTATAATACAATTATCAAGAATTAAAAATTCACACTAGTAATATATATTAAATGAACTGCAGACCCTACTCAACTATCACTAATTTTTCACCTAATATACTTTTTCTATCCTAAGATCTTATAGAGGATCCTTCATTGTTTTTAATTGTCATTTCTCAAATCTTTGATCAAATGCTGTGAGGAAGACCAGGCACACAATAAGATCCACATGAGAAAAACTGAGATCTCCCATCTCTTTGTCCAAGTCGAGTACTCAGCCAACATCCCACATCATGTTAGTGAATCATCCTGGAAGTAGATCTTTCATTCTCAGTTGAGCAACCACAGCTAATGCTGAATGGAACAGAAACGAGCTTTCCCCACTGAGTTCTGACCAAATTGCAGATTTCATGGGAAAATAAATGATTATAGCTATTTTAAGCCACTTAGTTTAGGGTAGCTTTTTGCACAATAGATGACTGTAACAGCCATTTGATACTGCTCTAATGAAACAGCCTACAATTTTCTTTCATCTGTTTTATGCCATAGTTGAATAACCATATGATTCCAGTAAGCATTAGATCTCTTTCTGCTTCTCACCAAAAGATACATTAATAGAAAAAACAAAACAAAACAAAACTAAAATGCTCAACACCAAGAGGCACTGTGGTTTGTTGACAAGGCATATAAATCACGTTTTACCTTACTTTTCTCACTCCACCCCATTCTTATTCCTTTTAGTACACGGAGGAAGGCTGGGAGAGATTTGATCATCTTAGCCCTTCATCTGTGACATCAGTTAGCTTTCAGGAATGTCAGCCAACACTTGATTCTTCTAATGGATATAGTAGTTGTCTCTTAAGTGAGATGTAAATATTTTAATCTCACCCAATTTTCATTCCAAGGATTTTTTTTTTTCATGTCCCTCAGTAACAGCTTTGTAGCAATTAGAAGCCCTCTTGTGAGAACTAGATTTATCAACTAAAAATCTAACAACTGATACCAATATTTCTATTCAGAAGACATAGGAAAAAGATAAGGAGCTATTTCATAATTTATATGTTGAGTGTTTTCTACAGAATACAAAGATGCTTCAGTAGTCAAAATCATTGTTACCTTTTACAATGTTATTACATTTGTTTTTAGCAGGTAGCATTTGAGATAACATGAATGATGAGAATAAAGAAAAATACAGGACACAGTCACATAAGATTTACTTCAAGTAAAGCAAGGGAATTGCCAAATTTTTCAATTAGATCATCTCAGTTTTGAAGATTGCAAGGAGGAGAACTGGAACATTTCTATGTTTTTCACTCTCAGAGTTTATTTTCCATGATCTATTTGAACTTCCCTAAAATAAGTCTCTACTGACATATTGGCATTTTTAGTCTTAAACAGTATCAAATTAATATTGTTTTCTGAATCAAGACCCATTAGTTATACTATTTTCATTCCCTTATGCTAAGTCACTGAGACAATTTAACTTTTTCACAATAGGGTTTGGAACTCAGAAAACTCGTTCAGAGAATTAGAAGATTAGTCAATATTTTATTCATCTCTACTCACAAGATTTTAATTTATTTAAAAATTTTCTCCTTTTTTTCTCCTTAGTAAGGAATTAGAATTTCTGAGAAGTCTTTCTATTCAGACCTTGAAAAGTTTGTCCTAATAGTACGGTACTGAGTTGACACACTGTTAATTCAAAACAGGTCCTGGGCATGTTGCCTTGAGTCAAAGGTTGTGGTTAAAAATCATACCACGGATATTCTCTAAATGGTTTCACTGTATATTATATAACACACAGAATTTTTGTGGAGGCTGATGCTGAGAGGCAAAAGACAGAGTGCCACTAACTTCTGACTGTACTTATTTGTCTCTCTTTACATTTATACATGACAGTTAATTATGGTAAAAAAAAATATAGGCTGTCTTTCTGGAAGGTAAATATTCCCAACTTTCTCCCCTTATGGAGGAAATGGAACTAAATTATAGGATTGTGTGTGTGTTTGTGTGTCAGACTTTGTGTTAGGTGGTAGAGGAGTGAATGAATGTAAATATGAAGAGGACAGGGAGCTGCCTTTAAGAAAATCACAGCCAAACAAGGAAGAAAGGTACACACCATAGTATCCTATGAGAGGTATTCAAACAGAGATTAGAACACGCTCCTATGGAAGAAAGGGAAAACTATGAAAATTTAAGGAAAACTCTGAGAGGAGAGAATGAAGAAAATTATTTTTTTTAAAGATTTTTTATTTATTTATCTTTTAGAGAGGAAGGGTAGGAGAGAGGGAGAGGGAGAGAAATATCAATGTGTGGTTGCCTCTCGTGTGTCCCCTGCTGGGAACTGGCCTGCAACCCAGGCATGTGCCCTGACTGGGAATCGAACCATGATTGTTTGGTTCACAGGCCCGCGCTCAATCCACTGAGCTACACCAGCCAGGGCATGAAGAAAATTATTTTAAGAAAAGAAAATACACTGGAATATCAAGCCCATAACACATATTACATAAGGGTCTGCAGCTGCAGTCAGGTTGTAGCATATGGTGCATAACTGTAACAAAAACTGACTGTACATCTACTTTGGGATTTAAACAAGTCTACTAATTTTCTCGATTAGCATCTTATGCACTAAATTTTTGACATTTTATTAAAAATAGGTCTTTAGGTTTATTAATTTCATCAGCACCACAGGCTTATTTATTTATTTATTTATTTATTTATTTAATTGTCCAGTTTTTTGTTTCCCTATACTTCAAACTTAGGTCTGTAGAGTTTTATTTTGTCTAGTTATGTAGCTGCATAACTTTAAATGACATGCTTTATAGGTGTAAAAATAAATCAGTTATGTTCCCCTTCCAGACTCTTTAATATTGTGTTTACAACAATGAACATGCCTTTATCTTGTCAACTGCCATATTTGCATCATCTGAAGAAATATATAGTGTGGAGTGAACCTAAGCTCTGTGGTAGTAAATCAGGATATAGAATCCAGACAGCACCCCATAAAGGGACTAAATATTAATATTCTGATACAGAATTAGAAATTAACCTGAAACAGTAAAAGTGATTTGCATAATAAATTTTACTAAAGAGCAATTTTACTAATAGTTGACTGAAGGTAAATTGACAAATGTTCATCAGCAAGTAACAGCACCTTATTGTGAATTAGCTTTCCCAACAGCTCCATGAATCTTTATTTACTATGTTCGTACATGCTACAAAATCCTAATGGTAGACATATATTTCAGTATAGGGATCTAAGTCAAAAAAGTGCCACAACTGATTTGACGTATTCACATGATTGGCTTTGTCAGAAATGTATCTGGAAATTTACCAGACCAATTGCTTCAATGTCATTTGCAATAATCCAGATGACAGAATCTGTCAGTAAAATATTTTTCCCAGCATGTGGGAGCATCACCAGCTTCTCCAATGTGGGCTATTTTACTGTAGAGAGTGAAAATGTTCATCTTTTGTTTTATGTACAGAAAAACTAAACTATATGAGCATAATATTTATTTCCAGTAACCAAGAATTTTGAGACTATGAGAAAAGACAGCGGTATATAGGGTTCTAACATGAATATGTATGAAAAAATAGCAGGGATAAGTCAGAGATGAATCACCCAGTTATGCAAATAAGAAAGGGAAGTGTGGATAATAGATATCATACAGACAAGAGGTGTAGTATAAAGAATATGGGGTCACATGTTTTGAAAGAATTTATTTAACAAATAAGTTACAGTTATTGATTACAACAAACTTATGTACATTCTGGATTTAGTAATTCCAATCATGTAAATATTTCCAATTGCCCTTTTATTTTTTAAAATAACTTTAAATATCCTTTATTATCTTTATAAGTTTCTTGGCCTCTCATCTATCCAATATAAAAATTATATTGCTTGTTCAATATTTCATAATCCAGAGAAAGATGTAGACTTCTCAAGACTGCTAACTGAGAGATGTGATATTTTAATGTACAACTTCAACTTTCTCTACCACTCTTCTGCATACTTTTACTTCTGTAAACACTGACTTCACTCTCGATTTCGCTGGATTTATTCTTGTGGATGTTTAGTTACTTAGATTAGGTAATATGTAATCAATGTAAATTGAGTAACCTTAAATGTTGCTTGAAACATTCTAAATGTACCATCCCCCCGCCCCATGGTTAATAAATCAGCAAGTAAGCAGAGGGTAGTGCTAAATATCAGCAGATGAGTAATAGGTGTTGATGTGTTCATACATAATGGGAGGGAATATTCATATTTAGTACACATATATACTAAACCATGAATAACAATCACTTTGATTTTCTGCTGCTATACTGTGAGATTTTAAAGTCAAACTCTTAAACCCTTTCATTTTACTTTTATTCTCGGGTTGCCTTTTATTTTACTATGTTAACCTCTAAGAAGGACCACACAGGCTTAATGAACACATTGCAAGTTCCTTATGCCATCATGTGTGATCGAGAGGGACAATTAACACTAGCTTGCTCCAAAGATATAAACCTGACCTTGTATAGTAATGACTTCACATGGTGTTCTAAAGGAGTCCAAAAGTGAATTTTTTGAGGCAAACTTCTTAGAAATAGCCTGATTTGCTTATTCTCTAACTGCTTATTCCATTTAGATACAATCATGAGCTAAAGCATAGCTATTTTGCTACTCAGCAGTTTAGCTTTAGAAAATCAGGCTCTCTTCTTTCCACATCCTTGGACAAATGGAGCGATCATGACTTGTGAACTGAGTTTCAGTAATCCATGTGTCAGGGCAATGACATTTCAAAGAAATGCTCATGGTTTTTGAAATGTAAGTCATGCTCGTAAAGAAAAAGCCGCAAATAAATTTTTGCATATACGTTTAATACATGGGAAGGAGAGATGAAAACCCATTAAAATGTAAGTTTATGCTTTATTTTTTAGTGCATTAAATTTCAAATTTGTTTTTATTTAGATTCAGGGTAGTCTGCTTTCATAAATTCATATTAAAGCCATTGTATAATTTTAGTGTGACAAATATTTGTTTTCATAAAGCATAGAGGTAAAAAAAGTTTTCATATTTTTGCTTAGTAGACTATATATTTAAGAATTTTTTCTTTTATTTTTAATATTTTATTGATTATGCTAGTACAGTTGTCCCAGTTTTTCCACCTTTGCTTCCCTTCATCCAGCAATGCCCACTCCCACAGGCAATACCTGCACCATTGTTCATGTCCATGGGTCATGCATAAAAGTTCTTTGGCTTCTCCATTTCCTATACTTACTTTACATCCCATGGCTATTCTGTAACTACCTATTTGTACTTCTTAACCCCCTCACCTCTTCACCCATTCCCTTACATCCACCTCCCATCTGGCAATCAACAAAACGTTCTCTGTAACCATGATTCTGTCTCTGATCTTCTTTGCTTTTCATGACTTTGAATATTTCTTGCCAGTCCATTCTATTCTGCAAAGTTTCTTTTGAGAAATCAGCTGACATTCTTAAGGGACTCACCTGCAGGGAACTAATTGCTTTTATCTTGCTGCTTTTAAGATTTTCTTTTTATTTTTCTTCTTTGACATTTTAATTATGATGTGTCTTGACACAGGTCTCTTTGAACCCATCTCGTTTTGGAATCTTTGTGCTTCCTGGACTTGCATGACAATTTCCTTCACCAAATTGTGGAAGTTTTCTTTCATTATTTTTTTTCAAATAATTTCTGATTTCTGATTTCTTCCTCTTTCTCATCTCCTTCTGGCACCCCTATGATGCAAATGTTGTTAACACTTGAAGTTGTACCAGAGGATGCTTACACTACCATCATGTTTTTTTTATTCTTTTTGCTTCTTGTTTTGATTAGTTGTTTTTTGTTTCCTTATGTTCCAAATCATTGATTTGACTTTCAGCTTAATTCACTCTACTGTAGTTTCTGGTAAATTTTTCTTTATTTCAGTTAGTGTATCCTTTGTTTCTGATTGGGTCTTTTTTATGCTGTTAAGGTCCTCACTAAATTCCTTGAACATCCTTATAGCCAGTGTTTTGAACTTTGCACCTGATAGATTACTTATCTCTATTGTGTTTTGTTCTTTTTCTGAAGTTTTGATCTGTTCTTTCATTTGGGCCATGTTTCTGTGTCTCTTCATTTTAGCAGCCTCCCTGTATTTGTTTCTTTGTATTAAGTAGAGCTTCTATGACTCCCTGTCTTGGTGGTGTGGTCCAATGTAGTTGTTGTCCCCTAGGATCCAGTGGCACAGCCTCCCCTAACACCCAAGCTGGGTACTTGAGGTCTACCCTTTGTATGGGCTGAATACACCCTCTTCTTGTAGTTGAGCCTTGATTGGAAGGTCAATGGGAGCGATTTACCCAAGCCAATCAGCTACAAGGACTGGCTGTGACCACTGACCACCGATGGAGCCTCAGATATGGCACCCTCCTGCCCTCTCTGTGGCTCTACCTGCCTCTCTGTAGAAGAAAGATGTCCCCAGCTCTTGCCTTAATGCTAGCCACTTCAGTTCTTCCCCTGTATGCCACTGTTGTCTTTCAGAGGTAGTGAGTCAGAATAAGTCTGTGTGTGGGTTCTTTAAGAGGAACTGTTTGTGACACTAGAGGTTTCTTCCACTGACTCAATCCCTTCTGGTTTTTGCAGCCAGAAGTTATGGAGACTTATCTGTCTGGCACTGGTACCCTGGGCTGGGGGTCCTGGTGTGGGGCTGGGAGTCCTTGCTTCTGAGATATATCTTCCTGAATTTTTATCCACCATATGCTTAATGTGAGACCAGCACATTCCATGTTTCTGACCCTCCTACCAGTCTTGATGGATGAAGTTTCTTTGATTTTACAGTTGTCAAGATATCCACACAACTTGATTTATGCAAGTTTTGAGTGATGGTTGTTATATAATTTATTTGTAATATTGGTGTGTTTGTGGGAGGAGGTGAGCTATGTTTTTTCCCTTGCCACCATCTTGACTGGAAGTCTCAGAAAAATTTTAATAGTTTTCAAAGTAATAAAATTTCTCATGTTCCACTTGAAATTTTATCTTAGAAATATAGTTGGTAATGTTTTGTTGTATTTTTTGCTCTTGATCTTGACTATTTTTATTTTCTTGATTCAACTAATTATAGCAAAAATTCTTATACTGATTGTAGATATGTGTTCCAGACCATTGACTACTCTAGATCCCTGAATGCTAATGATTAGAAGGAGCTTTTAAAAAGGTAAAGAGTTTGTACTATTCCCCCTTCCCTGTTGCTGATAATATCCACTTTTTCAGTTCCTGCTGATCTATGATGATGAACTCTGTCATACCTGGTAATTTTCTTTGTCCTAAAAGGATTTCTTGGGCCGATGCATTCATAATTATTCCATAAGGGGACCGATACAAACTTAGTTTCAGTGCGACAGGCATACGGTTTTGAATAGCCTTGATGGAAGACTAGATATTATTGGTACTTAACGGTGATTCCAAATAGCACTGTAAACAATTTCCACTGTAATCAAGTATTCATTATTAACCTGATTGTAGTATATATCACAGTGTAGTGCTTCTCACTTGAAAAATCTTTTGACTGAGTGTAATTCTATGACATACCAAACAATGCAACCATAAGTCTCTTACGAAGATCAAACACATAAAAAATGTTTTGTCCTAGATTGACTCAAGATCTCAGGAAATAATATCCAATAAATTACATAAAAGAGAAAGAAATTTCTGCATAGAGAAACACATAAAATGCTTAGGTTAATTATGTATCGAGTCACCAAACACAGGAAAAAATCCCAGTAAAAGACTTAGGTCTCAAGTTATATCTTTCCTAGGGAAAACAGCTGCTTATTATTCACATATATTTTCTAGTTGAAGATAACACACAGTCTTCTTGTAATTTCCTTTTAAGGCATAATATCTACTTACACAAAACTGAAGCCAGACCTCAGTTTTGCCACAACGGAACAGATGAATACAGCTAAATTAGCTCATGATTTACCAGAAAACACTTAGTGACACTGCCAGAGTTTTATGGTGAAATATTTTTTCTAACTCAGCTATTAAAATAGAAACTTTTCATAAACTTGAAGTGTAATTGCATTTCAAAGTACATATTTTGTTTTTAATAACACTTATGCATCAATGATGTCTTGTATAATGTTAATTACTACTGATATGGCCAAAGTTTTTTATAATCACCTAACCCTAAATGCAGTCTCCTTCTCTAAACTAAGTTTATATTTAAAAAGTATTTATAAGTCAAAAGACAAAGTAGTAAGGCTGAGGAAAATAAAATACTCTGCGGAACTATGTAAGTGTGAATTCAAAGCCTTGTTTTTTATATTACTAGCTGTGTAATCTAGGGCATATATTTTTGGTTCTCTGAGTATCAGTGTCCTTAAATGTAAAATGCAAAATAGTTATGAATTTAAAGGTAATGTGTGTTATGTGTTTGTTATGTATTAGGTGCTAAATAATTACTTGTTAAATTATTAAAGAAACCATACATACAAATGTATTGGAGAACCAAGGACATACCGGAAACTCATAGATTCTGACCTGAGGGCAAAGAAACACAACTTTAGTAAGATTATTTCAACATTCTAAAACAAGAAACCAGAGATGAGTTTCCAGATGCCATATCTGCAGAATGAATTCCAGAGATAGTAAATCACATTCCTCTAAGATACATGTGCACTCACTCTGACAAAGAACCTCAGGAGCAAAAGCCAGGAACTGTGTGAAAAACAAAAAAGGTTTTGTATCAAAGACAGAACAAAACAAAGCAAAACAAAGCAAAACAGAACAAAACCTTACTTCCAGTTTTCTAAGTGTAAACTGTGAGTCAATTAAAAAAAAATAGTTCTTGTTGTCTTAATTTATCCTTCCAGAAAAAAAGAATCAGAATTAAAAACTACATGAGTTTATTTGTTTTTATTTTTAATTGAATTTGCTGGGATAATACTGGTTAATAAAATTAATAAGTTTTAAGTACACCATTCTATCACACATCATCTGTACACTGTATTGTGTGTTTACCACCCCAAGTCAAGTCTCCTTCCATCACTATTTATGGATTTAGTACAATCAAGTTGATTAAATAAATCAATAATTGCTTCATTTTCAAAATATTTTTGCTAATATAAAATTGATAATAAAAGCATATCCAAAGCAAATGTTTAAAGAGGGTCATATAAAACTCTTTGAATGTAGAATGCCAAGCTTGTGGTTGAATTATCTTAAAACAATAAATATTCCTGATCGGCCAGGTTTGTATGGCATTCAATAAAGTGTTATTGAGCTCACTATCTGTGAACTGGCATTTCTTATGGTTCTAAATATGTGAATATTCACTTTATATTTGTAATATAGTATTAAGGACATTTTAAAGCTTCAATGTTTGCAAATTTAAAAAATTCAAGGTTTAGAAATCTTATTATTTTCAGAGAAGCCTGAGAAAAGGACATGGGAGAGAGGAGGAGTCATGTTTGTGTTTATAAAAATATCATTAATGGAAACAAAAGAATTTAAGTGGAGAATCATTTACCTTCCAAATGTAATATGATAGTAAAACTAAATTGAGAAACTAAAAATATTTCAATTTGGAAGGGAGCAAAGAAGTTGAAAGTATAAGATAATAAATGTCTTAGAGGGAAGAATGAATAAACTGGGTATTGAATAAATAAATTTTGGCTCCCTTGAAATAAAAGAAATAGCAAATTTCTACTAACATCCTGGTAAAAAGTAGTTGGAACGAAAAGGCAAAATTTATCATGACTCAGATATTCTAGATTTTTCATGTAATTCTAATTTTAATTCCATGTGTGCAACAAGAATTATGGCATACTTTCTTTTGCTAAATGCATCTGAAACTATAACAAATTTTAAAATATATTGTATGGGTAACACAATCCTTTTTTAAGAAACTGTTCATATTTGTAGATCACTAGATCATTTCTTTAATTAAATCTTCATATTTTTCATATTCCTTTAAAATGGTAAGTAGGAGCTTAATACAACAAAGAATTAGAGAAAGCAGTGGATTGTATCCTCATTTTATCAGTTAATTTAAGACAGGTATTTAACATTTAATGGCAGGTGACCTGCCAAAATCTTACGTATGTAATCAGAGATAAAAAGCTTCAAAATGTTTAGTAGTACAAATGTTAATTTGAACAAATATTGCAATGTGCTTTATAAAATTGTACCAAAATAATTAAGAGAAAATACACCTCCAATGCAGAACTTAAAAACAACTGGGAAGTTGAACTTAATTTTTTCTTCTTGTAGTGAAAGACTACAGGAGTTCAGTGAAAATAGATTTTTCAATGTTATGTTAATGCATTTATGAGTTTACTTTAAGTAAAAAAGATAAAAAGTATGAAGAGTGTATTTATAAAAGGGAAACCAGGAAGCTTATTAAATGTTTATGGAGGTCTTATAACAATAGATAAATATTTTAAGGTTTAACTGAACATGATGCCATTCTCTATTTTCATCCGTGCTGTTTATATTGAATGAGAAAGAACCTGCCTCTATGTGCTTGGGCTTCTTTTTCTAGATCTTTCCCACATGCCCTATTTAATTAAAAAGCTGTTTTTTATATATTAACTAGATTTTACATATCATATAATAGTCATAGTCTTTCAAAACAATTTTATAAAAACAATAAGGTCTGAACAGGAGTCACTGCATTGGCTACTGAGATTTATATGATACTGATATTTTCGGGCACTCTTTAAGGATTATGCTGAAATCCCTCCAAGCCCTCAAATAACACACCATCCAGACTCCTCGCAGACCTTAGTTTTTCAGTTCTGTTTGTATTTTCAGGAAAGAATAGGAGTGGCATGAAGGTTTGGATAATGTGAGAGTCAAAAGTAACGATGTGCCAGGTGAGAGTGCAAACAAACTTTTTTTGGTTGGTTATCACCCATCTCAGCATAGATTTTACTTCCCATCACAGTTATTTATTTCTTATTTATTGATTTTGGAGGCAAAGGCGATTCTATACGCTGCTTTGGGGGCCAGAGGGAACAGCTGGTATTTGCTATTCTTAGAAGAGATGCCAAGGATAGAAGTACATAGGGAACGGGTGGTGTAAACGACTTTGAAATCTGTCTCAGCAGCTGTCACTGCAATGGGCACAGTGCAAATAGGCAAAATATTGTTCTTCCCTGCCAAGGCTTTCTGCACTTTTGGCTGCATTATCCTCGACAGTTCTGAATGCTGTGTGGCTGGCTGCAAGGTGGTAGGGCTAGGTCAATGTGTAGAAAGACACTTGATCTTTCATTTCATAGCAGATTTGCCAAACAAACACAGGTTAGGCCTGAGTGTGTTTGCTTCACTGATTTCATGCATGTCCTTTACTTTGATTTAGTCTTATGGTTAAGTAAATTCTAAGAAATTTATTGGTGGTTTTGGGAATTCTGTGTTGCTTAAGAAAACATGATTTGAAAGAACAAAGCTAAATCCATAGATACAAGATCTGGGGTTGCGGGGAGTGGTGGGGAGGAAAGGCAGACAACTGTACTTGAACAACAGTAAAATTAAAAAAAAAAAATCTTCCAGATGACTCAGTTGTTTAAAGGTAATTTCACATAGAGAGTTATTGTTTCTTCATCTACAATTTAAGTTCAAAAGTATATTTTGTGAGTGTCAAAGACCATTGAGTGTAAGAATGTGAATGACTTAATGGATCCAAATATATTGTAAGGAATAAGTACATTAATCCAATCCCATTGTATAAACAAAAGACTACATTTAAATAGACTAGAGGGCATTTAGTTTGCCAAAGTGGTAACTGCTATAACAAATACTTTACCTAACACTTTAAATGGAAGATAAATAACATTGATTGTCAAATACAAGCTGAATCTTTAAAAAATGTATCTGGGCTTGAAAGTGAGCACTTAGTAAGAGCCTTGTTAAAGGCTTGACTCTCTAATGGGCTTTCTCCACATCTCTCAATCTATTCTTGCCAGCTGGTAGAAGCTGGGTAAGACGTTGTCATATACATTTGCTGGCCTTTAAACTTGAATAGGACATAGTTTAAAGTGCATTATATAAGGTGTTATGGGTCATATTCAATGAAAATAATACCGCCTTGACTTTGACCAGTGCAATGTTTTTGGTAACATCAATGATGAAATTATTCAAAGAATACACTTGGGTTAAATTATATGGAGAGAAATAATATAGCCCATTCATATGGTGATTATTGTTTCATTTTTATTGTATTTTGGTGTACATGGACATATTACAGCTTATTTGAGAAAACTTAAAATAACAATTTGTATTCATGTTTTTATTCAGTTTATTTTAACATATTATAGTTAAATTTTCTGAGTTAACTGAACTGTTGTCTGGTGAGAATACTTTTGAGAGAGATTGAAAATCATAATGAAACAAAATATGGCTAGCATGTAACCAGATGTATTTCAATCCCACAAAACTCCTCTTGGTGACTTTTCTTACAGATAAAAGAAATTACTTTTCTTGCATCACTACATAATTGCATTGAAGATATCATTGCTATTTCCCTAAAAAGGGTAGTGGAATTTGGTCTCCACTAAATCTAAAATTATTTTGGCAGCTTCTATATATTTATTCTCTTGGAGCATTTGAAACCCAAGGAACAGTGAGTGCATTTACACTTACCTGGCAGAGCAGATATGATGAGGGCTGCCCCGGTCTTAATGGTATTATCACGCTTTACCTTGTAAATGTTTCATGGGTCCGAAATATTATTCACCATATCTTCCATAAGCCAGAAATAAATTGTGAAAATATGTTTATAACTTTCCAGACTTTTGTTTGTTAGGATATATTTATGGAAATAATACCTTGGAGTAAATTTTGGAAAAGTATAATGGACAAAAATAATTTATATATCAACTCTTCATAAAATTAGTCTCTACTACATTTTGTATTCTTCTGACTTTTCAGTTCTTTCTTACCATTTGTGTTTCTTGTCTCCAGATTTTCATTTAATAAAAATTCATGTATTAAAAAATATTCTTAAAGTTTCTAACCATAATATACATGTTAATAACAATAATAATATACTACCATTAATAATAAGTTTCTAACTTAATAATATACATGTTAATAATATATCAATATTCATTGTGTCAAATACTAGATTAAGCTTATCAAATTCATATTTATTTGACAAAGCGTTACATGTATTGAGTAGTAAAGATTTTGACAGACACCATACGTAAACACCTGAGAGGATTTGTGATGTTCATGGAAAATACCAAAAACATCCATTTTAAGTATGAGCACAAATTTCAATTGTTATTATTCCGAAATATACAATTGTTAAAACTTGAAAGAAGGAGATATTTGGGAGAAACATATGATATACTAAATATTAACCTCAGGTCAATGTTATATCATCAATAATGTATATTATTTAGTTGTTAAACAGTACTTGCAGTGAAAGCAAGAAAAATGATTTAGTATGAAGTAAGTAATAATACTTTTAAAAATCTTTATTATATCATTGACATTTGATTCCTGTATTATATTATACAGTGACAGATAATCAAGGGTAGAAATTATCTTTTCAAAGACAACAATATATAGGACTTTGTTCTTCCTCTTAAATGTGTTAGATAAAAAACAGGTCAAATTTTGTAGTACTTTTCTCTCTTCAAAAAATATTCTGTAAATGTGTCTATCTCTAGACACTTATTTTCAGTGTCCAGTCCGACATGATAGGAGCCAATACTAATAAACACTCAGCTTTGCATTGTACTTGGGAAGACATAATAACATGAAGGTGAATGTGAAACCCTGTGATAAAACATTCCCTACAAAGTGGCCATCTTATTCATTGACTTTGAAATGTTTCTATTTCCTATCAAAATAAAATTTTTAAAACTGAACATTTTATTTAAGAAAATAAAAGTCATAAAAGTATCAAAGAAACATACATTTAGGAATTCCATTATATCACGTTTAACAGGAATTTTCAAAGAGCTGCTTTATTTCATTACCACATTATACAAAGCACTGTGGCTGCTTCCTACAAGAAGTAATGGAAGTGTTACTTTTGTTAATCTACAACAGGGTTGTCAAACTCATTTTCACTGGGGGCCACATCAGCCTGGCGGTTATCTTCAAAGGGCTGAAATAATTTTAGGACTGCATAAATATAACTACTCCTTAATTGTTAAGGAGTTGAAATTGCATTCGGCCCTTTGAAGGCAACTGCCAGGCTGATGTGGCCCCTGGTGAAAAAGAGTTTGACACCCGTGATCTAGGATGAAGCTCATATTAATACAAACTAATGTAATGCTACAAAGTATGTAATATATTTATTTTATTTTTAAAAATTATAAAAAAATAGGTGTTTGTACACGTTCATAAAAGTTTCTTTAGTGACAGAAAACATTTTTAAAAAAGACATTGTACACTGTTACAAATCAGGAATACATAACTTAACAATTGTGGAAAGTTTGATAGTATATAAGGATATATTATACAAGGATCTATTATAAATATTTAATTTGTTGGATGTTGGGTTTTGGAGGCAGGCACAGAGACAGAGTTTGGGCGGGGGCGGGGGGAAGATGTTCAATAGAGATAAAAAAGTTTGACCAGAAAACAAAGAAGCAGGATTGAACAAAGAAAATTTGAATAAATTACCTTGCTCTATCCTTCTATCTAATAGTCACTTTGGTAAAATTGTCTTCCATGGGCAGATAGATTGATACCAGCTATTCTATTACAGATATATAACCCAAAGTGTGGTTTCTATCACATTTTATCCATTTTTTACTTTTAAAAATATTCTCTTTTAAAAAACTACTTTATTATTATTTTTATTGTTATTGTATTATAGTTGTCTCAATCCCCCCCCTTTGCCCTCCTCCACCAATCCCAGCCCCCACTCCCACAGTCAGTTCCCACACTGTCTTCCACGTCCATGGGTCATTCACACATGTTCGTTGTCTAGTCTCGTCCCCTTCTTTCCACCATTATCCCTCTTGCCCTTCTCCTCTGGTCACTTACTTTTCTGAGGTATGATTAACTGAAATCATTTTTATGTAATTTTATTCCCATGGTCATCTGTAAGGTACACATTCTGTTTCTATTCTTTTAAATGTTATTGTTGATATTTTAATTCTATATATGGTTCAATTTGATAACATTTATTAACTTTTTTATCTTTTAAAATAGTTTAGGAACTGTAGGAAGCCCTGTCTCAGATCATGCTCCTTACCCTAGCTCACATGGCATTTTCCCCTTTTATTTTAATATCTCAGTCATTTTTATTACTATGTTTTGTATCAATACAGGGCTAGATTTACTCAAGTATTTACCACTTTCTTTACTTGTCAAGTTTTTTTTTTTTAATCAGAACTTCCCTTACTTTATTTCTTGAAAAATGTGGTTTTGAACATTGCTTAATGACATTTTTTGCTGGTAAACTTTCCTACATCCTAATATGACAAAAACTCTTTATTTCACTGTTAAACAAAATGATTTACTTAAAATATTCTTTCAAAAATATTTTATCTTGGCATTTTGAAGAAAAAGTTTTTACTGTCCTATTTCTCTATTTGTTATTTGTGAACTAGATAGTTAACTCACAGTGTGTAATTTATCATCTGCCACCAGCTACTTGTAACATTATTCTTTCCTTCCTTCCTTCCTTCCTTCCTTCCTTCCTTCCTTCCTTCCTTCCTTCCTTCCTTCCTTCCTTCCTTCTTTCTTTCTTTCTTTCTTTCTTTCTTTCTTTCTTTCTTTCTTTCTTTCTCTGGAGAGTGGGGAGGGAAAGAGAGAAACATCTATTTATTGTCCCACTTATTTATGCATTCATTGATTGAATTTTTATTACTAATTTTAGAGAGAGAAGGGGTGAGAGACCAAGGGGGAGAGAGATACATCAATTTGTTTTTCCGTTTATTCATACATTCATTGACTAATTCTAGCATTTACTAGTGTGCCACAACCTTGGTCTATTGGGACAACACTATAACCAACAGAGCTACCCAGCCAGGTTTAACATCTTTCCTTTGTCTTTGATGTTAGTTTTAAAATGATATATCTAGATGTGCATTTATTGTTTTTAACTGATTTTTTTGCTTTCATTGCATTTGTGATTTTGTTTTCATATGTTCTTCTACAGAAAATGTTTAGCCATTGCTGCTAAAATATCTCCTTTCTTATGCTAGATCTCACTCTTTCAAGTTTTGTAAACTCTGTATTTTCTGACATAGTTTTTGGAGATGTATCTGGGTAATATCTTTAGTTCTTATAGTTCACTAATTTTTTCATGAACTGTTTCAAATAGTTTTCTTCTCAATTTAAATAATTACATACAAACATATCTTTTTCAATTCTGTCTTTAGTTTCATAATTTTTATAAATGTTTTCTTTTTAAATTAAATTTATTGGGGTGACATTGGTTAATTTGATCATACAGGTTTCAAGTATACAATTCAATAAAACATCGTCTGCACCCTGCATAGTGTGCTCACCACCCGTAGTCAAGTCTCCTTCCATCCCAGTTTATCCCCTCCTTTGCCTTCTTCCACCTCCTCCTCCCTCCCCTTTCCATCTGGTTATCACCATATTATTGAACCCTGCTACATGTCATATTTTCTTAATCTCTTCACCTTTTTTCACCCAGCCCCCAGCCTTCTCCCCTCTGACAGCTGCCAGTCTGTTCCAAGTGTCCATGTTTCTGTTTCTATTTTATTGATTATATTCCACATATATGTGAATCATATGATATTTTTCTCTCTCTGGCTGGCTTATTTTATGTAGCATAATAATTTACAGGTCCATCCATGTTGTCACAAAAGTAAGATTTTCTTTTTTACAGCCACATAAATGTGCCCCAGCTTTTTTGTAAAAGTACTACAGCTTTTTTATTCATTCATCTACTGATGGACACTTGGGCTGTTTCCACATCTTAGCTATTATAAATAATGCTTCAGTGAACACAGAGGTGCATATCTTCTTTTGAATTAGTGTTTTAGTGTTTTGTGTTTCTTCAGATATATTTCCAGAAGTGGGATTACTGTGTCAAAAGGCAGTTCTGCAATTAATTTTTTGAAGTGTCTCCATACTGGTTTCCACAGTGTCTGAACCAATCTGCATACCTACCAATAGTACAAAAGGGTTTCCTTTTCTCACATCCTTGTCAATATTTATTGTTTGTTGATTTATTGATGATAACCATTCTGACAAATGAGAGGTGTTATTTCATTGTTATTTTAATTTGCAGTTCTCTGATCATTAGTGATATTGAACACTTTTTCATATGTCTATTGGACATCTATATGTCCTCTTTGGAGAAGTGTCTATTCTGATCCTTCAGTCATGTTTTAAATGGGCTGTTTGTCTTTTTAGTGTTGAGTTGTAGAAGTTCTTTATACATTTTTGAAGGTAGCCCCTTAGCTGATGTATCATTGGAGAATCTGTTCTCTCATACAATGGATTGTCTTTTCATTTTGTCAGTGGTTTCTTCTGCTGTGCAAAGTGTTTTAGTTTGAAGTAGTCCCTTTTGCTTATTTTTTCTTTTCTTTTACTTGCCTGAGAAATACAGCAAAAAAAATATTGCTATAAGAGATGTCTGAGATGTTACTGTTTATGTTCTCTTCTAGGATTTTTATGGTTTCACAACTTACACTTAAGTCTTTCATCCATTTGAGTTTGTTTTTGTGTATGGCATAAATTGGTGGTATAGTTTCTTTCTTTTTATTTTTTTACATGTACCTGTCCAATTTTCCCAACACCATTTATTGAAGAGACTGCTATTTCTCCTTTGTATGCTCTTGCCTCCTGTATCAAATATTAATTGACCATAAAGATCTGGGTTGATTTCTGGGCTCTCTGTTCTGTTTCATTGATCTATGTATTTGTCCTTATGCTAGTACCAGGCTGTTTTGATTACAATGGCCTTGTAGTATAGTTTGAGATCAGGGTTGTTGTTTTTTAATTGATCACCTTATTTATTTTAAAATTTTCCAAGACCTATTTTGTATTATGTATCCAAGACTTCCAATTCCTACCTAAAATGTTGTGCAATGCTACTAGAAAATAGAAAACTCATCTATTAAACCAATGACTCTTTGTACCATTTAGAAAAGTACAAATCTGAAACCAATTCCAATAGGTATCCTTAAATACTTTCTTTGTTAGTATATGAGGTCTGCCTGGGGAAAGTCCAGCCATTGTTAATATAATGGTAATGGTTTGCACAACATCAATGTAACCTGGCAGCCAGACAGTGGGCTGGAATTGCATATGTGAACAATGACAACTTCATTGTACTGCTCAGTGTGGGCAGTAGACACTGTTGAATGAGCATGTGTACTGTGTGGTCATCACATTCAAAATGACTGAACAAGTAGAACAAAAAATCTACATCAAAATTGGCATTCAATTTTGAACACTCCTCTGCAGAAACTATTCCAATGATTCAGAAGGCCATAGCTCTGGGCAACTGGTGATGGCAGCTCATCACATCAACACGCCCGCTCATCCATTACATCTCCTGCAGAGTTTTTTGGTAAAACATCAAATTATTCAGGTGACTCAGCCCCCCTACAGTCCAGATTTAGTGCTCTGTAACTTCTGGCTTTTCCTAAAACTAAAATCACCTTTGAAAGGGAAGGGATTTCAGACCATCAAGGAGATTCAAGAAAATACAAAGGGGTAACTGAGAGTGATTGGGAGAACTGTGTGAGGTCCCAAGGTGCTTACTTTGAAGGAAACTAGGTGTCACTGTCCCATGTACAATATTTCTTGTATCTTGTATCGTCAATAAATTTCTCTATTTTTCGTATAACATGTCTGGCTGGATACCTTCTGGAAAGACCTCATACACTGTTGTTATTAATACATGAAATAATGTAAATTATTATGTGAATAAGTGAAAACATAAGCTACAAAGTGATGTGGAGTTTGTGATTCACTTTCAATGTAGAAATACGTGTATATATTACCACTTTTTTCAGAATGTAAGACACACTGGACCATAAGACATACCTAGGTTTTAGAGGAGGAAAATAAGAAAAAAAAATTGAAGCAAAAATGTGGTAAAATATTTAATAACATAAATAACATAGGCTGTCACCCCCCACCCTCACAGTGAGCCAGGGAAGCTACATTTGGACTATAAGACACAACCCCCTTTTCCTCCCAAATTTAGGGGGGAAAGGTGCACCTTATAGTCTGAAAAATATGGTATGTAAAGAAATGACTATACTGTGATAACAAAAATATATATTGGTAAAGATTATTTTTATTTTATGTTGTGTAGATTTATATATATAATTGTATATATTTTTGGTTGAGAAAAGTAAAAAATTGATTAATTATGTAAGTTTTTTTTTAAGTAAAATGCCTTTTTGGATATTGTTTGACATAATGACAGGTGGAATAATCCTGGATTTCAATGTTATATGCCAAAGAAGGATTTGCCTTCTCTACTCAAACACAGATAACATGGGAGAAATATACTGGGCACACTAGAAGGTGCATTTTTCTGCTTAATACAATAAGTTAATGACTCATCCCATATGCATAGTACTTTTTGGAAGAGAAAAATGATCTTTGCTTTAAAGAGTTTATGTTCTATTGACAAGATGGCATACAAAAAAACGAAATAGAGCAAAAGCCTAGGCAGATGTTAAGGTTCCTGTTTAGATATGAAGCAATATTTTCTCTTAACTGTGATACCACTAATGAATATAGGTAGGCCAGTTAAAATCTCTTTTTGTGATCTTCCTCATTTATCATTGTCTTACTGTGCTACCTAATTCATGGGGTTGTTGTGAGATCAAATTTGGTCACGCACAGAATAGTCCCTTACAAAAATCACAACGGTTTGTGTTAAGAGGATGTATTACTAACACTACTCTGGAAAGGATGAGTTTAGTTAAGTGTTGCATTATTTCTCAGGTAGTGTACTTGAGACCTCATTTTTAAATGAAATAAATCTTTTAAAATAATCTTGCGAACACATGCAGAAAGGATAATAGACAACTGGAAGGTAGTCTCACTTTGTTTTCTGTTCATAGGCTAATTGTCTAATTTCCAATGGCTATTTGATTTTTTTTTAATTACTAAGGACACTGGAGAAGATTAAAGGATCAACATAATTGCTGAAAAAAACAGTGCGCCTACTATCTAAAACTGCATGGGACGAAGTAGGATTTTTGTGGTTTGGCAAATGTCACACCAAACCACAACTCATGTGATAAAGGGTCCAGTGGTCTTTATGGACACTATAGAAAAATGTGCATTGAGGTCAAAGAGATTTTTGAATGAAAAAATGTTCACAGTTTCCCACTTTCCTTCTTCAATCTCACAGTCATTGATATGATTGGCAAGAAAGGGCTTTCCTGACCCTGATAACCGTAAAAAGTTATAAAAATTCCACTATGTGAAAGGTTGTAATGGACTTTGTTGGTGACTAGAGCTCAGTGTGTTGCTTGGAAAAGGGCATTATGAGAAGCATGGCATTTGGCAAAATCCTGAAACATTTCCTGAACACTATGGGTAATTAATATATATTTTCATTACTTTAATAAGTACAACATTCTATACTTTGCATTTTGGATGATCTATCTATCTATCCATTGACCTTTCTTCAAGATCTTACATGCTAGGAAAAAGCCCCATGTGATATTAGACAGCAGACACATTGCTAATTATGTCGTGAAGCATAAACTGATAAAAGCCAAATGTATAGAGTAATTTTTATACAAAAGCAGAAGATAAAAATATGACTTTTAATATTTGAAATTGGGAGAATATTTTATGGGTGAGATGACATCTGAATATAACCTTAAGCCTTAAGTTTTGCGTGATTAGAGACATAGGGAAAGGCATTTTGATTGAGGATGGTGCATAACTAAGAGAGAAGAAAAAACAGAGTATGGGTAGCAATATGAAATATTGCACGGTTGGAAAGGGTACAGTTTGGAAAAACAACAGGATTTAAGGAAGACATTTGCCATATAACCTTAAATATTTAATTAAAATTAAGGCGCTCATTCCTTTTCCAATTGAGACTAATAAAAGATATAGAAGAGCATAATTCAGCATTATGCAAAACTTGCATTGAAGAGAGTTTATCATCGGGGTGACCAACTGGCAGGCTTTGTGCCACTGTCCAGATGAACGAGAGAATGAGGTTGGAAAACAGGATAGAGGAAGTAGGAATGGTGAGAATAGGCAAAGGTCAAATATATTAGAGAGAAAGAACTTGGCAACTGTATGGTTTGCAGTGTATGGGGTCCTTTGCTGTGTACTTTGTATACTTATTCTGTCTTGATTTAATTACCTTTTCTGTATTTTTGTTCTCTTTTCATTATGTAAGCTTTGACACCGTTGTCTTAGACATACATATCTTTTTAGCTTTGAGGAAATGAATTTTAAAAACAGATATAAAACACAATGTATTAAACATCCATATTCCTATCACACAGAACTTGACTTTAAAACATTGGTTTCATTTTAATCTATTTAAAATAATCATAAAATAAAACTAAAGTGTGCATTATTCTAGTTGCAATTATCATCATGAGTGTGATATATAATTCATGAATCTATATATATCTGTAATATTTTTATATTTCTAATGTACTTTTAAATATACAACTATGTAACAACCTACATCTTGTTTTTTCACTCTACATTAACAATAAACTACATTATGAATATGATCCCTATGATCCATCAATTAGAGTTCTTGGTATTTAAACCAAAGGAGGTAAAAACTCAATGCCAGCAAAAACTCATACACATATGTATATAGCAGCTTCATTCAGAATTTCCAAAACTGGGCAGCAACCAAGATGTCCTTCAGAGGCTGAGCAGATAAACTGTGGTACAATACATACATGGAATATTAGTGCTAAAAATAAATAGCTACCAAACCATAAAAAGGCATGGACAGAATTTAAATGCATACTGCTAAGTGAAAGAATCCAATATGAACAGGTTACATATTGTAAGTTTCCAATGACATAATATTCTGGAAAAGGAAAATCTGTGGAGATAGTAAAAAGGTTAGTCGTCGCCAGGGCCTGGGGGCAGAAAGGTATAAATAGACGGCAGTGAAACTATGATACTAGAAGGGTGGATACATGTCATTATACATTTGTCCAAATGAGCCCTGGCTGGTGTGGCTCTGTGGATTGAGCGTCCGCCTGTGAACCAAAGGGTCCATTGAGATTTCTCTTCCTCTCTTTCTCCTTCCCCTCTCTCTAAAAAAAATGATAAATAAAAATCTTTAAAAATAAATAAATAAGTAAATCCATATTATATAAAATACCAAGAGTGAACCCTGTAATAAACTACATGGATCAGGTGATAATGATGTGACAATTCATTGACTGTAACAAACGTACGCCGCCGGTGGGGGTGATGATAACTGGTGAGGCTGCGAAAATATAAAGACAAAAAGTATGAGAAATCTCTGGATTTTTTGCTGAATATTTCTATGAGTCTTAAGCTAAAAAAAAATAAAGTCTATTAAAAATAAAATGTTCAAGCACAAACAGAACTATGCCAGGGTTTTGAATTTCAATTACAAAGAGGGTGGTGGCATAATCAACTGAAAGAAGATAATGAGAACAGAGGACTGAGTTTGATGAGGCACTGTGTTAAAGTTCACTTTGAGACCCATTGAAATCAATGCTGGCAAGACACCCTGGTGGAAAGGCATTTGAGGCAGGTTAAAATGTGAAACTTGATTTTCAGAAATATATTAGAACTTTATGAAAGTTATTCTTGATAGAAGTGACTATTGAAGCCATTTTGGATTTTGTGTTCAAAAACTACTTTCTTAACCTTCAAAGTTCACCAGGCCTTTCATTGCTTGTACTTATGGCTGAAGAAAAAAAATCAAAGTACGTAAAATCTCCTTAATATGTGTATACCGTTTTTATATGTTTTAGTAGAAAGTAAGGTTGAGACTAAATTGAGACTAAAATGTTTAAATTTCTCTACTCGTTTTGAATGTTTAGAGACATTATCATTTTTATGTGATACCAATGTAAAAATAAATAGTTGCTCTAAAGTATATACTGAAACAAATGATGTCTTCAAAATAGGTAATTGAAGGCACTGCTTGCTTTTGAGAATATAATTTGTTTTTGAAGTGTGTTTTTTAACAGGCTTGTTTCTTTTCTTTTTTGTATTCATGTAATTTGTTTTCACTTTCATAGTTTTGTGTCAGATTTCAATGAAAGTTTTATCACAATCAGGCACATCATTTTATTTAAGTTACTTATTTAATCTAAACTGAAATGTGTGCCCCAGAAGACCTACCCAAATAATTAGCAAGTGTCTTTAGTTTAACCTAGATCAAGTACTTCCATTTTAAAACTCATGTGAATAAGCTTCCTACCAATTACCTGAAATCTGTCCCTGAGCTTTTGACATTAAACAATTAAGCTCTATTTCTTGACTTTCAATTAGTATATTCACTATCCCACTCTGTATTTGATAAGTTGATTAATGAATCACCAGAGCAATTTGAGCCCTGTCAAAATAATGGAGGAATTCATGATATTTGTTCTTACTAACTAAATTTAAAATGTTAATTTAGGCTGCAAGGCAAAGTTTACTACTGGGGATCATAATGAAAGATGTACAGTGGGAGAGAAAATGCTATGTGTTCCCAGAAAAGTTCTAGAGATCATTGTGGGAGAAGAATTAGATATGGACTATTACAGGGAACTCATCACAGTGCGTGTAATCTTATTTTCTTTATTATAGGTTTTATAACATTTTTACTATTGCAATGCTATAAAAATGTTTGGTTCAGAAAATCTCCTTTCATTTTTTGAAATGCAATGAACTACCTTAATCATTCTGTTTGGACATCAGATGCTGCCTCCTGTTCCTCTAGGAACCAGTTATCCTGCTGAAACATGTATTTGCTGTCATGTAGACATGGGTGAGGTGATGGAAATTACAGGATTTCAAAATATTAGCCTAACAGAGGGAAAAATAATCTTGAAAGAGTGTTGGGGGGAGCATAGAGACAACCCACATGAAAAAATTATACCAATGATGAAAAATTCTTCCTTTGATGTTTTACAGAGGAAAATAAAATATGGAAATAATGTTGTTCAAAATAAATTTCCTTTTGTAGTTGTATGAAAGTACTTCTATATAGTGTTATGCCTAGTGTGAGGTAAAAGGTCAAAAAGGATTTGTGTAGCAAATGGTTTATCATGGTTTATCAATGGTCAAATTTCCTGAAATCACATGTGATAGGGTATAGTGCTACTGACTCTTCTGGGGACAAATGAAGTTTTTAGAGCATAACATCAGAAGGTCTCCTAGACGTAAAATATTTTAAACATTAATGAATGTCAAAGATAATTTTAAAGAATTCTGAACTTACTAATGGCTGGTGCCTTTCTTTGGGTACCTGGGAAATACATGAAAGTCAAGTTCTATAACTCACTGTGCTGTCACCACAGTCATTAGCCAGCCTTCCTTGCCCTATTCAGATGTCTTGAGGTAACCGTCTACTTGCCAGGGCAACTGTAACATAGCCTTGCAAAGTGTTCCTCTTCCCTCTCTGCTCTCCAACATTTTGGCATAATTTCTATTAAATGGAAACCAGTTGCTCTTCATTTTTTTTTTTTCCATGAACACATTTTGGCTGGACCATTTTTCTCTCACTCATCCCTCAGTCAACTGTCAATTTCTAGTTGTACTAAATTTGCCCTTTGGCACAATTCGTGTCCGTCTTTTTTTTACCTCTGAACTGTCATTTCTGCTTTGAGAAATCTCTTCTATCTCTTTTCTCTGATGCAAACTAGGGGACTCATCAGATGTGTGCAAATTCTCTCAACTACACCTCGTACACCAGAAGAACATTTATTTACCAGATATATTCTTCCCATTGTCTTTTTTTATCAAATTTCCTTGTTGAAATCCACATTCTCTTTGAAAACAGCACTTTGCCACAGAGCCTGCCCCAAGGGAGGCTTTACCTTTCCTGTACTTTGTGACTTTCTAAAAGAGAAGGCAAATAAGCCTGGTCCCTGCTCATACATTCCGGATCAATGTTCTGTTTTCTTAGTTCTTCCAAGAATTCAATGTTTTCAAGCCCAGGATTCCATCATGGAGTCTGACATTAAAGTTTCAAGTGTGACTATCATAGCTTTCTCCACATCTGCATCATTACAGCATCCCTCTACCTCTCCCAACAACTGACTACGGCACTGGGGTCTCAACTTCTCTTTCTTCCACATTACCTGATATAGTATCAGCTGTGTATCATTTACACGGATAAAAAATTGTGTACTTTGATGTCCTAGTCCTTTGACTAAAATTCCTCATCATCCTTTCAAAAAGACTCAGATACCAAGATCTAATTTTATACCTCCTATTACCATATATTAATAAATATATTTCTTTAATGGATTTGATACCTGAAATTTTTAGAACATTCCTAACCTACCACAGATCTGTCTTTTCACTGGTTGGCCAGCCCCAGGACTTCAGCTACATGAATTTTCTTACTGCACACATATTTCTTTACAGTACTTCTACATCATGATAATATGAAAACTAAGTCCTTGCTACAGCTCATCTGCTTTTAAAAAAAAAAAATTGTTTTCTCCCAGTAGTATTCCCTGAAGTGGCCTTTTTATATAGTTTTTTTTTTCTTTAATTGTACCTAAGTGTGGAATCAGGGACCTTGGATTATTCATCTTTTCTTAATTCTTTTTTTCAGAGAATGACCTCATAGATGATAGAGGTCATGTTTCACTCAACTCCAGCAATCTGAACCACCTTTGAATAATATCTATGTTTTATCAGTTAATTATTTTTTAATTTCCTTTACCAAAACAAGGAGACATTCCTCTGCCCTCTATGGTCTTGCCTGAATGCCTTCTACCCCACACTCATGTTTTTATTCATATATTCCTTCACCCCCCCCCATATTTGCATGTGACCCTTTTCAAGATAAATGTGGTGATCTCTGGTTTTAGGCTGCCTGAATTCAAATGCTCATGCTGCCATTTATTAACCACAAGAACAATTATATAACCTTTATTTGTATCAGTTTCCTCATCTGTATAATAAGGAAAGGTAATAATGATACTTCTTTCATAGTAGTTTTGTAATTAATAAATGAGATAACACTTAAAATGCTTATATCAGTGGGGAGAATGGTGTTTTTTATTTGTATAAAGATATTTTCCTACTTATAGCACCTCCAGCTTCTGTACTCTGCCAACTCTTTTACTACAGCATATTAAAATAATCAGATTACTCATATTTTAAAAAGAAAATTATTCATGAATGGCAAAGGTAATGAAATAAAATGACATCATAAAATATCTAATTTAATAAGACTTGTACATTTAACTTTTTGAATTTAGCATCATACATGTAAGGCATTATGTTTTCAGACTGTTTTACTTCACTTCAATACTAATAATTACAATGGGTGGAAATTGTTGTAAAGTCTACTTCTTGATGCTTTGATATTATTAAACAACATTCAGGCATATTAAATACATCTATAAACATTTCTATTTGACTTTTTAACATTCCTTTAATTTTATTTTTGTTCTTAGAAAGAGGGAAAAGCCTTCCTATTAGCTGTTCAAATTGTATGTTCCCCTGTTCTATCCAGGATAAAACACATCTTTCTTGAGTACTAATCAAAGCACACGAGCTTGTCTGTCACTTCGACCAGACAGTCGTTAACTAGGATCTAGGTCTCTTAGTTGCAGTGGGTATCTGCTTACAACTGTCTGAAAGGGTCATATAGAGTGACTTCAGAGAAGGAGGATTCTGTTTGGCATCCAAGTCACTCTGAAGAATACTCACTATTTTGGTTCCATGAACATCATGCTTGTATCCTTAAAGGGTAATAAACATGTACACATGCTTATGTGAAAACTAGACATGCAAAGTAACACATGAATATAAATGTAAAGAATATTGAAAAGCAAAAATGTTGCCTATTGTGAAACTTTGCAGTGGCTTAACACATACAAGCAATAGTTGAAAGCCTTGAAAGTTCATTTGCAATTCATATTGAAGTCTATATCTCTGTTACAGGCATCTTAAAAGGTTGTGTGCATCAGAGTAGAAAAAGAAATTGCCTTAATCTAAATATGGCCTTGCTATAACCATCTAGGACAAAAATATGAAATTGGATTCTCAAATTCAGTATGTCTGCCTTGGACCATTATTTACACCCCTAGTGGCCCTGTTTCAAAAGTACATAGGGGATTTATGTTTAAATAATCAAGAGTCACAAAAATAATATGTTATGACAAGAAAAAGTCACAGTGAATAGTTGTAATGTGAGAGATTTGTCCTTAGACTCTATTTAATCTAAGTTAATAAAAAAGAAAAGTTCATTTTTGCAACTTTTTGGCCTGTTTGTGTTTGAAAGAAGTTTCCCTTAAAAAGTAAATAATAAAACTCAAAAAGGGACAATGTGTATTTTTCTATTTTAAAATTTAATTTTAACAGTATTATAACAGTGAGCTGCATGTCAAATGTAATAAAGACTGGCAACTAATTGTAGGATAAAATGCATGTCAAATTTAATTGTCTTCATTATTTCAGTTTCATTAATTTATAATTGCATTAGACTTCAATATTCAAAGAATTATTTTTCCCCTGTAGAAAAATTCTAAAATAATATGTCCCCATATAATTTCTTGATTGGTGGCCTTTTTTTGAATGTCAGAAAATAGAAAAATAATGTAAGGTTTTTTTATGGCTTAGATAATGGTGCCTTAAGCAACATTATAATCATCAATATAATTGTCTTAAATTCCTTTAAAAAATGAAGTCTAAAGAGTATTGACATTTTTTATTCAGTGCATTATATACTGTCTGCTTATAGTAAACTTGTTTATTGGGAGTATGCAATTTTTTAACTTGTCAAATTCTTTTATTTACATAGTTTAGAAGAGTAATGGTATGCTTTAGTTTTATAGACACAGTATTACTGCTATACTTTAGTTCTAATTTCTCATTTACTTATTGTGTCAGAGGTTTTCACAGTGGGTTGTAAGGATTAAAATATTTGGATTATGATGGTAATGATCCATATAGACACTGTCCATCCACGTAGTGTCTGTAGACACTATTGCACTGAGTACTTAATCCCTTCCAAGTAGTGTAGACCTGAATGTGACTCTTGCAGTGGGCAGAAATTATAACAGAAGTAATCAGGCTATGTACTCTAAAATCATTCTGCTACTTGATACCTCTTTTACACACAGGTTTTGTCAATAAAGATAAAATTTAGCAACATATTCTGTGACTTCGCTGATAAAAACGGAACAATGTACAGATTACATTAGCTTCTGAATTTTTTTGATATGGGCATCCCCCTAGTAGATGAGAAAAACATTATTTCCCTGTCATTTTTTTCTTCCCAGATAGGTTTCTGTGATTCTGAAATTGTCATTTACTTTAAAATTAAGATTATTGTTTCTGCTATTTGGGACACAGGTGGAGAAAGTGCACATAAAAAAGCTCTGGAAGGTACAACCTTGATGCTTGCTGCAAAAGGAATCCTTTGGTCAGCCTGCAATTTTGTTAAGGAGGAGAGGTCTCTCTCTCTCTCTCTCTCTCTCTCTCTCTCTCTCTCTCTCTCTCTCTCTCTCTCTCTCTCTCTCTCTCTGTCTCTCTCTCTCTCTCTCTCTCTGTCTCTCTCTCTCTGTCTCTCTCTCTCTCTCTCTGTCTCTCTCTCTCTCTCTCTCTCTCTCTCTCGTATATCCCCATCCTAGTAAACACCTCACTGTGTGTTTTTTGTAGTTCTCCTGCCCATCTCCATGCAACATTAGCGAGCATCCTTCGTGGATGCTGGGTTGGTGATGATTTTTTTGCTGCTTGAGGAACAAGCTCTGATATGTAGAATAATCCTATGATTACAGCCAGTCATAGTTGATTAGTGAGTGACCTTCTATTGGAAAGTGGCTGCCTTTATGATAGGAACTCAGGAATCCCAGGGAAGACGCGTAACTTACCTAAAATGCATCTCTCTCTCCTGACTAAATTTGGGGATCAATGAACAGGACAACCCCTTTCATTGTGCAATGTTAAAAGTTTTAAAATTACAACAGTTCTCATAAAATATTCTTCTTAAATTTGTACTAAATATAAATATGTAAAATCACAGAAAGAGAGTCAAGGAGAGCCAAGTGGCATTGGTTTATAGTATTGATAAAGGGAGGGTGAAGAAAAATTGAAAGGACATTGAAGCAATCTCTATTTTCTTTTCTTTTTTGAAGCAATATATATTTTCAAACAAAAAATGCGATAAGCACAGATGTTAAAGATCTTTTATTCCTTCTTTTAACTTTTTATAATTATTGTTGTTCAGTTACAGATGTCTCACCATTTTCACCATTGCTCTCCCCTGCCCCGTAGCCACACTCCCACAGTCAACCCACTGCCCATTGTCTGTGCCCATAAGATCTGCATTCATATTCCTTCACTGGCCCCTTCCCCTTCTTTCCCCCATTAAGTTTATGGTGACTGGTTTATTTTCTTCAATTGTTAAATAACTTTCCCTTTTAATAATGAATCCCCTTTAGGCTTCATTTCCTTGGGCCAGACCTTCAGTGTGACTTAAAAACCAGGTGAAAACACTAGTGTGACATCATGCTGTTCCATAGGCAGCGATACAGTTGCTACACTGATGTGTGTAAATGTACATAGATTGGAACTGTATATTAAAATTGGTGTTGATGTGATGGCTAATGACTAAAAGCAATCAAGAAAGATCATTAAAACAAGTTTTTGAATTATGAGAGAATCTTTTAAAAATGGTAGTAAAGGACATATCTTGCATTTATGAGATTGGCCAAAAAGTCCATATGAATTTTTTCTGTAGAATAAAAGACATATTTTTCATTTTCACCAATAGCTTTATTGATTTGGATATTTTGAGTATGTCGGCTATCTCCCACATAGTGGAACATTGCTTGTTCTCAATTAATGTCTGGATTCAGATGCTATCAACTTCAGCTGGTCTACCTGATGGTGGAGCATCATCTACCAAGAAATTTCCAGCATGAAACTTTGCAAACCACTTTTGACACAGTTCATCAGTCATAGCACCTTCCCTGTACACTGCACAGATATTTTGTATGTGTGTGTTTCAGCTGCATTTTTATCTTTCTTGAAATAATAAAATATGCCAAAAATCTTGTATATGTTTTCCATTTTCAATATTAAAATGCCTACACAAAAATTCACCAATTTTGGTTAAGTTTTTTTTTTTTTTAATGACAGCCACCACAATACAATCTCACAAAATTGTTTTGAATGAAGTTAAATACAACTAAACACTACTAGAGCCATCTTACAGAAGAAAAACACATGAATGTTTGGCCAACCCAGTATTTATGACATATAGTAGGATAATAATAAGTTTTTTCCTCTTCTTTCCCCTTTTCCTTCTCACCTCCATCCCTACCTTCCCCTTCTCTCCTTTCCTTTCTTTTTCTCACTTTCTTGTTTTTGTTTTCTTCAAAAAATGTTACCATACTCTTCCATAATTTCTTTCCTATGAAGCTGTATGGAAATATAAAATGCTCACTCAAAACACCTGAAAAATTGTTTCCTTTGAAGTTTGTTGAGGCTTTCTGTTTCCTTCCTTACAGGAACATTTCAAGAGCAGCTATCAAAATAATCCAGGAAGCAGTCACTGATCTGCAATATGGATGGTTAATTAGTAGATTGCCTGTCAATAAGAAGTGTGTAATTATTATGACGTGTGTAAAGTAAGTCCTTTGTTATGTTCTTAACCTATTATTCAGGCTAGAGCACATGGCTTCTAATGAGTGCAATGTGTAGAGAGCTACATTTCTAAGCATACTAAATAGAAATAAGATTCAATTATTGTAGATTCTTCGCAGAGTTGTGCTGAGAGCATGTGTTTAGCCAGTGATGCTCTGCTGAGTGCTTTTTGTTTGGGGCCCTAGAGCTTCCATTATTCAAAGACTTTAGATTATGGCTCATTTTTTATTTAAGTTGTTGACAGTAGTAATGGCTATTGTCATCAAGGTAATCTTCAAGTGACAATAATTTTAATACTCCTCTCATAGTTAAAGTTGGCCTTAGAGTTTTCAGGCCATGTAATTATGTATAGGTCTCTGGTTTCCTTGTTATATATGTTCTTTGGAAACTTAAATGTTTAGACTGGATAAATAAATTCACTTGTTAAATAGTGAATTTATTTCTATGACTTATAGCTGAGAGAAGGAACTTTTAGTCTTTCCTCTTCCTTTCTCTACCCAGAGTTTTCTACTTCATGTCCATAAATAAAATAAAATGCTTAAGCCACCCCATGATATTTTAATAGTAAAATACAATTGGCTCTCCGTATCTGAAGTTCTACGTTTGTGGATTCAACCTACTGTGGACTGAAAATATTTTACAAAATGCTACATTGTGTCTGATATGGACCATGTAGTTAGACCTAAGATGGTTTCAGCTGTAGGGAAGATGTACAGACTTATTTTTCTTGTCATCATTCAATGAATAAAGTACAACAACCATTTACATGGCATTTACATTGTTTTAGGTATTATAAGTAATCTACAGGTGACTTAAAGTATATGGGAAGACGTATGTAGATTATATCCAAACCTATTTTATACAAGGAGCTTAAACAACTGAAGATTTTTGTGTTTACTGAGCTCCTAGAACTAGTCCTCCATGGATGCTGTGGACAACTACATCTGAAAACCAAAAGCACTTCCTCTCTGAAAGAACCAGCCTGCGGAGGACTGCTTTTTTCTATCTAAAATTTACGACCCTCATGCTCAGTCCCCAAGAATAAATCAAAATATATTTGGAGAATTAAAATAGTTGCTTTCATTCCATCTCACCTAAAAATAAGTAATTTGGCTTAAAATTGGGAAATATCTAGTTTCAATATTTTTTATCTGCTATAACAAAACTGGTTTTCTAGAATAAATTATGTTTTATGCCCAATAAATTGCAAATTTATTAAGACATAGAATATAAGTGATAGTCTGGTTAAAAAGAAAAACACTTTTAAAATATTTTCAATTTTAAGAAAAACAAAAATTTTGCTTTTTTGAAAACTTTTTTCTAACAATAGTGCCATTTAGTTCACTGGTGAAGGAGCTATGTGTAAAGTAACCTGAAAATATATAAACCGTGATTTAGAATCTTTGTAAAGTGAATGTTCATAGTAAGTAAAATTGAACTTTGGCCTGTAGTTGGGAGAAGAAACTTTAATTCCCAGACAGGAAATGCAAAAAGAAAAAAAAAAAGAAAAAGAAAAGAAAAGAAAAGGAAAAAAAAAGAAAAAAAGAAAGAAAGATGTGAATGTCTGGTTTGACTAAAAAGATTAAGAATAAAAGATTGAAGATGAAAGAGAGATCTTAGGAGGTATCTAATATTAAAGTATTTTAAATAGGCTGTAACCATCTTACTTTATATATGAAAGTATGCTGCAGAGTTTTCTGTATATATCGTTAATTTTGGATTTGCTTCATTTTTAAAATGCAAAGTCAGACGTTCATTTTGGGAGGCAAGTGTAGAAAGAGAGCACTATATTCACTCAAGTTGAAAGTTATCAAGAAGAGCTTTGAAATATAGCCAGGCTAACAAACGTTGCTAATAATTTTTAACATTTTATGACTTTTTATACACTCTTCTTCTCTCTCACCATCTCATTTCCCTCCTTTATTTTTAGCTATATGTAGTTATGTGTTTGTGTGTATACCTATATATATAGCACCACACATATGTATTATATATATTTTATATGGTTATGTGTATTTTATATGTAATATATTATATATGTAATCTATAATGAATATAAATATCAATAGGTATTATATATGCATATAATATGTTAGAATTAATATAAATTCAAATTCACATCTCCTCTTACATAACACATTTTGTCTTTTTGCTTTAGAATGTTTTCAATGCTAAATTTTCATATAAAATTATTTGATGTGCTGCTATTTAACACAGAATATTTTCTAAAATGAAAATTAGCTAGAATATAGGATTCTAAGTTAAGTTTGACTGTTTTTATATCATTTTATGTGTGCAGTCTAGTAAATAAATGTATTTAAAATATATTATACATGTTTTAGAAGATAAATGACTAAAAGTTATTTAATTTTTTAAACCTAATTCTATGTGTGTGCATTAAGACAGAGAAGGATGAAATATAGAAAAAATAAAATAGAAAATACTTCCGGGTGAAGAAGAAAACGCAATCCAGCTTAAAAATCCTATAATTAGAAAAAAAAAAGCATAATTATTTCTTGAAATTAAAAAATGTTCCAATTCAAAGTATGCTAAAAGTTTCTTTATTTAGTTTTTGTCTTTAATACAGATCAATTTTTTACTTGCATGAACAATTTGAATCATTTGCTTGAGGGACGGTTTGACTAATATTAAAAAAAAGTGTCCTGAAAACTTAATTTAAAAAAATTCTGTGAGCTCTCTGAAGTTGTTAATGGGGCGTGACCATACAAGGTTAGGAATCTGAATGCATGTGCCAGTCTTGTTCATATAACTTCCAACTCACTGATGGCTAATAGAGAGAAGAAAATTTGGAAATTTTTAGAGTATTTTATAATGGAAAATTTAAAATAAAATCTCAGTATATGTCCAGAAATACTTTAAACTATAAATACTGAATGAGATCCCTTCATTAAACAATTTCTGTGGATACAAATTTATATCATTCAAAAGTGTTTATTTCTTTCTTCTACTTTAGTCAAAACGTCTAGGCAAAGACGTGATGATATGGCAATTTACAAAATTAGAACTGGTTTACCTATTTTGAGGCTGACATATTAAATGTGTTACTTAAGAATTTAAACCTAGAATCTGCTTAGCTACCATAAACAAACCTTCGAGATACAAAAATAGAGATACTAGATCTCTTTCAATGGCAAGCATGAACACATATTAAATACTGTATCATAATCCAATGTTCAGATTTAACAGTTTAATAGCTTTTGATATTATCTAAAGTCCATAGGATTTATGAGTCTTAAGCCAAGCCATTTTAATAAGATTTAAGGCCAGAAATCTATACTTTTTAAAAATATATTTAGTTTCACAGTGAAAATCATAACAGAATATACGCACCTGACTACTTTATGTCAAATACACTGAACCTATTTAATCTCCCCCACAAACATGTATATATAAGATGCTGCTTTGTATCCTCTTTCTCCACCTAACCAAGGTCATAATTAACCTTTAAGACCAATCTTAAATACCACATTGTTTGCAAGTTCAACGTTAAGTCCCAGAGTTTATAAATTCTTTCTCTGACTTACAAAGCATTTTGTCCACTCCTAGTACAACACTTGGCACAATATTGTAATTCGTTTGATGTCAATATCTGCCTCCTTGCCCAACAGCTAACCCCATAGACAGGAAGAGTATCTGGTATTCAAACTTGGCAAATATATACATGGATAATTAAATGAAGTATATAAGTCACGTACAGATACTAGAAGAATCCTTCATTCTGTCCTCTATGGAGTGCTTCCCTAGGGACTGAGAGTCACACAGCAAGGTCTCTGACCTTGGTATAGTACCAGAGTCAATGATTACAATATTTGTCCTAAGAACCCAAAGTATGCTCCTCCTGAACCACCACTGACTTTCAATCCACATGTGCTGGTCCTGATTCCCTGCTGTTGAGGCACTGTTCTGATGTAATTCTTCTGATGTACATTTAAATGTATATTTTTTAATATGTACAGAAATTCCAGCCTTCCCAACCTTCAGTGATCAATTTTAAGGGGCTTTGAAGGTTTGGTTTCTTGGATAATACCTAGCCATAGAAATGTTAGTGCTGGTAGCCCTGACTTCTCTTTCTGGGAAGACAATCTAGTCATCATTGGCAGAAAAGGATCAGAAGGAGCCAGTGTATGGAATGAATACAGAATTTGGAAGAGATGAGAAATTTGGCCCACAGAGGTCATGAGTTACCCAAGACTACTCACTCCTTAGACCTGAATCTAGGACGATGTATTTCCTACTGTATAATAGAATGTATATTTAAAACTTACATTATGAGAGTAGGGCAATCTGAGATTTTTTTAAAATTTATGTATTGCCATATAATGAACCACTTCAACAGGTCATTGCTTAGAAAAAATTATGACATTATTTCTCATATTTCTTTCAGTTGGTTGGGCAGTTTGTCTTTTCATTTTGCTTGGGTTCACTCGGGTCAATATGCCTGGCATTTAACACTGCCTGCTGGCTGGGGCACCACATACCTCCTCCACAACTTTCCGTAGCACAGGCTGTATTCCTTCGAGATCTTAGGGCAGTGTTCCATGAAGGCAAGTGTAAAAGCCACAAGGTCTCTTAAAGCCCAGTTTCTGGGATCTTGGTCAGTGTCATTGTCATCTCTGCCACATGCAATGAGACAAAGCAGGTCAAAAGACAAACCCAGAGTTAAAGATTGGGATAAAGACAATGTCTCCTAATGAGAGAAACTATAAAATAATGCGGCTATGATTTCAATCTATGTCATGATTCTATCACATACTTAGTGGTTTGCAGCATCAAACATCAAATTTATTTTCTCAAGGTCAAGTACAATTCATCCACAGAGGTGAAAAATGATATGATATCACTTGCTATCTTTGAGCTTAATGTTTTTCTAGTGTTTCCTTTATTGACTTGCATGAGTAACTTGTTATGAACATGTCACACTCCTGCCTTATTTTTATAATTCTGGTTATTCTATCTCACTTTAAAAAAATGAGGTTATGTCAAAACATTTGCTGATTCCTTTTTCTTTTAAGTGAACAGTTTAAGTGAGTAAAGCACATTTCTAATTATTGTCTCAAGAGATTATGAGAAAATGATACACTGGAAAAAATTCAAAATAATTAAAAGCACTTTGAACATGATGCCAGATTAGGATTTTTGTGTTTTCTCATGATTTTCTTAAGAACCAAAGGTAAGAAAAATAGGACAAAATAGATCACTATTTTAAAGACAGCTACAAGATATTGCCAGACACTCCTCAGGTTTATGTAGACATTGGCAGACCTCTTACCCTTATCCCTAAGAATGAAACCAGTCCATCAAAGACTCTGAGAAGACAGTTCACTAAGGGAGTTTTAGGAGCACTGTTTATAGGCATGGTGACTAGTGTTGTGTTTCAGGTAAAAAAAAATAATGTATCAGAGGGTTGGGGGCAAAAAGAGGGAGGCTCCAAAAAACCACTGAATGGGTTTGCCGATGCCAGTCAGAAGAGACTGGCTGGGGGCTTTGTGCTGCCTGCGATGCTGATGTGCAAAGAAACATCCTGTACCCTGTGCTCGGCAATGTTCGAGTGGTTCACACACATTAACTCATTTAATCTTTACAATGACACTGTGAGGTAAGTACTATTCCTGCCTTCATTTAACAATGAGGAAATTGAACCATAGATAAATATGTGTTGACTTCATGAATTTACTTGTCCATCAAACCAAATTTAGCAGTATATAAAGGAAATATAATTCATTGATGATAATGAACAAATTGGAAAAACATTAAGAAATATTCAAATCACAAACTAAAGAGCTATAAGATGAAATAACAAATAAGCATAATAATCATTAAAATTATTAACATTCGGAAAAACTTTAATACACTTGTAAGCCATTATTTTTTTCAGCGTTAAAAGTTTTCTTTATCCATACCACCCTGCCAATAATAAAGGTCAGGTGGAATTTTCTCTTGGATGTTTTTATTATTTATGTATTTGTTTGTTTGTTTATTATAATTGTTAAGTACAGTTGTCTCCATTTTGCCCCCACCACTGTCCCACACCCCACCCACCTCTACCTCCTACCCTCAATCCTAACCCCCTTTGGCTTTGTCCATGGGTCCTTTATTCATGTTTCTTGAAAACCCTTCCCCTTCTTTCCCCCATTACCCTCTTCCCACCTCCCATCTGGTTACAGTCGGTTTGTTCTTTATTATTTTGCTTGCTTATTTGTTTTGTAGATTAGGTTGCACTTATAGGTGAGATCATATGGTATTTGTCTCTCATTGCCTGGCATATTTCACTTAGCATAATGCTCTCAGTTCCATCTATGGTGTTGTGAAGGGTAGGAGCTCTTTCTTGCTTTCTGCTGCATGGTTTTCCATTTTTTTATCCACTCATTTAGTGGTGGGCACTTAGGTTGCTTCCAGCACTTGGCTATTGTAAATTGTGCAGGCTGTGAACATAGGAATTCATAGATTTTTTTGAATTGCTGTTTCAGGATTTTTAGGGTATAATCCGAGCAGTGGAATTGCCAGGTAAAAAGGCAGTTCCATTTTTAATTTTTTGAGCAGGGAGTGAGCTGGTGGGGGAGGGAGTATATGTGATATACATTTAAAAAGTCTGATAATGAACTGAAGTGGGTTGACCCCATTAGGGATAGTTGTGAGAGGACATTTGTGACAGTTACAGTGAAAACATCATTGAATAAAGCTTATTAGTGAGCACACATGAGGTGAGATATTGTGGTGGGAAATTACAAAAGAAGAGGAAAAGATGGTTCAGGTTTTGGAACCTGTGGCTGATGCTTTAGAATGTTGATGTTACTGACAGAATGAGAGTAGAGGGGGATAAAGAGGATAATGAAAAATTTTTAGAAGTGCCTGATTAGTGGCTGGTAGAATTACCAGGTGGGAGCTTACTGTAGTAAGCTATTAACTTCCTCGTAATCAACAGTGGTGTGACCACATTACCAGATTCCCAAAATATTCATTTTATAAATTAAGAGAAATTTAGTAAGTGGGTGAAATGTTAGCAATATAATTAGTCACTGAACATCAAAAGAGAAAGAATGGATAACATGATTTGTCAGGGAGAAAAAAAATCTAACATCGAGATGTCTGTGGAAGAAGTCCAATCATTGTTAATATAACGAGACTGGTTTGTGTGACATCGATGTTAACCTGGCAGCCAAGAAGAGTGGACTGGAATGTACATGTGTGAACAATGACAACATAACTGTACTAGTCAGTGGGTGTGGTAGATGCCATTGAGTGAGAATGTGTACTGTGTGACCATCACATTCAAAATGACTGAGTGAGTAGAGCAATTAATCTGTATCAAGTTTTCCATTAAGCTGGAACATTTCTCCTTGGAAACTATTTGGATGATTGATAAGCACACAGCTGGGGGCAATTGTGATTGTCAGCTTTATCATGACAAGGCATCCACTCATGCATCACGTCCCCTGCAGAGTTTTTTTTGGTGAAACATCAAATCACCCAGGTGACTCAGCCCCCCTACAGCCCAGATTTGGTGCCCTGTGTCTTCTGGCTTTTCCCAAAACTAAAATCAGCTTTGAAATGGAATAGATTTTAGACCACTGTTGACATTCAGGAAAATACGATGGGACAGCTGAGGGTGATTGGGAGAACTGTGTGAGGTCCCAAGGTATTTACCTTGAAGGGGACTGAGGTGTCACTGTCCTGTAAACAATGTTTCTTGTATCTGGTATTTTCTTCAATAAATATCTCTATTTTTCATATGGCTGGATACCTTCTGGATGCACTTCATATAATCTATTCTTGTTATATTTAAAACCCATTTTTAGGCCACAACATAGACTTATGGTTTATGATAAGAACTGTTTTACACATACTTTATGGAACCAAAGACAAGTCATTCAATAAGGGAATAATTATACAGAAAGTTATTTATAAGATTTTTCAGAAAGGTGAAAAGTGCATTAGAAAAAAAGTAACATTCTCATTTTCAGGGAAAAAATTTTGATTGAATTGTAGGTTTTATTTCATTATTGAATCTCGTAAATGCTAAAATATCTACACATGGCAAAGAGGATCTAAAGGAACATCTCTTAAGGCTATCCTAATTCTTGAAGGTGTCAGTGTCAGAAGACCCTGGACTTACTATGTAGCCTAAAGTTTAAAAGCTAATTAAACTAACCTGCAAAATCTATATAAAGTTGATTTTAGTTTTAGTACATTTCTATACAGGCTGAATATTTTGATGTTTCTATATGTCCTGTTTCCTGAAGTTAAATTGATTCAGAAGCTACTAAGTTTATTCAGTGTACGTTAAAAGATAGACATTTAATCACTTCCTTACCCTTTGCTTAGATTGATAGTTCTGCAAATTTCTTTGTTTACTTTAGAGGTCAACTAAAGTTGAATTATTTTAAAGGGGAATTATTTTATAAAATACCTATTTGTTGTTGAATATCTTATTTATGTGTATATTATGGGGTCTGCCCAGAAGGTATCCAGCCATGTAATATGAAAAATATATATTACATTATATGTACTTCCCTAATCATTTACTTATTATGGATTCTTATTTGTCCATTTTTCCCATTTTTGGATTTTAACCGATTTTCCTGAAAATATAGAAATTATCAAGATAAACACAATAATTTTTTTTTGTCAGCAAAATAAAGTAGCTAAGAACACTGGCCCCATAGATAGAATACCTGAAGTTAAATCTTGGCCTCAACATTTAGTTATATATCTTGGGCAGGTTGCTAGCTTCTCTGTGCTTCAGTTTCTTTATCTGGTAAAATGAGATTGTAGGAATTGTATGTAGCAAGCCCAGCACAACATCCAGCGGGACATATTTTATGTTGCCATTGCTGCCACTGTTTGGGAAAAGAGATGGTCATTTCACTAATTTATAGAATGCTTGACCTGGTCAAAAGGGAATTACAGAGAATGTAATTGTGCCTTTTGACAAGAGGAGATAAGAGTGTATACCTTTATGTGATAATGGAGTAAAAGTTATGCTAAGGTAGACTGGTCATATAAAAAAGAGACTCTGAATAATTACAAAGCTCTAATTATTGAAAGGCTTCCTCACATAATTAGTGGGTTTTGCATTAGCGGAGTTAGTCTAGCAGGATGGAATTGCCACTTACTAGTGATTTTGTTGAAGGGAGTCATGGACTTTAGAGGGTTCAACTCAAGGACTTCCACAGTCTGTTTGATCTAAAAGATTCTGTGAGTTAAATACACATGATAACCACAGTTCTACAATAAAATCCACTACTTCTGGTTCTTTTCTCTTTTATCACCTATTCAATCAGAGATGCAACCTTCCTTGAGGCAGATTCTTTCTTTCCTCTTCTGAATCAAGTCAGGAGGTGAATCCTCAGCTCATTCGAGGTGAGGGTAAGTGTCATGGCTCCTTTGACCCTGAGTCAGCAGCACCCTGGCTTCCACCTGGAGACTCTGGCTGTAGCGGGATGATAAACCCTGTGTCTAGGCATTTCTTTTACTTGATGATTATATTAATAATTAACTTCTATTTTTCTCACTCCTCCCTCATACTAAATGCACTGAAAATGGTTATCGAATCCAGAATGTTGTTTTAGCTAACTGGTTCCATATGCTTCACAAATGTTTCATAATACAAGTATCTATTTCAATAATGTTAAATATGAAATAATTAAATATGTTATCTTCTACCACAAACTCAATATACAGAAGCTAGAGACCTATACATGTCAATTGTACCTACCAACTGGGCATACAACCTTCCTCAGGGTTTACGTACCATTTGCTTGAGTCATGGCTGGTACCTACTTTCTACCCATCACTTCATACTCTGCTCTCCAGCCTTCAGTTTCAGAGCCATTTTCAAATGATTCTTTGTGATCCCATTCATTTTGCAAGTTGATTTACGTACCTCATGTCTTTGGGCAATGCTGTGATATTTCTAATGTTTCCTAACAAATTTTCTCACAGGAGGAAAGCTACACTAATCATTCTTTCATGCCATGAACTGGCACGGAAAGCAAATGTCCCATGTTGGTCTTTTGAAGGTTGTGGGCTTCACCTTTCTTCACTAATGAAACAATTTTCAGCAAATTTTAAAGAAATTGTATTTCTGTCCTTTTATCTCTTGTTATTATTTATGGAATTTTAGTTCATGTGGTATAAGCATATATAAAAGTATATTAGGGAGAATTTAGGTTTTACAAACAAATGCAGTATGGGGCAAAATAAATTTATAGCTGTCCATATGGGAAATAATACAATAATTAATAATACAAGAATAAACTTTCACATACTCACAAATATAAACCTACTTTTGCCTCACTTTGATATGTGCCACTTTTAGAATTCACCAACATTCAGTATGTTGCTCATATCAGCAGAAAATAATTACTAGTTCTCTTTCCCACCTTTACAGGTATGGGTTGAAAATACAAACTGGCTAGGAGAACACAGGTATTCTGTATACTTGAGCTTACTAGATGCCATACTGTCAGCCTCTACAACTGCTTTGTTGCATTAAATCTTCACAGTGATCCTCAGAGTTGAATGTTTCTATTGTCATTTTTATTAAAGAGAAATGTGAAGGTTATAGAAATGTTGTGACCCTCCTGAGGCAGCACTTTCAGGATCTGAGCTTGATCTTTTTGTCTTTCAGGTTCATTCCAAAATACCAAAATAATAGGATCCACTGAAAACTTCCAGATAAGGTACATTATGATCAAAGTAGAATTTCCTTATAACCCTTCCTTTCTACATGCACTTTCCGGATTCATATTCCTTCCTTAATTATCTTAATAAAGTTTTAGATCTTACTCTATGTTGCTTTTTCTTTTTTAATTGGAAACAGACATTAAAGTAATAAAAATAGTGGAGAGACTTGAGTTGGGGTGGAGAGTACACAATACAATATACAGATGATGTGTTGTGAAATTCTGCACCTGAAACCTATATAATTTTGTTAACTGGTATCACCCCAGTAAATTCAGTAAAAAGGAAAAATAAAATAATTTCAATGTCTACATCAGAAATTCACCATACAATGGAAAATCACAACATCTAAAATAATCAGATTATATGGTTTCCTTCTGTGTATCTGGAGAAGTAAACCTTTTGTAAGGTGTGACTTTAGAGGTAAACAAAGTTCATCTGATATCTCATAGTTAAAATTTAACTTTATGATTTCATCGCCATTAAAATTTCCCCTTTATTTGGTGAATATTTAAAGAATTAGTCTTTCATTTCTACCTTCATATAAATGTGGAGTGGAGTCTGATAAGAAACTGAAAGTCAAAAGCCTGAGGAAAAGGCTCAAGTCTTTAAAGGATCAGGGATGGAGAAATTAACCAAACTGGCTACTAGAGAAGCCAAGTTGAACGCTACTTGCTGAGAATAGCGTGGATACCAGGTGATGTCTTAGATGATAAGTGCTACATTTCCATGACTCTAAAACACCATCAATTTAATAACAACCTTTCAAAAGTGATGTGTCACAATTTTTGAAATGTTAAAATATGTAACTCAGGGAGGAAAGAAACCCTGTTCATAAAATACATAGATGCCTTTAAAAAAGGTTGTGGTAGGTAGTGTAAAACTCAGTCTGGAAGTCATTTTGCTAGCGCTTCTAATAATACCCAACTCTTATATTAAATGTCTCCCTTGTGCATTACAATAAATGCATAAAGTGATTTCTCCTTTTTACTAAAACCTGACTGATTAATTGCTTGGTACTAGAATGTTTTCTAGCAGCAGGTAATGTTGAGTTGCTTTCTGTGTGGAAATGGCACACTGGAAGTTCACAACGTAAGAGGGCTAATGGGTTTCGATTTAAAGTATTTGATGTGGTCACCTGGAATGAAGTAGCTCCTAGAAACAAAGCGTTGGTGAACCAAGTGGCTGTTGCAGCAGATCACCAGGGCAGAAATAATGACTATAAGTGTTATGGGATGGGCCAGCAACTGAGACATTAAGAAAGTGAAATAAACTTGATGTAATAATGGATACAGACAGAAAGGAAAGTGATGAATCAAGGATAAATTCTAGGTTTCTGTCTTGTATTTAAGAGTTGGTGCATGATATTAATAATAAATGCAGTAAGAAATGTTTGAAGTAAAAACATGCTTATGGGTCTTAATGATTTTTGAAATTATCTGTTACATTGGACTAAAAGATTAAACATCAGCTTTTATATCCTTAGGGCTGGAAAAACATTTCATGGTAAATTAGTATGCAAACAATTACAGCTGCCTCTTCTTTTTAAATACTTAATCCAAGTAGGCAAGTGTGTTTGCAAGTGTAGTAAAGGCCCTCTCTCATAATATCATTGTCTATAAAGAACCAACTCCTGTTTTATTAGAGACAGAACACTTAAATGAGTTCTATAAGTGCCACTTAACATATGCAACCATTAAAAAGATGAGTGAATATAGGGATTATGGTTATTTAATGTGATAAAATGCATCTAATATAAACAATATTCATTCATTCATTCATTCATTCATTCATTCATTCATTCATTCTCAGAGGGCAGATTTGGCACCCTGACTTCATAGCATAGCAAAATTCTGAATCAAAACAATTTAATTGGAATCAATTTTGATGAGAAATTAAATAAAATAGCATAGGCATGAATCTTAGTGAAGAGAAGAGGTAGAATTTGTGCTTGAAAATGGTGTTCTTACTCTAAAGATTGCCTGAATTATCATATCAGTTAATGCTTGGTTCTTCAAATATTTTCTCAATTTGTATCTTATGCAGAACCTAGATAGCTGGTTGACAACCAGCCTCTATCTAATACTTGCTATTCTCCCCTTTTTGGAAAGCATCCAAACTTCTTAATGTTTTTTTTTTTTTTTTCTTCCACTTGTATGGCCTTTCATTTTTAAGACTTCTCAGAGCCCTGAATTTTTCTAGGGCTGTAGCTTTAGAGTTCAACTTTTTTTTTTAATATCACTTCTTTGTCTTTTTCATCTGCATCATGGATTTAAATACCTCTTTGTGGGCCAATCAATTCCAAAACTGTTCTCTTGGCTTCAGATCTTAATATTACCTCCTTGAAAACTGAAATTTGCCCTCAAACTTATTCTTTATTTTGTTATGCCTTTTTAAATTAATTGTGACTATTCTGTCAATTATTCCAGAAAAAAAAAAACAACCTTAAAACTGAAATTATTTCTCTCTATCCTTCAAATACCTTCAGTCACGTACGACTCTCTCTTAAGTCTCCTTCCAAACCTATCCTTGTCTTAAGTCTCACTGCCATTGTTTTAATTTAGGTCCTTAATATCTTTTGCTTAAAGAATTGGAATAGTTGATTAGTATATCTGACATCATTCACTTCCATTTATAATCTAAGTTCTCCTCTTCCACAAGAGTTATCTTAATGAAAGTTGAAATGCTATTCTGTTGTCTCTTGCTTGAAACCCATCATTAACTCCCTTTTGCTAGTCTATGTCATAAACACTAAGTTCCTTAGCAGCTCAACCAGGTCCAGGTCCTACATAAAGTGACCACTGCATTCCCTTACCAAACTTAGATTAAAACATGCTGTGTCCCCACTACACGCTGTGCTCTATGAAATTTAAAATATACAGTACTCCTTCTTCCTTGTAGTATACACATCTGTGAGAGGGAGCTTCTATTTATCACCTTGGCTTTATCATTTCTTTGTTGATGACTCCAAATCTATATCTGCCCTCCAGTACATATTTCCTGGACTCCAGACAAGGATAGCTAATGCAAATATTTATTTCTGCTAATGCATACCACAGAATCTCAAACTTAATATTTCTGTAAACTCTTTCTATAACCTTACTCCACAAATCAACAGCATATAGCACTTTAAAGGATTGCAGTTATTATGGGAAAATCCACATATTATTATGGGAATACTTCATTTTATATATGTGAAACCAGGCTCACATGTATAAGGTGTCACTGTCATGATGCTTGGTATTTCAAAAACTTCAACTCTGTCTAACTTAATGAAAAGGACATGAGTTGTGTCCTCTAATTGAAAGGTCAAGGTCTCAAGCAATTACTTTAGTTTATTATTAATGATTTTCCTCTTCTCTCTTTACCATTAAGTTTAGTTTTGCTGCATTGCCTCCTTTGTCAGACAGGTTTTTACCCTTTTGGGGGTCAACATAAGTGCCAAATGCTTTAGATTTGCATCAGATCCTTTCAGCAGCCATCAGATAAAAATAGAGCTTTTCTTTTCTAGTGGTTAAAAAATATCTCCCATGGAAAATGTTGAACATGTACCTCTTTCTGAAATAATCACTGTGTTCCCAGAGATGGGTCATAGTGACATTATGTACCACCCCAGAAGCCAGAAGATAGAACCCCGATAGTACCATCTAGACTAAATATTTGAAGTCACCTAAGAGGTGCAGGTAGGGGGGGGTATGACAGTTACCAGAAGGAGAAATGGATTCTAAGAAGACTAAAGCAATAGCTATTTGTTCATAGTTACTGAGCAAATAAGTAGTCTGGCAAGGACTAAAATGTAGGCCATTTAGTTCCCACACTATGCTTTTTATGTTCTGCAACAAATATTGTCAGCTGTAACTTAGCAACTGGAGACAGAGAGATGTAAAACACAGAGTCCCTGTTCCTAGGGAACTGCAAATCTTAGGTTGTAAGTCAGTCGTTCCCAAACATTTCATCAACCACAATTTATAGTAGTCCCTTTCATCCACGAGAGATATGTTCCAAGACCCCCAGTGGATTCCTGAAACCACAAATAGTACCAAGCCCTATGTAGACTATGTCTTTTCCTATATACAAACACATCAAATTTAATATATACAATAACATTTAATTTATAAATTAGACACAGTAAGAGATTAAAAACAATAATAATAAAATAAAATAATTATAATGATATAATGTAATAAAAGTTATGTAAATGTGGTCTCTCTCTGTTCATTCTTCTGCCCATAAATTGAATATCTTTTTCATCTTAGCTAAGCATTTATCATACACTCTGGTTGTAAGTTTCGCAGTTTGAGGTGCAATAGCAAAACTAACACATTCCCCCCCCCCCCCCCCGCTTTTTTTTTCACTTTCACAGCTAGGTGGTTCCTTCTTACTGTGGATCTTAGAAATCTCAGCATATATTTTTTTTTCTTTCTTATTAAGTCAACAAATTTCACTCATTTACTTAAATACTTTAAAACTTCTCTTTGACATATACAAATTCCCAGGATCACTACCCTTGCACTTAGGGTCCATTAAGTAAAATAAGGGTCACTTGAACACAAGTACTATGATACCATGACAGTCCATCTGAAAACCAGCATAGTTACTAAGTGATTAATGGATAGGTAATGTGTATATGCTTATCAAAGGGATGAGTCTTATCCTGGTACGATGTAGTGGGATGGCACAAGATTTCATCACTGTATTCAAAATGGCATGCAATTTATAACGCATGAATGGTTTGCTTCTGGAATTTCTCAGTTGATATTTTCAGACCATGACTGACCATAGGCAAATGAAACCATGGAGAGCAGAACCATAGATAAGCGGGGGGAGGGGGGGAACTATATAATGTTTTCTCGCCGGAAGGCCATGGTTTTAAAAGCCTTATAAATGGCACTTATTACATATTACATGATTGCTTCTATTTTATTGATATACTACATTGTTTTATTATTCAAAACCTTTTTTACTTAGGTTTAGAATTACTATGTTTAGTGAAGAACAATAAAGATTGGTGAGGTGAGACAATTTTTTTCATAACTCCTCCTGTTCCTGAGATAGGTGCCTGGTCTCATGCTTCTTCTGTGCCTCCTAGGTTTGTCTTTTACACACAAAAGCACATTTTTCTTTTACACTCATATACAAATTTCTAGCCCTCAAACCCATTATCTATTAGTTGGAATGTGATAAGAAGAACTAATTTTGTTCTGCACCCTTTCCTTCTTACCTTTCCACATCTTGGAGTTAGGCAGGACTTCAGGACACACTTTGACTGACTGGTTGTGAGCAGTAGCATGTGCCACTTCTCAAAGGGATTGTGAAAGCCAGTGAACAATCCAGCTCCTTCCTTTTTCCTGTTCCAGCAGTCATGAAAACATGTGAGGACATGGAGCTTCCTTCAGCCTTCACTCTGGTACCATGAGAGATAAACACATTTTTGTTATGTTTGGTCATTAAGATATTGGGGCTTGTCTATTACTATGGCATAGCGTAGGTTATTCAGACTGAATCATATGTGTTTACTGTATGTATCCCTTCCAAAGATTTTAACAGTGTTAGAAAATGCAGGGAGAGACAAAACAAACTACACAACAGTGGTGTTTTAGAATTTGAGAGGCATAAGCAACTAAACATTTGAAAGGTTCCAAATTAGGAAAATATTCTCCTGTATGCTACAAACAAACCAAAAAAATAAAATAAAATAAAATAAAATAAAATAAAATAAAATAAAATAAAATAAAATCAGTTAGAACTTGAATCTGGAAAGACAGACATAGGAATTTCATGTAAATTCATTATTTCCTGAAGCAGAAACATAAAAATATATGAAAGGTTATGCCCAATTTTATTTTTTGAAATAATATAAGGAAACAACCAAATGTAAGCTGTTGTTCTTTACAATAATATGAAATTTAGTGACATCCAGAATATTAGAAAACAAAGTTCTGAGTCTTCCTGCTCCTGTTCACATTCTACCTAGAAGAAAAGGACACGACAAACTGCCCTTGAAATTCTGTGAAAGAGAAATAAAATTGTATAATCTCTCCCTAAAGTTAGTTAGGGAAGGTTCTTCGGCTTTTCATGGGAAGTGAGGAGGAAGGCTTACGTTAATGAGTGGCTTGCATTGTGATGGGCTTCTCTGAATGAAGCTCTGCTTCTCCGCAGTGCAGCCACCAGGAAGAAAGGCTAAGCACAGCAGCAGGACGCACCACAATTAATAAGGAGCCCGTGACAGAATGCTGTTTAATTTAACACGACTTCTATGAACTGCAGACAGTAACAGCATGAGTCTTCATTTACAAAGACCATCCATCACTTTTCCTCCCCAGAAAATGAGAAAGAATCAATCTCACCAGAAGTTCAAACTTAAAATGCTGAAGAACAAAATAAACTTTGCAGAAAAAAAAATTAAAAGACAAATGTGAAAGAGAAACTTGATTTCTGTATCCGAGATGCAGTAGACAACGAAATTCCCATTTACCATCTGTGACTAAATATTCTAGTGCCAAACTTGTAACTCTCAGTAGTACCTTTAAAGTGGCCTGTGGCTCATTATCTAAAGACTTGGGAATTATAAGTGTCCTCTAATGACTCAGTAACAAAGGTAAAGGATGGTGTCCAATATCTCTTGAGGGAATAATTGATTCATGAAGAGATAAAATTTGCATTCCTCAAATTTGCATTCTGAGACTAATGAAAGAGCTGTAGGTAGTGGGAGCTCTTTTGCAACCTTTATTCAAGTGCCCAGGTTTATTTTCTTGTTATCCTACCACTTCCTCTCCCTGAACAACTTTACACGTAATTGAATCCTGAGGATACCCTTGACACCAAAAGTGAGAAATCCAAACTTACTAAAAATATGGTGTGGGCTTCCTCCTAGTTACAAAGAAAAGTCCATCATTTTCCTGCATAACATAAAGGTACTAAGTCACAAGAAAACTGAATTAAGATGAGGTAATTCAATTTATTAGTAAGTATTAGCACTAATCAACTCAGATTACATGGGAGTCACATCAGAAGATGAAAAATATGAAAGATTTTCTTAGTAGCAATGATCACCATTATGGACTATTAGAGGTTTCACTTCTGTAAATCATGTTTTAAAGCACACATTTTGCATTAAAATCTATTTGCAAATGGAAAATTTTTAAAAATGGCTGAAAGGATGTGAGAGGAGAAGGTTTTAATTTTTATTTAATGAGCTTCTATTCTTGTCAATTAGCATTAGAAAGGTAGGGTCAAAGGAAGTATAGTTTTAAACACCATAATTCAATTTTCTTTCATTACCTATATATTTTTTCAGAGTTCATTGTTTTCAGAGTTCCCTGTCACAAAATCCTTCTCTGGAAGAAAACTGATGTAAGAATTATTTAAAATAGTCTGCCAACTTTTGATTAACATTTCTAATTACCTCTGGAGAAGCTGAAATTATAAAAAAATTCAATTTTGAAATAAGAATTTATAAAATATTTTTCTTGATAAATTGATACAGTTTAGTTTTCAACAAATTTGTTCTTTATTTTTCACTTACGTTTTTATTTCAAGTACCTGATTTTTTAAAAAAATGCATTCATCTGTGCAAAATTAAATAATTTCTCTATGCATTTTACATTTTTTATATATAGTTTCATCATATTTCCAGATTATTAGCCATTCTTATTTTGAGTATAAAGTAAAAGGGCTGTGGGCTGTTTCAGTGATTTTTCTAAGCAACTAAACATAGTGTAAAAAGAACACTGAAACCCCATGTATGTGATGTGAAATTCACTATGCAAATAGCAATTTCTTTAGTTTTTGATCTTCCTTCGTATCATAAATGAGGTCTGTCCAGAAAAAAATTTAGCAGTTGCTAATATGAGAAGAGTTTGTGTGACAGTTCTAAGTAATCAGCAGTCAAGGAGAGTGGACTCGAATGCACATCATGAACAATGATGACTACACTGTACTACTCAGTGGGGGTGGTAGATGCCACTGAGTGAGCATGCATATAGTGTGGCTGTCACATTCAAAATGACTGAGCAAGTAGAGCAACAAATATACATCAAATTTTGCATTAAGCTTGAACATTCCTCCTTGGACATTATTCAGATGATTCAGAAGGCCACAGCTATGGGCAACTGGTGATTGGCAGTTACATCACAACAATGTGCCCACTCACGCATCATGTCTCATAGAGAATTTTGTTTTGGCATCATCAAATCACCCAGGGGACTTAGCAAACCCTACAACCTAGATTTAGCACCCTGAGACTTCTGGCTTTTCCCAAAACTAAAATCGCCTTTGAAAAGGAAGAGATTTGAGACCGTCGATGAGATTTCAGGCTGTCAATGAGATTCAGGTAAACATGATGAGGCAGCTTTTGTCTATTGGGAGAAACATGTGAGGTCCCAAGGTGCCTACTTTGAAGCAGGCTATGGCATCATTGTCCTATGTACAATGTTTCTTGTATCTTGTATCTTTTCAATAAATGTCTCTATTTTTCATAGTAGATGGCTGGATATCTTTCAGACAAATGTTGTATGTTGCTTTGTTATGTATATACAGAGAGAGTAAAAGTTTACTTTCATTTAATATTAATTATTGCAGGAGTATCCAACATTTTGGCATCTCTGGGCCACACTGGAAGAAAAAGAGTTATCTTTGCCACACATTAATACACAAACTGAGGAGCAAAAAAAAAAAAAAGGTTTGAAGTATATTTACAATTTTGTGTTGGACCATGTTCATAGCCATTCTGGGCTGCATGTGGCCATGGGTTGGACACCCCTGATTATTGGATATTTCAAGATAGCTTTGCAACTATGAATTAAGGGGGAAAACCATGGAAGGTTTAAATATAAGATGATGTTTTAAGTTATGGTAAAAAAACATGTAACATGTTTCAATTTAATCATTATTTAGTGTGCAGTAGTGTTAAATATATTGGCATTGTTGTGAAACAGCTCCAGAATTTTTTTATCTTATAAATCAGAGACTGTATCCAATAGGCAACTCTCCTTTCCCCTTCTCCTCAGCCTCTTTTAAATGCCATTCTACTTTCTGCTTCTATGAATTTGACCTCTTGGCATACCTCATACATGTCAAATCATACAGCATTTGTTTTTCTATGACTGGCTTATTTCACGTACAATAATCTTCTAAGGTTCATCCATGTTGTGGCATGTGTCAGGATTTCTGTTCTTTTTAAGGATGGATAATATTCCATTGTGGACATATACAACATTTTGTTCATTCATTCATCCATCAGTGGACATTTGGGTTGCTTATAGCACTTAATGATTGCTCTACTGGTAGTACAGATATCTTTTGAAGATCCAGATTTTAAAAATTCTCTTGGATATATACCCCAAAGTGAGATTACCAGATCACATAGTAGCTCTCATTTTAATTTTTTGAAGAACCTCCATAGTATTTTCCATAGCAATTGCACCATTTTGTAATCACATCAATAGTACATAAGGGTTACATTTTTCTACATCCTTGACAATACATGCTAGTTTTTTTAGCCATCCTAATAAATGTGAAGTGATATCTCATTACAGTTCTTATGTTTAAGAATATTTATTTATTTATTATTTAATTTTCAGTTACATACGGCATTCAATATTATCATATCGGGTGTACAGCACAGTGGTTAAACATTTATATAATTACAAAATGATCCCCTCAACATTTTCAAGTATGAACCTGTAATAACCATACATAGTTACTACAATATTATTCACTATATTCTCTACCCTGTATTTTATAGTGCTGTGGCTATTGTGTGACAACTAATCTGTACCTTTTTATCCCTTCATCTGTTTCACCCAGCTTCTCAACCTGCTCTCATCTGGCAACCATCAATTTGCTGTCTATACCTATTAGTTTGTTTCAGTTTTTTTTTTTTTTGTTTGTTTGTTTTGTTCTTTAGATTTCACATAGTGAAATAACATGGCATTTGTCTTTGTTACCATTTGCAACAACATGGATGGACCTAGAGGGTACTTTTTCTAAGTGAAATATTTCATTATAGTTTTGATGTGCATTTCTCTAAAGATTAGTGCTGTTAAGTATTTTTTTCATTGACTTGTGTGCCATTTCTATAACATCATTGGAGAAATGACTATGTAAGTCCTTCACCCATTTTTAATTGGGTTGTTTAAATTTTATTGTTAAGTTGTAGTTTTTTAAATATATTTTGGATATTAACCTTTTCTCAGATATGTGATTTGCAAATACTGCGTCCCATTTTGTAGGTTGTCTTTTCTTTCTAATTTTGTGTCATTTGAAGTATAAACATTTTTAGATTGATAAGTCCCATTTGTCTATTTTTGCTTTTGTTGCCTGTGCATTAGGAGTCATATTCAAGAAATTACCGCTAAGTGCAATGTCATAAAGCTTTATCCCTGTGCTTTCGCCTGGGAGTTTTATAGTTTTCGGTTTTATGTTTATGTTTTATGTCTTAATTTGAGTTAATTTTTGTATATGGTATAAGATAATGGTCCGACCTAATTTGTTTGCATGGGGCTGTCCACTTTTCTTAACACTGCTTTTTTTTTCTTTTTCCTGTAGAGAGAAATTGTCACCTTTGTTGAGGATCATTTGACCATATCAAATATGTGTGATTTTATATCTGGGCTCTGTGTTTTATTCCACTGGTCTTTTTGTTTATTTTAATGCCATACCATACAGTTTTAATTACTGTTGTTTGTAGTATGTTTTGAAACTAGAAATTTTGAGTCCTTCATTTTGGTCTTTTTTTTCAAAATTCTCATGGCTAATATATTCTTAATATTCCATATTAATTTTAGGATTTTTTTTTATATTTCTGCAAAAAATGCTATTGGTCATTTGACAGGGATTGAGTTGAATCTGTAGATTACTATGGGTAATATCGAGGTATCAACAAAGTCCTCCTGAGGTATGTAGGATATTTTTCCATTTATTGGTGTCTTCTTTCTTTCACCAATGGTTTTAGTTTTTAGGGTATGGCCTTTCACCTCCTTAGTTATGTTTATTCAAAGAATTTTATTTTTTTCATGTTATTATAAATAAAATTGTTTTCTTGATTTTTAAAAAATTTCCTCATTGTTAATATATAACAATACAACTGATTTATGCATGTTCATTCTGTAACCTACAACTTGAATTCTCTTATTAATTTAACTAGCATTTTGTAAAAATCTTTAGGTTTTTTTACATATAAGATCATAGCATCTATGAAAAAAAATTTTACTTCCTGCTAATAACATTTTAACACAAAATTTGAAACTATAAACTTTATATCCATTACATGATGTAACATAATTGCGATTGCAGTTGTAGGTCTAAAGAATGAAAGACAAATATACTTAGAAACACACAGTTTTCACTAAAATTGGAGAGTTAGTCTGTGTAATAGGTCTTAATCCTCTAATCTATTAACTCCCTTAATTATATTCTTGTGTTTGTAACTACTTTAATTATATTCTTGTGTTTGTAACTACTTACCCAAGATAATGTTTTTGTGTGTGTGTTCTTAATCAGTTATCACATTTCCTTTTTAAAAAAAAATTCAAAGAACAGGTAAACAGAAAGGTTGGACAACATTAATCTTAGAAAAATGAAGAGAATCACTACATATATACCTTTTGTATATTAACGTAAATTGCCAGTTCTCTAAAATGTAAATCTGGTATCAGTGAGAATAGCTCTCTATTATCCTTCCTATGGTTTCAATGATAAAATCATGATATATGTGATATATACATGTGATTCAGTTTTACTAATACCCTACCATATAAACAAAGAATGGATTAATATACTATCATAAAAGAAAATTAAAGCATTTATTTATGGCTAGGATTTCCTTTTATTTTCAAAACCATAATACCTGTGAGAGATTAAAATCATTGCTTAAATTATCTGTGCCTTAGTTAAATCTATATTAGTGACGGGGGTTAGACTAGAGTGATTCATAAGATACCTTTAACATAGAACGATATAGAAGATTATATAATCACATAACCCATGATTAAAGAGTCTGTCATATACTAATCAGAAAAACTACATATGTTGAAAATTTTAAAAATCACTTTGAATAAAACAAGATATAAAGTTAAATAATAAAAGATAATGGTTTCTATTGTTCAGCACAATGTAGTGGTAAGTTTATTCCAATACCTTTCTGGAATGCTTTTGAAATAAAAACTTTATTGAAAAAAGTCTTATCAATTGTTTCATCTACTCATTCATATCTATAAATAGAAGTATGGGGAAGCTTTGGGAAACCAGAATAATTGAAAAAAGGTTAATTATCTACAGAATGAAAATGTCAGGCCTATTTTACATGTGTCATTTCTAGTGAAACACTAACTTCACCCAACATATTTAATTTGGATTTCATAATTCTAAATATTTGTTCAGTAATATATGGATCCAAGAATCATTTCTAATGATTATCTCAAAATTTAAAAAAAATTATAGTATGATGGTGGTGAGCTCCCAGAAAATAAAGAAAAAAACCTTAGCAATAGGTGAATTCTGTCTAAATTTATATGAATTTTGGTGTCTGTGTAAGAGTTAAACACTCCTATGTGTATGTGTCACAGATAAAATGTTTGTATTTTTATTTCATAATTTAAATTTGGAAGTTAGACATATAGGTATATTCTTTCAATATATGATCACAATATATTTTTGCAGCATTCCATTGTTCTAGTCATTTTTTTCATAAAATATGCACCAAGATTGAAAGAGGAATTATGGCACGGGCCCTAATGCATCTACTCTCTGGCTCCATTTTAGTAAAACTGCAATGCTTCCCATAGACTCTGTAATACTTAATAACATATTCATATATTCATTCATCCCCTCACTACTCATATGACAAACATATACTGGATATGCATAATACACCAGAAAATATTTTATGTTTCTTAATTTTAAAACACAAACAGAAAGTATAATCTCTGCCCTCAAAGGGCTTATAATCATTCTAATGACAGAGAAAGAGAGAGAGAGATTTGGAAAAATTTATCAAAGTGTCAGCATTAATTATAAGATTTTATAAGATAGAGATTTATACCATATAGTAGGAGAACAAATGGAAAGGTTGAAATGCTATCTGATGGGGAATAGTTTTGAAGACCAAAGGAAATATGATGAAAGCATCCAAGATAGCACAGAGAAATTAAAGCACACAGAAATGGTTTTTGAAGAAACTATAAATGGGTTGTCTTTGAACAGAGGGTGTTAAATGGGAAAAGAGGGTGTAGTACAGCCGCAGTTAGTCACATGAAAGCTAATATTTAGATGGCAAATCCATGGTGGTCTCATGCTATAAAGTTTTGGACTTGATCTCCTAAGCAAAGATATTACTTTAAATGTTGTTAAGAAAGAGCATGTCATGAATAGGTTTATATAGATCTCTTCTGCAGCAAACAATTTGAGATGACTTAGAAAAATAAAGGTAAAAAAGAGTGAGATGAATCATTGAGAGAATCAGGTAAACAGTAAAGGGATGATAGAGCCTTGGCCCCACTGGCAGACAGAAACACTTACTGTATCTCTTACACACAAAGAGAGCCAGATTTGACTTTAAGCTTCTTGAATGCAAAGTATAGAAAGTAAGGCAGACAGATGCAAGATTCTCAATATCCATGAGATAAAAGAGACTCTTAGATTAAGAAATTAGAGAGGAAAATGCAGTCAGTTGCAAGATTCTTGCTTTCTTGCAAGACCAAGGAGAAGAAAGCAAACAGCTATTCAGAATGAGCATTCTCTAATGTGAGAAAAAATTTCTCCTGAGGATCTTCTAAAAAAAAAAAAAAAAAAGACATTGTATAATACACTGTAGGATATTCTCAATAGCATCTCTACAACAGAACTAATTACAAGTTTACAGCTTTTACTATTTCCCACGTTCTTCAGTGTTCATTGGTAGCATAAAACCAAAACTCAATTTGATACTAAATGCTTTCATCAAAAAAAGCTCAAATGGTACAATCCAAAACTAAAGCTGTTTAATGGTATAACCTGATCCAAGGATAAGGCTGTTTCTCAGATGAAATGGCGGAGCAAACAGAGTATAGTGGTATATCTCAAGAATCAGAGCAAACTCCTCCTGTGAAGATCCTCCTAGTGGCTAAGGATGCACTGTCATCATTCATTTATGTCTTTTATGCTTCATCTGTGTGGAACATAGATGCTTCAATCAATAAATAAAAAGAAAGATCTAAGTTATTTTTCTTTCCAACTCTAAGAAAACATGTAGACATTTATAAAAATTTCACCTGTTTTCATCAATAAAAAAGAGATACTGTCTTGGAAACTAAGAAGAAAAAAACATTCCCCATGTAGTTCATTTTCAGGCGGTATTATGGCACATTTGCCCCTCATAAAAAGACTAAGTCTTAAAACAACCCAATTGTAAATACTGAGACTAAAAAGCATATCAGATCTAGGAATACTGCCAAAAACAAACAAAATCCACCGTGGATTCATTCCCTCAAACAGAGCACAAGGCTATAAATCTTAGTATAATGAAAGTGATCACAATTAAGGAAAATATTGTGGCTCAAGTTTTCACAAGCTTGCTTCTTGTTTACTTCTTTATTCAATGTATTGAGTAGGTCAAAATGTCCATATGTTTTTTTCTGGAAAATAAAAGACAGATTTTAATTTTCACCAATAACTTTTTTGATTTGGATATTTTGAGTATGCTGGCTCTTTCCCACTATCGGCCTCTAGTGGGTACAGGCTGGGGTGCTGCTAACCATCTTCCAATGCATAAGGCAGCCTCACAGCACAGCATTGTTCAGACAAAATGTCAATAGTGCCAAGAAACTGTAAACTACTTTTGACATGTTCACTCAGTCACAGGACCTTCTCCATACATTGCACAAATCTTTTTTTGTGTGTGTTTCAGTTGTGTTTTTCCCCTTTTTGAAATAATAAAGCATAATATACCAAAAAAAGTTGTATTTCTTCTTCCATCTTCAGTGTTAAAATGGCTGCACAAAAGTTCATCAATTTTAATAAGTTTTTTAAATGCATGCTGATATGACAGCTGTCGATAAAATCTAAAAAATTTGTCTTGAATAAAGTTAAAGACAACTAAACACAACGAGAGCCACCATTCAGAAAACACATAACGGACTTTTTGGTCAACTCAGTACCACTGCCTGGCATTTTGTCAAGTGTCTTGATTTTTATGTAAATTTGAATTTACATTTTATTGGATGGGATGGTCAACAATAAACAAACACAAAAGAAAAATAAAACATGATCCTGACAAGGGCTATGGGAAAACATAGCTGATTATCAGTACTGTAAGCTAAACTTAATATTACAATATTGAAGGATGTGCCAGCAAAGAAATTGATAACTTAAGTAAGGATTCCTGAGTCATAGTGTCTGTTGTAATGGTAACTTTTCTAGCTTATAATTTATTTTAGGCCAAGCCTAATTTTGTAAAGATTAAAAAACCTGCAGGTCTCCCGTAATTTGTATTACTGAAAAGATACTTTCATTATCTCTTTGAGCATGTAGGGAAAAAGTCAGTTGGAATTGTTCTCTTGGAGGTTGTTTCAGGCCAAACATACAATATAAGGCAATAAATAAGCCTCTATGTAAGTCCATGGAAAGAACTCATTAGAAGATAACTATATCAGTACTCTGTTCCAGAGCTTTCCTCCTAGGGAGGATGCGAAGCAGAACTGTAGATTTTAGATGATAATTGCTCTGATGTTGAGTGCCTGGCTATCCTTGTGATGTGGATTATTGTAATTAAATAAAATGAGAGGTGAATTCATATTTTTAAATGCCATTTTTCTTTTTTATCTCTTTCTTAATCTGATTCTTCAGTGAGCATAATTGTTAATTTAAGTGTTATTTCATTAAGTGATGCAACTATGACATCTTTCAGTGTTTCAGTACCAACATATGCTTTCTCATTTTCAACACTGATTAATGAAAAGCTTAGATTCCCTAAGGAAAAAATAAATCTACAATTTCTCTTTTGTTTGTGAATTCTACCAACACAAGTAGAGCCTGCTTCCTGATTATTTTGTATGAGCCCACTTTGTTTTTGTAATGCCCGTGGAGGAGCATTTTCTATGCTTCACAGCTGAGCAATAAGACATTAACACCAAGTGTCTTCCTGTTTTCCATGGAACATTTACAAAAGCGAAGACTGGTGCATGTGATTTCAGTCATCAGAACAGTATAATTATCTCAAGAAAAAATGTATTTGTAATATCTTAATGCTATTAGAAATAGAAATAATAAAAATAAAAACAAAACCATCTGTAACTACTGGATCCATTCAGTGGGTATTAATTTAGGGATGCTGTTCTTGGCAACAAATCAGAAAATTTCATTTGTGTTGAGTCCTGAAGCTATTCCACAATCAGAAATTTCTTATTTGTTTATTGACATTCTCAAAGAAAGTGGCTTATCTCTGCAATTCATTTAATAGAAAAACTATGCAAATATATCCCAGGAGAACTCGGAAAGTCTGAACAAAGAAAATCTTATTGATTATTTGGGAAGCTGAAGAATGAGACTTAGTCTCTGGTAGAAAACATCCCATTTGAATCCTTTTACTTATTGCTGAGCAGCAAAAGTCCATATCTGTCATTACCATTTATAGTAAAATACTTAACTGAAATCCTATTCTGCTCTACGTATAGTCATTATCAGCAGGCAGAATATAGGGCAGAAATGTGAAGCTGTGTTTGTTTAATGAACCTGAAATAACTCAAACACAAATAATTTGAGGATACTTGAAGGATTTAAAGAAATATTCGGAGATTATTCTAATGTAGATAAAAAGACAAGGTAAGTCCCTAGGAAAATCAAGGTATTTACCCTGATCTTTCTAGAGAAAAAAATGTTACCGACAATCCTATAATTTTCCAATTGACTGCATGGTTTTCAGGGAAGAAGACAGTTGTACTAAAAGCTGTTTTGCAGAACTAGAGATATATAATATTATGAGATCTTAGTCATTATTATATGATTGGCACTAATCAAAATGCCACTAAGTCAATGGGAGCTTGAGATACTGAGAGTCTGCTGGCCTTTCCAGGACAGGTCGGTGGTAATTCTCTTCTCTTGCTGAACTCAAAAACACTCTAGATGATACAGTTGGAGATCATCATACTCACTAGTCTTACTGTAGCAACTGAGGCATAAGGGAGGGTTAATCTTTAGCATTTGCAGAGCCTTGGGCAAAAAGGTGAGTAGAAACTCGCATATATCTAAATCTTTTAGAGTTATAAATTAAGCCACAAATTTTAAGTAAGACATGTTTTATCTTCCTTCCTGGACAACCTAAAAATACCAAAACAACCTTTTAAAGCCTACAGCCTTAATATAAGTTAAACTTGGTAAAATAATCTAAGCAAATGGGTTTAATGATTACTGTACATGTGTGAGCATTCTTCTGGTGTTTAAATGAGTAATACAATCAAGACATAATTTATATTATGGTTTTATATTCCCATTATCTTAGGTATCTTTGCATTAATTTCAGAAAAATATCAAATGTCTTAGTTGTTACAATTAAGATTTTCATATAATTTGTACTTTGTTGAGAATAATATCATATAATGAAATATTTCCTGAGTGATTATAGTAATTAAATAGTTTTAATATTAATTTTAATATGGCAAAACTATGTTCTACTGAAAACTGAAAGCATCTAAAAGTAGTACAGTCATAGATTTGGAGACAGCATTAATTTTACAATGAATGTTAGGGTTCAGTCCTACAAGATTGTCACACATTACAAGGTGTACACTATGTAATGAGCTCTTATATGATAATTTTATTATTAAAGAAAACAAAATATTTGAATTTATTAATGCTTGCATTATTTAAAGAATCCCATGTTATTTCTGAACTTCTTTCAAACTTTAATACTGAGGCATTATAAAGAAAATTTTAAAAATACAATATATTAATCACTGTTCAAATCTCTCTGCAGTCAGGAATACGAGGTCTGTCTGGAAAAGTCCAGCCATTGTTAATAAAATGAGAATGGTTGGCAAGACATCAATGTAACCTGGCAGCCAAGGAGAGGGGATTGGAATGCACATGTGTGAACAATGGCAACTTCACTGTACTACTAGTCAGTGGGGGCAGCAGATACCACCGAGTGAGCATGCGTGCCCATCACATTCAAAATGACTAAGCAAAGCAGAGCAACAAATCTGCATTGGATTTTCCATTAAGCTTGGACATTCCTCTCTGGAAACTATTTGGATGATTCAAAAGGCCACAGCTATGGGCAACTGGCAATTGGCTACTACATCATGACAAGCCACCTGCTCATGCATCAAGACTTACGCAAGTTTTCCAGAAAAACATCAAATCGCCCAGGTGACTCGGCCCCACTACAGCCCAGATTTGGCACCCTGTGACTTCTGACTTTTCCCAAAACTAAAATTACCTTTGAAAGGGAAGAGATTTCAAACTATCAATGAGATTCAGGAAAATATGATGAGGCAGCTGATGGCAATTGGTAGAACTGTGTGAGGCCCCACAGTGCGTGCTTTAAAGGTGTCATTTGTTCTATGTACAGTGTTTCCTGTATCTTGTATCTTCTTAAATAAAAGTCTCTCTTTTTCATATTACATGGCTAGATACCTTCTGGACAGACCTCATATGCATGTGATTCTGTGATATGTAATAAGAAATACATATTTGATCTTCATTCCTATTCTGGCACAGACCTCCTGAAACCCTTGGAATTTGCAAAGTGATAAGCGTCTTAATGGTGTCAATTATATTTATAGCAAGCTCCTTTCAACCACACCAGAATTTACATTAGACGTGAATTTCGGAAATCTCCTAAAGATGATGACTGGTTGCCAGAGCAACTAACCATGTGATTAGAGGTTTGGAACCTTTAGCACCATCCCTCACAACTGGGAAAGAGAGAGGGGCTGAAGATTGACTTATTTACCAATGGCCAATGATTACCTAACACGCTTACTTAATGAAGCCTTCATTAACTCCCTAAAAAGACAAAGTTCAGAGAGCTTCTGCGTTGATGAACATGTGGAAGAACTAGCTAGGTAGTTTGTGATCCCAGAGAGGACATAAAAGGTCCACTTCCTTCCTTTATACTTGGTTCAATGCATCCCTTCCATCTGGCTATTTCTGAATTATATCCTTTCATAATAAGCTTATATATTATGAAATTATGGGAACCTCCAATTTATAACCAATTCACCAGTAGTACAGGTGACAATCTGCACTTGGAACTGGCATCTGAAGTGGTGGGTGGAAGTCTTCTGGGACTGAACCCTTAATCTGTGGGATCTGGTCTTTCTCCAGGTAGACAATGTGAGATGTGAATTGAATTAACCCAGCTGATGTCCAGAGATAGATGAATCGCTTTGTGTAGAAACCTACACGTTTGGTGACCAAAGGTGTCAAAGTGAAGTATTGAGAGTAATGCTATGCATATAGAAGTAGACTCCACTGAATTTTTAATATAATATAAAATGGCAAAAACAATTGTGTATCCAGTAATCAATTTTAGCGTTACTCACAGGACGATTTTCTCCAATGCAGTTAGTCAGACATATTGGTTTCTTTGTTCTATAGTCCTTACATTGGAAGGGAAATTGTCCTATGTTCTTCTATTTTTTCTAAAACAATCTTTATTTTCTGAAAAGATAACTAGTTTAAAATTCTTATAAATACAATTGTTAGATTGTATTTATAAATTGTTCTATATAGTTTTCTGTTCATATAAGTTTTTACTAATATTAATTAGAAGTTCATACCCAGTTAGTATGTATAAAATAACAGTGAGCATAATTCACCATTTAGAGAAACCACAACTTGCTCTTAAGAATCATCTGACATTTCTGTAACTTTTCTTATGCAACTTGATGAACAATCAAATTGCTTTCAAAGCATTTAGTTGACATTCATATTTTGTGTTTGAACTTGCTTTTAAAGTCATTTGATATGTGTTTTATCCATCAAGATATTTTATCTTTGGACTGACTCACAATATATTTCATTCAACTTATGAATTGCTCCTGAAAGTGTCATCACACATCCACACAGCTGAGGCCTCAGCTCCTCCGAGCAAATTCAAACTAAATGCTCACGTGGTACATACATACGTAAAAATGCTTCTAGATTTGGAGTCAAAATGTCAACAAAGCTAATAATATTTTCATAAATTGTGGTTAATGATATTTTAAATTATTTTAAATAATTCTGAGTTTTTAAAGTTGGTTTTAATTAAATTTAACTTTATTAAATACAAATTAGTTTTCATTTCCAGTGTTCAATATTCTTTGAGTTACCAATGTAAAGGCTGGTATCATTCTTTATGCATGTTACATTTATATGCACCTATAAACACATTTAAGAATAATCTAAATTACTTACTAACACCAAACATTCCTTTGCCACCATGTGCTACCATTGAGAATGGGTATATTCATTTGTTCTTCCTCTAGAACCATAAAAGAGGCAAGAAAAATAGACACTTAGTGTTGCTAGAAAATGACACTTGTTTTATGGAAGAGGCTACTGAATTTGTCTTCACTGAAAGGAGGAATTTGACAAATTAATTTGTCTCTTATCTGTGCACTTCTATTTCAGCCCTCAATATACTTTGAAGCAGTGTCCATCTCCTACTTTGGCAGCGGCACAATCTGCACATTTCCACTTCATTTGAATACGGTAGCCTTGTGTGAATGTTAGAGGACAAGAGATTTTGTGAAGTATTTCTGGGTTACTTTAAGGAGTTTAAATCCCTCTGACACTAGTGGCCCAGAGCAGAGTCTGAAAACAAAACTGCCTAGAGGAAAGCCATTTAATCACCTAAGATTTCTCAGAGCCAATTAATAATATAGTTTCTCAACTTTCTGCACAGTGATCTTTTATTTTTTAGGGGGGCTTTTTATTTCAGGTATAAAGCTTATATAAAGGTATTTTAGTAAATTTCCCTAATTTTATTACTTGAAGAAAGCATGAGATTTACCGTAAAACTTGCAGAGACTTTGTCTACAACAAACTCTACTGTAAACTGCATTCTACGAGTCTAGTAAATCAGGAGATTATAGTAACTAAAATTGTCATTTTATATATTATTGATATCACATACTATCTATAAAGAAAGATTTATAGGAGGAAAGACCAATGAACTAAAAATCAAGAAGCCTTGATTTTAAGGTCAGCTTTGTAAGTGGCTACTTAAGACATTCTGGTTCTCTTTAGCACAACAAAAAATGAGAACACATGAAATATAAGATTTTTAAAAACTTCATGAGCCTATGAATATTTATAATTTATGGAGAATAAGTTTAACAGCATAGTAAAAGTAAGAACCACTATTTAATTACATGTTGGCAGATTTTTTTTCTCTTCACGGAAGAGGAATGCTTTGCTTCTTCTTCCAGAGATGTGGTTTCCAAAATGGGCTTCCAGCTAGAGCATCTTCTCCATCGTCTGAGAGCTTGCTAGAAAAGTAAATTGTCTTGAGAACCAATACCCTAAATCATTCAGATTTGGAAAAAGATATAAAAAGAAAGTGATAAAATTTGAATTGAACTAATTATAGAAGCATTTGGCAGATGTTAAAGATAGTAGCTATGAGTTAGGTTTGTATAAATAAAGCTGTTTAAATGTAACCTTCACAATATGGGAAAAGAGACAATTAAATGCTAATGATTGTCATCCATTGCTTCTGAGAAAATGGTTAATAATTAGAGGCATTAAGTGCCTTTTTGTTAACAGCAACGGCTAGTCCTTTAGGTAATTTGGAAAGGGGTTTACAATATCCCATTTGTCACCCTAAACCAAAATGTGTCAGAGTAAACCAAAATGTGCAAGTAAAGAAGAGACACAGAGAGCTTCCATTTAAATATACAGATAGTATCAGCACTCTTCATCCATTTAACAGGCCAATATTTGCAACTTTTTTGACAGAAAGCGACATTTTTCAGAGACCTTAATGATTCAGTTTTAAAAAACAGGAGAAACTGCAAAAGTAAAGCCCAAGAGCTAAGTTCTTAAAGAAAGCAGCATATATTCAGGATACATGGCTTCTAATGAAGACAGCCTTGTTGATCCTCATACCCTGGGAGAATATGACTTGAATCATTCCTTTTTAATCTACTCATTCAGGCTAACCATGAGTTCAATCAGGAAAAGAATTTACCAATTGAGACTCGAAATCATGTGTCATGGTACAGAAAGGAGACACATTTGACTAGGTTTCTAGTCACTGGATGCTAATTGAGGAGCATTTTAATAAAGCCATAAGTCCAAAACAATCCCTTCAGATATACTTATTTATAAACATGTGAATTGGGTGGATCCTTCTAGGCTATTTTAATTCATAGAATACATGAATATAATACTATAAAAGTTTTTTTTCCCCCACTCATGCAGCATGATAGTAGAGAGAAGAGACATGGAAGAAATGCATTTACACACAGAGGAGCTAAAAGTAGCAAAAGATATTCAAATCAAATAAAGGTAACTTTCGAGAAATGTAAAAAATTAAAATTTGGGGAAAACACTCATATATCATTTACAAAGTACAGATTAGAGTCATTTAATTATTGGCGCTATGAAAACTAGGTAGCCCTGGCTAGTATGCATCAGTTGGTTGGAGTGTCATCCTGGAAACCAAAAATGTCAGTTTCAATTCCTACTCAGGGTACATGCCCAGGTTGCCAGTTTGATCCCCTGTTGTGGTGTGAACCAATCAATGTTTCTCTTTCACATTGATGTCTCTCTCTCTCCCTCTGTCTCTAAAATCAATGAACTAATGTCCTCAGGTGAGGGGGAAATAGAAAACTAGGTAAGTACAATCCTTCAGAAAAACAAATCAGAAAGGAGAAAATACAGTACATTATGGAAACATTATAAATGAATATGTAAAAGAAACCATTTAGTTTTCAACAAAAAATGTTAGTAGAGGTAATTTGTAGACAGAACATTTTCCTTTCTGAAATATACAGAAAATAGTGAAATAAGTCGATATTAGTCCATATATTTGTTTTATTACTATCAAGTTCTACATAGTACATGAGTCAAAAAAGAAATCTCAAAAGAAATTTCAAAATATTTTGAACTAAATGAAAATAAAAAAGTTATCAAAATTTGGGGAATGCAGTAAAAGCAATGCTTTAAAAATGTCTAGCATTGAATGCATATATTAAAAATAAGAAGAGACTAAAATCAATCATCTAAAATTCCACCTTAGATAAATGAAAAGAGTAGAAGAAAAGAAATAATAAAAATTAGAGCAGAAATCACTGAGATAAAGAACAAGTAATCAACGGAAAAATCAACAAAACCTAAAAACAATTCTTTGAGATCAATAAAACTGATAAACCTTTATCCACACTACCTAGGAAAAAATATATCACACAAATCACTGATATCAAAAATAAAAGAAAGAACATGAATCCAGATCTCATGGACATTAAGAGAATAAAAAAGAAATTCCACGATCAACTCAATGCCCACAAATTTCGTACCTCAATGCAATGGACCAATTGCCAAAACAAGAAATAATCTGAATAGGCCTATCTCTACTTACATGAAAAATACAAATTTTATATTACAAGCTTAATTAATAGAAATATTATTTTATAAAAGTATTTCATTTCTTTTAAAATATGCCTCATAATTAACTATTGCCATTACATAAAATATTTGTCTTTACCTTCAACATATCTAGCCCATCTGGCATATTATGAGAATTTAACTTACATGTAACAAACTAAATATGTAAACCATGCTGTGTGAGTTTTATTTAATTCGAGATTAAACACAGTCTAGAAAATTGTAAGGACAATATCAATGTAGGGATTAGAAAAGTAGTTAATTTTGGCATCAGAATAGTTAAAGGAGCAACTATTGGCCTCCAAGCTCCAAAAAAAAGCACTTGATTTTTTAATAGATCTCAGAAATTGTAATGGGTTTGGGTTCAAGTCTGCATATAAATGTATTTGTAGGTTTAAAAGCAGAATTCCTAAATCCCTATATACTTTATTGGGTTTTCAATACCTTCTATTTTTGTGGCAGGATTCATTTTACTTGTATGTTTCATTGCTATTTTTATTTATTTAATTTTTAACTTTATTCTTATTGTTGACACTTTTGCATATGCCCTCATTTATCCACCCTTTGCCCGCCTCCAGCTCACTCCTAGCACTTTTTCCTTCTGACTGCCACCACACTGTTGTCTGGGTCTGTGTGTTATGTACATGTGTTTTTTTGGCTAATCCTTTCACTTTCTTTCATCCATTACATTCCATGTATCCATGACTCAGTTTCTATTTCGTCAGTTTATTTTGTTCATTTAATTACACGTGTGAGATCATATGATATTTGTGTTTCTCTGACTAGTTTATTTCACTTAGCATAATAATCTCCAGGTACATCCATGCTGTCCCCAAAAGTAAAGAGTTCCTCCTGTTTTACTGCCACATAGTATTTGATTGTGTAAATGTACCAGAATTTTTGTATCCACTCATCTTCTGATGGGCAATCGAGCTGTTTCCAGATCTTAGCTATTTGTAAATAATGCTGTGGTGAACATAGGGGTGCGTATATTCTTTTGAATTAGCATTTTGGGATTCTTAGGTTATATTCTCAGAAGCAGGGTTCCTGGGTCAAAAGGCAATTCCTTTTTTTACTGGTTGAGGAAACTCCATAAAGTTTCTTACAGTGGCTGCACCAGTCTGCATTCCCAGCTACAACGCACAAAGATTCCCTTTTATCCACATGCTCTCCAGCACTTATTATTTGATGTTATTGATGATAGGCATTCTGGCATGTGTGAGGTAATATCTCATTGTGGTTTTAATTTACAGTTATCTGATGATTAGTGATGTTGAACACGTTTTCATATGTCTACTGGCTATTTGTATGTCCTGTTTGGAGAAGTGTCTATTCATCCTTTGCCCATTTCTTAATTGTATTGTTTGTCTTCCTTGTGTTCAGTTGTATAGTTCTTTATTATTTGGGAAATTAACCCCTTATCAGATGTATCATTGGCAAATATGTTCTCCCATACAGTGGGTCGCCTTTTCATTGTGTTGATGGTTTCTTTCACTGTGCAAAAACTTTTAATTTGATGTGGTCCCATTTGTTTATTTTTCCTTTGTTTTCCTTGCCCAAGCAAATATATCAAGCTACAAGAGATGTTTGAGATTTTATGGCCTTTCTTCTAGAATTTTTATGTTTTTGTGACTTATATTTAAGTTTTTTATCCATTCGGTTTGTTATTGTGTATGGTGTATGTTGGTCTAGTTTCATTTTTTTTTTTTTTTTTTTGCATGTACGATTTTCCCAACACTATTTGTTAAAGAGATTGACTTTACTTCATTGTATGCTCTTGCCTCCTTTGTCAAATATTAATTGACTGTAAATGTGTGGGTTTATTTCTAGACTCTCTGTTCTGTTCCATTGATTTATATTTCTGTTCTCATGCCAGTACCAGGATGCTATGTTTACAATGACTTGCAGTGTAGTTTGATATCAGGTGTTGTGATACATCTAATTTTATTCCCTTTCTCAAGATTGCTGAGGCTATGTGGTATCTTTTTTGGATCCATATTAATAATTAAAATATTTGTTCTAGATCTTTGAAATATGTCATTAGTATTTAACAGAAATATTGTTGAATCTATAGATTGCTTTAAGCTGTAAGGATACTTTAATGATACTAATTTTTCCAATCCATGAACGCAGTATATGATTCCACTTATTTGTATCTTCTTCAGTTTTTCTCTTCAATGTCCTATAGTTTTCTGAGTACGGGTCATTTCCCTCCTTGGTTAAACACCAAAAATAAGTTATCAGAAAAAGAAATTGAGGAAAAAATCCCATTTACTATTGCAACCATAATAAAAAATAAGGTCCTTAGGAATCATATGTTTTAAGTTAAAAATATGCCCTTGAAGTTGGGATTCAGATACCTGGATAACAAAGTGCTCAGAATCATCAATTTAACCTATGGTCTTAACACTGCTACTAGTAATGTTTATTGTGCAACCACACCTGGAATTTTATTTCTGGCATAAATTAATTTCTAATCTCTCTCATTAGTGACTGAGAAAAGACAGCAAATTTATATTCATTTGTTTTATTGTGAGGTTTTTAAATTTTTTATACAAATATGAAAAATATATTTCAGTTTCAGAAATAGAAATAGTGATAATGTTAAAGCTAACATCATATAAATAAGCCTAATCAATTTTAAATTCAAGATGGGGTAAGGAATTTCCTATTTCTTTAGAAATGTTACTTTTATAATCTGCAATCCTTAATTCATTTAGCTGGTACCTTTGGCTAATTATACTTATAAAGTATAGCTGCTTGACAAACTCAAGACTCCTAGATAGAGCTCAGCAATATTTGTTCAACCTGATATGTCTAGTTTTTGAATAGTGGAGAGATTTTTGACCTTTCAAAAACACCCAAGAATAAGCATTCTTAAGTGAAAGAGAAGAGCTGAATTGCTCAAATTTCATCAAGACATATTAATGCCCAGTTTAATGTTGTAAATATTTAAAATGCAAATAGTATTGTAAAATGTAGTCAGATGTGTGGAGAAAGTATTTTAATAATCTACAAAACTTTTAACCAAAAAGTATACTTCTTAGATAGGAGATACAAAGTCATGGACACACTTTAGGGAAATGACAATATCAAAAGCTCTGGTCTGATAATCCAGATGTGTTGCATATTCCATTTTGAGTAGAAAGCTTGGTCTTTTTTTTTTTTTGAGTTCATTTATTTATTTATTTATTTTAATTTTTTTTATTTTAATTGTTGATCTTGTACAGTTTTCTGTCTTTTACTCCCACCCCAGCCCACCACCCCAGCCCTCCCCACCTCCCTCCCATTTCCACTCCCCATAGTTTTTGTCCATGAGTCCTTTATACTTGTTCCTGTAAACCCTTCCCCTTTTCCCCTGAAATTCCCTCCCCTCTCCCTCAAAAGCTTAGTCTTAAGGAGAAAAGAACGTGAACAGTCTAAGACCCAGAATAATCAAATGGCCTGTAACCATGATGGAGAATAATGTAATAAAGGGGGCACACACAATGGAAAGGAATAGGATGAATTCTTAAATTGCTGCTGGTAGTCAGCACAGCAGAATCCAGCAGATTATGATGTTCTCTTCCATCATGATCACTATAGTGATTGATTTGGGGTTTGTTTAATGAACTGTATTTGAGGATCAAAACAAACAAATTAAAATGGAATTATCTCCTTTACATATTTTTTTGTAAACAGTTGTCTCCCAGATGTCTTTTGATGCTTAAGGAAGTATATATTATATACTAATATATTAAATATGTATCATGTAGAATTCTATGATTTGTATTAAATTATACATTGTTTATTTGGATACACTGCTCTAAGTTTCAACATATAGAGTGCAAATGATGAATATGAGAATGTTTGGTTTCCTAACTACAAGCTACCAGCTCTATATAAACTTTCAATTTTAGTTTAATGGATTTAAGATTAGTTCAAATATTATTTTAACCTGAGTCTTTAGTGTCTTTGTCCACATGAATGTCTCAAATAAGAATGTAGATGCAAAGTTAAATCTTTAGTTGATAGAGGTGCTTATTCTGCTTACATGAAATACCAATATCATTTCCTGAAGAGCAGCTAGCTGCTTCTGACTCTTCCAAGGTCAAAGTAGTTTGGTCAAGAGAGAAGTCACTAAAGCAGAAATTGAAAAAAATATCCAGCATAGAGAAAGGCTGACATTTTAACTAGTCAAGAATTCCACTGTATAAACTTATAGGCCACAGTGATTAATTGATTAAAGTGTTTAGAGGGACCAACTTGCTAGTAGTGATTGCAGGAAATTGGCTAGAAGAGGACACACACATAACTCAGATCACAGTTCACTTCCCTGGGCAAAAACATGAGATTTAGGCTCCACATCAGAATATCTTTATGGAACTATGAAACTCTCTCATGAGTAACATCAGTTTTAAATCTTTGTTCCTATGTCAAACTACTCTGCATTTGAATGCACAGGTTTTCAAAGATTAAAAACATTCAGTTAAAAGGAGATTGTTAGAAAGATTATCAAGATTATCTTGACCTATGGGGCACCCTCACAGAATTTTCACGTCCAGGCTTCCTGTGATTTAAGATACCTTCCTCAGGTAACGGATCTTGCGAATGGGGTTTCTATTTCTCCATGGAACAGCCGCTGTAAATTTCCTGGGAAATCCAGCAAGTTAATCTCCGCCGTTGCTGTTTTGTGGTAGGCCTCTCAAGCACCAGAGAGGTAATCTAGGATGATTCATTCTTTTTCAGCTCTCATAGATTCTGTTTGTGATGAATGTTCAAGAAATGCTCTGATGCTCTGCCCTGATAATAAAATTTTTGGACTGATTTTGCAAATCTTTTACTTTAGCCCAAGAAACACTATAATACTCAAGTGCCAGACAACATCACAGTCAAATTAGATTGTCTAGAGCTGGAAAGCAATTTTTCCAGGAAGATATAGGCTGGCATAAATGAGGTAAAAGACAAATGAAGATATGCATGTTTTCTCTTTGAAGTGTATTTTAGCAGTTTTGATGTAGTATTTTCTATGCACAGCTTTAAAAATGGGCTTTTTTATAGTTTCAATCTAAGTTAAGGTTGGGAGGACCTGAGGCAGATAAAAACAAAGCATTTGAGTAATTGAATAATATTCAAAAAAGCCCAAACGATGAATAAAGTGGTAAAATTCAGTCAGATCTGGGAAGAAGTAGAATAAATCTTTAATGTTTACCTTAAAAAATATTCATTTACACAGACTACACCAAGTACTATGTATATTCATGTGTCTGCGTATCTATCAAATGTCAAAAGTCCACTAGCTAATCTCCATACTACTAAAACGAGATAATCTTTATGGGATATAAACCATTAGGTAATTCCTCCTTCCACTCTAAGTTCTGTTTATTGACTTTTAGGTACCCATTTGTGTCAACTCCCAATAGTGTGTGTTTGTGGCACTGGGAATGTAGTAAGTTAGATCTACATTGTTTTTCTTGTTTTCAAGGTTTGTTTGTTTACTAAACATTTACTAACTGACTGCTATGTAAGGATTGGAGGACAAAGAAAGATAACTGAAACAGAAGTAGACTCTCATTTTAAGGAGCTGTGGACGGAGGGGATCTGAAAAAACTAACAGCATCACAACAATGCAAAGCAGAACTTAACAAAATGTGTGGAGAATAATCCAAAAGAAAGTACTATGCAATTTCACAAGAAGGTGTGATTTACACATGGCAATTAAAATAATTTAAACCAGTTAAACAGTATTTGAACATCTTGCTACTTCCTAACCTTTGAAAATCACTAGAGTGAGATCTGTACATTCTTTAAATGCGTGCTCTACATGTTTGTTTATATATCTCAGCTGACATCAAATTTTGGATTATGTTTCAATTTTAGCTTAGAAAGAGGGAGGCTCTCTGAGTGGGATGAAAACCCTTAATTTGGAGTTAAAACTATTAGGAAAGATTCCATCCCATGTCTTTATATGGAATTTTATTCCTTTAGTAGAAATAACTCATGATTTAAACTAAAAGGTATGAAATTGCTGCATATTGGATCATCTTATCTCAAAATTTTAGTATGTTTTCTTGACAAGCTTTTTACTGCTGTCAAGATATCATGTAAGATTAGTACAAAATTAATTTGAAAGATTACCTACTGCTGTATTTACTTTGTTCACCAAAGGAAATTTTTTCTTTCCATAGCACTCATATACTCCTATGAAAGCATTATATTTTGCTTGTTAATGAAGAGCTGGGACAAATATCTTTTATTCTGGAGTTTGAAAATAAATCTCAGTGCATGGCATTAAAGAGAAGCTATTTTTTAAGCTATCATTTCACAACGGTTCATTACTATAAAATAATTCAAATAGAAAATACTTCTTTCAAATGATGGTTGAGAGCAGATAAATATTGCTTAGTTTGAATTATAGACCATAAATTTCTTAATTTTGTAAAGAATTTCTAAAGTTAATGAATCATTCTATATACAGCACTTATTTTAAGAAACAATAAGAGATACCTCCATTCAGATAAGAGGAGTAGCTCACTCACTAATACTTCCTACTTCTTAATTTACCTCCTAAAGTCTTATTTGGGTTTATGGTTGACCCTTCTATAAATCTCTTCAGTATATGTATGCACATGTGTTCACATAAATGAATAAATTCAGAAATAATTTATATCTATCTGCAATTCAGTTTTGTTAATTTCAGCTCATTACATTAATTGACATTCCTGATATACTTTTGATTATACTTCCACATTAGCATTACTTATTATACTCAAAAAAAGAATAATGATTTCTTGATTTAAGAGTTTCATATATACATATGTATATATGCATACACATATGAGTTTCCTATATGAATAATATAACAATGTTCATATATAATTATAGTTATAGTCAAATGCAGAATTGGTTTTCTCATAAAGTATCTACATTTATAAAAACAACTGTTTTGTTCTGGCTGAGTGACTTAGTGTAGGAGACAGCTCTGCATGGCATGGGCCCAGCTCCCACTCAGAGATGCACAGGACCCACACCCACGGATGGGTTCTCCCATGGGGAATCAGGCCTGTATTTGTACCTAAGCCTCTTTGAGTCTTGCTTTTGCTGAAACTCCCTCACCCTGATTTCAGACATCAAGTGCTTATTGTAATTTCCTAAAATCCATGCTAAACCTTCCTAGGATGAGTGTAGCCAATTCGAGCACTTTTTCCTTTTTGATTTGCAAATATCCTTCTTCTGTGATGTGATTAGTGGCATTGGCTCCTTTGTTGTCTGTAAAAGGTAACCCCCTAAAGCAAACCTGGGCACAGTAAATAAGGACCATAATGTAATGGGGAAGAAACTCAATAAAGGCCTGTCATGGCAGAGGCTGGGGGGCTTTTGCTCTCCTTGAGAGAAAAGCCAGGCTGTCCTTTCTTCCACCAGACTCGGTAGTCCATGTGAATGTCTTATTTTATCCATAATGACATGGACACTGAGCGCCGGTGTCTGCGTAAGCTTAGTTGGTTGGAGCATCATCATCATCTTTCCTATAGAAAAACATTGGTTGAGGGTTTGATTTCTGGTCAATGCACATACCTGGGCTACAGATTCAGTCCCCAGCCAGGGTGCATGCAGGAGGCAACAGATCAAAGTTTCTTTTTCACACTGATGTCTCTCTCTCTCTCTCCTCCTCCTCCTCCCTTCCTCTTTCTCTAAAATCAATAATATCCTCTAGCGAGGATTTAAAAAAACATGTTTCCTTCTGTAACATTCCATTAGAAACTCAGATGAAATTATATGGATTTCACAGCAAAATTAGATATGACTTAACTCTCAAAAGGCATAGTAATGCATCATACCAACCAAACAAAAGTTGTAAAATATGCTTTCCATTTCTTTTAGAAATGTTACAATTGTATTCTTCACATTTATGTTTATGATCCATTTCAAATTATAGTATATGGTGTAAAGTAGGGATTACATTTTATATTTTTATTTGGGGATATACATGTGTGAAAATGGGGAAGAAAAGCTCCTTAAACTTTAAATTGTATTGGCAACTTTATTTAAAAATTTATTTATTTTTATACCATCTGTTTTGTCACTTTGGTTTCATTAAGTGTTCTTCCAGAAATTTCACACTTCCTTGTTTTTTGTAGCTTCATACTACAGTTTAAAATCAAATACTGCATCTTCCAATTAATAGACCTGCATGTCCCATGTTTATTGATTCCAAAACCATTGGTACCTTATCATACACCAAAATATCTCTCTGATCATATTTTTTGTGTTTATTCTGGAAAATATGATGATATAAAATGATTTCAAAATTAAGTAGAATAAAATAGCTTCAGTCAAAGATATGGATTAGAACATAAGTAAGCACATCGATTAGATGCATGTATGGTTGAATTATAGAAAAAAATGGTTATGTGATCCTAACAGACCCAAGCAGAATCTATGGTATTATACTTTATCATTTAACCATAACAAACATAATTATAATACAGAATGAATAAGAGGTTTCTTAGTATTGTTTTTCTCCTTAAACCTCCTGTCCAAGGTGTTTTAAAATGACTTTCTTCCCTGGCCCTCATTCCTTCACAAACATATCTTGATCCTCCAAAACTTGGTAATACCTTTTGTTTTCCCATCTCACCAGTGTATCTTTCACTTCCCACTTGAACACCTGTTTCTTGCTCTTTGCATAGAAATATATTTAAGTTATGCATGCCTAAACAAATAAACAAATAGCACAACACACAAAGTAACCTCTAAGCACTAATAAAATCCTCAATTATGCCTCCAATTTAAGGTCTTATCTCTTCTGTCTTCACAATTATGTTTCTTGAAGTATCACTTTATATTTATTCATACTATCTACATAATTATTCATCTTCTTCCTGTTCTGAAACACTGGTCAATATTCTGGTAGATAGTCTCTCTTCCTGTGGCCAGAAGATTCTACTTTCTTATAGATTTCCTTGTATCTTTCTATTCCTCCTCAAGCTACTTTATCCCCTGATCATTCTATTTGTAATTAAAACAACACTTTGGAAATAAACTGAATATACGAAATTACCCCTAAGAAAGGGGCACATGATTTGGAAAGTGAGATGCCTGAATTTAAAGTAGGTAGAACCTGCCAATATAAAACAGACATTGTTTTTAAAAAGCTATTGAATAACATTAAAAATTTTTGAGTCCACTGAAATTGAGAAAAGGCTGACAGTCACCAGAGGGGAGAGGGGAGGGAATTTCAGGGGAAAAGGGGAAGGGTTTAGAGCAACAAGTATAAAGGACACATGGACAAAAACTATGGGCGGTGGAAATGGGAGGGAGGTGTGGAGGGCTGGGGTGGTAGGCTGGGGTGGGAGTAAAAGAAAACTATACAAGAGCAACAATTAAAATAAAAATTTTTAAAAAATTTGAGTTCAAAGCAGTATAGTAAACTGAACAATCAAAAAGAGTTTAACCATGCTATGCATAGAAATTTAATGTATTTTTCAGAAAATTAAATATTAAATATTTTAATTAATGCAAGAGTCTAAAACACTGTTACTAATTTAAAATGTTTATGGACTCCTGAAAATAGTGTCTAAATCTCAACACCTTACATTTTTGCTTACTTAACCTGCTAAACTCTGTTGGGAACTGCTCTGCCTGGTTTCCGGAACTGTAACCCGCCCCGCGCCCCCCCATGGCTAAGGCTGAGTGAGTGACCTTGGGAACGTAAGCCACTAAGGAGACAAAGCCTATCTCCCTGGCAGGGGCTCTGCCTCTGCTCCTTTTACTTCACCTTGCTTAGCCCCCAATGCTTGATTAGTTAGCCAATGACAGGTAAGATTCCTGAAGAGAGGGATGACCCAAGACAGGCATGATCATGGGGGTCCCCAGGGAAGGACTTGGGGGGCTATAGAAAAAGGGGGTGATGGACCCTTGCCCCTCAGTTTTGACATAGCCTGAGTCCTCACTCTGACTACAAGAAACATCTTAATCTCTTGGCTGCCTTACTTCCCTCACCTGATTTAAGCTTGAAACAATGCCTTAAGCCTGAAACAATGCTGGAGGTGGGTGCCACCCTACGGGGAAAGGGCAGGTTCCCTGGGGCGATCAGGCATTAGAAAGAATGCATAAAATCCTATAAGACCTCCTTTGCTAATACCCTCAGTTTAACTGATAAGAGTCCAAGCCTAAAATGAGTTTGTTTCCCCAAAGTTTTGTGGCCCTTTATTAGCTATTTGACCCTTACTCAAAATAGGCCCTCAGAGTTTTTTTAATGTTATCTATTTAATCATTTCTGCCTGACAATGACTGATGAACATTATTCTTGTGCAAATTGAACCCAATGGAAGCCTGTCAAGGTAAGAGTCAGGGGGCTCTCCCCTTGAGAGAGTGGCTGAGGCACTCCAAGGCTTTTTCTCCTCTTGAGAGCGAAGCCATGCCATCCCTCTTCCCCGCAGGACTCGGTAGTCCGTGTGAATTTCTCATGTCTCATCCACAATGTTGAGGACCCTATGAGCCAGGGTCTGCATCAAACTCATTCACTTATTTAATAAACATTTCATGATATGGTAGCTGGTCTATGAATTCCACTATAATTGCAAATCAAAATTATTAAATACATCTTGCTTTCAAAACTTTTCATGATATGGTAGCTGGTCTATGAATTCCACTATAAATGTAAATCAAAATTATTAAATACATCTTGCTTTCCATTAAATTACTCTAATGGAAGACAGAGTAATTTAATTATTTAATATTACATATGTATTTTAACATTCCATATGTAATATTAATATTTCATTTTCATAATGTACTTGAGACAAGGGCACAAGTGCTATAATAGATGAGGACCACAGTAGAGGAGCTCAACTAAGTTTGTCAAATGACAAAGGAGAAAAAGTGAAGTGTAAGTAGAAAAAAATTTTGACCTGATTATTGATGGATAATTAGTTCTTCCACCTGATTGAAAGATCAAATAGTTGTCAAAGCAGAGGACAGAGACACAGGCATATATATGTATATGCAAAAAAGAGAAAGAAAAGAATCATAGCTATTAAAGTATATAACTTTTAAGAGCATTCTAGAGTTTGCGTGATAATGCAAAACACAGATATGCATGGGTGCGTGCACATGAATTCAGGAGTCAGAAGATGATGGTAAGGTTATAGATTAATAACAAAATGTGAAAATGATTACACAAATTTCCAAGAATTTAAAAGTATACCATCTTTCTTTCCCTCACCTAACGATATGCTTATTGACTTCTTAATGAGAGAGAAAAGGAGAGAAAAAGTGAGATGAACATCGATGTGAGAGAGAAGTGTTGATCAGCTGTCTCCTCTATGCACCTGAACCAGGGATCAAACCACAGCCTAGGTATTTGCCCTGATGGGGAACTGAACCCACAACCCTCTGGTCTACATGATGACACTACAACCAATTGAGCAACCTGGCCAAGGTGAAAGTATATCATTTTATTTATTAAGATATTTAACAAGGGAAGAACCAGGAAACTATAAAATTTGAATTTTGGGGTAGGAGGAAGGGACAGTAAGTCTGGCAGGAATTTAGAACAAAAGCCTGAAGTTCTAGGAAACAAATGGGTAGGATATTTATAAGAGTAATGTTCAAACACCTCTGATCATAATATTTAGCTAAAACACTGGCTTGAGAAATGGTTACTCAGAGCCCTGGCTCTAAGTTCATGACCCAGTGGTTTGGAGGTAGAGTATAGGATCTGGAGTTTAACAGTTTTTTTGTTTTTGTTTTTTGTTTTTTTTTTTTCCTGGTCATGCATGTTGAGAAAATACTGCATGACCATGTTTGGAGGTATTTTTATTAGCTAGGTGAGGAAGTGAGCAAGATAAACTGAAGCATTGAAAGTGGACATGCAGAAGGGGGCTTCTAAGATATAACTTAAGAATTGATATCTGATAGAAGATTTGATAGAATTGATTACATATAGGTGATAAGAAAAATAGGGATAGGAGTTTGGAATTCTAAAATATCTAAGTCCCTGTGTATTTACAGCAGGATTTATTATCTGACCTCTCTACAATCTCCTCACTCTGATCTGGCTACAATAGTCTGTTGTTTCTTAAATATACTCTAATCTTAAGTTTTTATTTTTTTAATATTTCCTGTTGCTTGGAATTCTCTTTCCCAATTTATCTATGTGGTTCATTATTCAATATCACTCAGGTCTCTGCTTCTATGTCACCTCCTCCGAAAACTCTGTCACCATTGCACATAAAAATAGCACCTCCATGCCTCTCTCCCAGGGTTCTGCCTCACTTTTCTGCATATCACTTCAGATAGCCTAGGACAACACTGAGGATTAATACACATTAGGTTAATTGATAAATAAATAAAAACAAAGATTGATATAGTCTTTATTACCCCAGGGAATGAACCTCAAATGCTCATTTATAGGTAATTTTTGGGAAGAGGGCCTTTTCTACTTTTGACAGAAACAATACCTAATAGACAGCCACATATCTGAGATTCCTACTCAAATAAATTGTTGTATATTCTAATTAAAAAATAAATGATCTGCAAATATCAAAGATCTCTGAAAAATCTAACCTGATTCATGAAAACAAGTTTCAGTATTCATACCTACAGTTATTTGTAATGTAACCACTATAATATAGAATGGCTGGCCCTTCCACTGGACTGTCTAAATGAGTTAAAATTTCAATTCCAACCTGACTCTCCCTTAATTTAGTTACATATTTTAAAGAAATGTCCTGAAATTAAAATTGTTTCTAAGTTTTGTGTGTGTGTGTGTGAAATATAGATGAATTTGATACAGCTTATTAGAGATCCCTAAGGCCTATTCAGTTTTCCAAGTATATGGGGTTGATGGAAAAATCATAGACCTCAACAGTACAGAAGCCAGACTGTGTTTTGAATAAAAAGTACAATGCAGTGTTTTATTCTAAGGGTCAATGAGCCAGAATTTTGCAATTTCGCATTAGATTGTAGGCTACAACAATAAGCTTCTTTTTAGAAATGAAATAAATAGGACTGATAAAAAATTTTTGAGAAGAAACCACCCAAAACAAGTAGGGATACTACCTGTAAAATATGTATTACATATTTTAATGTACATCATTTATAGTGCAGTGGCTTTCTAAAAAGCCAGCAATATGAATGCTTTTGAGAGCTTAGGTACTTTAGTTATATTTTCCAATATAGGACACATAAATTGAGTTTAGTTTTAATGGTACATTTAAATACACATAGAAAGTCCACTTTCCAGAAACTAGATATGCAAGTGATATTTTATAAATTTAGCTCTCAAAGTGAATCTCAGTTATTTCTCATGAAAAGAAATTTTCATATAAGTTTACAGTTTTAAGAAAGTAAATTTAAATAAGATTGTTGGAAAAAGAGAAAGAATATGTGGGACGAATACACACACATTTTAAAAAAAAGAGTTTGATTTTAAAAGAGAGTTTCAGGAACTCATTGTAATCAGTATGAACATTTGTTTTTCTTACACAGCCAGAAATAGACAAGAAGCTCTTATAAAATAAGATATTACCTTACATACTTTCCATGGAAGGAATATTTGCAACATAAATGTGATGACGGATACCATTTATTTTTCTGAGCTGTGATGAATGTAGTGATGGGACAGAGAAATATCATAAATTTTAAAAAAAGGGGCTGGATACAGAATTGAATAGCCTGTGTGTTCATCATGAATCATTCATTTATTCACTTATTTACTAAGTATTAAATGTATCATCTAAGTATATTTACCATATAGTTTTTACAGTCTTGCTAATTTAGAAGGAAAATTATACATTCTCATAGGTCTTCATGAATTTCTTCAATTCTGACTAAGAAGTAATTGGAATTGGACTTGCCCATCTACCTTAAACAAATATGAAACTAGAAAAAATGCACAAAGTAACTATTTTCAGGCACAGAAAATGGGAAGTACGGACTGAAATTGGGGAGTAAAGGAAAATATGAGATGAACTCTTTGTTCATTCTAGATCTCTGTTTGACAATAGTTTTCTGACTATGGTGCATAGAGATGGAACTTAAGAAGAATCTTACTCAATTGTGGAAGCAGAGATTGGAGTTTGGGGATGCTTAAAGCAGTAAGAACTTGTATGATCATAGTATGGAAGAAGAGAGAGCCAAGTAGAAAAGAAACTCAGAATTTGTGTGGTGGTTTCCCATGGGTCCCTGATTGAGGGCTGGACTACTTATGCTCAGGATAAGTTAAGTTGAGCCCTAGAAAAGAAAAGATGCATCAAAATTGAGAACAGAATTAAAAACCCTAGAGATTTTATAATAGTTGGAAACTTTGGAGTTCTCCTCCAACCAGAGTAGAGGAACTTTGCTAATAGCCTATAATTGAGGTAAAATATCAAAAAAAAAAAAAAAAAAAAAATCCCACAGTATAGGAATGATGACTATGGCCTAAAATAACCTTTGCAAAGCTTCAAACCAGTTTTTGACTACAACAAAGTGAGTCCTTATTAAAGTGACTTTTCCAGAAACTACTCAAACCCTTTAAAGAAAAGATGACTCTTTTAACATATCATAAACAAACTAATACAATATTTAATAAGACAGGCAAAGAAGCAAGAAAATGTGCTCTATAAAGAAAATGAAAAATAACAATAAACAGACCACAGAATTTACAGAGGTTAGAAAGAGAGGGAAAAATTAACAATTATGATATAAGAAGAACTAACCCCTATCCTTCTCAAAATATTCAAAACAAGTTCAAGAAGATGGAACACCTCCAAACTCATTTTACCAAGCCAGTATTATTTTAACTCCAAAACCAGGTAAAGACACACATAAAAAAGAAAACTACAGGTCAATATCACTGATGAACATAGAAGATAAAATCCTTAACAAAATATATTGGCGATCCAGATCCAACAATACATTAAAAAGATCACACACCATGATCAAGTGGGATTCAGCCAAGGAAGCAAGAATAGTAGAATATTTGGAAATCAATAAATGTAATACAACACGTAAACAAAATGAAAGACAAAAATCACATGATCATATCAATAGATGCAGAAAAAAAATATTTGATAAAGTGCAGTACTGGTTTATAAAGAAAACATTTAGCAAACTGGGAACTGAGGGAGCATTCCTCAACATAATAAAGGCCATATATGAGAAATCTATAGCCAACAACATATTCAAAGTGTAAAAAATAAAAGCTTTCCATGTTAAATCAGGAATGAGACAAGGGTGTCTATTTTTACCACTTTTATTGAATATAGTATTGGAAGTTCTTGCCACAGCAATCAGACAAGAAAAGGAAATAAAAGCCATTCAAAATGGAAAGGAGGGAGGAAATTTTTCATTATTTTCAGATGACATGATAGTGTACATAGAAAACCCTATAGTCTCCACCAAAAAAATTATTCAACCTAATAAGTGAATTTGTCAAAATAGTTGAATACAAAGTCAATATTCAGAAACCAAAAGCAATTTTGTACTCAAATAATGAAATATAAAAAAACAGAAACTAGGAAAAAAAAACATTTACCATAGCAACAAGAAAAATAAAATATCTAGGAATACACTTAACCAAGGAGGCAAAAGACCTGTTGGAAAACTGTAAAACACTGAAGAAAGAAATTAAGGAAGACACAAATAAATGGAAGCATACACCATGTTCATGGATTGAAAGAATTAATATCAATAAATGTCCAAACTAATGAAAGCCATCTATAGATTCAATGTAATCTCTATTAAAATATTAATGGCATATTTCACATATACACAACAAACATTTCAAACTTTTATATAGAGCCATAAATGTCCCTGAATAGCTTCAGCAATTTTGAGAAAGAAGAACAAAGTAGGAGGGATCACAACACCTTCTATCAAACTATATTACAATGCCACTGTAATCAAAATAATATAGTACTAGCATAAGAACAGACACAGAATAGATCAATGGAATGGAATCAAGAATCCAGAAGTAAACCCATGTCTCTACGGTCAATTAATATTCGACAAAGGGGGCAGGAACATAAAGTGGAGTAAAAATAGCCTCTTCAATAAATGGTGTTGGGAGATCTGGACAGCCAACTTACATCATACACAAAAATAAGCTCAAGATGGATAAAAGACTTAAACATATGTCATGATGCCATAAAAGTCTTAGAGGAGAACATAGGCAGGAAAATCTGATACTCCACAAAGAAAATTTTCACTGATATGTCCCCTAGAGCAAGGGAAATAAATGAAAGAATAAACAAATGGGACTTCATCAAATTAAAAAGCTCCTGCACGGCTGAAGAAAACATCAGCAAAATGAAAGGCATCCAACCATATGGGAAAACATATTTGCCAATGATATATCAGACAAGGGTTTGATCTCCAAAATGCATAAAGAACTCATATGACTCAACACCAGGAAGGCAAATAATCCAATAAAAAATGATCGAAGGACCTAAACAGACACTTCTCCAAGGAGGACATACAGAGGGCCCATAGGCATATGAAAGAATGCCGAACATCACTGGCCACCAGAGAGATGCAAAGTAAAACCACAATGAGATACTACCTCACACCTGTCAGAATAGCCATCATTAATCAAACACAAATAACAAGTGCTGGTGAAGAAGTGGGGAAAAGGGAACCCTAGTGCAGTCTTTGTGGGAGTGCAGACCCGTGCAACCACTGTGGAATACAGTATGGAATTTCCTCAAGGAACTGCCTTTTGACCCAGTGATTCAACTACTGGGATTATACCTAAGAATCTTGAAACACCAATTCAAAAGAACCTATGCACCCCAATGTTCATAGCAGCATCATTTACAATAGCAGTATTGTTTCCAATAGCCTAAATGGCCATCACTAAATGAGTGGATCAAAAACTGTGGTACATTTACAGAATGGAATACTACGCAACAGAAAGAAAGAAGGAGCTCCTACCCTCTGGGACAACATGGATGGAACTTGAGAATACTATAAGCCAGGTTACAAAGGACAAACACCATATGATGTAACATATAAGAGCTACCTAATGAACATAACAAGCGAATGAGCAAAAGAGAACCAGAGGCATGGAAACAAGGAATGGACAAGGGGTAGGGGATTGTCAAGGAACAGGTATGCATGACCCATGGACATGGACAACAGGGTGGGAATTGACTGTGGGAGTGGGAGTGGGCTGGTAGAAGTGAGCAAAGAGGGAGAAACAATAAAATATTTAATAAAAGTATAATTAATATATATTCAGTGAATTAAAAGAAAGACACAGTCTTAATGAATGAACATGTTAAATCTCAACAGAAAAATGAATACTTAAAACAATAACAAATCTAGATACAAGAATAACGTACCTAAAGTGAAAAAATGCACTGTATTGAGCTAATAACTAATTATATGTATTTTGAAAACTGATTATGAATTTAAAGACATTTTCCAATGTCCAGTTTGAATAACAAACAGGAATGAAAAAATGATGAATTTTTAAAAAGATTTTATTTGTTTGTTTTCTTATTCATTTATTTATTTATTTTAGAGAGTAGGGGAGGGAAGGAGAAAGAGAGGGAGAGAAACGTCAATGTGTGGTTGCCCCCTGTGCACCCCTAACGAGACCTGGCCTGCAACCAAGGCTTGTGCCCTGACTGGGAACCAAACTGGTGAGTCTTTGATTCACAGGCCAGCACTCAATCCACTGAGCCACACCAGCCGGGGCAAAAAAGAAAAATGACCAATTTTTAATGACAGTGGGATAACCTTAGTCAGTCTACTATACACGTAATTGGAGTTGCAGAAGGAAAATAGATAAAGGTGCTCTGAAAATAATTGAAAAAAATAATGGTAAGAAATATCCCAAATATGTGAAAATATCAACCTATAGATCTCAGAGGCTCAGTCAAACCAAAGTCCAATAAACACGAAGAGAACTACACCTGGGCACATCAACCTCAAACTGAGGAACAACACAACAAAGAGGAAATCTTGATAGTTGACTGAGGAAACAATATATTATATACAACATATAGCAGTAAAAATAATGACTAATTCCTCAGCAGATGGACCAGTCGCCCGAAGAAAATTTAATAACATGTATGAAATACTGGAAGGAAGAGAAACATAGCAATTCATAATTAACAGCTAAAGTATCTTTCAAAAATAAGAGTGAAATAAAGACTTTTTAAATTTAAACACAAGTAAAAAGAATATGTTGCCAGCAGATCTACACTACAAGAAATACTAAAAGAAGGTGATCAAATTAATTGAAACAGACACAAAATGGAAACTTTGATAGATGACAAAAAATAGCGTATGGAAAATTATAAATATATTGTTAAATATAAATGACAAATTTTTCTTAATTTCTTAAAAGATAAAAGGTTATTTAAAATTAATATTGTTGGAAGAAGGAGTTTATATTATATATGGCACCAATAAATTTTATTTTATATTTTACCAAGTAAAATATATGGCACCAATAAACCAAAAGTCATATGACCATATATGGAAATATATTATTACAAAATTTTTACATCTCTGAAGGGCGAAGAATGAAGTATGATTCCTGTAATATTAATTATAAGTATACAATAATAAGTTAAAGAAGCCTACTGTAATTCCTAGAGCAAACACTAAAAATAAAAATGAGTTATAGCTAAAAATATGACAAAATATATACAGTAGTATAAAACTAGACAAACAGTGAAAGAAACAATAGTTTAGTAAAAGGCCTATATATACAAGTTAACAGACAAAGTTGCCACATTACTCATCTTCTTAATGAGAAAATTATTTCTTTTTATTAAATGGTGCTGACTAATTGGCTATACATGAGGAATAAATAAAATTTTATCTTTGTCATTTTATTAAAATGTTAACTAAAAATGATCACAGACTTAATCATAAAAGATAAAATTATAATAATAAAACATATACAGTTTTTTCACATTAGGGTAAAAATTCCTTAGAGCATTAAAATCTTAAAAAGAAAAAATAAATTAAACATCAAATTTAAAAACACCATGGCCATCAAAATCATCGTTAACAAATGAGAAATAAAGACATATTGGGAGAAAATGTTTGCAATACATAAATACATACATACATACATATATGCATTTGCAAAACAGTATATATTATATGATTTTACTTATATGATGTTTATAGAATAGACAAAACTAATTTAAAGTGATAAAAATATTAATGACATGGATGTTAGGAATTGGTAAGAATTCACTGCAAAGAAGCAGGAAAGAGTTTTCTGTAATTACAGAGATGTTCTCTATACCCATGGTGTATAGTAAATAGAATAATGACTCTACCAAAGATGTCCATGCCTTAATGCCCAGAACCTGCAAATCTGTTACTTTACATGGCAAAAAGGACTTTGCAGATGTGATTAGGTCAAGGACCTTAAGAGAGGGAGGTTACATTGGAGTATCCAGGTGGGCCTGGTGTAATCACAAAGATGCTTATAAATAGGAAGGTCTGAGGGTCCAAGCCAGAAAAGTAGAAGTTACGACAGAAGTTGAGTTTGGAATGGTGTGCTCTGATGACGGAGAAAGAGAGCAGGTAAAAGAAGGGCTGTGGAGAGCCTTCAGAAGCTGGATCCTCTACAAGGAATCTGCTTTGCCCACATCTTGATTTATTTCACGTTGTAAGATATACTTCAGGTTTCTGAACTCCAGAACTAAAAAAATAACAAACTTACCTTCTATTAAACTAGAGAGAATGGCAATTTGTTACAGCAGCAACAGGAAACTAATGCAAGGTATTTGCTTCATGAGTGTATAAATTTTTCAAAACTCATTGATGTGTACAATTTAAACCAGTGTATTTAACTTTTTGTAAGTTACATCTCAGTAAAGTTGATTTTCAAATACACTGAAAAAATATTGTACAGAAAATATGTTTGGCATCTATAGTACTCTCTAAGGCTTTGTTCTCCAATGAAGTTGGAATCAGCTACATGTGGTTACTGAGCATTTGAACAGAAGCTTCTCTAAAACTGTTATGTGTTATATAAACACTGGATTTTAAAAACATAGTACAAAAATATTAAAAATATTTCCTAAATAATATCCATAATGAGTATAATCTAAAAATGTGTTTTCTATATATAGGGTGAATAAAATACAGTATTAAATCATTTTTCCTTATTTACTTTTTGTAATGTGGCTTCCAGGAAATTTAAAATTACATATTTACCAGTAACTCAGATTGTATTTTTTCACAGCATCATAATTTTTTATTTTTAATTATATTTTATTGATTATGCTGTTACAAATGTCCCAATTTTTTCTGCCCTTTATCTCCCTCTCCCTTGTACCCTTCCACCCTCCAGCATTCCTCCCCCCACCCTCAGTTCATGTCCACAGAGTGTACAGATAAGTTCTTTGTCTTCCCCATGCCCTATACTATTCTTAACCTTCCCCTGTCTATTTTGTATCTACCAATTATGCTTCTTATTTCCTATCTCTTTTCTCCCATTCTCCCCCTCCCCTTCCCCATTGATAACCCTCCTTGTGATTTCCATTTCTGTGATTCTGTTCCTGTTCTATTGTTTGCTTAGTTTTTATTTTTTAAGTTCAGTTCTTGATAGTTGTGAGTTTGTTGTCATTTTACTGTTCATAGTTTTTTTAACTTTTTCTTAGATAAATCTCTTTAATGTTTCATATAATAAATGCTTATTGATGATGAACCCCTTTAACTTGACCTTATCTGGGAAGCACTTTATCTGCCCTTCTATTCTAAATGATAGCTTTGCTGGATAGAGTAATCTTGGATATAGGTCCTTGCCTTCCATGACTGCCAATATTTCTTTCTAGCCCCTTCTTGCCTTTAAGGTTTCTTTTGAGAAAACAGCTGGTAGCCTTATGGGAACTCCTTTGTAGGTAACTGTCTCCCTTCCTCTTGCTGCTTTTAAGATTCTCTCCTTAACTTTAATGTTGGGTAACTTAATTATGATGTGTCTTCATGTGTTTCTTCTTGGTTCCAACTTCTTTGGGACCCTCTGAGCATCCTGGACTTGCATGTCTAGTTCCTTTCCCAGATTGGGGAAGTTTTCCTGCATTGTTTGTTCAGATAAGCTTTCCATTTCTTGCTCTTACTCTTCTCCTTCTGGCACCCCTATGATGTGGATGTTGGAACCAGAGGTTTAAAGTTGGTCCAGAGGCTCCTCAACCTCTCCTCATTTGTTTGAATTCTTGTTTCTTTCTTTTGTTCCAAATCATTGATTTGAACCCAGTTTCCTTCCCTTCTCTGTTGGTTCCCTGTATATTTTGCTTTATTTCACTTTGTATAGCCTTAATTTCTCTTTTCATTTTGTGACTGAACTCAGTCATTTCTGTGAGCATGCTGATTACCAGTATTTTGAACTCCACATCTGATAGTTTTTCTGTCTCCCCCTGGTTAGTTCTCTTTCTGGAGTTTTGATCTTTTCTTTCATTCAGACCATATTTGTTTTGTCTTGGTGTACCTGTTACATTGTAAGGGGTGGAGTCTTAGGCATTCACTAGGGCAGGGCAACCCATGTAGTTGCATTGTGGCACCGTGTGTGCATGAGGGGTCTGAGAGGGAACAATGTCAATTGCTCACTTGCATGGCTCTTGCCCCAGTTTCTGTCACTTCCCTTGCTTCCCACAAGCATATTATGACCTTTATAGTGCTGATTCCTGGGGTGTGGGGGGAGGGATTGTAACTCACATTATATTTCAGCTCTGCCTTAAGTTCACAAAGGGGTTAAATCCCATCTAGTTAGAATGAGACTGAGGTAGGGAATTCATCATGAAAATTTATTCAGGATAAGAGGTGAAGAGAACAGTGTGCTCTAGAAAACAGGAAATGCAAGGTCAGAAATGAGAAAGTGAGAAAGTTTAATGCATGTCAAAGAATACCAAACAATAGTGGTTGGTTAGAATGCGCAACTAAGGACGAAAAGTGATTGGAGATTGATCAAATAGTCTCATTTCCTCTGAAGTAGCATGAATTCCCAGAATATTAGATAAGCCCATATTTAAATGTAAATATAAACACTTTACAATGTCAAATTTAAAGGATAATGGCATTACTATAGCCAATATTTTATGTTATTTGTAACACTGTTACATTAGCACAGATAGATTATGAAGATAATGTCTCCATTAGTGGAGAGAGTCAATTGTCTATGGAATTGATTTTTTTTTTTTTTTTTAGTTTTATGCTTAGTCTGCTCTTTGGGAGAGTGAATAACATATCACTTCCCAACTAACTCTGGTGTAAGTAATCTGGCTTTAAATTCATGAAACGATCAAAACATGTAGTTATAGTGTGTAATACTTAAATAAAAAGCAAAAAGCAAGTTTTTAATGGTGGTCTCCAGAATATCATTCATTGGCTTATAGGTTATAATACAAAAGGCAAGAACTTCTCAATTGTTTGAGACAACTAAACATATCTATTAACAGGTTCAGATTTTTGTGTTACAATAAGTAATTGGCAAGGAGAAAATGCTCTGGAATAATGGTGATTTCTAGGCAAGTGTACCTATAACACAGACACACACCAAATGAATTAAGTCTATTTCAGTGATATAAAGTGTATCACTTGCCTCTCTCTGGTAATTCTGAAGATTGAACACACATTACATTACCTTTGAAAAAAAATCTTCTTTTTTATATATACTAAGAAGATTATACATTACACACACGTATATGTACAAAGACATGTATACATGTACATAAATACACACAAGGGGTATTGCGGGGGGCACCACCCGCAGAACCCCCCGTTCGTCACGAATGAAAATAAAAACTACTAAGACATGATCTGCTTGAGGAGGAGAGGTGGACAAACTCTCAGAGGAGAATGATCCAGAGCTCCTTTCTCACTAGGTTTTTATTGGGTTCAAATACACAGGAATACAGGTTTAACATGTCAAAGAAATCTGAGGGCTTAATCTGAGTCAATGTCTGTCTGGAAAGGGGGTTGCCAAACTTTGGGAGACATACCAATTTCCTCCTGGGACCCTTATCATTTAAATGAGTGCACTCTTAGCAAAGCAGTTTTCACAGGACTTTAGGAATTCTTTCTTATGCCAGATCACCCAGGGAACCGTCCTGGCCGGCACAGGGCTGCACCACTTGCCCTCATAGTTTCAGGCTTTAAGCCAATAGGAAGCAGAAGACATCTCCCAGAAGGAAATGAGGACTCGGGCTATGTCAGAATAGCTGGGGGCAAGGGTCCATCACATCCTCTTTGCTGCAGCCCCCCACGTCCTTCCATGAGGGCCTCCCAAGTGGTCGTGTCTGGCTTAGGTTGCCCCTCCCATGAGGAGTCTTACCTGTCATTGACTATCAACCAAGCACTGGGGCCAGAGATGGATGAGGCAGAAGGGGTGCTCCTGCCAGAGAGATAAGCTTTGTCTCCTTAGTAGCTCATGTTCTCTTGACAGAACAGACCCAGATGAAGTGGGTCCCTTGGCTCTTACACATCCCACAATGGGGTGAGGGTTACAACTCCTGAAACCAGGCTGAACGGTCCACAACAGGGTATATTACCTTGTACACTGAAAAACATTGGTTGTACATCCTAAAATTTAATTATAAGTATAGTAAACATACCGGGGAGACTCCCCAAAATACAAAATTTCTTTATAAAAGATTGTCTATTTATTGTTACATATTTAAGCTTTAGTTACCTTCGAAGTACTCTCTATTTGATACAATACACTTATTGAGTCATTTTTTCCACTGCTCAAAACAACTTTTGAACTTGACATTTATGCCTTTTGGTGCTTCTGCCATTTTTTGTTTCACCTCTTTCACATATTGGAAAAAGTTGCCCTTTGAGGACTTTTTTCATCCAAGGAAAAAAAAAATAAAAGTTTCTCGGGGTGAGATCAGGTGAATAGAGAGTGTGGGGCAAGGGGTCATGTAATTTTTGGTCAAAAACTTCTGAACACTCAGCACAGCATGGTCAGGTGTGCTCCTAAATCACCCATCATGAAATGGGCACTTTGAATGAGTCTTCAAAAAAAAAAAAAATCACTGAAGCCGAGTACAGCCTCTCACAACAATGTCAGCTGGTATGCTGATACAGAGGGGTTCCTAGAACACTCACCTAGTGGAGAAATCCTGTACTACAAGGGGCCTGCCCTCCAGAAGATAATTCTGCTTTTTTTTAGGGCCCCTCTCATATCTTTTCAACTACCATGAAACTAAGAGATAACCTAGAACCATTTACATTTGCTACAGTGAAATTAAGTTCAACAGTATTAATTTATTTTTTTTAAATCTTAAAACTTAAAGTATTCTTTTATTAGTCACTACCACAATTAATAAAATATCGATTCCTGAACTGAAGAAATTGTCTCCAGAAAAATAGAGATGCATAGGTAGATGTCATCAAAAGTGGAGAGTAGTAAGAGAGCTCAGGAATGTTCTTTGAAAGGGTATCTTGTTAAGGGAAACCAACCATACGTCAAACCTGAACATTTTTATTCTAAGTAATGGCTTAAAGGCAATATTGATTAATTGCTTAATGGTTTGAAGACTATTCCTTGGAAGTTCTGAGTAAAACTTAGAGACATATTTATGAAAACTTGACTATAAAGGGCACTTATTATAAAACCTAATTTCTAAAAGAAAACATATTAATTGAATAACATCACACAATAGAACTTTCACCCTGGGATATGAAATTGCATGATAAGTGTTAAAAAAGATACTATTCAATGTAGTTCAGTCATGTATGATCAACCTCATAATGTTTCAAATGCAAATAAATAGTATTGCTAAGCAGTGTTTTAACATAAAGCATTTTAATTGATATTCCATGTTAATTAATACTAATTTGATAGATGTTTGCTGCTTTCAATTAAAATAACTTTCTGTTCAAGATGAGTTTGACTTTACAAAATGATACATAAACTTCCTGTGTGCTTTGCATTTTGAAAAAAATCTATAGAATTCAATCAGTATTTATGTGGGATCATTTTATTCAGAATACTTTTATTAGTAACAAGAAAAGAGACACATGCCATTGCTATGCTAAGGTCAGCATATAGCCTTACCTAACATTGTAATAAAGTAATCTAATTTTTAACTGGAGTTTCTCATTTAAAAACTCCAGTTAAAAAACTCCAGTTTGGGGAGGGAGTGGGATATAAAATGTTGGATGAATAAAGAATTGGAAAGACTTCTTGAGAAACCACTATAACTTTTAGAATTTGTATTCTTAAAAGGCAAATTGTTTTGTAAGTGAGAGTGGGCGGCAACACTGAAATGCTGGCCACAGTTCATTGAGCTGAGTCAAGGCGTGATAGGCCACGGTGATAAATGAAGGCATGAGCGAGTCAGAGAATCCTGGTGTTTGATGTCACTAGGGAACTGGAGGTTTTTACAACTTCAGTGAGCTTCTGCTTAAACAGGAGCTCCTACAACAATGAGAGAGAGGGATCCAGTGATGAGGCAGAGGAATTAATCTGATCCTAGCTGTATTCACAGTCTATTTCCAAGTATCTGGCTCACAGAAGACTTATAATTATTTCTGCCCTCAATGAAATAAATAATTCCAACAGAATTATGACATTGACTTGCTAAATTTCTTGAGTAACTACCTCTCAGTTTGTCTAGCTCTAAGATGTGCTTCTTTTAAAAATGTGTGATTACCTTCAGGTGTTTTGAGAATGATATAAAATATGGATGTAATGTGTACTCTAAAGTAATATATAAATGAAGAAATAAAAATGACAAATCTGCCTGTGTGTTACCATTCCTCAAATAAACAAAGATAGTACCATATATAGCTAAAATAGTATTGCTGACTATCTATCTCATTGACATTCCTATAATAATAAAATATGCAATTAAGTGTAAAGGAAGCCATATTTCAGTACAGGAATAAAAATTTTATTTTAATTTGTATTAAAAAATACAGTAAATGTTCACCAATTTTTGACATTGTTGCTGATAAATTTCAGTCAATGCTTTTTAGTAAGCATACCTTATCCTATTATGTTAAAAAACTCACCAATAGTGATAGAAGAATCTAATGTTGGATTTGAGATTCTTCATGTTGTCCTTTGATATTGTTGCGTTTAAAACATATAACAAGATTGACTGGCTAAATAATGGGATATGCATATCAATTCCATGTAGTTAAATTCCTGATACCTTTTTGTGACTAATTTACCTCATAAGTTTCATCAGTGAAGCCCTAATAATTACATGGAATGTGTGTGTGCATGTGTTTATTTACTTAAGATTTTTTAATGGATAAAAACTTTACAAATTGTGTTGAGGTTCTTTCCTACCTCTTTTGGACCACATCTTCCTGATAAAAAGTTGTTTATTATATTAACTTTTCTACGTTCTACTTTTGGCTTTGTTAATACTCTATATTACTCTTATTTACTATTTTATACATTTTTATTTTATTTTAAAATATTTTACTTGCTGTTGTTTTAAAACAGATAATATGCACAAATTGGATAAAATTAAAAGGTACATTCAGGAAAATACCTACCTCTTTTTCATTCTGTCCCGGAGCTGAGTTCCCTCTCTAGAGGCAACCACTGTTCTCAATTTCATCTTTATCTTTATCTTTATAGAGCCACTTACTACATTTGCAAGCATATGTAGATTTTTAAAAAGCAAATGACATCTTATTCATACATACTATTCTGTACTTGTGTTCCTGGGGAAAAAAGGAGTGGCTAAATGAAAGACCTTGCAAAATCAAGACTAGAATTGTATAATGAAAGTATTAAGAATGTTGAGAAACATAATTATAGAATTCATGATAATTTTTGAATTTTTCTTATGTAGGAGAATACTCATACCAGGGAGATCAAACATGCAATACCTGTACAACTCTTCCATTTATTTTATCAAAGAAACATATTAATAATTGCAATATTTTTCTTCATTCTATCTAAATGTACAGGCATAGGCAGAATAGGTTTATAGTTGTTAGTACATGAAACAGTTATGCTTATGTTATTATTTATTAGTTATTGTATTATTTAATTGTATTATAAATGTAAATCTATGTCAACTCTGATAATAGCATCGTGTTATTTCTTTTTTTAATGCTCATCTTAGAATATGTTTATTGATTTTAGAGAGAGAGAGAAAGGGTGAGAAAAAGATACATAGAGAGGGAAACATCAATTGAGAGAGAGACATCAATCAGTTGCCCCCCCATAGTAAGCACACCAACTGGGGACTGAACCAGCAACCTAGCCATGTGTCCTGACTAGGGATTGAACCCACAAACTTTTGGTGAAGGGGACAATGCTCTAATCACCTGAGTGACCCTGCCAGTGCAGATTATATTTTAAAGATTTTACTTATTTTACTTTTTAGAGAGAGAAGAAGGGAGGGAGGTAGAGAGAAAGAAAAATGTCCATGTACAAGAGATATATCAATTGGTTGCCTCTCACAAGCCTCCAAATGGGGACCTGGTCCTCAACCCAGGCATGTGTACTGACTGGGATTTGAACCAGCAACCTTTTGGTTCTCAGGCCAGTGTTCAGTCACTGAGCCATACCAGTCAGGGTGACATATTTTTAAATGATAAATAAAAATCACCTTGACATAAAAAATAGCAATTGTTATCCTATGTAAGAATTTAATATTTTTTTATGTAATGCATAACCCCAATACCTCTATTATTGTTTTTCATATTTCTCTTTATTTTTGGCCTGGTGTCTTTTTTGCCTAATAATCAGCCAACACCCCATGACACTGACTTCCCCAGCCAGTTCTTGTGTTTTCCCACAATAATTCCCACTGTCGTACCCTATCAAATTTCAGTTAGTTTCTATCCTATTTCCCTGTAATTTAGCTTTACTATATGCTCACCTAGTAATCTATAAACAAAAAATATATGATATAAAACCAGGTGCCATCTTTTCAGTATAACATATGTATGTAGTGAGTGGCATTTCTAAATTATGCTCTGAACTCAATGGATAAATGAAGACCCATTATTTGGCGATAGCTTATTTTTGTTGTTTCTAATTTAATATTTATTTGATTTATTCTCTATGCATACACATAAATATTTGCATATATTCCCAAGTAAATATATATAATTTAATTTTATATAATTATTTAATCTAATTTTCTAAATCCATAACAAAACACAAAGTAATTATATACAATTATATACAAATATAATTATATGCAAATATGATAAGTATTATTTTGATTCTTAGTATTTTTACAGTAGATTATTTAAATTTTTAATGTTTCACTATTTAATGCCAATATTAAATGACTATGAACATGGTACTAGTCTGTATTATTAGAAATCTAAAGAAAATGCATTTGAATATCTTTTTTGATAAGATTTTTGGTAAAATATTGATTTTAGATTAGATTCAGCACTTGACATTTTAGTGAGATTCTAAACAGACTTATAATACTTCAGTTAATCTTATGTCTTGAAGTAACTGCTATCCCCTAGTCACCCTTGTTTGAGAATAAAACTTTGAGGAGAAGCATTGAAGTTTTCCAGCCTTGTCCTTACTATTCATAAACTCTAGTCCCCTGTGCCAGTCTTTTCCAAATAGTTCTTAGATTCGCCTTTGAGGATTCTCTGAGATACGCTAAGATAACTAAATCTCTAATTTACAAATACAGGGCTAGGACTAACCCTTTCTCCTTTCTTAATCTGGTACTATCCTTAAACATTAGATATCAGCAAAACGGCAGGTCTGTTGCTAAAGTTTTCTAAACTTTCTACAATATCTGATATCAGATGGAGATCATGGCTGGTGTTTTTGAGACTGCCGGTACCCAGGGTTCCGAACCCCGGTGGTTGAACGAGTTGAAATTTCATGATTGGTACTGTGTTCCTCAAAAAAAGAATCATTGCTACCTCCACAAAGGAATGCCTTTTGGTGTTCATTTACAGACATTTTAGAGAGATTTTTTAGATCTTAGAAACCTATTATGTTAGATTTGATTTTATCGGTCTTATCTCATGGCAATGCTAAGATAATCAGCCTTCTCTTCTGAAGCCTGTCTCATTAGCTTAAACCAAATTCAAGAAGCTGCTTGTTTTACTCTCCCCACAGGTTCATACGACACGTTTACTGCACATATCTGGGTCTTAATCTCAGACTGCATAGGCTGGTTATGTGGTGTCATAAATTTAATAGAAGTCATTTCTACTGTTATTAGTCTATCATTCATTAATATGAAGAAAATTTCATATTAATGAACAAAGACAAAAATAGCTTTTTCTCCAAAGTGTATTTTGATATTTTATGCTAAAATGCAAAATACATTGGGTTTCTTCAAAGTGATTATTGAACTATTGTTTATTTTAAGTTGGATTTGGTACCCTTTCTTCTTTAAGTTATTGACACGGAGATTAGACTAAAATAGAAAAAACACTGAGTATAAAAGTATCAATAATGATTTGATAATGTCTAAGGAGTGTAAACGCTAGGTAGGAGTAATCCCTTTTTTAAGTAAATTATTATGACATTTAGTTAATTTCTTTTCAAAATTTCTGTTTGCTTGGAACTAAAATGCTTCATTGGAAAAGCATCTTTGGAAACTGCAGTTGCTGAACAGAAAGTTATTCAGAAGGCCAGTATAGTGACACCTGTTTTCCAATCTCTGAAAATAAATGGCTTGAATGTAAAATTAGGTGTATTATGTCGAATTAGCAATCATTGACATCACTCCCAGAAGAAGGTGCTTCTTCCCAGTGACAGGGATCACAGTAGAATATAAAAGAGGTATTTTTACAAATGCTACCAGGTAGGTAAATTAGCCCTGCTTTCCTGGATGATCTCGAAGTACTCATTAAATGAAAACCTTCACATATTATTCTATGAATGATTTCCAAAATGATGTGGAATTAAATTCCAACAGCCCACTGCTTGTCCACCCCATTTGATACCGTGGTCTCAGCTTTAAGCAGCTGATATAAATCAGTACCTTGACAGGTAAATGCCATTTGTTTAATTTAAACGACAGTCATCATGCTGCCTTTTGTTCTCAAGCACTATGAAGTTAATTGAGCAGATATGAAAAATTAGAGAGGCTAAAATTGCCTCTGTTCTAAGTCAGAATTATTAATCTACTGGCCTTAATTTAGAGCTTCTTCATTTTCTATGATAGACTGAATTATGTAGACTGTGTAAGGGAGAAACACTAATGATAATAACCTAATTTTAAAATGTTCATGTGACCAGAAATTTTAGCATAGTCAAATCTAACAGGTTTCAAATTTTAACCATGGAAATACAGCTTTTCTATTGAACCTATTTATGCCATTATATGGGAAGGAAAATGTGAGAGTAGGTCTTATCAGCAACTTTTAATTTGCAAGTTTGCTTATGACCTTCAAAACCATTTCACGCTAAATATAATCTTAGATTTCATGAATACATAGTGCCTTCCATTTTATGTAGACAACAATGTGTGGCAGACTTTGTATCTTACAGCAGAGTAATTAAGGCCACATCCATTGTGTTTCCATATAGTAAGTAATTACAGAGGTGATTGGAACAGTTCTGCAGAGGATTAGCTTAATTTATCAAGCAGTGGCTTTTGTGGAATAAATGAACAGAGGAACCCTTCAGCTAAATTGTCTTCCATCCTCTACCTACAGAATATGAATGGCATGATTTACTACAGCCCAGTAACTTCCATGCCCAATAGTTAAGTGCAGCTCTCAAATGGGAACCACAGGAAAAACTAAAGCCTATGGGGAGAGATTACTATTTCCTACTGCATTTCCTCCATTCAAATCCACTTCTTTTCTTTCTAAACTATGTATTTTCAGTTCCCATATGTAATTAAAGCATATCTTATGTATGGATTAAGTAATAAATTTGGACAGCTTTTATAGTCAGAATTACACTTTGAAATCCCTTAAATCTCTAAGATACAAGCTCTATGCTCAAAAGGTAAAGATTAGTTTATTTTATGGTGTTAAATTAAGGTGGCATCATTTATTTACAGTAATTATTTTATAGCTGTACTTAATTTTTCATGTGTATTTCATTTTTCAAATAATATGTTGCCAAGATACATATTTTTTCTCATTAACCAGAAATAATGATTTTCTAGAAAACAAGAACTATGGCACTTAATCCATTTATAGATATAACGCAGGCATTCCCTTTCCTCACTTCTTGTACTGTGTCACTTGTACAACAGAGCTGTATCCACTGAATTTAGCTGTGAACATGATCAGGGACAGATACATTAATCAAGCCACAGAGAACTTGAGGCTGCAGGCCTTATAAACAAAAGTGCATAGTGAACTCTGTTTACAGATGTCGTGAGATACTAGGAATTATCCTTAGGTAATATTCTTATAAGGACAAGGAGGCTTCTTTGAAGATACCTAAGTTCATACAGTATTTTAAATGAATGAAGCAAAAGACAGTACTATGTTAAAGTGAACACTAAATACCATACATAATACATTGTTTGTACAGGTATTATCTCCATTAATAGCAATTTTTTACATGCATTGGAAGATAAGACAAAAATAATGAAACAAAAACAATGTTTGGATCTATCAAGTTTACTCTAATTTTGTTATTGACTGTCAGGCCTGGAGAGCCAACAAGCCCAATAAAACGTGATTTGTTACATTTTTGTTAAATTTGGGTTTCCTGATTCATGGTCCAAGTTACTTTTAGATAATATTCCTATCACAAGAAAATACCCCTGTTGCCTAGTTTGTGAAGATTGTGAAACCATGAAGTATTTCAGCTTTTTTTCAATACATTTACCTTTCTTATTTAACAAGGTACAATAAATTCATGCTTGTAATTCAGTTTAAATATATCAATTTAAAAATTTTATTAAAGATATTAATAAGAAATTTGTTGAATCTTTTTCATAGACTTTAAAATCTTCTATGATAATGAATTTAATGGTATGTGTATACCTGTATATTAAATAGCAAATAACCAAATAAGTTTCATATGCATATTTTAAAAAATATGCATACTGAATAAAAATGAATCATATTGAAGGATTTAATTATCTGTAACTGTACAGAAATTAATTTATGATCAAATATAGATTGTGTTCAGAGATAATTTGGATTCTTTAAAATGCAGTGTATTTACATACTCAGACAGTAGCATTAGAGACAGAAGGTAAATTAGGAACAGATGGTGATGAAAGGAGACTTGACTCGGATGGTGGGCACACACTATATTGCACAGGGTGTATTGTAGAATCGTGCACCTGAAACATATATCATTTTATTCAGTGATGTCACTCCATATCTTAAGAATCCCAAAACACCAACAGAAAGAGTATATGTACCCCTATGTTCATAGCAGCATTATTTATAATAGGCAAGATCTGGAACAGCCCAAGTGCCCAGTAGTAGATAAAAAAGCTGTGGTACATTTACACAATGAAATACTATGCAGCTATAAAGAAGAAGGAACTCTTTATCTTTTGTGACAGCATGGATGTCTCTAGAGAATATTATGTAAAGTGAAATAAACCAGTCAGAGAAAGAGAAATATGATATAATCTCATTCATACGTGGGATCTAAGTACAAAATGAACTGGTGAACAAAATAAAACCAGAGGCATGGATATATGGAATAAACTGACAGATGTTAGAGGGATTAAGGATGACGGAGACTGTCAGAAATTAGCCAAAGAACATATATGCATATAGGCATAGCCCATGAACACAGACAACAATGTCGAGAAAGTCAGGTGGTGGTGGGGGCTGGGTAGGGGTGGGTAAGTGGGGGGCAATGGGGGACATCTCTAATAGTGTCAACAATAAAATACATAAATGATAAATGATAAATTAATAAATAGATAAATATGATAGAATATTCTGCATATAGAAAATAAATCAACTAGGTAGATATAGAAAACATATGGGGAAGGTAGGGGGTAGAAGCAACATGTAAGGAACTCAATACAACACTCCTGAAAGGAACACAAATACAGTTAATTAAATGAAAGCATTTTGAAGAAAGAATGTTCTTGGAAAAGTGATTCAAGCATCACAGAATGTCAATGGTCCCCAGTATTATCATATTAAATTACAAATATGATTCAATCAATAAACATTGCATATTTTGAAAGTTGAATAAATTGATTTTAAAATTCATTTGATAGAATAAATATGCAAGAATAGCCTTGGAAACATTGGAGAAGAGCAGTTGAAAGGGGGTAGAGGGTGTTACATATAAAAGTAGAAGTCTCTGTAGATTAACACATGTGCCTATAAGTTAAAAATCGCTACATGGATAGACAAATGATACATTAAAATTAATCAAATATAGATTTAAATGTATAATCTACAACAAAAGTGGGAGGATTAAAAGTTATTTCAATAAATAGAGCAGGGACAACTGTATATCCAGATAGAAAAATATAAAACTGTATTAGATTCTATAATACAATAGTATAAATATGAAATGCATTTAATATCTACAAGTAAGATAAAATAAAACTATGCCAACAACATATATTAGTTCATAGTCAGGAAATGTAGAAAACTTATCTATGACTTAAAGTTCAGAATCCATGAAGAAAAGTTATACATATATAACTTTTATATATATAGTTATATATGTATCATTATATACTATAGCAAAAGTTATATATAGTTATGTATACCTACATATAAGTATATAACTATATGTAGTTATATGTATATAACTATACATAACTGTACATAACTATACATAACTATATATAACTTTTCTTTAGAAAATTTCAAAAACAAAAGATATATTTGCAACTTATGTTGCAAAGGTTTAATATTCCTAATATACACAGTGTTTCTAAATATCGAGGAGACCAACAACCTGATAAAAAATGAGCATAGTGTATAAATGTATAGTTCAAAGAATAAGAAAATATTCCCAAGAGTATGAAAAGAGTTCATTGTAGCTCATATTTACAATAAAATACAAATTAAAACTTTACTGATATGCCATTTTCCATATATGAAATTCACAACATTCAAAAAAAAGCTGAATAACATACTACATTTGCAAGGCTGTTTCAGAGGGAGACAGAAATCCTTGCATTGTTGGCAGGGATGCAAAGTGGTACAATTGCTATTTTGGCAGCAACACCGAGCTAAAGTATGTATAAATCCAACTTCTAGGAATGTATTCTAACGTACGATGTAAAAATATAAACTTTTTGCATCATTCATATAAAAATAACACAGGACCCATGTTAAGTCCACACAATAGAGTACCATTCATCTTTTAAAGGAGCATGGCGGGAAGGTCTCCATAAAGTACCCCAGACTGTGTACAAAGAGGTAGGGAAATATGAATAATATACACATACACTTGTTTACATTTGTGAAAATAAATAATAAAAGAATAAGCCTGAACTCATAAAAATAGTCACATTTAGGCAAGGGGAGAAACATGAAGAGGGCAATGAAAGAATATTTTCCCGAATTTAGTTTTAAATAATTCTAACATGAGAAATTATATGAATGTTTTAAAATACTTAAGACAAATACAGTTTTTAAAATTCTCTAAAATTCAAAGCAAACAACTAAATTATAGTGTATATTGAGTTTGTGGCATTGTATTCAATAGCTAAGGTAATAATTATTATAAGAGCTTTCTAAATACAAAAATTTGATGATTCAAAATGAAATAATACTAAGGAAAATATATAAGCAAAGAAACACTAAAGTATATTCAGTGGAATATATACTGCTGACAGTAGTTTTGATATTGCTATCAGAGAGTGAAACAAATAAGTATGGAATTAAAAGGATGGTAAGAACCAAGAGATATACAAAAGGAAAGAACCAAGCACTTGTGCTTTTCTTGTTTAAGTTATATTTTGGAGTTATCAAATATAGTTGACATGAGAAAATTATTCATTTTAAAAATTTAGTTAACAAATGTGGAAGAAATAAGAACAAAAAAAATGTATGCAATCTATGGAAATTAAAATAGTAGATCAGACTGATGACACCTGAACCCACTAACTCATTTCAACACCTCTAAGTATGGGACAGCCAGATATCATGCACCTCCTGGTATGATACAATAACTACACACTGCCACTGATGTGGTATATTTGCCACCAGATCCATATTCTCCCCAATACCTATTTATACCCAATGCAGGGGATAAAGAAACATGTTAACTGACCTCATGAAGGAGCAATCAGCTAAATCCAGAATGTGGGAATGTCTACAGGGCAAATGAACTAGTCTTCAGCAAATAAGCACTATGAAAAGCAACAGAGGGTGCGAGCGTTACAGAGTGAAAGACACTTAAGGGACCTATCAACAAAATACAATATGTGAACCTGATATGGATTCTGATTTGATTAAACCAACCTTAAAAATATTTTTGAGATAATCAAGACTCTTTAGATTCAGACTAGTTATCAATCAACATTAATTACTGTTAATTGGGTTCAATGTAATCATGGGTTGTGATTAGTTTTAGGAAAAAAGTCTTTAATTTTTAGAGATACTACATTGTGAAGTATTTATGGGAAAATGATATGCCAGAGTTTGCTTTAAAGTACTGAAGCAAAAAAATGTGGGAAAAAGATGAAAAGTGAGCAAACAATGATATCTGTTGAAATCAGGCATTCAGGTATTCAGTATATGATCAGTTTATTATACTTATACTATTTACTTTATTTTCCATATTTGAGCATTTTCATATTATGGAAATATTAAAAAATGCACAACAGAATCAGTGCTGCTGAGTTCTGTGCCATCGTTTTAGGCCACTTAGCAACTGGGTGACTAATTGGAAAGGATGAAGCCCACACAATAGCAAAGTATGCCTCTGTTTTGAGAAGCAAAAATAAGCCCATGAAAAAGTCCTTTTATTTCCATCTAGCTGCAGAAAGGAGTTAATTAGAAACATGCTAAAGCAAGATTATATTGAGTTGGCAAAAAAGTTTATTTTTTTTTTCCGTAAGATGGCTCTAGTAGAGCTTAGCTGTCTTTAACTTCATTAAACACTTCCCCTTCTTTCCTGTTGTCAAGGAACATGTATGAAGGACCCATTGACAGAACCAAGGTGGGTAGGATCCAGGGTGGGAGGTTTGGGTGGATGTGTTGGCGGGGGAGTGGTAAGGGGTAATGGAGACAACTGTACTTGAACAACAACAACAAAAACTTCATTTGAAATTTGTTAGATTGTACTGTGACAGCTGTCATACTAGCATGCATTAAAAAAACAAAATTGGTGATTTTTTATGTAACCATTTTAATATTGAAAATGGAAGAAAATACACATTTTTGGCATATTATGCTTTATTATTTCAAGAAAGGTAAAAAAGCTACTGAAAGACAAAAAGTGGGCAGTGTGTGGTGAAGGGCAGACTGACTGAATGTGTCAAAAGTGGTTTGCAAAGTTTTGATCTGGAGATTTCTCACTGGACGAAGTTCCATGGTCAGGTAGACCAATTGAAGTTGATAGTGCACAAACAGAGACATTAATTGAAAACAATCAACATTATACCATGCAGGAGATAGCCAATATACTCAAAATATGCAAACCAATAAAGTAATTGGTGAAAATAAGAAATGTGCCTTTTGTTATATAGAAAAGAAAAGAAACACTACGTGCACTTTTTGTCCTCCTCAATATGAAAAGAATGCCATAGGGAGGGAGGAAGATCACTGATCAGAGACTGGTTATTCTGGGAAACAGAGCAATAGACCATGTGGATTCAGAATACAGTTCCTATCAAGTCTAATGAAGGCAAAGGACATAAATTTGTGAAAAGAAATATGGAAAGCCCTGTCTATCGCCTTATTGGTTCCATTTTTATTTTTAGATATGCTTTAGACTAGCATTTTCACATGTTCTCTGACTTTAGTGAATCACTGTCACATATACATTATCATTGGGTATCATTATATCATCATATAATGTGAGACACATACATGTATGTGTGTATATATGTATATATATAATTATACATATATATGATTATAGGAAAGGGATAACATTTTTCAACACATTTTTTTCATATATGTATTCCCTGAAAACTTAAAAAAAATAATATATAACCCTGGCTGGTGTTGTATGTCATCCAGAAAGGCAAACATATATTTGTAGCTATCATTTGGGTACCTATTCTTTGCTAAGCATTTTGGTAATTATTTGGGAAAATAAAAAGTTAGCTCCAATTCTGGCCTTGACCTTGAGGGGACTGAAGTTTAGTAGGATGGAGAAGAGCTGTACATAAGAAACTTCAGCAGAGAGAATTTAAGATTCATGATGAGAGACAGGTGGAGAAGAAAAACAGAAAGTTGTACAGAAGGGAGCAGAGTGAGAAAAATAATTTAAATAAAAAATACTAATTATTTTGCATGTCACGAAGCTTCAGGAACATTTTCCAGGAAGGGAGAAAGGCCTGAGTCTGCAGTCCTGTCAGTCTGTCTCAGTCCCCCTGCCCCTCCCGGAGTGAGCACCTTGGTATGGTACACGTGCTTCACGTGTTTAGATACAGTGTTTATTTTTCCAAATCATAGGCCTATATTTTATCAAATATTCAACTAAGAATGAGCAATGCATTCTAACTCTGGGGAAAAATGTGTTAGATTTACTAAAATATTATGATATGCTAGTTAACACTCTAGAGATGACTTTTGAGATTTGCAAGAATCTATCATTAAATATTTTCACCTTATTTACTGTCTTTAGAACATAAACTTTGCTGTGTAATATGATGGAAGTGGTATTAGAGTTCCACCAGAGAGACTGAAATCAACCTCTAAAGGTGGCTCAGAAGGTGAAGGTTTACATTGGAAGGGAGCTGTGAGTGCTGATGTAACAGAATAGATGTTAGATGGAAATAAAATTTGCTTTTTGGTGGGTGTGGGCATAATGTACCTTTGAGGAAATAAAGTGACATAGGTAGTAAACAGAGAGTATCGCAGTAGTTCTCTCTTGTTGACAGCATTGGGTTCAAATGAAAGGGAAAGTAAAAAAGTTTTCCATACACTCCTTAGTTGTTTCCTTCACTTTTTCACTTCTTAATTCCCTCTCCCCTTCCTCCAATGGAGAGAGCAAAGTTGATAACAACCAAGAGGAGAAACTATCTTAAGGGGCAATAGATGGTTTAACACATTCTAAGCCTTTAATGTAAAGCAGTAATCACAGTAAGTTCCCTGCCGATGCCTTGCCCTGAGGTTCAGGAACCACAGACCCTTGTCAACGCTCAGAAGGGTCAGCGTTCCAGTCCTATTACACAGATAGAGGAATGTATGAATATTGACCATGGCAAACTGAAATCACCTGCCCACATTTACATTTGACAGTAATAGTTCCTTCTCTAACCCTTTAAAAATGTATTCATGTGCATTGAAGATGCCTAAATATCAGTTTGAGATTTCAAATGTAAGACTATGTGGGACAGTAATTATAGCTTGCACATAATGTAAATTTCACAGTAAATTTAATAGATACTTCTGTTTTCAATGTAATACCATAATTTTCATATGCATGTGCCCTGGCTGGCAATACTGTTGGATGTGTATTCCTGATATAGATGTAAATTGTGAATTAAATGCGATATACTATTTGGTGAGGGAATCTTGACAGTTTAATGCTATATGTTATAAAACACTTAAAGAACAAATTTTTCTATTGGAAAAATATCTTATGACTTACAATGGTACGATCAGAGTAGTCTCTTTATTTTTATTCTAAATCAGAAAATAAAATGAAACCCAAACAGAGAAAATTAAGCATCTGGGTCAAGGACTGCCCTTCTCTTTAGTTCTATAACAGAAGCTGGTAACAAGGTCAAGTGAGAAAGTATAAATCACTTATTGGCCTGATATGTAATTTTTTTGCTGATCAGATTAGTTTTTTTAACAGGGGTTTGGGATCAGAGGTATGTGGATAAGATATACTTTGCGAAGGGCATTTCATTTGCAGATCTAGAGTCTGGTTAATAAAACATTGGCTCCACTAGAACATCTGTCTTTCACAATGACATACATTTTTGTCAGAACTCTGCAAATTAGTGTGGAGAGTAGGATCAATAAAGTGGCATTGGTCTGATTAAGATAGCATAAAGTGTATAAAACAAAGTGGAGTCACTTACATCAACTGAAATGGCTGCCATTCAGCCATGACACTTCATTCAAGAGGAAAATTACCTAAGTCAGAATAAACACATCTGGCAAGCAGACATATCCACCCACATGGTCAGAGCAGACACATCTGTTTAGGAAACACACTTAAGATAACTGAACACATGGTCAGAGTAGCGGTGTCTGTGGAGTGGGACCACCCATATACATAGGCTCCTGGAGAAATTTCACACTTGGCATCAGGGGTGCCCAGACTTTTATCCAAAAGACCCAAAAGGGTGGAGTACACCACTTTCAAGGTGTAACTGAGGCAGGTTCCAGACCCCTGCTGACACAGCTGAGCTGCACGAGCCAGAGTGCTGCTCTGATGCCATGTTGACCACCCTTGGCATCAGCTGCCAGAGGCTCTGTCCTGCGGACTGAGGAATTCACCTGCCCTTCTTGCTATCCACCTAGCTCCGGGGGTTCTTCTTTGCAAGATGCTGACAAGTCCCTTGCCCACCTTGCTGTCTCCTGGGCCTGCAGACAGACTCTGGGACTCAGGTTCATTGTCCTGCATTGATTGCTGTGTGTGTATGTTATATTCCTCTTAGATTGTTAGAGTGTGAATAGTATATTAATGTAGGTAGATGTTCTATTTCAAGTGAACCTGCACTCAATAAAAGCTGACTGAATCTCGTAGTTACTGTGTGTGACTCTTGCCTGCTCCTTGGTGCTGGGCTGCTCAGCAGGCAGCTAGCCAAGCAGTTGCCTGGCTGACCTATAGGAAAGACGGTGTCACAAAAAGACACGACAATCAGGAACCTACCTCAGCTAGCAAAGATCAGAACAACTGAAAACAATGAGTGTTCACAATAAGAAGTCAATGTTTAATCAACAGAGTAAGCCACTGGAGATCGAAGATTGACACAGGAGAGTGAGTAACAGGAATTATGAAACATTAAGAGCTTTTTCTCAGGATATACACGTATTCTTAGGGAAGGGAACAGCTAAGCATATACATTGTTTGTTGAAAGACCAGGACTCATACGATGTCTTCATAAAGCATATACACTCTCCCCACACCTACTGTTAAAATCTGCTCTGTTGGGATAGATTTTATTTTGCTCAATAATAAAACCTCTACCTACTTAGTCCCAAAGCTTATTTGCTTACTCTTAGATCACAAGAGTGATCAGATAGTTTTAGTTCAAAAGAAAAGTTTCAGTTTTGTAATTAATGTATTCAATTCTGTATAATAATCAAAATTCTGAAATTATTCAACATTAATTTCTCCTCTCACTCAAGTCTGGGGCAGTATAGAAATAAGAAAGTGAGGAAGAGAACATGGTCAGCTTTTCCTGTTTCCAGCCATATATGGGGAGGGAAAGAGCCCTATTATACTAGTACCAGTTTGAGTAGCTGCAGTGTTCCATAGGATTGGAGTATGTTTAAAGCTGATTTTATTTTTCTTTGGAGGAACACTCTGTCACTAGGGAGCTATTCTCATTACACCAGAGGTAAGATATATGGAACTGCTATCCCTCCTGCATCATGGCAAGGTAGATTCCAATTCTCTTTTCTGTCTCTAATATGATGCTTTTATAACCCCAAATGTTTAGGGCCAAAGGCACAAAAAGGATTTTAGACACCTGCTCTGCATGTCCTGAATAGATGGTCTCGAGCCTCAGTTTTGGCTGTGGAACTATTTCTCAGGTACAGTTATAAGGTAAGCAGGCCCCAAGGAGTACGTTGCAATTTGAAATGCCAATCACCAAAATACGCATAACCTTACTGCCTGATTTTGCTTCAAGATTATTCTGAAAATACATATACCTTCTGTCTGACTGCACAGTGCTTACACTTATTTCACTTCAGATATTTCTGTTTCTGTTCTCTGTTCTAATACTGCAATGATGAATTCAAAGTTCCTCTGTATTCTGCAAAATGCCAGCAGCAATCTCCTCATAAGAGAATCCTACAAAAAAATGTGTTCTACAGCTGAGGTCAGAATGAATTTTGAGAAATTCCCTAACTTGGAGAGAAACAGCAAAACAAAATCTTTCAAGCTGTTTATTACCTGGAAGATTCTCCCACTGTTAGTCTGTAAGGTTGTTTCTTATCTTCTGTCAGACTCCTTCCACTTGAAAAAGTTGAGACTGACATTTCTCATTTCCATACTGCTAGGGTGTTTCTATCTTTTACTAGCAATTGTTTACAATATCCCTCCAGGTATGTGCTGAGTATATAGATTGTTTTGAAATTCTTTTCTTATCAGATAGTAATCATTTAATATATGATATCAATTCTTTTTTCATCGTTGTCTAGTTACAGTTGTCCCACTATTTTCCCCTTAGTTCTCCCCTGCCCCACCCCTTGCCACAGTCCTCTATTCATGTTTCTTGACTTGCCCCTTCCCCTTCTTTCCCATTATCCCTCTCCTTCCTCATCTCTGTTCATTGTCAGTTTGTTCTTTATTCCCATGTCTCTGGTTCTATTGTGCTCCTTAGTTTGATTTCCTCATTAGGTTCCACTTGTAGGTGAGATCATGTAGTATTTGTCTTTCACTGCCTTTGTCCATTGGCTTTGTCCATGGTCTTTTATGCATGTTCCTTGGTGGACCTATCCTTATTTTCCTTCTCATCTCTCCCTTCTGGTTACTATCAGTTAGTTCTTTATTTCAGTGTTTCTGGTTATATTGCGCTTGTTTGTTTGTTTGTTTTGTTGATTAGATTCCACTTATAGGTGAGATCATATGGTGTTTTTCTTTCACCGCCTGGCCTATTTCACTTGCATAATGCTCTCCAGTTCCATCCATACTGTCAGGAAGGGTAGGAGTTTCTTCTTTCTTTCTGCTGTGTAGTATTCCATTGGGTAAATGTACCAGTTTTTTTTTATCCACTCGTTTACTGAGAATTCTTCAAGATACAGAAAAAATGCTATCTAGGAAGAAATATGCAATAATCAATCTATGTAATTATGGGAAAAAAAGAGTAAAAATCCTGTCCCTTACTCACTCCTCACTTCTGTACAATTTCTTTTCTTTCTGGACATATTCAGAAACTGTTCTCACCTAAACCACCACTTCTGCCTTTCTAAATCTTAGCCTTTTTGTTCTCTTCGCAGCTGACTTTTTTGGCCATTTGACCCTTCCTCAAAGTCATTCCTTTGACTGCATGCCATATTCTCATCTCCTATATGTTTACTTTTATGTGACAATTTTCTTTAGTAAAGTGAGTTGTCCTCTACTCATCTTAAGTGCATTTCTTTTGCTCTTTGAGCCATGAAGAATAACAAATGAAATTTGTGTTTATTCTTAATCTGTGCGCTTGATTTCCATTACCACATTTACAGCAATAACACCTGTATTGCTATTGTGGTGTGGCCCTTTAACACCCATTCAAACTCTTATTTTAGTAAGCCCCACTGATTATAGAGATTCAAAAGCTAAATGCTACATTTATCAGATTCAAATGCAGATAGGATACACACACACACACACACACACACACACACACATATATGCATGATCCAAAAAAGACCAAGAGCAAGTATATTAGTTTTTCTTGTAGTCATAACAAATTACATAATGGGTTAAACCTAGAGGAAATGTATAAATTTCCAGAAATATACAACTTAACCACAACTGAATCATAAAGAAATAGAAAGTCTGAACAAACTGATTATTAGTAAAGGAATTGAATAGCAACCAAAAACCACCCAACAAACAAAATCCAGGACCAGACAGCTTCACTGGTGAATTCTACCAAATATTCAGAAAAGAATTAATACCAATCCTTCTTAAAGTCTTCCAAAAATAGTATTGGAGAGAACACTTCTAAACTTATTTTATATGGCCAGCATTATCCTGATACCAAAACCAGACAAAGATGCTACGACAGTTACCAATCAATATCCCTGATGAATGTAGATGCAAAAATCTCCAACAAAATATTGGCAAACTGAATCCAACAACTTTGTAGCTTAAAATTACACTTTTCTGTAGAAACATTTCATAGCAACGTTATTTACAATGGTCAAAAGATAGAAATGACCCAGGTGTTCATCAGTGGTTCAATATATAGGGTCTGACACAAATAGTGCCCGTTTTTTATAAAAATATTTTATTACACAAATGAAAGCATTTAAATCTGTAACATAACATTGTATTTTAAAAAATATGAAATCTTAGGTAAAATGTTCAAATTAAAATTATAAATTAATTACACCCATATTATTACCCTACCAACCACATTCAAGCAGGCATTTATTTCTACCACACCCTGTATAAACAAAAAGTAGTGTATATATACAATGGAATATTATTCATCCTAAAAAGATAGGACATTCTGACATATACAACAAGGATAAGCTAGAAAACATTATTTATACTAAATAAAATAAGCTAGTCATAAAAAAGACAAATACTATTGGTTTGACCAAAAATTTGCTTAGTTTTTTTTTTTCCATATGATGGCTCTAGTAGTTGTCTTTAACTTCATTTGAAACAATTTGTTAGACTGTATTGTGACAGCTGTCATATCAGCATGCATTAAAAAATTTTAAAAAATTATCAAATTGGTGCCATTTTAATATTCAAGTTGTAAGAAAATATGCAATATTTTAGGCATATATTATTTTATTCTTTTGAAGAAGATAAAAATGCAACTGAAATGCAACAAAAGATTTGTAAAGTGTACGGTACTGTGACTGATCAAATGTGTCAAAAGCAGTTTGTAAAGTTTCTTGGTAACACTGACATTTTGACCAAATAATTACTTGTTGTGTGGCTATCTTATGAATTGGAAGATGTTTAGCAACACCCCTGGCCTCTACCCACCAGAGCCAATACTGGTAGATAGCTGACATACTCAAAACGTCCAAATCAATAGTTATTGGTGAAAATGAAACATATGTCTTTTATTTTACAGAGAAAACTTGATGGACTTTTTGGCCAATCCAATACATGATTTCAGTTATATGAGTTATCTAAAGCAGTCAAATTCTTGGATACAGAAAGTAAATAGTGGTTGCCAGGAACTGAGAGAAGGGAAAGAATGGGGAGTTAGCATTTAATGGGGATATAGTTTCTGTTTGCAAGATGAAAAGAGTTCATGATATTGGTTGCACAACAATATGCTGTTAATATACTAAATACTTATGAACTGTACACTTAAAATATAGTCAAGACGGTAGATTCTACATTATGTATATTTTGTAACAATTCAAAATTTAAAGATATATTTCAAATACACACAAACCACCACATTTTTAAAGATTTACCTTGCAGTTCTTTAGGTTGGAAGTCCAACATGGACCTCACTGGGCAAAATCAAGGTGGCAGCAGGGCTTCATTAGTTTACGGAGGTTCCAGTGGAGAATCTGTTTCCTCCAGAAACAGCTTCTCGAGACTTTCACGTTCCTCTGGCTATGGCTTCCTTCCTCTGATTTCAAAGCCAGCAACAGGTGGGTTGATATCTTCTAATGCTGAATATCTGATTGACTGCAAGGTGCTCCATTTTTAAGACCACATATGATTCGATTAGTATTAGTAGCAAACTCAGGAGTACTTTGGGTGAAATTAAAACTATCCCCATATGGACAGGGAGGGAAAACTGAAGAGATGCAGACTGCTCCAGATCGGAAGATGGCAGTTTTAATGAGCAAAAGAGCATGCATACATAAGAGGTCCGCAGAAAGGTAAGTCAATCTCCACACCTGTCCGCTAGAATCTTAATTTATGTGGAGGCCTTAACTGAGTTCAGTCACGTATTAAGTCCAGCTGGTCTCAAAACCCCTTACTCTCTCACTTCTATATTCTTGACACAGCTCCTACTGTGAGAATGGTGAGTGAAATACGCATTCCAAGGACAGGAGAAGGATTAGGATCCTCTAAGTGCTCAGGTCAGGCTTGTGGGTCAACCAGTAGTCACTTATCACTCCACTTAGTACCTCTCCACCCAGCCCTCTACGCACTTCCATGGTCATTACCCACACCATTGTCCATGTTCATAGGTCCTTCATTTACTGGTATGTTCTTTGACTAATCCCTTTAACTCAAATTCTTAACCTGTGTTGCACATCAGATTATTATTATTATTTTTAATGGGAGAGTCACTTGCTTTGTTTTTAACTATCTTTAGTCAAGGCATAATTTCTGAAATTTTTCACTCAGTTGATTTATGCCCAGGAAATTATTGCATGCTTAAAAAATACAAAACTGACCTGGCTGGTATAGCTCAGTGGATTGAGTGCCAACCTGTGAACCAAAGGTCCAATTCCTAGTCAGGACACATGACTGGGTTGCAGGCCAGGCTCCCAGTATGGGGTGTGTGAGAGGCAACCGCACATTGATGTTTCCCTCCATTTATTTCTCCCTCCCTTCCCCTCTCTCTAAAAATAAATACATAAAATATTTTTTAAAATTTTAAAAAAGAAGTACAAAACTGAAATCAAACAGTGTGTTATTTATAGGAAAGAAAACAAAAGATTATAGAGAAGCTGCACAGTAGAAAATAGTATACTTGCAAATACTGACCTAAAGAAAGTTGATGAAGCTATATTATTATGAAAACATAATTTAAAAAGAGAGCAAAAATACATAAAATATAAAGTGGACATTTCATTTGTATAAAGAATTAAATTTAGAAAACTGACACAATTAAAAAGAATGTGTGTGTGTGTATGTATAAATTGAATCTTAGAAATCACAAATGAAAAAATATTGGAATGAAATTTGAATATTCACTTTAACATAAGATGGTGTTTATGGCACTATGAGGAGGATGCCCAATGCATAGTAATTATATGACAAGCTGTTCACTGTCATTCATGACATAAAACACATAAATTAAAACCAAAAGAAGAATTTACTATACAGATAGCTAAGCTTAAATAGTATTGCTAGTGCAAACTTTTGGTGACAATGGAAATGCACGTACACTGCCCATAGGTGTGAGAAGTGCTACTAATTTGGCAAAGTTTGTCATCATCTAGTAAAGTTGAAGTTTCATATGTATTCAATGGGTAAATAATTACAATCCTGGAACTTAACAAAAACAATTGTATTGCATATCAAGAATGTTTATAGTCATGTTTTTATAATAGCCCCAAACAGGAAACAATCTAATGTCCAAGATAGAATGTGTAAATAAAATGTTATATTCCTACCGTATTACTAAAACACAATAAAAATGAATGACACAAAACAAAAATTTTAAGTGAAAGAAATTGAACTTTAAGGACTCCACTTACATAGTTTCAAAAACCAGGTATATAATTTATACTCATTGCTGGTGTGTTAAAGGTAAAAACAGAAAATAAAGAAATAGTAGCCATAAAATTCAAGATAGTAATTGCCTTTGCACAATATGAAAAAAAGTCATAATTTTAAAAGGATATAAAGAGATAACTGCTAGAACTACGGTAGCTTTTGACCTCAGTATAAATTTTGCAAGTGCTTACTCTGTAATAACTTCTTGATCTCTGCATTTATATTTTATGCACTTTTCCATATGTTTGGTATATTTCACATTGAAGAAACTTTAGGAACATAAATAAAACTGGAATATAAGTAAAGATAAAAAAGGAAAAAAGTACAAAATATAACAAAGTAAACAGAGGAAAGCAGATGTTCAAGAAATTAAAATCATGGTATAATCATAAATTTAGAAATAGCTATAATAATAATTTAAAAACTGGAAAATAGATTCTGAAGAACCTGTCTGGTAGCAGAGTAAAATAAAGGTGGAAACTATGCAAAAGCCATTGAGAACCAAGGAAGATGCTGGAAAAAGGAAGAGTAGAGGCTTTGGGAGAGAAAACTATTAACTGGGAAGTTTGCAAAACTAATTTGTGAAACACATTACTCTTCCATTTCTGGAATCTGAGTGAATCCAAGTTGTTAAATGAAAAAGAGTTCACATGTAGACACATCACCATGGAACTCCGGGATAGAACAGAAACAATTTCTAAAGTTGTCCAAAATGTAAGGAAGCTCCCAATATCACACACACACACACACACACACACACACACACACTTTTATATATGTATGTATATATTTATCTACATATATATACTTAGATGTACAATTTTATTTTAATAGCTAAAAATGTTTCATGAAGAAAGTTTCAAACATAGGTATATAGTAAATTTATTAAAAAATTTAAATATAAGCTAAAATATGGTTATCCTATGGTTTCCCTAAGCCTCCAGAAAAATATAACAGCAAGACAAAAGATAGTTAAATAACTTTGCTGTGTTCTTTCCTTATAAAAAAGTTGTTAGGTCTCCTCTTGAATTGATGTACAATATTTACTTCTATTGCTGACGCCAGCACTATGTTCCATCTCATTAATTCAAGGAGTAAGAAACATCAAGGAACATCAAGAACATCATTAATCCAGGACCAGTTTTAGCCATGCCTAAGTGAAGCTATTAAATATGTTTCAAGATCTGACTAAAATAGTTATTAAAGAGCCTAACCACTACATCTCCATTTATTTTCCTAGATAATTGTAACATCTTTGTCTTGGGTCATATGTTGATATATGGTTTTGGGTCTCATTTGCTACTTTATATTTAGGCCAAGGTGAAAAGATAAGCCACGATCAGAAACACTATAAAATTTTTTTTCAGCCTAGGTCTAAGAATCCTTTCATATACTACACTGCGGTCTGGGTAGAAGGCATACTTTTCTTAGTATCATTAGACATCATTGATGTATCTTCCCTCTGTCTTTTATTGTCTATAATAAGAAGAAAATTGTTTTTTTAAGAATCATAAATTTTTAACACTACTTGAATAAGAAATTTAAAATTGCAATAAAGTTACACATGTGAACAAACAGCAAAACCTTTCTGAATCAATTTTTCTATTAAGTGTATACTTCTTTCTGTTTTTAATATAACTTTACCCCTGAATTTGTAATTTTACATTTATTTTATTTTTAACAGTTATTTTTATTGTATTTTCCCTTACCATTTATTCCCCCATGCCCTCTTCCACCTGCACCCATCACCTCTCCCCCACAATCATCACACTGTTGCCTGTGTCCATGAGTTCTTTCTTTATTATATATTTAAATATGTGATTATGTCATCAATATACTTCCCTTGCAAGAACTAACAGGCTTATCTGAGCTGGGCCCTTATCAGTCTGTTTATCTGTTGTAGCTCAAACAAGTAGCCTAATCCTTGGTACACAATAAATACTTGATAAATGTTTGATGAAAAAACAAATACAAATCAATCAAACACTCTGATAGCAAAATAATTTAAAATACATACTGTTTTATTGTGATTCTTTTTGTTCATGTTAAAAGGTAGCATGGGAAGATATACATCTTCTTTACACACCAACACATTCTTATACACATACATTTTAAAAATTATTAGATGTGTAAAGAGCTGAAAATTATTAGATCTTACATAATGGATCTCCCCTCAACCCTTGTTATTAAAGTATAATGCATTGACATTGGGGTTAAATGTATTTATGTTTTACATTTAGAATTTCCAGTAATCCTTTCTTTTTTCTTTTTAACCTTTCTTATATGACTCAAGGGACAGGATTTCTGGGGAATCACCCAGAACTTTATATTTTATGTCTATAAATTAAACAGGGTTCTTTTTAATTTTTTATTTTAGCTTATTGTTAGATTTTTAAAATGTACTTGATACTTGTATTCTTTAACTTAGATCCTACACTTTTAGTCTGTCTTATCTTGCCATTTAGGAACTCTTAGAGCATTAAAATTGCCATTTTGTATTTTCCCAAACATTCATCATAAAAATCACTGAAGTTCTTTTCCCATTTAACATTGTATAGACCCTGCATCTTTAATACAGTTCAAGGATCCATCCTGCCTGTGTCAAAGCCATCAAAGGCACTTTGAATCTGGATGCAGTTGTAAGACCTTGAGTTCATTTCCAGTTTTGACTTTCAGTAGTTGTATAAGCATGTGTATTCTCTTCATATTTCTGATCCTGGGATTTCCTTCAAATGGTGAAAATTCCATATTAAGAAACAATAAAACTTCTCTCATTAATATTTACATGATATGTGTATGTCAGTTAGTATTCAGATAAGTCATTAGAATGACATTGCTAGACAACATTAGAATGACATTGCTAGACAACATTAGAATGACTAATTGTTAGCTGAGTGCTGGAGTTTTAAAACACAACAAAAGCATAGTGCCACTTGGAAATAATACCATTGAAAAGAAGATAAGGAGTATTAAAAAAACAAATTTTGGTTGATCAAAATTTTGTAACAGATTTCTCTGGTTACCAAAAAAATATGACCATAGCATAACCTTGCATTGGGTTCACTTTTTTAACATGACTGGACCTACATGACAACATTCTGGAATGCAAGAGACATCTTATTACTCAGTATTTCTGATCATACCACTACCCATTTTTATATTAACATAAAATATTTCAATACATTTATAGAACTGAATAAATAGTCTAGAATATCTACTTCCAAACTTTCTTTAACTGATAAATTAGCCAATATAGAGGGTATTCATGACCTTTCTCATAGTCTCATTCAGAGTAGCATGATATCAGAGCTCTCCGTTCTTTCTAGCATGCTAGGACTGATTTTCTAAGGTCTAGTTCCATTCCATTCTCCATCTACTGTTAAAAAACTTGTATCTTAACGCCAAAAGAGTATGGAGCAAAATTACAATGATGGGTCTTTTCCAAGTTCAGAATCTTCTTCCAAAGGAAGACCTACACTTCCTTTCAGTCCTTGTGGTTTATGATTAATTGTGACATTTACATAACCCTTATGTTTGGTGTGCACCACAGGAAAAAAAGACAAAGAAAAGTGTGAATGCTAAGTAACTGTTGAAAGACTGCACCTGTGGTAAGAAGGGAAAGTAGTAGAAGTGCTCTGAAAAGAAATAGTCAGAAATACAAAAGAAGGTGCAGGCGTCAGAATTTATTAGTGGTTCCCAGTAGTTTAGTATTTATAACTTGATCTGCTGGAGTTTATGAGGCAAAAGAATAAAAATATGTGATACTACTTAAGGCTAAAAACAAAACAAGAGTGACACATTTTGACTTATAAGACTTAGAGGTCAATAATGCTAATGGGAGAAATACAATCCTGTAACAATGAATACATGTTCATTTATGTGTTTGACCTATAAAATTGACCTTGCTTTGAGAAACAGATTTGAGATTATTATCTACATATTGGCTTACATTCTCTACAATATAATTATTTGATGCTGGGAAGTGTAAAATTATCATCTAACTAGTCATTAAATCTAATGGATGTTAGATATTAAAAGACAAATTCATCTGACACTGACGTGTTACTGAGGAGGTAACTTTAAAAAACAGATACCATATTCATCCTCAGGGACACTTTAAAAAAGAAAAGTTTATTTTGAGACTTCTGATCAAGATGGCAGTGTAAGCAGACATGGCTCTCCTCTTCGCACAACCACATCAAAATCACAACTAGACTTCGGCCAAGATGGAGGCATAGGTAGACACACTGTGCCTCCTCTCACAACCGAAATTAAGGACAACAAAGATTTAGAAACAAGAAAACAACAGAACTGATAGAAAATTGAACTCTATGGAAGTCCAACAATCATTCATCCAGACTGGTAAGAAGGGTGGAGTCACGGCAGGAAAAAGTGGCAGCTGGCAGACCCCAGGCACACAGGTGGTGGCTAGCAGACCCTGGGCATGGGGTGGCAATGGTGCAGAGCCAGTGAGGCCGCACAAGGTGGCTGACTGACCAGGTGATCCCACATTCGCACACAGATAATCCAGGTGAAGGGGAAGTCATGGAAGGGACTGGAATCCAAGATAGAGCAGAGCAAGTACCATTGTTCCCTCTTGGACCCCACCTCCATATACAGCGTCACTATCCAGCAACTGGGCTGCCTGGCCCTGGGGGAATACCTAAGGCTCTGCCCCTCACCATGTAACAGCAGCTACCAGACCAAATAATAATAATAATAATAATAATAATAATAATAATAATAATAATAATAATAAAATAAAATGGCTCAAACAGGAGAACAAATGAAAGCCTCAGAGCCAATTCATCTAAGTGACCAAGAGATAACCAACGTATCAGATGCACAGTTCAAAGCACTGGTGATCAAGATGCTCACAGAATTGGTTGATTTTGCTCACAAACTAGATGAAAAAATGAAGGCTACAATAAGTGAAATGAAGGAAAACACACAGGGAACCAATAGTGATGGGAGGAAAACTGGGACTCAAATCAATGGAGTGGACCAGAAGGAAGGAAGAAACATCCAATCAGAAAAGAATGAAGAAACAAGAATTCAAAAAAATGAGGAGAGGCTTAGGAACCTCCAGGACATCTCTAAACGTCCCAACATCCGAATTATAGGGGTACCAGAAGGGGAAGAGGAAGAGCAACAAGTGGAAAATTTATTTGAACAAATAATACAGGAGAACATCCCCAATCTGGCAAAGGAAATAGACTTCCAGGAAGTCCAGGAAGCTCAGAGAGTCCCAAAGAAATTGGACCCAAGGAGGAACACACCAAGGCACATCATAATTACATTAGCCAAGATTCAAATGAAGGAGAGAATTCTAGAAGCAGCAAGGGATAAGTGGATAGTCACCTACAAAGGAGTTCCCGTGAGACTGTCAGTTGAGTTCTCAAAAGAAACCTTACAGGCAACAAGGGGCTGGAAGAAGCCATGAAAGTCAAGGATCTACATCCAAGATTACTCTATCCAGCGAAGCTGTCATTTAGAATGGAAGGGAAGATAAAGTGCTTCTCAGATAAGGTCAAGTTAAAGGAGTTCATCATCACCAAGCCCTTATTATATGAAATGTTAAAGGGAATTATCTAAGAAACAGAAGATAAAAAGTATGACAGTGAAAAGATAGCAAATCACAGATACTTACAACCACACCTAAAACAAAAGCAAACTAAGCAAACAGCTAGAACAGGAACAGAACCACAGAAATGAAGATCACATTGAGGCTTAGCAACAGGGGAGTGGAAGGAGGAGAGAGGGAGAAAAGGTACAGAGAATAAGTAGCATAGATGATGGGTAGAAAATAGACAGGGAGAGGGCAAGAATAGTGTGGAAAAAGTAGAAGCTAAAAAACTTATGACACATGGACATGAACTAAAGGTGGGGAATGTGGGTAGGAGGGGGTGTGCAGAGTGGAGGGGAATGATGGGGGAGAAATGGGACAAATGTAATAGCATAGTCAATAAAATATACTTTAAAAAATCACAACTAAAATGTAGAACAACTATCACCCAGGAACATCAGAAATCAAGATAAATGGAAGTCTGATGACTAAAGATTAAAGAAACCACATCCATCTAGACTGGTAGGAGGGGCAAAGATGCAGAATGGCCTGGTCCGACATCCACGTGAATAAAAATTTGGGAGGGATATGTCAAAAGAAAGGAGTCCCAGACCTATGCACGTCCCAGGACAAGATTCCAGTGCCAGGACGACAAGTCTCCACAACTTCTGGCTGCATAAATCAGCAGGGATTGAGTCAGGGGTAGAAACTGTTGGAGCTCCAAGCAGTTACTCTTCAAGAATCCACACACAGATTCCCCTACTCAGTCTCACTCTCTCTGATCTCCAACACTGGGAGAGCCGCTTGAAAAGCACCAGTGGTTCAAAGGGAAAAACTGAGGCATCTGGCATTAAGGTGAACAGAGACCATTGTCCCTTTCCTAAACCCTTCCTCCACAGAGCCAGTAAGCAGGTGCCATACTTAAGTCTTTATCACCTAGCTAACACTGTTTGATCTGCCTTAGACATCCTCAGAGGCTCTGCCCCACTTGATTTATAGCTCCACCCAAACTGCTTTTCCAGAAGAATGGTTGGTCTTAGCTCTTAAATCTTATCAAACAAGGAGGCTGGCCTCAGTGATCCTAGGCCAGGTACTAGCAGCAGCCAGTCTAGATTCATAGCTTGGCTTTGCCTGGGAATCTCCAAGCCCAGCACAAATAGCTGCCATCTCCAAGCCCAGCACAAATAGCTGCCATCTCAGATTGCTTTATAGCTCAGACAAGATGCCCCAGGAAAAACAAAGGTGGGGGTTGACCTTGACCTGCACTACCTGGGAAACCCTAGGGCTAGCACACCCAGTGGATAGCTATAGACCATATCAAAGCACCACCACCCTGCCCCTACAGAGTTGATCCTCCAGAGATAGTGGAGGTTGGTGGCCAGTGGTCACAGCCAGTCCTTGCAGCTGACTGGCCTGGGTAAATCCCTCCCATTGATTTACCAACAGCAATCAAGGATCAACTACAAGAGGAGGGTGTGCTAAGCCCACAGGAAAGGCGCACCTCAAGTATCCAGCTCAGCTGTGATAGGAGAGGCTGCGCCACTGAATCCTATAGAACACCTACTGCTTTAGAGCACACTACCAAAACACACAGTGAAAGCAACTTTGCCTAATACATGAATATAAACACAAGGAGGCTGCCAAAATGGGGAGACAAAGAAACATGGCTCAAATGAAAGAACAGATCAAATCTCCAGGAAAAGAGCTAAACAAAAATGAGATAAGCAATTTACTAGATGCAGAGTTCAAAACGCTGGTTATAAGGATGCTCCAGGAAATTAGTGAGGACCTCAGCAGCATAAACAAGACCCAGTCAGAAATGAAGGGTACAATAATTGAAATGCACAATTTACAGGGTAATAACAGTAGAGTGGATGAAGCTGAGAATCAAATCAGTGATTTCGTACATAAGGAAAGAAAAAACAACCATACAGAACAACAAGAAAATAAAGAATTCAAACAAATGAGGACAGTATAAGCAGCCTCTGGGACAACTCAAGATTTGCATCACAGGGGTGCCAGAAAGAGAAGAGAAAGAGCAAGAAATTGGAAAACTGTCTGAAAAAATAGTGAAAGAAAACTTCCCTAATTTTGTGAGGGAAATAGACATGGAAGTTCAGGAAGCCCAGAGAATCCCAATTATAATAGATGCAAAGAGGCCCACTCCAAGACACATCATAATTAAAAGGTCAAAAGTTAAAGAAAGACTCTTAAAAGCAGCACAAGAAAGTAAGTTAGTTACCAGATGGTTGCCCGGTGACAGCAGGGAGAGGAAGACTGGGTGAAGAGGTGAAGAGGTGAGGTGATTAAAAAGTACAAAGAGGTAGGTACAGAATAGCCATGGGATGTACAGTACAGTATAGGAAATGGAGTAGTCAAAGAACTTAAACACATGACCCATGGACGTGAACAATGGTGGGAGGATTGCTTAAGGGAGTTGGGGGCTCTGGGTAGAGGGTGGCAAAAGGGGAAAATTCAGGACAACTGTAATAAAGTAATCCATAAAATATAATTACAATTAGAAAATAGAGTTTGTTTTGAGTATTTTCCAATGAGGGATTCTAAAAATAAAAATTTTCACCCCTTCTCTTTATATAAAGAATGATCAAGTGCATGTGAAAAATAAGAATGGGGTGACTTCTAAATTTTGTGATCATTTCTAACTTCCCATTTAAAATTTTCAATTATATATTTTTATAATTAATACATTATATTAAAAGCACAGAAATATTTAAAGCAACATTTAAAGCTCATCACTTATTGATTATTTAAGTATATTTTAGTATCATATATGCTCCTGGAGTTACTACATCTGCTGTACCAATCTGGTAAGAATACTGTATACTGGTGGGTCACTGCACATCTCTTCCCAGACTCACACTCAGGGATGTCCTGATAGTCATGACTGAAGTTTCTACAACACAGACATTGTCAGTGTTATGAATCTGTGATTGATTTATTAAATGGTTATTGCCTCATTTTATATAATAATGAGGGAAATTTAGTAATGAAGTTAAAACTTAAAATGATGTTATGTTTTGTAGCTGCTACACTGCAAATAGCACCAAAAAATGAGGATGCTTCCTTCCAGTATTCAAAAAAACTATCAAATGATTACCAAAGAACTCACTCATTTCATTGACTAATGAGAGAAGGCTGAACATGCACATCTGCAGTGTTTCATTTTTGTCTTACTCTGAACAGAAACACAAAATATCAAACAGCATTCATGTCAGCCTGCCCTTGTTTGTCAGTGATGTGAGTAGCAACCCTCTTAAGTGGAATAGTGATTTACATTTATTCATAACCTGATTTTGAGAAACTAGGGTTCATAACAGAATTATAACATAGTAGATTTTGAAAGAAATAGAAATTCAATTTGAAGTTATGTTTATATAATTTTTGAGAAAGAACATTACATATTGTATTATTCATAATTTGTTTTATATGCCCTTTATATTAGCAAACTTTTACAATAAACTAATATATGGATATATACATATACTTTTTCCACCAGAAACATAATTTTTAAGCATTTATCAGCTGAAATAGTAAACCTTAATGACAGAGTGATTCCTGCCAACTTTGTCTTTTGCCTAAGTAAAAAAGGAGCTATTACGAAGTTCAAAATAGAGGAATAGCGAGATCTGAATAATAGTTTATAAGAATCACTCACTGTTATTGTATTGAGAATAAACTGAAGGTTATTACCTAATATCAGTTACCACTGATTTTTAGATAGATCCATAAGATTCAAGATATAGGAAACACTGCTTCAAAAATGTTTGTTGTAAGCTATGTCCATGTGATTAAATTCTGGTCAATGAGTTGTGGATATAAGTGATGGTGATACCATTCAGATTATGACTTTAAAAAAGAGAAGTAAATTATGTTTCTGTTTTACATATAAAGAAACTGACACAAGTGAGTTTAAATAACTTATAAAGTGTCAATCAGTAAATAACAAACATGTCTCAAACTCAGCTAACTTCTCTCTAAAACCCATGTTTGAAGCTGCTATATTATGGCACCTTACAGTGTGTGAAATTTTATTTTATACATATGTATATATATGTATATGCATGTGTGTGTATATGTGTGTGTGTGTGTGTGTGTGTGTATGATGTTGGTTTAAAATAAATTGAGGATTCAGATTTCCAGTCTATACTTTAAGCAGTCAACACAATTTGATTGGAAGACAAGATGGATGGGGTAGATGGACAGATGGATGACTTGTTTAATAGATCAGAGACTGCTGCAAGACAGGTAGACTCCTCTGTCTTGTGAGGTGCCCTATACTTCACACTGGCATACAATTTCAAGTAAAATAAACTTAAAATGTGTCATTGTGAGTGTGTAATTGCACACACACATAAATATAAATATACACATATGTATAAGGGTAGGTACATGTGTGTATCTATGTATTGGTGATATATTTTAAAGTTTCCAAAATATATATGCCTAAATGACTATTTTTAGTTTAGCCTACATTTAGTTTATGTCATTTTAATTCAGGACTGTTGAAACTGTTAACCTGTTTCAAATATATTATTGAAAATGAAAAATAACTTATTTTACTTTATTTCTGAAGCAATGTAAAAGCATGTTTAGAACTATTAAGTGATTTAAAAGCTACCAGAATGCATAGTTACTTTCTTTAAAAATGAAAAAAAAGAGGTAAATATGAATCTTGACTTTTTGAATGATAAAGATCTCTAAAGTTCAATTCTTTTACATTTACTTTCTGGAGGCTCAGCATAATCACTGCCAACAGTTTCAAAATATGAAATATTTCAAGCAATTTTATACAAAACCTGTCAATAATTTAATTTGTAGATAAGATGAAACCAGCAGAGCAGTAAAAATTGACAACATTTCTGTACGAAACACTATATTGTTATAAAATGCCAGAATCTAAGCCTCAAAAAGCATGTTAGAAGAAAGTTTTTAAATTATCATGACTATCATACTTTAATTTAATGTATACCTCTCTATTGCTGCAAATAATTTGAATGGGTAGATGTTACTTGACAAGCCTGTTTTAGCATCAAAACAGCAATGAAGAATAACTCATGTCAAAGAGAAAGTTATTGAAGGAATCCTCCTTTGTAAAACTTCAAATTGGATGAAGAAATTTGAGGAAAGAATTCAATATTTCTCTAAAGCAGTGAAACTCTTTCTATTAAGCCATCGAATAAGTAGAACACAGACACTGTGAAATATAGCTATGGTAAAATATGTGATTTCCTATGGAAGGTAGAAAGCAAGTTTTTCAAGACAGATGTTTTGATAGAGAGTTTAAGAAAGTTGCCTCTGGAGTCAGATCCCGCTAAAATTCTGGATTAGTCCTTTATCAGTGATTATAAAATGGGTAGATTGCTTAAAATCTCTAAGGTTCATTCAGGTAATTTTGTAAATTAAAACAAATTGCAAATATAATTTTAACAAGGTTTCCAACACATAGTAGGTTATCCCCGCAATACTAAATACTGACATTGGAACTAGGAAAATTTGATGTGGTAGAGTTCAAGTGTTCTTTTGGAGTTTACTAAGAAATAAGGAAGTTCTTCAAGTAATAGTTGAGGATCATAAAATACTAATATAAGGCACAATTTATTTCAAGACACCATATGAGTTTACATACAGAACTCCCTAAGGATTTAAAAGGCAATTGCCTTAGTAATCACTATAACTGAATCATAAAGTGTTCTTTCAGACATTTCTTACTAAATAGTCTGAATAAATGTAAATGACTATAAGACTCTTAGTTTAGTTCTACATACAAATGCAGGTAAAATGGAAAAAAATATTTATTAAAGTTGATTGAAATCAATTCATATTTCTGCATATTCTGTAGGGCTGAACTGACAGTTGGAAATGAGAGCCATGCATATTTATCCAGGGCAGTGTTTTAGATTTCATTAGAGTACTAGGGTTTTGGATGAAATAACTTGGAATGTACAGAAGTACATGAGGAAAATATTCAGTAATACTGTCCTTACAAGTCATTTCAATTTGAATGAACATATATCTTTTTAATAATTTTTCATATAACATTTGCCTTTGACTTTCCTTTTTAGAAAGTTATTACAAAAATATAATAAATGCAAAAAGCATTTTTATTTTTTACTTGTTTTTATCTAACAGTTATATATAGTCATGTAATATACATGTGTATATACACACACATGTGTATATACACATACACACACATGTAATTTGGGGAAATGACAAAAAAATAAATAAAACCAATAACAAGGTTTCATTCTAATGCAAGTAAAACAAAATAGCAACTTAAATAATGCATTCATTTATCTCACACAAAGAAGATGGATGTAGAAAATCAAGTATTAGTAAAGTGGATTAAGTTCTTTTTTTATTGTTGTTCAAGTACAGTTTTCTCCATTTATCCCCCAACACTCACCTCCATGTTACCCATCCTCACCTCCCACACTCAAACCCACCCCCTTTGGCTTTGTCTATGTGTCCTTTATCCATGGTCCTTGAGGACCCTCCTGCTAATTCCCCCCATCATCCCTCTTTCCTCTCTCCTCTGGTTACTATCACTTTGTTCTTTATTTCCGTGTCTCTAGTTCTATTTTGCTCCTTTATTTTGATACTTTGACCATTTTGTTGATTAGGCTCCACTGATAGGTGAAATCATATAGTATTTGTCTTACACTGCCTGGCTTGTTTCACTTAGCATAGTGTTCTCCAGTTGCACCCACGTTGTTCTGAAGGGTGGGAGCTCCTTCTTTTTTTCTGCTGCATAGTATACCATTGTGTAAATATATCATAGTTTTTATCCACTCTTTTACTGATAGGCACTTAGGTTGCTTCCAGTGATCAACTATTGTAAATTGTGCTGCTATGAACATTGGGGTGCACGGAGGACCAAAATTAGTGAGCTGGAAGACAAGGTAGAAAGAAATACCCAGGTAGAGCAGCAGCATGAAAAAAAGCCTCAAAAATAGGAAGATAGCTTAAGGGAACTGCATGACAACATGAAACACAACAACATTCAAATCATAGGAATACCAGAAGGAGAAGAAAAAGAGATAGGCATAGAAACCCTGTTTGAAAAATAATGACAGAAAACTTCTAGAACCTGGAGAGGGGGAAAATCATGCAAATTCAGGAAGCACAGAGGGTCCCAATCAAGATGAAGCCAAAGAGGCCCACTTTAAGACACAGCATAATTAAAATGCTAAATTTTAGGGACAAAGACTGAATCTTAAAAACAGCAAGGGGGAAATAAGAAGTAACATACAAAGGAGCTTGGATAAGGCTAGCTGCTGATTTCTCAACAGAACACTACAAGCCAGAAGGGAATGACACGAAATATTCCAAGTAATGAGAAGTGAAGGCCTGCAACCAAAACTACTCTACCCAGCAAGGCTCTCAATTAAAATGGGAGGAGAAATAAGGGGTTTCTCAGACAAAAGTAGACTGAAAGAATATACCTCCACCAAACCAGCACTGCAAGATATGGATTAAGCTCTTAGGATCCAGGTTCCTTCCTTTTCTTATTCTGCTGCCTTTTGCATGTGACAACAGTATGGTCTAAAGCTGGCCTCCAAGGATCAGATCTCTAATTCAGGCAAGAAGAAGTGGGAAAAGTAAGTGGAAGGAAAAATGTGTTCCTGCTGATTCCATCCATCTTTAAAGTGAGTACCTAGAGTCCCACCAAGCATTTCTACTTATAGTTTATCTTTTAGAACTGGGCCTTGACTACCCTAGTTCACAAGTAGGGTGAGGTTAATGCTTTAGTGTTTTACAATGTCATAATAAAGGAGGCCAAGGCAGACCCACACTGTGGGTGATTTTGGATGGTCAATCATCATGCCTGTCACAGTACATCTATAATTCAGATACTTCAAATTATGGAGGTATTTTATTATTTATATACCTTGAGAAGTGAAACAAACTATTTTGTATTAGTTTTGTCAATATTACTATAATTCATAGTTTGAATTATAACAAAAATTAAATAAAAGCAAGAAAGCAAAGACATTTCCTTGTATATTCTCATTTTCAGAGGCATTTATAAAAATAATCAACAGTTGTTCAATAAAATGATTGAAATATACAGTTTAAAAACTAAAAATACATTTTTCTTTATGATTTCAGTAATTCTATAAGCTAACTAAGAAGATTCTTGACTCTTATCATTAAAAACTTTAAAGGGTTCTTTATTTTCTTTGTTGTGGTTAAAAGCATGAAATATTTAATAATGTAGAAAATTTTAAACCATAAACCATTGTTTCCAATACAGTTTATAGCTCAAAGTTCCTACCTATGAAACTCTCCACCCAGTAATAATTTCCAAATCTCTTTCCCAATTTCTCAGAATAATTACCAAAGACTTTTTAATTCAAGGAGTTTCTCCATTAAATGAAACAAATTAAACAGGCTGAATTGTAGCTTGTTATAGACTCCAGACTTTCACAGGCTTCAGTATTAGAACTGTAAATTCAGAATTGCTGATAGGAAATTTTTACTAGAAAAGAAAGAAAGATCATTATCTTTGTTGTATTTAAATCACCATATTTTCTTACAAAGTGTGGTAGGCTGAAATATGGTCACTTCAAGAATGTCCATGCTCTTATCCCTGGAACCTGTGAATATATTACTTTGTATAATTTTATAGATGTGATTAAATTAAAGATCCTGTGATGATGATTTTATTCTTAATTATTCAGGCGTGCTTAGCCTAATTGTATGGGCTCTTATAAGAGAATGGTTGGAAAGTCAGTCAGAAAAGAAGATATGATGGTAAGAGATCCAGAAAGAGAGAAAATGCTATTCTGCTGGCTTTGAACATGGAGGAAGGGGCCACAGCCAAAGAATGCAGCTGATCTTTGGAAGCAAAACAACAAGGAAATGGGTTCCATAGTTAAGCATCCAGCAGAAATGCAGTACTGTTTTTAAGATTTATGACCTCCAAAATTCTAAGATTATAAACTTATGTTGTTTTAAGCCACTAAATCAGTGGTAATTTGTTACAGCAGTGATAAGGAACCAATATGCATAGTATTTGGAGACTTGTATAACTACAAAAATTAATTCGTGTGTGTGATATATCTTAGATCCCAGCATTTATTTCCTTTCCTCCCGAGTCTAGGTCACTTGTATGGTGAAACGCTTGAATGAAAGATTTCCTTTCTACTCCAGCACATGCCCCCTCTTCCAACATGACCTTATTTTCAAGTTGTGGCGCATCATTATCACTTCTTTTTAGGAAAAATGGAATCTTTTCCTAATTCTTATTTTTGTGTTCCCTCATAACTACCACAGGTACTTTCATCACTACTGCTACTGGACACAGTGAACAGGAAATATTATTCCATTTTTTATGGGCAAGTCCAATACAGGTTTATTGTATTCCACAGGTCAGTACACAATTATTAGGGTTACTAATTGACTTTAATTTTTTATGAGACTTTCAGAAACTTGCAGTGTACATTCAGTCTTCAAGAACTATACAATGATTTAACAACTGGCAGTATTTCAAAGGTCTTGAAAAAAACACTGCCTGGACAAAAATCATTTGTGAACTATGAAAAGTCTCATCAAGACTAGGTTTTACCCAGACTCTGACAATGAATTTCTATGTTGTAGAACAATCTCTTTGATAAAAACACATAGAAAGTAAAGGAACAATATTGTGTCTGTAAACTTTGAGTGAGGAGAGTGCTTTGGTGATTTTATTTGTGCTATTTTTCCCCTTTAAAACAAATTAAAATGTAACATAGGAACTATACCACTATAATTTAAGGTACTATACTGTATTAGTTCTGTTTATTGACAGAACATAAAAGTAGCAAAAATAATATTACTTTAAAGTTTATTCTATAAAATTACTTAAATTTCTGCTACCTTCTACCAATAATTTTTATTATTTATGCTCAAAAGCTTCTGTTTATTACTAAGAGACTTCAGCAGTGGTTCTACACAACAAAAAGTTTTCTTCAAGACAAGAGCTATCTACATTGAGTGGTAATTCAGACAATCCTGCAGACCTTTGGAATTACTACTCTTGTTAAGATGTGTTTTTCATAGCTCAGTGACTATGAAAAACCTGTTTGTAAAAGACTAATTTCTTAAGCATTTAGAAAAAAGTACCCAAATTGTTCAGTTAAGAAATTATTCATATATCCTAGATCTCCATTTTTGTTCTAATATTAAATTTGATACTTAATTTCACTTGCTATTTCATTGCGAAATAAAATTTAATTTTATTTAGGAAACATTTTAATATTATAGCATGGTACTGGATCAATAAATCATGTATTTATTTCAATAGGATGTATATATATAATTTTATATTTTTATTTATTGTTGTTCAGTTACAGTTGTCCAGTCTTTTCCCCCCTTTCTCTCCCTTACGCTGTCTTCCCCCACTCCCACAGTCAATCACCCCCTGCTCATGCCCATGAGTCCTCTATTCCTGTTCCTTTGCTTGCCCTTTCCCTTTTCCCCTCATTATCCCCCATTGATTGCATATATTTTATGTATATATATAAATGTATGTGTATATGTGTATGAAGTTGTATATATTTACATGTTAATATGCATATGAGTGTCATTGGCACTTTGTAATGTCTGTCTAAAGGCCATTTATTTATATAAACAAACTTACAAATTTAGAAATACATTATTTACATTAACCGTGTCTATTAAAATATGTATCAATAATATCTAAACATTGTGATATAATTAATAATTACAGCTATAAAGTTAAATTAGATAATAATTGCTGGGGGCCCTGGCCTGGGTGCCAGATGTGGGGGGGCTCCACCTGCAGAGCCTCATCCCTCCGTCACGGATGAAAGTAAAAACTATCTAGACATCTTGTGCTTGGGGAGGAAAGGGGTCAAACTCTCAGAGGAGAATAACCCAGAGCCCCTTCCTCACTAGGCTTTTGTTGGGTTCCAATACACCGGAATACAAGTTTAACATGTCAAAGAAATCTGAGGGCTTAATCGGAGCCAGTGTTTGTCAGGAAGGGGGGTTGCCAGACTTTGGGAGACATGCTCATTTCCTCCTGGGACACTTGTCACCTCAGGAAGAGCACTCTTAGCAAAGCAGGTTTCACAGGACTTTAGGAATTCTTTCTTATGCCAATCACCCAAGGAGCCGTTCTGGCCAGGACAGGGCTGCACCGCTCACCCCCACAGTTTCAGGCTTTAAGCCGATTAGGAAGCAGGAGACATCTCCCAGATGGAAATGAGGACTCGGGCTATGTCAGAATAGCCGGGGGGCGAGGGTCCATCACATCCTCTTTGCTGCAGCCCCCCGAGTCCTTCCATGAGGTCTCCCAAGTGGTCGCGTCTGGCTTAGGTTGCCCCTCCCATGAGGAGTCTTACCCGTCATTGACTGCCAACCAAGCTATGGGGCCAGAGATGGGTAATGCAGAAGCAGTGCTCCTGCCAGGGAGATAAGCTTTGTCTCCTTAATAGGTCACATCCTTGTGACAGAACAGACCCAGATGAAGTGGGTCCCTTGGGCTCTTAAACAGCCCACCATGGGGTGAGGGTTACAACTCCTGAAACCAGGCTGAACGGTCCGCAACAAATAATTACTAAGTATTCTTTCAACTACTCATTCAGTAATTAGATATTATAGAATTCAATTTTTCTACATTTGTGATGGCCAGAATTACTTTAGCAATTCATTACAAGCCCAGTCAACTCTCAGTAGAAAAAATAGATTCTTCGCCTTTTTTGATGTGAAGCAGCCAGAAATTATTTGCACTTTTTCCATCCCTTAGAGAGGTAAACTAAATCAGGCATATATAGTTATGATTTAAACCAGGATAAAGGGGTAATAGAGTTTATATTAGCAATGGCACAGATACAAGTATGTACATCTGGTCATGAAAAAAGAAAATACTCTTGAAAATATACAGGTGGAAAAAAATGATAGTTTCTTCAACTTCATTCTTTTTGTAATTTGAAAATCTGTTTATTTATATCAGTACATTTAATATTCAACAAGAGCCCTGTGAAGTATATGTCACTGTCCGACTTAATGGAAAAGTTATGTGCATTTTCCATTTTGTTAAGATTTTTAGATATTAATTATTTTAGATGATTTTTATTATAGATGTGTATATAAAAGTTTTAGTTCTATCAGAAAAATATTTCAAATAAATTCAATATCAAATATAGTAATATTATAATTGTCTTTCATACATATTGCCAGATTATTTTCCAAAATAACTACAATTATTTACAGCATCCTTTCCTGTGTTTAAATGTGCTGGCTTCATCACATTCTCATCAGCATTGCATACTACATAATTTATAATGGATTTTGAAATATAGAGTTATATTATAAACCTTTGTTTTAATTTTCTTGATTATTACTGCACATTTAATTTTATATATACACATATTTATGGTATGTTTTGTCAGATTATACCTGTACAAATTTATTTATTTTTTATTCATTATAGATATTAACTTTCCCATATTTAATGTTAACATATTTGTTATAGTTGTTTCTGTTAATTTTATTTTTCTTTCTGCAAAAAAAACAAAGGTTTTATTTGAAGCAGTTAATAGTTTTTATGTAGTTCATTTAATTTCAGCAAGAGTTAAATTATTATCAAATTTTAAATAGTTTTCTGTGTAGTTCATTTAATTTTGAGTTAGAATGTTATCAAGTGTTTAGTATTTCACCAATGTGACGATTATTTTATTTTATTTTTATAATTAATCTGTTAGTCTGCTTAGACTTGTTTATATTTTATTATGTTTTGTATTATGCAATACATGATCTAATATATCATTCATATTTACACTTTTCCAGATCAAGATACATTATGTGAAACTACGCAAAGTCTTTCTTCTCCCTTCTTTTTCTTTCTCCTCCCTCTCCTCCTCATCCTTGTTCTCCTTCTCCCCCATCCCCTCCTCTTCCTCCTGCTTGCTCCTCCTCCTGGTTCTCCTTCTTCTTCTTCACTTCATTTAATTATGCTGGCTTCAAATTTTAATACTTTTCATGGCTATAACACCCTCTCCTTGTCTTACTTAAAGTGGTCCTGGTTCTGATTCTTTTTAACCATTCAAAAAATGTTGGGCCTAATCAAAGAGGCAAAAATCTTTAAAAAATGGAATGGGCTGTTTTACTTTCTCTTCTGCTGATACTATCAGGTAGATTTATTAATTCATGGGTCATTGAGTATTGTCTGTTGACAGAAGCCTGTGTTCTCTCAGCTCAGTAGGGTATAGGGTAGCTAATAAGGTGATAAATGGCTGGAAGAAAAGAATGTTATAAAAATCTGAGTTGAAAAAGGCTCATATTTTAATTAGAAATCAGACTATTGATATACTGATTTAGACATGTTTAAGAAAAATGATTTTCAATTATTTTTAAATGATCTCAGAATTTTAAGAAATTGGATATTGTTCAGTTAACAATCTTCACTCTCTGAATGACAATTAAAAATGAAAAGGCAAGCCACAGAACAGGAGAAAATATAAGAAATGATAAACTGACAGTGCACTTTATTGAAGTATCTATAAGGCTTTTCATGTGGCTCAATAATAAGAAAACAAGCAACCAAACTTGAAAATAGACAAAATGTTTAGCAGCTACCTCATAAAACTGTGTGTGTGTGTGTGTGTGTGTGTGTGTGTGTAAATTGTCCAATAAGCACATGATAAAATGCCCAACATCGTTAGTCATCAGATAAATGCAGAACGCAGACTAAAAGTGAGATACCATTACACAACTATGAGAATGGACTAAAGTAAGTGGATGACAATAAAAGGCATTGAGAATATAAAGCATGTAGATATCTCATACCCAGTTGGTGGCAATATAAAATAGTATAATAATTTCAGAAACTTATTTAGCATTATCTTAAAATGTTATACATATACCTATCATACAGTCCAGCCTTTTGACACTTAGGTATTTATCTAGGAGTAATAAAAACTTACCTTAATTCAAAGACATGTAAATAAATGTACATAGCTGCTGTAATCATAATAGCTCAAAGATGTAAACAAATAAAATGTACACTAATAAGATAACTTAGTTGAAATTTATCGCATCTGTATAAAATTAATAAAATACATTCTGAAATACATTTTAGCTTGTTGTGAATGAAAATGAAGTGAAAGCCAATTTCAAGACATATCCTAGCAAATGCAAGGAAAAAGATAAATAATTTTTAATGAGTTTCTCTTTTTAAAAATATTTTATAGTATAATACTAGCAATACATGTCTAATAGTTTTCCTACCTATATTCAGACCACATGCATGCCAAAATCAGTGCAAACTTTTCTAAATAATTTTGGGTCACTGTTTGCATGATTCAGTACATGGACTTTGTTTAATCATATATCCCAACTTACAATTATGCAAAAGTTTATAAAAAGTTAGTTCACATGGACATACTATCTGTGCCCAAGCTACAGAGTTTAAATGACTGACATGTCAATTTTCCTATGTCTAAATAACTTGTTTTTATGCACAGTGAGGTTCCTATTAAATCTTTTTCCTAAAAGAAGTTAGATTTCAGGACAACAATTTCCTGCTGCTTTTTTGGATCACTCACATTCTCCTGCCATTATATTTGAAACTGCATCATTACTATTTCAAAACATAAAATCATGATGTGTGATGCTTTGAGGTAGAAGCACTGCAAATGAAAGTTTAAAGTCATAACACTTCCTTATCTTTGCCTTCAGTTTGGGGATCAAATATATCTTTCTCTTTTCCCCTCCATTTGTGTGTGCCTATAAAAGACCTCTGCAGTTTTGGTTTCAATCTTTATTTTTTCAAATATAATTGGAAATACTATATTTTCCTTTTTATTTTATTTCTATGCTATCTTACTACTGTAAAAATTCTGGGTTAAATTTTAGGCTTGGCATAGAATTTTTTTCACAGACGACAGAATAAAATAAGTGTTTTACATGACAAATAGTCAGCGATTTCTCCATAACTTTCCTGAGAGGAAGGAGCATTTCCATAAACGGAGAAATACTAGGAAAAATTTCAGTGAAGACCCTATCAGAAAATAAAGTTTATACCTATAATAAACCACCTTCAGTTTCCCAATGCCAAAAAATGTTGTGACAAAAATTGGAAGGAATATTAAACAAGTGCTCCAGAGTATAATAATTTTTCCTCTATATGCAGTACTAAAATCTTACTATTATTCAAAGTTGTATTCTATGTTTTCCTTTTATAAAAGATAATGCAATCTAAACTTTTTAAAAGTCAAAGAAGCAAGATTGTATCTCTACAAATATTAAAACAGAACAAAAATATAATTACTATTTTATTGTCACAAAATCTTTTACAATAAATTATTTGTTTTTAATTTTCCATGTAACAAATTAGTAGAAATATAACTTTCTAATCTCTCAGTTTTTTTAGTGAACAATAGCTAACATATGTTGAGTGCTTCCTCTAGAAACATAATTTTAATTAGCAATTAATACTAACTAATGTTTTAAGAATCTAATAGTGAATCAGTTTTATGAAATTAATAAATTAAATTGGGACATGAGTTAAGGACTGAATTACTTTCAATTACAATATTGCAATCTAAATCAATCCTGAGTCAGATACTCCACATTGCTATTACTAATATTACTGATAGATGTAAAAATTGCACACTTGGACTAGGACAAATCGGACTGATGTTATCTTGAGGTTTTCATTTAATTTGACCTGATTTATTTGGAGTGGTGTCATTGTTGGTTTTTTTAAATTAATCATATAGGTTGTCTATAAATAAAATGCATTTAAACTCATTTGAGAGAATGTCTCTTAGTTTAATACTTAGTTAATTCTATCCTGAATAGTGTACCTAGAGAAGCTAGAGCCTGGTCCAAGACCACTACAAGAAAGCATAAAAGACTGTCTTCAGATATCTTTTACAGTGAAAACTACTTCTGCTGGAATATAAAAAACAAGGATCAAAAGTCTTAATTCCAAGTTGAAGTGAGGGAAAGACCATGCTCACAGCAGAGCCCACATTCAAGTGGATTCCTTTCACATTTCTTCACCTACAAATGGAGGTAGTTAACTCTGGAAGAGATTACCAAAAGAATAAAAAGAGACTAACCCACAAAGTGCCCATCAGTAGATGAGTGGATCAAAAAGCTGTGGTGTATTTGCACAATGTAATACTACACTGCCATAAAAAGAAGGAAACCTTACCTTTTGTGACAGCATGAATGGAACTGGAGAGTACGATGCTACATGAAATAAAGATAAAGACAGTTACATAAAGACAAACATTATAGGATCTTACTTATATGTGGAATATAATGAACAAAATAAACTGATGAACAAATAGAAACAGAGGCATGGATACATGGAACAGACCAACAGATGTTGGAAGAGAGTGGGAAGGTAGCACTGGATGGAAGAAGGTGAAAGGATTAGTCAAAAGACATACATGCATGACCTGCTGACACAGACAACAGTGTGGTGATGGCCAAAGGTAAGAGGGAGCGAGGTCTGGGTGGAAGTGGGCGAAGGGCAGGGGGGTGGCAGATGGAACATCTGTAATAGTGTCAATGATAAAAAATAAAGTTAAAAAAGAAAGAGACCCATACAGTTCAATGTAAAATTAAGTTATATAATATCACAGAGCTTGTGAGTAAAAGGGTAAAATTAAAATCCTCATCTATTGACTCCAGAACTAAAGACCTTCTGGTTGACAATTTTACATGCAAGACTTCATTTGTCTTTAGAAATAGCATCTACACTAATGAAGGTGTTATTTTGTTCTTCATTTTTACCAATGAGGGCTTCATTTCTCAGGTCATAGCCTACTCTTGCAACTAAAACAATGTAACAATAAAAACAACGACATACCCCATATCACTATTTATTAAACTCTGATAAATGCTTTGAAGAAATTAATTTATTTGATACTAAAAGCTATCTTGTTATTTCCAATTCAAATGAAAGATAGCTAAGATTCAGAGGTGAAAGTCCCAGAACAATGTTACTCCAGAGAACTTGTTAGAACTGCGATGCAAATTAAGTTTATGTTATGCAAACCCCAAACAAATTTTCGATCTCTAAGGCTTAATTGCCTCAGGTAGTGTGACCTACTGAAATGATATTTTCTACATTCTCCTTCACACTTGCTTAGATGTGACTCCCTTCTCAGTCTAATGATGCATGTTTTTATCTCTGTAATCACAGTGTATCCAGATACACCAGAAATTCTGTTTACAAGAGGCCATATAATATAGCTGTGAGAAGATAGGTCAAGTCATCAGGAAACTAGAACTGGGGTCAAATCCCATCTTCCCCACTAGCTTATTATTTGCTAGAGGTGGTATTCACGGGCTTCTCCACATCCCAGTTTCCTCATTTGCAAAAGGGAATCATAATAGTTCATCTAACTCCGGGTTTGCCCTTTAACTAAAATAAAACACACACAATTTAAGGATAGTGCCTGGGGTCTGGTAAGATTTGAAGCATGATTTTCTCTTTCCCTCTGCCCCACTATTATTTATCTCCCGCATGCATTTCTCACTTTCTTCCAAGGACAATATCATCCAGACCTTTGAGCTAAAAAAATTAGAATGTCCTAAGAAAGTTTGGAGTCATACGGATTGTTTGTGTGGGTCCTGGACACACATATTTCTTAGGAGAGTCAAACTTGTGCATGTGCTGTGTATATGCACGTGTGTGTTATTGCTGCTTTCCAAGATACAGGCTGATTATATTGATTTTATTTTACCTATAGTAACAGTCACCATTTACCAAGTCTTTGCAATTTGCCAATTCCTGTGCAGAAAGCTTTTTCTTCAGTCTTGGATATTATCCCACCAAAAAATTTGAGGAGCATGTGAAATTATTATTTCCTCTTTTCAAATGAAGAAACTGAATCTTAGGAACATTAAATAGCTTTTTTCAAGGTCTTATAGGTAGAGTGTGGTAGAGTCTAGATTCAAACTGAGATTCTCTGAGCCTCCATTTTTAACCACTGCAAGCTCTATCTGTTAAACATTCTTATTTATATGTCACATTCCATAGAATTTTAGATTTATAATCTTGGGGTAGTTCTATTTCTTTTAATATTATTTTCTTAAGGTGTTAGCAATCAAATTCTCTGGCAGGGTAGAGAGGGAGAGGAGAGCTCTGCTCAGACACTGCACGTGATGCAGGGAAGACCATTTTACCTGTGAGAAAGTTCGGAACACTTTTAGGTGTTTATCGCCATTTCCTGACCTATAAAAGAAGAGTGACTAATTAAATTAATCACAAGTTTTACTGTTGTCCAATTTGTTTGCCGCCACTTAGAATTATCCTATTTTAATCAGAAATACCATTACTAACTCAATATTTATTTTTTTAATTTTTATTTTAATTGTTGTTCAAGTACAGTTTTCTGCCTTTTACTCCCATACTCCCATCCCAGCCCTCCCCACCTCCCTCCCATTTCCACCCCCCTTGTTTTGTTTTTTTTTTTTGTCCGTGTGTCCTTTATTTTAAAATAGTACCCTCCTGCTTGGCTAATTGTAACTATTTGATTTAATAAAGAAATTCAGTACAGGCCATTTATTTCTTGGAACTTAAAAACATAATTAATATAAATGTGGCTAAATAAAAATTATTAAAGACACATTAAATGTCCTGACTGGTGTGGCTGTTTCTTGAACATCGTCCCACAAAGTGAAAGGTTGCCTGTTCAATTCTAGGTCAGGGCCCATGCCTGGTTTGAAGGCCTGGTCCCCCTGGTTGAAGCACAAAAGGCAAACAATTGATATTTCTCTCCCTCTCTTTCTCCCTACCCTTCTCTCTAAGAACAAATACAATCTTTGTAAAAGATAATGTATTCTATTCATCTGTCAGTTGACATTTGCATGGGTCATATAGCTGCACTAATATTGCCATTTTAATGTTTTTCTCCGATTTTACATATATATTTTAGAAATTGAGTTCATAACATTTATATGGCAACTTCGATAAATGTTAAAAATTTCAAAATGTTTTTTTGTTTGCAAGAGAAGTAGTCATTATTTTACTTTACTAAAATAAATGTTAAATGAAAAGCACCATTTAAATAAAAGCATCACCTGTATGAAGCAAATTTCACTGATGTGATAGGTTACCTACAGGCATTCAATTCTGTGTATGAATATGGAAGATGAGATAATCTATTCAAAGGTGCATATTTGGAAAATGGTCCAAGTAAGATGTTTACAAGTTAAACGTTTGGCAAAATTTCTTGGATAAATAGAAAAAGTCATTTTGAAAATTTGGTTTGGTGGATTTTAACAGCTGTACTATAAACTATATTTGCAGTTTGAACAACCTCCAACGCCACTATAGAAAGATTTTAACCTGCTTAATCTGCCACCCCTCAGTGCTTGCAAATAAGACACACCTGTAAATTTATAAGCTGGTGGAGAAATTTCTTCAATTATTACTTGACTCCACAGTCATTGTTATGTGTAACTGACTCAAAAGTTAAATATGATCCATAATTCTGTGAAAAATAACTGAAAAAAAACATGAAACACCAATTCTTGAGTGAGTCTAAATACCAAAAATATTTGCAGATGAACAAATGTATTAAAAAGCTAATCTTTTCAGATTAATTAATATCTATGGTAGTTTAAAAAATGTGAAAGCATGTATTATTTGGAATAAATTTTATCTAAATGCAAATAGTATATATTTCAATAGTTTTCTATCAGAGTTATAACTTCTGAAAAAGTAAGGTTTGTAATGTACTTTTTTTATTGGAAATTCAAAATCATTTTTCTAGAAAGAACCTAGTAAGTTACATTCAGAAGTGTGAAAGTCAATATAAATATAAATAATTTTAAAAATATAACACTAATAACATTTCAAATATGTCAAAAATAAAATTATAAAAATTATAAAACATCTATTGGATTACTCACTGGAATAGGAAAACAAAAAGTGTTAGACCTTTATTTCATAATTTGGCTAATTTCACATTTTTAAGTATCTTAATACATTAAATTATACTATTATAGCCTCCTTTCCCCCTTTTCATTCCATTTGAGGTCATCTTTCTCTTTCAAAAAACCTTGCCGTATACATATATCAGACTGTGTACCTATTAAAAATGTTTTCAAGAAGAAAAATACTGTGGCCATTTTCAACATTGAGTTTTCCTATGTCTTGAGGTATATCTGTATTACAGTGAATAATTAGTGTGGGACAATGCATTAAAACTACTTGTGAATATGCAAACAATATAAGTACCAAGAAAATTCAGTAGTTTTTTTACAAATAAATAAATCATAACAAATCAATTAATTATAAAATAGGTGGAGATTTTTTGAACCAGATATTAACCACCAGTATGAAGTTATCTACTCACTGATGAATTTACATTTGTATCTGGTTGCCACACATCTAATGTTCAAGGAAATGGTTTTCCCTTCTGATTTGAACTATCTAAAATTTAAAATTCAGTAATACCATGAATATTTTCTTAGACCTTTATTTATCCTTGTATTGTTTCCTTAGATTAATTTAGAAGTAAAATTGAAATTAAAAAATACACCAAAAAGCTCTACTGCATTTTTATACATAATCAATAGTATAAAGTGAGAGCATTTTAAAACACTCATGTGCTTTATTATAAAAAATGTCAAACTAGAACATGCTTTATAACAACAATGGCTTTCATTTTACCATGACAACCAGCATTATCCCTTTAATTATTTTATAAATAATGTTTTTAAAACTGCTATTTGATGAACTTCAGTGTGTTAAGTGTTTTCACGTAAAATATTACTTCATTTATGTTATAGCAATGTTATAGTAATATTTTTATTAGGGATTACTATTTTTGTTTAATAGATGGGAAATATCAGGATGGAAAAAAATTAAGAGATTGCTCCATTTTGTTCCAATATGAGAAACAAAATCTGGTACTGAAATCCTGAAATTTCCACCTCATTTTTTTGGTCTGTTTTATTGTGTCACCGGAGGATGGTAGAGTATATAACTCCAAAATGTGCCTCTTTGGCCTCAGAATAATTTTACTCTAAGACACTTGAACCACAGCAGGTACAAGAAGAAAGCTCTGATCTCATCTCTTCTTCCTGAGAGCAGGAGACAAAACTTCCATATTAAAGATGTCCTTCCTCTACCAGGTGGAAAGATATATTCTTACCACAAGCAATAGGATGTCAAGGCTGAGATAATTTTGCATAAATATCATCAAAATGACTTTCACTTTCCTTTAGTTCCCCCATATGTTTTAGTCACTTTTCCACAATTGTCTTTTATTGTACAACTCAATATGTAAGTACTTAGGTTTGCCACTTCTTTGGGTCTTCACCTCCTTATGAAGTCTCCCATGTAATGTAAAACTTGTTAAATAAATTTTTATACTTTTCTCTTGTTACTCTCTCATTTGTTACAGAGCCCCCACCAAGATCTAATATAAGTACAAATTTGTTTCCCCCTACCCTATCCTAGAACATCTTTTTAAGGATGCTTATTCAATTGATTATTCTCCAGATCAGATCTCTTTAGAAAAGCAATAAAAACATAAACGATAATTATATTGAGTTAGAAGCACCTTTGTATATGAAAAAAGGATTTGAATGATTTAAAGCTAATAAATTACAAAAGGGAAAAATAAGCACAAGCACATGCAGTTCCACTGGTGCCATTAAGGACCATACTCACCATCTGACATCAGTCACATATGCATGTGGCTCATGTAGATGAATAAAGTGACAGCACACATACAAATCATGCCCCTGTGACACCAAGTCCCATGGATGCAATCATTCCTTAAAGAAAGAAATAATTTTAGTTAAGGAAAGCAGAAAGCAATGACTGGCAGAAAGAAAAAGAAAGAAACCCAAACATTTGTCACAACTCAAAGCTCTCAGCTTGTGTAGGGACTTCAGTTTGAGCTTGATGCTGACTCTGGTGCCCTTCCAAGGGATAAGCCAAACATTAGAGATGTTATATTTTTGACATTTCATTGGCCACCAATCTTTCCTTTTTTCTCTTTTCAGTACAGCCAAGTAAATGTTACAGATCTCACAATTCCTTTCAAAAAGGTCAGAGGTGGTGTTAGAGCAGCAGTTAGATAATTAACAAGAGAGGAGGAAACAAACGCAACCATTGACCTGTGGGTAGCAGGCATCTTTCTACCAGATTGTGGGGTAGGAAGAAAAACCGTAAGGGAGAACTCCTTTTACAGACTGCACGGAAAGTAGAAGCCAAAATGGTGATATTAAGGTGAAGGGCAAAACCTGAAAAATCTGGGGAAAAAGATCAGATATGGTAACAGCACAGTCCCAGAATATCTAGGAAAGGGATTGGATAGTTTGAAAGAAAGCCTGCTCTTTCCCAAACCCAAGGAGATATATGAAAGTTAGACAAGGAACCTCTATGCTAGCCCTCCTTGGGGCATGCCCATGCTCTTCCTTTTCTGTGGCTCCTACTTTTTGCTCTCTTTCCCCTGAAACTCTAAGGGTCCCCGTGAGGCTTGCAGCCAGGGGAGCAGTAAGCAGTGCCGGAGTCTCTCCTTTTGCTTCTGTAGGGTTCTTTCCTGAGTCCAAGCAGCCACTGTTCTAGAGCCGTCCCACCCTGTCTCTCCTTAAGTGTACTGTCACTTTTCATTCTAATAAATCTTGGTGCTATCACTTAAAACTCCTCCATGTCAATGTAAATGGCAGTATTTCATCTTTTTCTTATGGCTGAGTAGTATTCCACTCTATATATGTATGACATATTCTTTATCCAGTGCTCTATGAGGGACCCTTTAGTTTCCATGTCATAGCCACCAAGAATAATGCTTTGATAATCATAGGGGTGCATATATCTTTGTGAATAAATGTTTTCAAAATTTTCAAATAGATGGTCAGGAGAGAGATTGCTGGGTCATATGGTAACTCTATTCTTAATTTTTGAGGAGCCTACAAACTGTTTTTCATAGTAACTGTACCTGTTTACATTCCCACCATCAATAAATAAGGGTTTCTTTTTCTCCACAGTCTCTCCAATACTTGTTAGTCCTTGTCTTATTGATAGTAGCCACTCTAACAGGTATGAGGTGGTATCTCATTACAGTTTTTATTTGCTGTTACACTAACAACTAGTGTAGTTGAGAATCTTTTCATAAATACATGAAAACATAAAAGGTTTTTGACATTCATTTCAAGACAACTGATTAGCTTATTTGGCTCCTTTATGACATGATTTTTCACCTGCAACTTCATCGTAGGCTTACCTGGTGGTGCCATGGAATGCTCATGTAACTTCGGCTTCCACAGGTTTGAGATACATAGGCATATCATGTTGAGTTCAGTGAGAGCTACAGAGAATGTGCAACTTTTTTTTTTCCCCTTAGATATTCACCAGTGAGTGTGTAAATCATATCAGTCAGAGACTAAAAGCCTGCTTGGGCCACTTCTGATTATTAATGTTCCCTGGTAATCTAAAAGGAAATGAACAGTGTGAAAATAGAGTTACAAAATTTTTAATATTTTTACACTTAAGTAGTTCAACCATAAAACACACAAAATACAATGACTTAAATGTAACCACATTACACATGAGTTTCTTCTTGAATGTGAGGCTCAGGCAAAATGGTCTTTTCTGGTATTTCTATTAAATTAGCCTTGATAAAATTTCTAAAATATTTTGGGGTGTGGAGAACATAAAGTGTAGTTCCAACCACCTCTAACATCATTATTAAAATAGTATTTTAAAATAGAGAAAATTAGTTAAATATTATAATATAGTTATTTTAAGGCTTTATAGCATACATTATGATTTCATGAAACCATTTGATTTGTTCAAACTTTATTTCTCTTGTGAATGTTTCTCATTTTTCTGTCTTTCATATACATATAAACAAATATAGATATTATATCATATATAGTATCTTTGTTATAAAATATAGGTATAAATATAAGACATACTAATATTTGTACTAAGAATGTATGCTTACTATGCTTTTAGCTTAGTATGGCAACGTAAGTTTTCTAAAATAAAAATCATGCATTTACATGGCAAGTCAGTTTGAAGCACACTTAACTGTGATTATCTGAGTCTCAACCAAGCCCACATTTTCATCATAGTGAGCCTGGCTTGAAAGCAGAGAACATCTTACAGCTCTTCTTTGATATTTGAACTAAAACATTTTTCAAAACACTTGGGTAATAAACTTAGTATGAAGACAGAAAATAAAAAGGTGTTTCTAATGCAATTGCCTTCTACCAAAATCTATGGTAAGAAACTGAACTAATTTATTGAACTAAGAAATTGAGAAATTTAAATTAGTTCAATTAAGAAACTGAACTAATCCATCCAACAGCTAGTATTTTGAAATCAGAGTTTTCCACACTATTACATTTTTGATGTAATTCGACATAGTTATTAGCACAAATGTTATACCAAGTATACTCTGCAAGAACAGGCAACACCAATTATTAATATCATTGATTGGAATACGACAAAGGTGTACATAGCTGTACCTTACAAAGATAAATTAAGATTGCTCATTAGAAAAATGTTATATATTTAGAAAATATTTTAAGTATCTAGTAATTCTAGAGTCAAGACCCCATAAATCCTAATGTGACTAAAAAGAACAAAAAGTACCCCCTTTGAAGGTTAGGATTTCAACCTATGAATTCTGAGGGAACAGAAACAGACCATAGAAGATACTATTTTTATATATTTTTCAGGTCAATAAATTAGGGTTTTGCAAGATTAGACAAGAAGCACAACAATTACACAGCTAGTATGTGCTTTTTTAACATACTTGCTACCGTGTCTGTCCTTATATATCTAAAAGTTCTCCATGATGTTTAGGCATAAGGATGTAACTCAAGGATGATTGATGCCTTTAAAAATTTTGCATACATTAAGGTTTTATTTAAAATTATTATTAAGCAATATATGAGGTCTGTCCAGAAAATGTCCAGCCATTGTCAATATAATAAAAACAGTTTGTGCAACACCGATGTAACATGGCAGCCAAGGAAGATGGACTGGAATGCACACGAGTGAACAATGACGACTTCATTGTACTAGTTATGGATGTGGTAGACACTGTGAGTGAGCATGTATACTCTGTGGCTGTAGCATTCAAAATGAGAGCAAATAAAGCAATGAATCTACATCAGATTTTGTGTTAAGCTTGAACATTCCTCCGTGGAAAATATTCACATGATTCATAAGGTCATGGCTATGGGTAACTGCTGATCAGTAGCATCAGCATTGTTACAACAACCTGCCAGCTCATGCTTCATGTCTCCTGCAGAGTTTTTTGGTGAAACATCAAATCACCCAGGTGACTCAGTTCCCCGATAGCCCAGATTTGGCATCCTGTGACTTCTGGCTTTTCCTCAAACTAAAATCACCTTTGAAAGGAAAGAGATTTCAGACCATTGATGAGATTCAGGAAAATACAATGGGGCAGTTGATGGGGATTGGGAGAACTGTGTGAGGTCCCAGGATGCCTACTTTGAAGGGAACTGAGGTATCATTGCCCTATGTACAATGTTTCTTTTATCTTGTATCTTCTTCAATAAATGTCTCTCTTTTTCATATTACGTGGCTGGATACCTTCTGGATAGACCTTGTATGTTAGGTATAAAATTAGTACACTGATAGGAAAAAATTAGACGTTCCTTCATCCATTCTCTGACTTTAATAGCACAATTCTACCTCTCAGATCTAATTTTAAAGCAACTTACTTTACCTTATATTTGACATAATTTCAACTGCTCTTATTGTTTTGCATAACTTATTAGATGAACTGATTTTCTTTGTTATGATCTAATTTTAATTTTTTGATTATCCTATTCTATCAATTTTATGCTTTACCTGTACGTCACACTGTCCAATGCAAACTTGTTCATTTTTTATTTCCATCCACTATGCAAAAGTCTTGAACATCTCTCTGATTCACCAATGTAGCTCAAAAGCTCGCTTCAGAAACAAGCACGGTGTCCAATAGAATATCAGCCAAACATAATCAGCCAATGCAGAAATGTGCTCGCCACTGACCCAATCATTATGGCAAGGGTTTGGTATCAATGCCACCTGCAACTGGAGGAGAAGTCAACTTTCTGAAATTTCTTGGCTTCTTCAAAATGGAGAACATGTCATTGGAAATGATGTTTACCCTACTCATTAGATACGTATGAGTATATTTATCTCTCAAGCTGAGAGGGGAGATGAAGTGAGTCTAATTTTGTTTTTCCTTTGTAGAATAAGTATGCAGACACTTGTGCAGGTTATTTTATTTATATCTTTTTAAAAACATAAAATGTGTGTGTATACACACATGTAGATGTAGATATGATCCTCTAATAGCTGTTCACTCATCCTTTTTCATTTCAGTGGTATGATCTCTTCAACAAGATTTATGATAGTCATGCACTTTCCAAAATAATATCAACCCATAGGTACAATTTATTACAGTTTACTGTAATGCCACAATCACATGCCTATAATCATTGCAATAAATTAGTGAATATTCTTAAATAAGTTCATATTTTTATGTAGATGTTTATATTTTCACATGAATTTAGATATGAAACACACACCCAGGCACTCAAATACATGCCAATTTGTTGAACTTTGAAATTAAAAATCATTGTTTAAGCACTGGCCGATGTGGCTCAGTTGGTTGGCGTGTCATCCTGTAGACCAAAAGTGTACAGTTTCCTTTCTGGGTCAGGGAAGATACCTGGGTTGGGGGTTCAGTCCCCAGTCAGGGTGTGTGCGAGAGGCAACAAATTGATATTTCTCTCTCACACCAATGTTTCTATCCCTGTCCCTCCCTCCCCCTTTCTCTAAATCAATAAACATATCCTTGGGGGAGGATTAAAAAATTATTCTTTGATTTTTAAGAGTTTTCTCCTTTAAATATTTTATTATTCTTATAAATTTAAATAGTTTTAAATATAAACAGAGAATAATCATTTAAAATAGAAGTTTGAGAGATTTTATAAACAAAAATTTCAACAATTTTCCTACCAAATTGTCTAGTTAAACCCTGAATTATGAGAAAGATGCTTCCTAGGATGACTAAAGGGAAAGGAGAACTCAACTACTATGGTCTATAAAAATCAGTGTGGAATCTATTAGGACCAGGAAACTTTGAGCCAGTTTGGAGAATGAAGCAGATGTTTCGGTGAACAGGAGACAATAAAGAGAACACTAAAAATACGCAGTGGCACAGCTGCATCTGTGTCGGGCTTTCTGACCTGATATTTTTGAGAAAATTAAGTCCATTTTTATTTTCCACTCACTTTAATTATGTCCTCTGCGATTGTGACACCAAATTCAAATTTGTAAATGATAAAAATGGGACTTGAGTGTAGATCTGAAATAGAAGTGATAACAGGTTTTGTACCTTAATTGACTGGACAAATATACAACACTGGCAAAATGAGTGTGAAGATGACAATTATCTTTTTTCACAAAGACAATGTAATCAATCAAGCTACATATTTCTGGAAAGTAATAAAATATATCTTTTTTCCTCATAGAGTATCTTTACACTTGAATTGTTTAAGTTACCACATTTAATTTTCTGGGTGTAATTTATGACTTAAAAATTCCCCTTAAAATGAGAGCTTTCTTAGTTGTCATGTAAATGTGCCTTATTATTCACTCCTCTCAAAATACCTTGTGAAATCTTTTGTGGAATTCACAACAAAGGACTGCAAGTTGGATGCCTTTATATCATTACTATAAAAAAATGTCACCATAACTTTATGTTCATAGACTACTATGTTGTATATGAAGTTATTTAAATAAGCATATGCATATATATTTTTCTCATTTTAGTTAAAACAATTAGTAGAAACTAATTTTAAGTATGTCATGATTAAAACTATTTAGAATTAGATGATAGTTTCAGTGTAATTTTTTCATTTGTGTATATGGTTTTGAAAATAAAGAACATATTTTCACATTATTAGAAACTGTCCAAGCTTGTAATTTATTAGTAGGAGGAACCCAAATGATTTCATTAAAAATTTACTACATAAGTAAATATTCATCAAGATACAGCATTTACAATTTGATTCAACTGCTTAAATAAATAAACATCTAAAGGAATAACTTCTTCATATAAATCAGATGACTTAAAAAAGAAGCACTAGAGATAGATGTAGACATAAATTGTTGATGAAATATGATCAGGTCTACTATTTTCTTTTGAAAACTAGGGGCCAAATGTACCCCAGATTGGAATTTTATTTGAATTTTTAAAGGTAGCATTTTGTATGTAGGACAGCACTTCCTAATCAGACATGTCACTACTTCAAAAAGATATAAATGATATGAGTATTTTATTTAAATAAAATATTTAATAAATAATTATACATCAGGTTAGATATAGTTTTGTCATTATGTGAAAAACTCTTTGATTATCAGAGTTCTTTGAATACTGAAATTGCAGATGAGAGATTTTAAAATATATTACAAGACACGCTAATTTTTTTATGCATGGTTTTTCTCTGCTTTGGTGCTCTGAACTATGTACATGTTCCTGGGTCCCAGACTTTTGATTTTAGCCATGGACAATTAATAATGTATATAATTAAAATGGTGTTTAAACTATTCCAAGCTCTTAACTATTATTAAAATACTAGAAACTTCACTAAGCAGTTTTCTGAGAAGATGAAGAAGATTATGAGGTGAAAGAAAATATTCCTTTCTATGAAAGGGATACCCAAGCCCAGGCAGAACTTGATCAGATACATTTACACTTATTTATGTTTCTATCATCTCATAATTATTGCATTTCTTACCTGGAACTACATTTTCCTATATTTTCAATTGTACTGAAGTTATTGGGATGATCTCTCATATCTTTGTGTTATTTGTTTATTTGCGAATATGTCTATATAGTCTGCTTCAAGTGTTTTTCAATCTTTAGATTTAATAAAATGCTTTCCTTTTTTTTTTTTTTTTTTCCATCACATGGACAGTCTTTTATCATTCCAGATATGAGCAAGCCTGGTTAGAAAATTACATTTTTCTTTCCTGGCTGGCTGGTTCCCAGAGGAGTGAAACATCCTAAGAACTCTCAGTTGGTGAATGAAACACAATCGAGGGGTGGGAGCAGAAAATGTTTTTGAGGTTAATCTCAGTAGTCTCAACTTTGAGCTGCAAAGGTCAAGGCAGAGTGCATTATATTCACTGACCTCAGCATGCAATACACCTGAAGCTTGTACAGTGTTTTGATTATGGAATTCAGGAGGAGTAGGAGGGTAAAAGGAGTAACCAAGACAGTCAACTTAAATCCAGTGAGCCTAAGAAGTTGGCAAGCACAATTCTAAGAAAAGGTCATAGAACTGCAGAAGACTGAGGTCTCTGCCAAGCTCTTTGGAGAGATTTGGGGCCTAAGAAGTTTCAATCCTTTTTCCCCTTTGCTGATTCAGAGAGCTATATGATCATTGAAGCTCGAAGGTTACCCTTGTACTTGCTTTCAGGTCAGAATGTCCACCAAACATGTGGCCAAATCTGCATTTTCTCGAATATCCTTGGATCCTGCATGTGCCTGGATGGTCATCTTTCAGAATCAAAGGAAGTTTACCCTGAAGCATATTACTTCTGTATGTCAGCCTTCTTATGAAGCAGTGATAATAACAGCTTTCACTCCTTTTCCTCAAGGCTTGCTAAAATCTATGAGTGTTCTCATTTTATAGATGAGAAAGCATAAGCCTAGAGAAGTTAAATAACTTGCCCTGGAGCACAGCAAATTAAAAATGGTGGAGTAGGAACTTAAAGCTAAGTTCTGTGAGGCCAAATGTTAGGCTCTCTCTTTCCATACTCCCATGGATATTTCAAAAGGTAGATTTTGGTGAGTGAAGTCTTTTATTACCTCAAAGTAACTTTATTTCTATGACTCTGGATTTCATTGTTGTTGTTGTTGTTTTAATCAGTTAAATGTCTTACGTTTGATTTTGTTTCACCTCTGCTGGACAGTCAGTAAATCAAACAATAAACAAGAAAATTAAGTGGCTTAACTGCAATTATGAACTTAAACCAAAATGACTGAGAAAGAATCTTTGTGCCAGTCCCAGGGACTTTACTGTAAGCTGCACTTCCTCACACTCACATGTATTCATAAACTGTTCCCAAAACTCATCCTTACAGGAATACCTTTCAACCTGATAAATTTTAGAATTGCTACTAACTGCTATGAAATGAATGGACTGTCAGTCTTGAGATCTCAATTTCACTTAGAAAAGATAGGTTTATCCTGTACTGCAAAAAAGGAGAAAGCAAATCATGAGATGTAATTTAACCCTGTCAATAAGGGGGAAAGGAGTTGTGAACCTCAAGAGAAGAAAAAACATGTTTGAAAATTGCTTGAATAACTTAAAATTTTTTCTGTTATCAACACTAAAGCATATCCTCAATTATAAAAACAGTAGTTGTAACTGGATGGCTTTTAAATATCTTTCAATGATTCCTTTTTAAGATGCGGCATTAGAAAACTATTAAAATTTCATAAAATTTTATATTGTTTTGTCTACATATCAATCTTGAGATGACTAATAAAAAGAATATGTAAAGTAGAAATTTCTTGCTTTTGAAATTTAGAGATTCTCAAAAATTAGGTTTCTGTAGATATAACTTTAATCTTTATCTTTAAAGTTTAAAAATATTTCTTAAAATCTGAAGACTTGAAATCCAATGATACTTACTTTTTTAATTATATGTTATTGATATTGCTATCACTGCTGTCCCAATGTTTCCCCTTTTGCACTCCTCCCTCAGGCAACCCCCATGCCATTGTTCACGTCGGCGGATCTGCTCATAGGTTCTTCGGCTACTCCATTTCTCAGGCTGCATTTTACAGCCCACAGCTCTTCTTTAACTACCATTTGTACTTCTTAACCTCCTCACCTCTTCACTCATTCCCTCATAGACTTCTCCCACCTGGAAATTATCAAAATGCTTCCATATCCATGATTCTCTCTCTGTTCTTTTTGTTTGTTTAGTTTGCTTTTCGGAATCAATTGTTGACAGATATGTATTTATTGCTATTTTATTGTTCATAGTTTTGATCTTCTTTTTTCTTAAATAAATCCCTTCAACATATCATATAATAATGGTTTGGTGATGATGAAGTCCTTCACTTTTCTCTTGTCTGGGAAGCTCTCTATCCGCCCTTCAATTCTAACTGATAGCTTTGCTGAGTAGAACAGTCTTGACTGTAGGTCCCTGCTTTGAATGACTTTGAATATTTCTTACCAATTCCTGCTAGTCTGTAAAGTTTCTTTTGAGAAATCAGCTGGCAGGCTTATGGGAACTACCTTGTAGGTAGCTAACTGCTTTTCTCTAGCTGTTTTAAGAGTCTCTAACTTTAACGTTTGGCACTTTAATTACGATGTGTATTGGAGTGTGCCTCTTTGCATCCATCTTGTTTGGAACTGTCTATGCTTCCGGGACTTACATGTCTATTTCCTTCATCAAATTTGAGAAGTTTTCTTCCATTGTTTTTCAAATAGATTTTCAATTTCTTGATCTTTCTCTTCTCCTTCTGGCACCCCTATGATATGAATGTTGTAATGCTTGAAGTTGTCCTAGAAGCTGCTTACACTATCTTTGGTTTTGGGATTTTTTTCTTCTTATTGTACTGATAGGTTGTTTTATGCTTCCTTATATTCCATATCATTGATTTGATTTTTGGCTTCATTCACTCTGCTGCTATTTCCCTGTAAATTGTTCTTTATTTCAATTAGTATGTCCTTCATTTCTGACTAGATCTTTTTTATGCTGTTGAATTCCTCACTAAGTTCCCTGAGCATCCTTATAGCCAGTGTTTTGAACTCTGCTTCTGATAGATTGCTTATCTCCATTTTGTTTAGCTCTTTTTTTTTTTTCCTGGAGTTTTGATCTGTTCTTTCATTTGGGCCATGTTTCTTTGTCTCCTCATTTTGGCAGCCTCCCCATGTTTGTTTCTATGTATTGGTAGAGGTGGTATGACTCTGTGTCTTGGAAGTGTGGCCTAATGCAGTAGATGTCCTATAGGGTCCAGTGGCACAGCCTCCCTGTCACCCAAGCTGGATACTCGAAGTGTGTCTTCCATGTGGGCTGAATACAACTTCCTCTTGTAGTTGAGCCTTGATTGCTGTTGGTAAATCAATGGGAGGGATTTACCCAGGACAGTCAGTTGCAAGGACTGTCTGTAACCACTTACCATCAACCTCTGCCCTCCATGGAGGATCAGTTGTATAGGGATCAGTTGTTTTGATGTATTCTGTAGCTGTCCACTGGGTGCACAGACTCGGGGATTTCCCAAGTGGTACAGCCAAAGGCAAAGCCAAGCTGTGAATCTAGGCTGATTGTGCTAGTGCTGGGCCTGGGGTCACTTAGCAAGAGGTATGTGGGGTGGGGACCCACTGAGGCTGACTGTTGCTTATTTGAGGATTTAGTAAGTTGTGAAGCATGACCAGCCATTCATATGGAAAAGTTACAGTTAACAGTTTGGGTGGGCCTATAAGTGGGTGGCATGGAGACTAAGGGGATGTGTGGGGCAAGGCAAGCTGTTAGCTAGGTTGTTGTAGTTTCAGGTATGGCACCAGTCTGCTGGATCTGTGGCTCTGTAGCTTTGTTGGGGAAAGGCTCAGAAAAGGGGCAGTGGCCACTGCCCACTTTTCTATTTAAGAAAAAACTGCCCTGGCTGGTATAGCTCAGTGGATTGATCGCAGGCCTGCGAATCAAAGGATCGGGGTTCAATTCCCAGTCAGGGCACGTACTGGGGTTGCAGACCAGTTCCCAGCATGGGACACACAAGAGGCAACCATACATGATATCTGTCTCCCTTTCTCCTTCCCTTCCCCTCTAAAGATAAATAAATAAAATCTTAAAAAAGAAAAAAGAAAAAAACTGTCTTCCAGCTCCCACCTTACTGCCAGACACTTCAGTTCCTCCCTGTATGCCACCCGTGACTTTCAAACAGCTACCCTGGTGCTGGATGTCATAGAGAGTGAATCTGAACAAGTTCATGTGTGGGTTCTTTAAGGGGAGCTGTGTGGGACTCTAGAATTTTCTTTCATTGACTCAAACCCTGCTGGTTTTTGCAGGCAGAAGTTATTGGGGCTAATCTTCTTGGCACTGGAACCCTAAGCCGGGAGGCTTGGTGTAGGGCTGGGACTCCTTGCTCCCAAGATATCCCTCCCAAATTTTTATCCACCACACATTCATGTGGGACCAGCCGCTTCTGTGTCTCCATTCCTCCTACCTGTCTGGATGGATGTGGTTTCTTTAATTCTGTAGTTGTCAGACTTTCATTCAACTTGATTTCTGGCAGTTCTGAGTGATGGTTGTTCTTTAATTTAGCTGTAAATTTTATGTGTTTGTGCAAGTAGGCAAGCCATGTTTACCTATGCTGCCATCTTCAATGATACTTCTATTAAAGAAGAAGAGGGTACATTTATGAGGAGGTCAAAGATTTTACAGGTAATAGAAAATGTTCTGAGAAAACATTACGAGAATAGATTTCCAAGATCATACTAAATCTCATAAGGTATGGAATACAATTTAAAATAGTAAATTTTAAAACGATAATTCTTTCAAGATATTTTCATAATGTTAAGAAACATTATGAAATAAGCTGAGTATTTATTTGTAATTATTGTTTTATTTAGATTCACAGCTGCATGTTGATTTTGTTAGATTGTGTTCAGAGAATTTCTCAGAATTCCTTTTCTGAAAATGCAATCACCTTAAAGACAAAAAAAAAAAAAGCCTAAATCGTCTAAAATCTGGTGAATTTTATGTTTGATATGGAACCTACTTTTTTCTAAGAAGTCACATTTGGTGAAATTCTTACCATTTCAGGAAAAGACAAACATCAACTGAAGTGTTCTCTTTGACATGCATCTGATAGCTGCATGCTTCCCATCATCTCCACAGCTTTGAGTCTGAGATAAAAGGTTGGCTTTCCTTCCATCCTATCACCTTTAGCTTCTATGGCTTTATGGATCACCTTTCATTCTCAACAGTCTTCCTGTTTTGAGTCACACTTCCCCAGAAGTGTAACATGGCTTGCTTTATGTGATTTATATATCATCACCAAAATAATAAGCTAGTAACCAAAAAATAAAACAAAACCAACTGATATAATTTTTGTTGTATGTCTGGAAAAATATGGGTATTTCCACAAGAACCCAAAAGTATGCATTTTAAACGTTAAAAGCATAGTTTTTCAAATATTTTTTGCCACCATTTACAAGTTCTTGGATATCACCATATTTGTTAGTTTTATCCATGGTGTTCCTTATTTTCTTTCACTTCTTTGCTTTTTTCTATCACTAAAGTTGTTTCTTTGAATTTAAAGCTACTAATTATTTTTCTTTATGCTCCAACCTGTCTTCTGAGAGTTTTGTGTCTAACTTACAGGATTTCCTCACAATATTCTTGACTAAAATAATTTCCTAAATGAAACTAGAGTGTTATCTAATTAAATAATACTTTTTATGATCATTGCAATGATATTTTATAATTATAAAAATATATCATTAAAATTGAATAATTTTTTTCAACTAGCTCATCTTTTCCTCTAGTAAAATTTTGTGAAGCCTTCAAAAGCTATATGTGTCATTCCAATACGATGTAGTTATGATAAAATGCATTCATTCTGTAGTTGAAACATTAACCAGTAGACAGATATTCTTCCCAACCAGTTTTCTGAGGATAGTTGATATTGTATATAAAGTAGTGTTACACAATGTAAGTGATATATTTCCCATGTGGTGCAGGGATATTGTAGGTAAACAAAAGTTTGTTTATTTGTTTGTTTTTCTGTTTTTCAGAGGGGGCACATACATGTTATATTATATTATGCTATGTTTGTTAATTGTTTTGCTATGTGTTTACCTTATGATATACTATGCTATCTCTTTCTCCTAGATGTTTGCTTTCCAATTCTATGAAACTCTCTCTAGGTGGACTGTTTAATTTAATATGTCCTAAATGTGGAATAAGTTCTGAGGTAAATAAAAGATAGAGACTGGTTCACTCTAGAACATCTATTTCTGCTTTTTTCACCTCTCTCCCTTTATCTTCCAGTTGGTGATGAATTATATTCATGTGCATGGATAAGGAGATGTTACTCATTCTTCTCCCTAATATATTAGCTGTTCACATTAAATCTAAATCTTGTGCCACCGCCTTCTCTAGAGCTTGATTAACTGTGCCAGGCAAAATGTCTGTGCATCACAGAGTGTTTCTGTTATACACAGTGTAACTGGGGGATAAATAGGTGTTGGTAGAATATTTTCAGCATACAGGATTTTGTCTGGTGGGAAATCAGACAGAATCCTTAGACAGTGTATGCAGGCCTGGTTCCATACACAGATGTTAGGAAATTAGAGTATTACCCTGGCTCTTTTAGGCTCTTAGGCTAGGGTTCCTGCTTCTTTAAAGTAGGTGTCATTAACTTTCAAATTCTGTCTTTAGCACCTGCAGATAAGCATTAATCTCTGTGTGATCAGGGCAAAATTTTTAGAAGAGTGAATTTTATTCGATCTAAGATGCCATCTATAATGTATGCTCCACTGTTATATGTACCACTAAAAGAAAAGGGGGAATCTCTGCCAATTTAGCACTGACCCAGCATGTTTATATCACTTACAGCTTTCCTTTTATTCTTATTGAAATACCTCTTGTCTTATATATCACTATTATGCAAGTATAAAAAAAGATAACTTATGTTAAATATTTAATGAAATGATTCTAAAATTAAAACTCCTTTATATTCAGAGTGCGACTTTTTGACTTGGGATCATCGGTGTGTTTGGTCTCTCCACTCATCCTCTGTGATGACAAGACTATTGGTGATTCATTATTCCCTAAAAGAATGCTATACTATTTTCTTCAGAATTATTTTCCAAGCAGATGACATTATTTTCTAACTTTTAATACACAGGGGCAAGCAATAACAACTACAGCATGCCTGACTCTGGGTGACAATGATTATAAGTCACCCAAATTTGAATATGTTATAATATGAAAAAATTGCATTCATGAATTCATGGAGTTGCCTTTTATTTGGAAATTTCAGATTTTCAATTGCCATAACTAAAGGATGGACATTTCTGACTCTAAGCACCCAGGGTTCATTGTCATAGACACTCCTGAAAGAACATTAGCAGAGTTCTAGACGTAAATGAAAAAATTCCATATGTCACTGAATCCTTAATAGCACAGGAGTGCATTTTGTTTAGAAAATCTTGCTTCCCGGGACCATAATAAAAAGATGAGTATTTCCGATGTCTTCCAGTCTTGGATTCTGCACAAAAAAGTATCCCTCACTTAGAGCTGGGAAAATTTCCAGAAAACAATGGTATAATTCATTGCATCATGTTGGCCATGGTTTAGCAGCTCATTATAGTCCTAGGCATTCTTGGATATCCTTCTCTACACATAGGCATACACTCATAATTACTATGACATTTTCCATCTCTCATACTGACATCTGTCAGCAGATTATAGAAGGTTATATTTTGTTAGTGAGTTAACTACCTACACTGGTACCAAACTAAAAGCTTTAATAATTGACAAGTATCTTAGGACAGGTGAAGCAGATCAGTCACACATGTCCAAAATAACTCTCACTTCCCAAGTTTGTCATCCAAAAGTAAGACACGATCCCTTCTTTCCTTGATTTTTAATTTTCTTTTCTTTTTTTCATTGAATTATTGGAGATGACATTTGTTGACAGAATTATACAGGTTTCAGGTGCACAATCCTTGATATCTTTAAAGGAAACTCAGAAATCATGTGTATGTATAGCCAACTTTACAGAATATTTGAGATAATGGAAAGAGAATAAAGTGCAACAGATAAATTAAATATTCTTCATTTTTATCTTCAACAAAATTTTCTGGAGATAGACTCTAGTCTGTTTCTAAGCTGCTTGACTCTTATTTTGCTCTCGGCAAAATCTTTTCTTTATCCTCTGTTCTCTTTCAAGTCATGATTCCTCTCCCCTTTACTTAGAGAAGTTTAATAATCTCCTTTTGGTTTCCACAACTCATATATTTATCCATCAAAAGGCTCAAGGAGGTACAAAGTATTTAATAGAAAGCTAGTTGGCCAAATATGACATGACCTGATAGTTCCCCAAGGCTTCATAGAAGGGTTAGGCTTGACCTGGAATTTTAAATACATAGGAAAAAGGAGAAGAGTCAGGAAAAAATTCTAAGCAGGAAGTCAGATGAAGTAACAGAGCACGAGGGGGAACTCTGCTTCACTTGTTTGGAGAAATTATTTTTCTACAGTTAGCTTTAATTAGTCAGGTATTTTAACCAGAATTCTTCTGCTTTGCTCTGGCGCTCTTACTTCTACCATCCATCCTCAGTGGTAAAGCAGATGCTTATTAAAATCAATTCATGGGCCAGGTTGCACTAGAGATCAACATTTTTACTGATTTCCTAAGCAACACTTTCCCAGGTTGGTATTAACAACATCTGGGGTGGAGGCTGTGAATATATAGTAATGTTATTTATTTTAAAGTGTTTAGGTGACTTTATGATCATCCAGAGTAGTAAGTTACTATGTTAAAATTATTTATTTCTATAATCAAATATTTAAAGCAGCCATTCTAAGAGCAAAAACATGTTTTTCAGGGAGGAATAAGTAATAGAGCAAGAGTAAGTTTCCGAGAGAGCCAAAGAGAGGATTCACAATGCAGGCACTTGAAGATACTGAATTTAAGGTAAAAAAGCACTTCTTACAGAGGAAAAAGAAATGGAACTAAGAGAGTAGCAAAACAAAATTTGTCATATTTACTATTTTGTTTAGGTACTTTGTGGAAAATATAAATATTGGCATGCATCTGAATATCATCCCATTGTCCTTGTTTATTATTACAGGTACAGGTGAAATGGGTGGAGGGGGCATTTTTAGAGCTTTACTGCTTCTGTTCAGTGATGACCATGATTTTTTTTTATTTTCTTCTATTTTTTATTGAATTTATTGGGTGACATTGGTTAATAAAATTATACAAATTTCAGGTGTATATTATATTGTATGTTCATCACCCTACATCAAGTCTCCTTCATGACCATTTATCCTCCCTATACCTTCTTCTACCTCTTCCCATTCCCCTTTCCTTTTGGTAACCACAACATACTGTTGTCTGTGTCTATGAGGTTTTGTTGTTGTTGTTGTTTATTGTTGTTTTGCTTAATCCTTTCTCCATTTTTATCCAGCCCTGCAACCTCCCTCCCTCCCCTCTGACAGCTGTCAGTCTTTTTTCTGTTTCTGAGTCTGTTCCTATTTTATTAGTTTCTTGCATTAGAATCCACATATAAATGAGATAATATAGTATTTGTATTTTTCTGACTAGCTTATTTCCCTTAGCATGATGTTCTCCAGGTCTATCCATGCTGTCACAAAAGATAAGTTCTTTTCCACAGCCAAGTAGTATTCCATTGTGTAAATATACAACAGCTTTTTTTTACCCATTCATTCACTAATGGACACTTTGAAGCACATGATTCTTTTAAAGGATAAGAAGCATCCCCTAAGGAATTAAATCATGAATATTTCTGCAAAAGATTTTGAGCTCTCCTTGGCTCTCTGTCCAAGGTCTGTTGGGGGGACCACAACTTAATATGTCTTCATCTCACGGTTTCTCTTTAAAAAGTGTCCTCGTTTCATTGGTATCCAATAGTGCTTCACACATGGTTAGTTTATAATAAATATGTTTTTAATGTATGAATAATTAAATAAATTTTTGAATCTAAAGCAGATTCATTCTGAAAAAGAAAAGAAGAATTTTACTCTCACATTAAGCTCTCCAGAATTCTTAGAATGGTCAAAACCAGATTTCTTATGTGTAACATTTGACTCATAAATTAAATAAAATTCTGCTTTTCCCATAAGTATTTTGGACATATGAAGGTCTTTTTCAATTACATGGATGATAACCACAGTTGTATTAGTTACAGTTAATAATACTAGATTTGTAAGAGCCAAAAACCTGCCTCTTCCTTTGGCTGTGGAACCTTTCATAGAGAATTTTTTGTAAAAGGAGAATGCTTGGAGAAGTTTCTGTGCTTTCCTCTGCATATCTGTCTTATGCGAACTGAAGGCCAACCTTACTTAGTGAACTAGTGTTCCTGCAAGACACTGATCGTTTCAAAGGAATTTAAAACAGAAAATTTTTCATAATGGAATTTCCTGATTTAGTTTTCCTTATGTTCAACCACAACTTGGCTGTATACTCTAGTGAGAAGGTAGTCTTATTTCTGAAAACTGCCTAGTTTTCAGATAACACGATGCTCGATCTGGCATTTGATTCCATTTCCTCTGGTTATGATAAATCATTTTCTCTTTGGGTAGGCCAGCCACACTATTTTTAGTTTTAATATAAGGAATAATTTCTGGAAAATTTAGAACATAAAATAAGCAAGCTACCTGGTAAGAATGACTGTAAGATATGTATATGAATGTTAAGTAAATTATAAATTCCAGTTTTTAGAGTGGTATATATTATGTGCACTAAGAAGATAAAACAATTTTTTTTTGCAAACTTAATAGTATTTATAAATCAATCATTGCATATTCTAGAGCAAGTTTTATTTCTTCCTTCAATTTTTTTCTGATTATTTTTGTTGCCTATATTTCTGATTATGCACAAAATAATAATTTCAAGATTGAGGTATATAAGCATTTGAGTTGGGGTAATGACCCCCTCAATTCCAAAACTTTATATAGACCCTAAAAGGAAGTAATTTACTCTTATGTTTTTAGGGGAGACATGACCACTAGCCCCATGGCCCTACTGTATATATTATATAGTTTTATACCATTGGGACTAATCAATGATTTCCTATTTAAATGATTAACACATATGTTTATTTGGTCGTGATCATTAATATGGTAATCTTAACTAGGCAAATCTCGACTACTTTGAGTAGCTTAGTCATTTGGCTGAAGAAAGGCCAGTACTTAATATTGTAACATTTTCACTAATCACCTAGAAGTTCTTCTATATCTGTTTCTAATGAGGCCTGAGTTGTCCTGTCATAGCATCAAGACTCACAAACTTCTTTAGAGGTTTTATGTATCATAAAATATTTATGTTCCTACAATTAAACTAGAATTGATCTTGCCTACCATCTATTCTAGAATAGTTGGGCTATTGCATATTTTTCATATTATAAATTGGGCCAAATGACCATTAGACTACAAACTAATCATCTAGGACAGATGTCTTTGGAAAGGTCATTTTACCAATTTGTCCCTTCCCTCCTGACAAGATCTCAGTCATCATCCTTCCTATGTTCCTACTGTATGTTAGTTAAATTAAAAAAAAAAAAAATTAAAGCATTTCATAGAAAATTATGTCTACCAAAAATTATTTACTTAGCTTTACATGAATTACAATTAAAGACAGAATGAAAATATTTCTGGACATGCAAAATGTCAAAAATTATCTCCCATTACATTTTCCAGGAAGCTATTTGATGTGCTTCAACCAAAGCAAGAGAGTTTCCTAAATAGCCAATATCCTACATAAGGCAGGGTTCCATTTCAGGAGAGAAATAAACCAAAAAATATATGAGTTGCTGGGGAAGAGAAAATTATTGATGACAAATGCTTACGAGATTTAAAAGACATGTAGTTTGGCCTAAAGAAAGTCAGAAGCTTCTGAGAGTTTTTCAATAACTTTCAAGTTCTTCAAGAAAATTTAATTGACACATTTTGATGTGTATGAATATAGAGAAGAGATTTAGACAATTGGAAGAAAGTTGGGAGTTGAATTAGTGCTATGCTCATAGAAAGGTCAGTTTAAAATGATAATTGCAGAACGAAATTATATGGAAAATGAAAATCAACTACAACATGTATACTCAAGATAAAAAAGTGTATACAGAATCAAAATAATCTTAACAAATATCATTGGTAGAACCAAGTTATGATAAGGTGTTATTGGGAAATAAGGTTGATGGTAGAAAAGGTTGGGAGTACTAACTACTTTTTTTGTCATACGTCTTGCAGAAGTTTTAACTCAAAATCTGTTTATGTAACTAAGGTGCACATTCTTTATGTGCCTAGGACTATCCCTGTTTATGTCTGTAGTCTTGTTATAATTATTAATAGTATGTCTTTCATTCTCAAACAACTCGTAGTCTGGATAATAAATTATAGTGTCACCATGGCTTAGAGAAAAATGTTTGTTTTTTCTCATGTTAAATGTGCAGGTCACATTGCTCTAATGCTCCTTGTTTTTCATTTATTCCAGGATCTCAGCTGAAGAAACACCTCCCTATAGGATATGTTGCTCTTATGACAGAGGGGAAGGAACAAGAAGGCAACAAAAGAATGTAATAACTTTTAAAGTTTCTGATGGAAAAGGGCATACTCTCATTTTACTCACGTCCCTTGGTTACATGCCCAAGACTGCTGGGCGGGGGCGGGGCGGGGTGGCAGACAAAGAAAGCACTGCCTATCACATGGCAATAGGTGGGGATGTACAAGCCTGCCACAAACAAGAGGCATGCAAATAGGGGGGACAGCAATAAAATAGGTCATGGTGTGTAACAACAGTGAAACCTGGAAAAAAAATACAAAACCAGCAGATGATATATGAATAGTAGCTAACTCCCTACTGTGAGAATTTGGATGTAAAATAATAGATAATATTTATTTCACTTTTTACTTTATCCTAGGCTTAATGTACATAATCACATTTCATATCTCTATTTCAAGGTAGAGACATTTTTAATGAATTTTACAATTGATGAAATTCGCATTAAAATTAGGTAAATCAATCAAGTTAATAACAATGCAAATAATAAAGCAGTCTTGTTATATGGGTGCATTTGGTTCTCTTGATGTGTGTAGCTACTTCTTTCTTTTTTGCTTCATGTATTTATGGAAAACAAAAGAAGTATAGAACTATGATCTGCTTTAAGATTTGTAAATCCAAAGTGGTTTGTAATGAGGTTTTATTTCTTTTTCACTGGCATGTTGCACTTTATAAATGCAATAATGATTCCAGATTCCTTGATTTCTTATTTTGCAATAAAAAGAAAATCTGGTCCTACTGCAAAGTTGTGTTAGCTGGTAGGTTAATGATTATGGAATAAAAAGTATGGCAGGACTACTTAATTATAGGTCAATATACAGACTCAAGATTTCAGTTTAAGACTCAATGATAAGGGCGCCCAAGAGGGCTACAGAGTAGCTGGAAGCTCCATCCACTTGCTCCCAGACTCAGACCAGTCTTGCAGATAAACCACAGAGCAGTCGACTTGAAAATGCAGCTAAAAGTGAATGAGAGCTCATGTGAGTGTGTAGGTGGATGAGTGTGCACGGCATGTGCATGAGTGGGTAAAAGCCTGCCCATTTGCAGGGCACTCAGGAGTGGGTGGCCTGGGCTCTCCCAGTGGAACAGCTGCCACCGCTGTTTCCCTTACCTGGTACTTCTGGCTCCACAGTTTTAGAACAGGAGACATTTTGAGGAATTTAAAATATCCTTCTTGGCAGAAGCCTCCGTGGAGGGCCCGCACTTGGGCGCCCAGAAGTGTCTCTGTGTCCTCCATCCTGCCAGGGCCATTCACCCTACCACCACCAGGCTCCCAAATCTGTGGACTGCAGTACTCACTAGGGAGGGGACTGTGGCCTCCTTGAACATGGGCACCACAGGAACCATGAATGGGAGAGAATCTGACTGAGAAGGCTGTGTTTCAGCTGAAGAGCCACAAGCTCTGGGGGGTGGAGAGAGACTGCCAGTGCTAGCTTCAGAAAACAGCACGGTGGAAGCAGCCTCGCCCAAGGTTGAATGAGGATCACCGAAGGGAGCAGCCTAGAGCACTCTGCCACTGCCCCCTGCTATAGTATCACTGTGGAACTCTTCCCAGTGCCATCTGGGGGAGATCCAAAGAGAAACCTTATCTAAAACAGTCAGAGGGCCTTGGCAAGCTGTGGCCAGCCCTGACGGAGAGACTTAGTGCCTTTTGGGGAGGGGTGCAGAGAACAGGCCTTCCGCAGCTCAGCAGTTCAATGAGTAGGTCACACAGAAACTCTTTTAAAAGAGGAGCTGAGGCAGACTTGAAACTAGGCAGGAACCCTGTGCTCACATGTACTTGCTCACACACGCAGCATCTCTGCCAACAAGACTCAGAGAAACAGACTCATGCTGAAGGGACTATGGCACCCAACCCAGAGGGCTGGTGAGCAAGGGGACTAGCAGAATGAAGAGTTCGTGGACACGTCTCCTGTGAGAGTGGCAGGCTGGGGATTGATTAGATGTCCAGGAGCTGAACACCCAAGATTCACTGCAGCCAGGCAGGTCTCCTCACAGGCAGGTGTGGCCAACCCCCACCTGCAGGATTACAGGCTCTGCAATCAGTGAGGCTCAAGAGTCTCCTGCTGGGTGCATATTTACAGGGGAAAGCTAAAAATTCTGAAAAGGCTCTTTCTACCAGACAATACAAGCTACACTATTCCTTGAGCCCTGATCCACTGAAACCAACAGAGCAGAGAGATTAGAGACAGGTGCAACAAGGGGTGTTCAGGGACCCATGAAACTTTGGTGCCTAGACAGAGCTGCTGTGTGCACCAAGTAGGAAAGAGCTTCCCCTTTTACACAGACTGGCCGGTCACAGGAAATGCACAGCTAATTTATCAGAAAACATATATTATTGGAAAGTATCTGGGACACACCACATAGTGGGGGGTGAGGACAGGGAAACACTTCCACCACCTTCCCTGGAAACTGAACATTGCCCTCTGGGTATTTTCCAGGGTTTCCACCCTCCCGGCTGTACCAGAGGCTCCTTCTGGAGGCAGGCAGAGCAGGTACTGGCAGTGCTCTCTGATCATTAAATGAACCACTCCTGGGTCCTGGGCTGATGGAAAGCCAGCTGGGCAGAACAGTGGGGACCAGCCAAATCTGAAGGAGAAAGGCACAGACTGTGGCTCGCTTGTCTCAAACAGGCTGCCGAGGGGCACGCTAGTATACCATCTGACATTACCAGGGGTAGATCCTGAAAGAGAAGACAGTGGCAAACATTGGATTCTACTGAGACAAATTCCACCATGGTCCTCTCCATTATATGTGTTATTTTCTTTCCTGCATAGCTTTTTCAACATTTTTCCTTCAAGTTTATCCCTATTATTTCACTAGATTTTTTAATTTTAGTTTATTTCAAATCTCATATTTTGTTTCTCTCTTCCCTTACTTCATTTTATCATCTTCCTTCCTCTTCTCATTTTTGTTTTAAATTTTATTTCTTCTCTGGTTACCACTTGTGTCTATTTTGCACTCTCACTATTTCTCTCTCCAGCATCTCAAAACCACTTCTCTGGTCATGAGTCATCTCACATTATTTGTCTTGTTCTTAAAATACCCTTCGCTTATTGGTTGTTGTTGCATTTCTTCCATTTTATTCCTAAATCTTCACACTTTTTATATTTCAAATCTCAAATCTCAAATTTTACCACTTCCTTCTCCTATTCTACCTTGCCTTCCCCCTGTCATCCTTTCTTTCGTTGTTGTTTTAAACCTTATTTTTTTCCTTGTCTTAGCCTGGTTTTCACTCCTCACTCTTAGTATTTGTTCTCCTTCTATCCTCTCAAAAATCACTTTTCTTTCCTCTAGACATCTCAAATGGATTTTTTTCTTTCTTTTTCCTTCTTACTCCCATTCCACTGTTATTAATCTTTCCTCACTTGTTGTTGATATTGTTGTGATGGTACTTCATCACATCAATGTCAATAACTTGGTCCTTAATTTTTCATTATTATTTTTTAAACCTCATATTATACTCTTCTTTTTCTTACTTTATTTTGTCTCCTTCCCCCTTTTTAAATTACAATGTAAATTCCATTGTCTTTCTTTCTTCATGATGTTTTTATTCCTTACTCTTGTTATTTCTCCTCCCTTTATCCTCTCAAAATTACTTTTCTCCAGTTAGTCATCTCATATTCATTTTTCCTTTATATAATAGTCTTAATCTCTTCATGCCTTTATTTATATGTGTTCATTTGCTATTGAAAGTGGAGCTGTTGGTGGGGGCTATTACTGTGAGTGTGCGTTCATTTCCTGGGTTGTTTTATTTTGTTCTGGCAGCACCTATACGACACCACACAAGATGTGGTAGGCAGTGTGACTCTCAGACAGTCAGCCAGAGGGACGAACCCAACAAAGAATGACCCGACAACAACCAAAACATAATTATAACAAGAGAGCCTACCTAAATGGCATACGACTACACCATTGAGTCCCATAGGTCTCCTTCCACAGAAGTTCACACCACAAAGACACGGAGTCAAAGCAGATCAATCCAATGTTCAGAAACAACAAGAAGAGTCACCTAAAATTGGGACACAAGGAAACAACCTCCAATTGAAAGGAAAGAGAACTCCTCAGAAAAAGTGCTAATTGTAATTGAGGCAAGTGATATATCAGACATTAAGTTCTAAATAATGCTTACGTGGATGCTAAAGGAGCACAACGAGAACTACAATGAACTCTATAGAAGCCACAAGGAATTTATTGGAAACTACATCACCATGAAAAATGACATATAAGCTATTAATAAGAGCCTGGAGGACATAAAGAACACAATATCTGAAATAAAGACTATATTAGAAGGAATTAAAAGTAGGTTAGATGAAGCAGAGGATCGAATCAGTGAGCTGGAGGAGAAGGTAGGAAAAAAACAACAACAACAACAAAAACTCCCAGACAAGCAATAAAACTAAAAAAGACACAAAAAATGGAGAGGGTTTAAGAGAACTTCAGGACAACATAAAATATATTTATATTCATGCCATAGGGATACCAGAAGGACAAGAAATGGAGCAGAGGATAGAATACCTGTTTGAAAAAGTAATGACAGTAAACTCCCCTAACTCAATGAGGGAAAACGTCAAGCAAGTCCAGAAAACACAGAAGGTCCCAATCAAGATGAACCCAAAAAGGCCTACTCCAAGACAGATCATAACTAAAATGGCAAAGTTTAAAGACAAAGAGAGAATCTTAAAGGCAGAAAGAGAGAAACAGCTAGTAACATAAAAGGAAGTTCTGCTAAGGCTACCATCTGATTTCTAAATAGAAACACTGTTTACAAGCCAAAAGGGAATGGCAAGTAGTATTCAAAGTAAAGAAAAAAAAAAAGACCTGAAACCAAGACTACTCAATCCAGCAAAGCTGTCTTTTAAAATGGAAGGTGAAATAAGAAGCTTAAGGAGCTTTCCAGAACAATGACAAAAAAAATAGGCTAAAAGAGAGCACCTTTACAAAACCAGCATTGCAAAAGATGCTAAAAGATGATTAAGAAAATGAGGGGGGATACAAATGGCAAAGAATAGGTACCTATCAATAAACATGTAAATTGATAAAATGCTTCAGTCAAAAGTCATAAGGCAGCTGAATGGATCAGAAAACATGACTTGCATATACGCTGTCTACAAGAGACTCACCTCAGAACAAAAGATCTACACAAGCTGAAACTGGAGGGATGGGAAAAATATTCTATACAAATATACATTTTAAAAAAAGCTGGGCTAGCAATATTTATATCAAACAAAACAGAAACAAAGGCCATAAAAAGAGACAGAGGTCACTAAACAATACTTAAGGGAATAGTACATCAAGAAGATATAACTGATGTAAATGTATATACACCCAATTTTTCTTATATACTCAGGAGCACCTAAGCATATAAGAAAAATCTTGGAGGGCTTCAAGAAAGATATTGACAACAACATAGTCATTGTAGGGAATTTTAACACCCCACTGTCAAAAATGGATACATCTTCTGAGCAAAGAATCCACAAGGTATTGTGGCATTGAACAACTCTTTAGATCAAATGAACTAATATATATATATATATGAAAACTTTTACCCCAAAGAAGCAAAATATACATTCTTTTCAAATACACATGAAATATTTTCAAATAGACCAAGTTGAAGTACACAATACAAGCCTCAACAAATTCAAGAAAATTAAAATAACATCAAGTATCTTCTTAGAACACAATAGTTTGAAACTAGAAACCAACCTCAAGACAAAAACTCTAAACTATTCAAATACATGGAGGCTGAATAATATGTTATTAAAGAATAAGTAGGTTAACAATGAGATCAAGGAAGAAACCAAAAAGCATCTAGAAAAAAATGAAAATGAACACACAACAACCTAAAACCTATGAGACAGCAAAGGTAGTCCCAAGAGTGAAGTTCATAGCAATACAGGCCTACCTTAAAAGATAGAAAATTTTAAATAAACAACCTAAACCTACATCTATAAGAACTAGAGGAACAACAACAAACAAAGCCCAGCATAATTAGAAGGAAAGAAATAAGATCAGAGCAGAATTAAATGACATAAAGACAAAAAAATAATTTCAAAGGATAGGTGAATGCAGGAGCTGGTTCTTTGAAAACATAAACAAAATTGACAAGTTTTTAACTAGATTCATCGAGGGAAAAAGAGAAAGGACCCAAATAGATAAATCAGAAACAAAAGGAAAGTTACAACCAATACCTTAGAAATACAAAGAATTTTAAGAAATTACTAAGAACAGCTATACGTCAAGAAATTGGATATCAGTGAAATAGATACATTTCTAGAAACACACATTCTTACAAAACAGAATCAAGGAGAGGTTGTCAAGCAGATAACCTTAACAGACCAATAAAACCAGTGAAATTGAAGTAGTAATAAAAAAAATCCGAGCACACAAAAACCCTGGACCAGATGGCTTCACAGGTGAATTTTACCAAACATTTAAAGAACTAACTCCTATCCTTCTCAAACTATTTCAAAAATTTCAAGAAAGAAGACACCCAAATTCTTTTTATGAGGCCAGTATTATCCTAATTCTAAAATCAAGTAAAGACAAAACAATGAAAGAAAACTACAGGCCAATAACTCTGATGAACATGAATGCTAAATGAAATATTGGCAATCTGGATCCAGACATACATTAAAAAGATCTTACACCATGATCAAGTGGAATTCATACCAGGGATGTACGGATAGTATGATATTTGCAAATCAATGAGCATAATACACCACATAAACAAAATGAAAGACAAAATTCACATGATCATATCAATAGATGCTGAAAAAGCATTTGATAAATTATTGTGCCCATTTATAATAAAAACACTCAGCAAAGTGGGAATAGAGGGAGCATATCTCAGCCTAATAAAGGCCACATATGAGAAGCCTGTAGCCAAAATTATATTCAATAGGCAAAGACTAAAAACTTTCCCCTTAAGGTCAGGAATATGATAAGAGTGTCCATTTTCACAACTTTTATTCAACATACATTGAAGTTCTAACCACAATGATCAGACAAGATAAAGAAATAAAAGTCATCTAAATTGGAAAAGAGGATGTAAAACTGTCATTATTTGCAGATGATATGGTAGTGTATATAGAAAACCCAATGAGTTCCACCAAAAAAACTACTTGACCTAGTAAGTGAATTTGGCAAAATAGTGGGATACAAAGGCAATATTCAGAAATCAAAGGCCTTTTTTGTACCAAAAATGATATATCAGAAACAAAACAAGGGAAAATCTCATTTACTTTAGCAACAACAACAAAAAAATGAAGTACCTAGGAATAAATTTAGCCAAGTAGGTAAAAGACCTGTACTCAGAATACTAGAGAGCACTGAAGAAAAAATTAAGGAAGATACAAATAAATGGAAGCATATACCATGTTCATGTATTAGAATTAACACCATTAAAATGTCCATACTACCCAAAGCAATCTATAGATTCAATGCAGCCCCTATTAAAATATCAATGGTATATTTCACAGATCTAAAACAAACATTTCAAAAATTTATATGGTACCAAAAATGATGCCAAATAGTCTAAGCAATCTTGAGATAGAAGAACAAAGTATAAAGGATCATAATACCTGATATCAGAATATAGTACTAGGCCACTGTTATCAAAACTGTGTGGTACTGGCATAAAAACAGGTATATAGATCAATGAAACATAATAGAGAGACTGTAAATAAACCCATATCTCTATGATCAATTAATATTTGACAAAGAGTGCAGGAGGACTGAAACCCTAAGAATTCTGAAACACCAATTCAAAAGAACCTATGCACCCCAGTGTTCATAGCAGGATTATTTACAATAGCGAAGTGCTGGCAACAGCCTAAGTGGCCATCAGTAAATAAGTGGATCAAAAAACTGGTACATTTCAACAATGGAATACTACATAGCAGAAAAAGAAGGAACTCCTACCCTTTGTGACAGCATGGATAGAACTGGAAAATATAGTAAGTGAAATAAACCAGGCAGTGAAAGACAAATACCAGATGTTCTCACCTATAAGAGGAACCTAATGAACGAAACAAACAAACCAACAAAATAGAACAGAGGCATGGAAAGAAGGAACAGGCTGACAGGGCCAGAGGGGAGGGGGAAAGGGGGATAAAAGAGGAAAGATGGGGAAGGGACTAGTCAAGGAATAGGTATGAATGACCCATGGACATGGATAAGATTGTGGGAATTGACTGTGGGAGCAGAGGTGGCCTGGACAGAGGAGAGAAAAGGGGGAAAAATTGGGACAACTGTAATAGAACAACAATAATATATTTAATAAAAAAGAAGAAATATGCATAATCCAAAAGACTCAGTGATAAAAAATACTTGAGTATAAGTGTTGTCTACGATCAATCTTCCCTATGGATAAAACATACTGTTTACTAACAAATATGGGGAAGCACAGAGAAAGTAATGACTAAATTACCTTTACATATTTTTATCCTCGAATTGCATTTCTAACCTCATTCATTCACTTGAACATTCATTTATGTTATTTATTCCTTCCTTTAACACTGTTTTATTAATGATTTGTGACTGAGAAAATATTCCTTTGCTTTAAATCATGTGGTGTAGGCAAAAATATACAGGAATAATTGCTAATGAATGAGATAAGTGCTAACTCACGGATATGCAAAGGATAAAAAAACAGTTAGGGTGTGCCTGTGGGTTTGTGACATGTCAGTCAAGCACAGTTAGAGAAGAATGTGAGGATGCCAAGTTCTTGTAGAGAGTAAGCGGTAGGGATGCAGAAGTAAAAGCCAAACATGTGTGTCCTCTTTGCAGTTATCTCTGAGTCAGACCTTACCAACTTGAAATTGTGTACCAGCAAATATTACATCTTGCTATTAATTCTGCTTTAATCCTCACTTTCAAATGCTACACATAAAAGTCTATGCTAAAGAAATTTCTAAGTAGAGGTACCAGAGAAGATAGGAGTGAAAGCTTCAATGCACAATTAAAAAAAAAAAAAGACACTTAAGACTTTCAATGACTTGAGCAAGAAATTAAAAACTCCCAGTAGGGACTATAAGCAGCAAAAATAGGGAGAACCAGAAACTTTGGTGATAGTAAAGGCATTGAAAAGATAAGTAGGATCAATCCCAATAGGGCTTCCTATGTGGAAGGGTAAAGTTTTTTTTTAAGTCAGGGAAGCCAGAGTAACCAAGAAGCACATCTGCTGCTTAAGATCAGTGCCACCTTTACAGCAACAGGATAAATTGGATTAAGTTGAATCTCCTGCTGTGATTCTAACACTCCTGCTGTTCAGCTCTTCCCAAGTGAAGCTTTCAGTTTTAGAGTCTTTTATTGGTATGGTAGTACTTAAAGATGGCTCTCTGTTTTGGGCTGGCAATTAAGACAACCAAAATAACTTGGGTTTTCCCTTGTCTCAGACTTACATTTATTTATTAACTGGGGTTTTCTGGTTTTAGAAATATTAAACCGTGAAATCTTTGATGTGTTAATCGTTTCTAATGATATACACAACATTATTCAAAACTAAATGGCATTCCTTATCAGATAACTGTGTTCTTACTACAGCTGATAAGCAATAAAAATGAGTTTTATAAGTATAGATAAATGAATACTTGTATATAATTTATGTCATTTTTGTTAAAAATGCGGAGGTAATTATATTGTAGCCAAAAACAAAACAACACACACAAAAAAAAATAATAATAAAAAATATCACAGCCTTGACTGGTGTCGCTCAGTCGTTTGGGCATCCTCCTGAAAAGCAAAAGCTCACAGTTCGATTCCTGGTCAGGGCACATCCCTTGGTTGTGGACTCGTCCCCAGTGGGGGCAAGTGCAAGAGGTAACGAATCAATGTTTCTCTCTTACATCCATGTTTCTCTCTGTCTCTTTCTGCCTGCCTTCCCCTCTCTATAAAAGTAAATAAATAAAATCTTAATATCACAGAACCCAGCAAAAGAGATACAATGTATACAGATTAAGAAATGTGTTAGTTTGTTATTTTTGCACCTACTGTTTTATATTAAAAGAGAACCCGTTTGAGTCTTAATTCTGATGAGATATACACTAATTTTTCCTTTCCCGAATTATTTTCAATTTCAAATATTGAATGTACTCCAAATACATTAATTTTCAAAATTCTGTAAATTGACTTAAAAAAAGCCAGCAAAGCATACTTTCATAATGACTACATAATTATAATTATGCAGTAATTTATTGTCAGCTAATTATTACAGGTTTTGTTCAAGGTTTCCATTTATTTTACTCAATATTAGTATCAGGTCTAAATAACAATTCTAAAAAATTAGAAAAGTAAATTATTATTTATTTTTAAAATATTTTTGTATCTAGCATGCTAAAATAAGTTTTGTTTCATGCTCCATTATTAATTGACACTAAAATGCTTGATTAAGCTTTAGTGTAAATTTTACTTTTAATTAATAAATAATTATAGGGATTAAACTTAAAATTTATAAAAAGCCAATCAGATAACATGATATACCAAAGCTCAATAGATGAATCTTATGTACAGAACAAGGATATGCATTTTCTTTAATTTATCAGCAACTATAATAGTTACTATATCAATATAATTGTAGGCCAGAATTCAATATCTTTTGACTTCTCTATTAAGCAAAGTTTTGTTATTATAATGTATAGATATTTACTTTATTGCCTTCAAAGGAATTTGATGTTTTAAAATCGAATTAAGCTGAAGACATACCACTTAATCTCTTTAGTCACAGTTTCTTGGATTAACTTAGTTAAATACCATAATAAGGTGTGGCTTGTGTTAAAATAAGATATTTTAATATATACAGTGAAAAATCTGTATCTTTTGCAGGCAATAAATTTAAACATTCAATTATACTAATTCAAGTTGTGTGTGTGCATATTTTTATGAACATTTAAAATATATAATATTTGCATAATTAAAAGTTTTATCACAGATATTTTGAATGCTTAATATAATTCTTCAAATAAATATTAATAAGATAATTAGAACCAAAAATATTGCAGCTAAATTGTCTATATGGTTTCATATTATATTAATTTTGTATTGAACACTTGTCTCTTTTGTAATTGCCTAAAATTTAAAAAAGTACACATTAAAATGTGGAATTCGGAGAATTAAGTGAATAGATGATTAAGTTAATCAAAGTTTCCCCCAATATTGATTACAGAAAAGAAAATAGTTAGTACTTTTGCATATCACACAGGTAATTGATGTACCTAAATTGTCCATTTTATCTTACATAGTGAAAAGGAAGTTAAATTCTGTTTAACATTAGCAGTTTTATTTGTAAGTATGAAAATGAAATATTGCAAAATAAAAATTTAAAAGGAATGTTTTTACATTTCATTTTGTTTACAGTGTACAAAAATATGAACAAATACTATATTATCTAACAACCACAAAACACCTCTAGCATCTGTGTGAGGTGGAAATCCAGAACAAAAAGGAAAGAGTTATTTGATTAACCTGTGACCCTGTGATTTTGTTCCTCCCTAAGGGTAGCTTACATTAATGAAAGTGAGGGATAGAGCATAAGGGGGGGGGGGTGATGGGGAGGGAAGTAAAAATTCAGGCAATAAATTAAGAAGCACTGTGAGTCAGAAAACCCAGGATCTGGTTGCTGTTTTGACCTAATGTGTATGTGGGTTTTACTGAATTATTTAACTCTTGTGGAAGCTGAATTTCCTATCTGTAAAATGCAGAAACTAAAGCAATCTTCATGTTGTTATTATATGCATTGAACAAAATAATTTTTGTAGCTTACTTTAATGTGAAGCACATTTCATTAAATGGTTGTTTCTGTTTCCTTCTTATCGTCCTTACCTTTTCACTAATCCTACTTTCCCAAGACCCACTTCTTCTGCCTCTGCCTCTCCTTTGCCTTTTTTTTTCTACTGTCACCACAATTAAAAAGATGGGAACACGAAAAACAATACTAGCTGCTGAGGCTCAGAATCTGATAAAAAGTGAGATGTCAGGAAGCTACTTGGTTTGTGCTAGAATGATTTATTGATTTGAAGTTATTTGAGGACAGATTAAAAATTGATGAATTACAGTGTTTAAATTTGTACTTGATAATGCTAACTATGTCAAAAGACATAGGACAGTGGTTAATAAGGAAGATGATCCATAATTCCCGGATGCTAATTAAAAAATTAGCAAGAGTGTAGAGTTCAGAATGAATCAAAACTGTTACTTAATAAAAACTGGTCTCATTCTCTATGGGACATTACATGGTTTAAGTGTGGTAAATGAAGGCAATGGATTTGTGTTGACTGCATATTTTTTTTTCAAGGATTATTTGTTGTTCAACAGTTTTTCCCTAGTTGTCTTAGTTTCATATAACTGAGATAAATTCAATCACTTTGCCTTCATTATACTGTCGAAATGCTACTGATGATTTGATTAGTACCTAGTGTAAAGGTAGAATATAGAAGAGACATTGTAACATATCTATGAATTCTTCCAAATCCAGGAGATGTTCATATTACTAAAACATAGTAATATATTACACTATTTGGAAAATATGACCAAAATACAAGTTATAATATTATTTGATTATCATGATAATTAAATATGGTTTACATTTATGTCTGAAAATACCTAGTTCTGTCTTATCTTGAAAACATTGTTTTTTAAAATAATAGTTATATGCACATGAGCATACAGTCAATGTAGAAAATTTAGAATGTAACAAAAATTCTAAAATGTAAAATGAAAATTTGTATTCTCAAGCCATACAAAGCATAACTGTTTGGTGCACTCCAATCAAAGTATTAACGTATAAATCTATATATACGTATTGACAAAATGGGATCATTGCATCTGTACTATTTTGTCCTCTGAGTTTAACATCACATTGTGATGCTAGTGTATTGACTTAAATAATAGGGTTGCTAGTAACATAGCATTCCATTTTGAAGAATCAAGCCAACCAATTAAATTTTTCCAAATTGATCAACATTTGTTCCCTGTTTCATATGAAAAGATGACTATGTGAAAAGAATTGCATTTTACAGATAGATAGACAAGTAGAGAGAAAGTTCTTGCCAAAGGCTTCTTCTATATTTGTGGTTATCTAATTGTTCTTGAATATTTAAGAGTATATTTTCAGACAATGCCTATCTATCCTTCTGTACCAACTGAGTACAATATTTCTGTTTCCTTGCTATTATTTTTAAAGAAGTGTTTCATATCCCACAGCTTCAGTTGAGCTCTTTATCCAAAGTCTAATCATGTTCATGAATTTATTTTCCTCACTTAAAATAGAAGTTTCTAATAATTAAAATTTCTAAACATTTTAAAATTTAAATTAATTAAATAATTAATTTTCTAAAAATAAATTTTCTAAAAAATTAGAAATTAAATGCAATTTAATTAAAATTTCTAAAAATTTTAATTATTAATAATAAAGTGTATGTTAGAAGTGCAACCATAATAATAGATCCAGATAGCATGTTTCTGGGTATGGATGTAGTACTTTCTTTTCAGGTGAAAAAAGTGGAAAATAAATAGTGATTCTGCCAAGTTGTGTTAGTGTAAAAAAGGTCAGATATTGACCCTTTGTAGTTCAAGGCCTTTATTTTTTTTTTAATTTACTTATTTCATTTTAGAGAGAGAGAGAAGGAGGGGGAAGAGTGAAGGAGAGAGAGAGAGAGAGAGAGAGAGAGACATTGATCTGTTGTTCCATCCATTTATGCATTCATTGGCTGCCTCTTGTATGTGCCCGGACCGGAGATTGAACCCGAACCCACAACCTTGTCACATCAAGGCATTGCTCCAACAAATTGAGCTACCCGATCAGGGCAAAGCTTTTTATATTTTGGTTCCATTTACTGAAAATAATTAATTTACAAATTTTCCACTTTAGTAATGCACTCTTACTTAAAATAAACCTGAGATTTAATAAGCTTTACATAATACTATTAAAAGTCATCCACTTGACCTTAACAAATTCTGTACCAGTTAAAAGAGTTGAAACATCATAAAAGTAGACAAAACTGGAGGTGAATAAAAGGTCAAGGTTTAACACTGAGTGACTGCTAAATAATATGAACAAATTACATAATATGGTTGCACCCAGTTAAGAGTGGCAGTCTTTTGATTTGTTGTTGTTGTTACAATGACATTTCAGACGGTTATTTTAGTCAGTTTCAGATAATAAAAATTCCTCAAAGCTTCATTTCGGTGCAATGTAATCTGACAAAGTGTAATAAATAAATTTCTTGTTTCCCTCTCCTTATTCCTATATCTATATTGACTATTTTAGTGATGGCTTCATACACAGATGGTAGGAACGTGAACTTAAACTCTGGCTCTTTAACCTCCTTTGTCTTCCAACTCAGTCCTTTCAAGTCCTGTCTACTCCACTCTTTGCCTCTTTCCTCTCTCCCAAGGCATACTCAGGCCTCCTCATCTCATACATTTTCAGTCTCTGCCTCTTCAGCTCCCACTTATCTTTCATGTATTGTCAGAAATACATTTTCAAGATTCATTTATGACCGTAATAGTCTTTTAATTAAATTTTATCAATGATACTCTATTTATTATAAACTCCTGAGTCTGCCACTTAGGGCTTTATTAATTTGACTTGAAGCTATTTTTGCAGACTCATTTGCAATTGTTTTTATGGGTATACCCAGCATTCAATACCCCTGACTCATTTGAAGTTACACAGTATGCACACATATTGTCTTTAGTCAAGGGTGCTATTAGGTATACCTTTCCTCTCTATTGAGTTTTAGGTTTCTATAACTACCCAGAAAAACTGTAAATTCTCCCCAGCTTCCCTTACCAGCACCCACCCAACAAAAGTTAAATCAATGCCATCTTGCTATTTTTTCGACATTTATTTTAAATCTCTATTATATCAATGGTCTTTCTTTTTCATCTTTCTTTTCCAGTTTGCCCAAAAGTGTTTAGGTACGTACTTAAAAATATTGCACTGAGAACCCTGATATGAACTCTGATGGTATCCTAGCATGTGAATGCACAGTGTGAGGAGATACCTGAAATTACCCTCAGTCTGGTAGGAAAGGACATAAATAATGGGCAAAGTCCAGCCATGTTGTACAAATATACAGAGCAAAGCCTGGACTACCTACAGGTTTTGAACTTTTTCATTTCTTTATCAATCTCCCCAAAGTAGACCCTCAGACTGTCCCCTCTCTGGGACAGATGTTACCCTGAGGACTGGTGACTTTCTTATCCTTAGAGTGAGTTAACCACTCAATGTAGATTTAATGAATTTGCAAATAAAGGCTTTTGAATAAAAAAAATAAAACATTTCAGCCCTGCCTGGTGTGGCTCAGTGGATTGAGCACCGGCAGCAAACCAAAGGATCACTGGTTCAATTCCTGGTCAGGGCACATGCCTAGGTTGCGGGCCGGGTCCCTGGTGGGCATTGCATGAGAGGCAGACACACATTGATGTTTCTCTCCCTCTTGTCTCCCTCTCTACCCCTTTGTCTAAAAATAAAAAATAAAACACTTCAAGCTGACTGTTCTTTTATGCTTTTCTCCCAGATGTGCACTGACCCATTACTTCCTTCAAACTTCCACTATAAATCCTCTCATTTATATATCCTTGGAGTTCTGTGAGAGACTTCATCTAATAATTTTAAGAGGCTCCTGGGGGCAAAAGAGACAGAAAATTACATGTTCATCCAGAGACTAGACTACATCAATTATTATTACTGAGTTCAATACTCCTGCTACCAGCCTCTCCTCTGTGACCATGTTTATTCTATAAACTTTTTATTAATATTTTTAATTTTTTGAGCATGAAATGTGCAGTATGGTACAATACATGACACAAAGAAGTCATTATTTTTCTCAGCATTTGCAATGCAAGTATTCAAGTTCAATATTTAGTCTTAATGTTGTTTTATATACAAAAACATGCATGTGCATGCACACATACACAGAATTGTCAGTAAATGAAGTGACTGCACACCAGTATACCAACACAAAGGAATCCATAGCAATCTAATAAGGGCAATTTTTAAAGACACATATATGACAAATTGCAATTTTAAATTATAATATTTTTTCTATTTCTATTTTTCATATAGAATTAAAGTAGTCAAAGAATATCTTGATTTTCTCCATGTGGACTTTGGCACCACTACTGCACTTTCCTAATGCACCTCTTGTGTTAAACAGTCTCTTCTGATAGCTTAAAACTAGAAAACAGCTTAGGTGGACACTAAAGCTGTAGCAAGATAGTTGAGAAGGAGCAGTAAACTAGTGTACATGAATTTCATGAAGTCTGGATCTAGGCTAAAGCTTATCAGGGTTGTTAGAGGAAGATTACTTACGTAATTATTTAGTAGGCCAAGAAAATACGCCATTTGGTAGAGCTTTTACACACTAATAGACTAGTTCAGAAGCTTATGACTGGTGTATCTGCATGCATTATTTTCACATTAATAGATCCAAATGTACTTTATTTCAGCTAGTTTAAATGTAAAGCAAAAACACAGAAGTAGCAGTTTATATTGACTGTAGGAACAGATAGAGACAAAAAGAAGCTGAATCGCCATATTGGCAATCACCTGATGCAGACACCGGCCAGCAGTGTCCACGTCATTATGGATGAAATAAAACATTCACATGGACTACTGAGTCCGGTGGAGGAAAAAGGACAGCATGGCTTTTCTCTCAAGGGGAGCAAAAGCTGCAGCTTCCGCCATGACCACCTTTGTTGGGTTTCTGGTCACATTACATGAAGGTCCTCATTTACTATGCACAGGTTTGCTTTAGGGGGTTACCTTTTACAGACAACAAAGAAGCCAATTCTGTTAATCACATCACAGAAGAGGGATATTTGCAAATGAAAAGGCAAAAGTGATTGAACCAGTTACACTGGTCCTTGGAAGGTTTAGCATGGGTTTTAGGAAGTTATTTGGCAGTAAATGTTTGCTGCAAATCAGGGTGAAGGGGTTTTTCAGCAAAAGCAAGACTCAAAGTGGCATAGGCACATTGGGAACCTGATTTCCCATGATAGAACCTATCCGTGGGCATGGGTCCTGTGCATCTCCAAGTGGGAGCTGAGCCCACAATCACCAAAGCCAGATCCCTAGTTTTATCTGCTATGGTTTCCTGAACTAAAACCCTCCCTGAGGGCTGGTGTTATGATTACTGAAGCATTGTATTCTGCTGACCTAGTTCCCCAGCAATTAGTATTTTGTGCCCTCAATAGTTCGTGCAATATGATTGATTACTTAATAAAAAACATTTAAGTTTTTTTCCATGTCTTTTCATGGTTTGATAGCTCTGAATAATAGTTCAATGCTGAATAACATTCGATTATCTGTATGTACTAAAATTTAGTTTTCCATTCAGCTACTGAAGGACATCTTTCCTACTTTCATTTCTTTTTTCAATTACGAGTAAAGTTGCTATAAATGCATGTGTGTAGACTTTTGTGTGGACGTAAGTTTTCAACCTATTTATGTAAATATCACAGTGCAGGATCGCTGGGTCATACGGGAAGAGTATGCTCAGTGTAATAAGAAACCACCAAACTGTCTTCCAAAGTGGCTGCACCGCAAAACTAAAAATGAAAGTTTCTCTTGCTTCACATCCTTACCAGTATTACCTATTGTCAGAGATTTACATTTTAGCCATTCTAATAGGTATGTAATGGTATCTTATTGTTTTTATTTGTAATTTCCTAATGACATATTGTAACCGGAATAGACACCGGCATTCGGGCTGCCAGTCGCTACCAAACCCAATAAGAAATGACAGCGATTGAATCTTTATGGGCACTTTATTCAGATGGCCAGCGATCTGAGAAAATGGCGGGTTCATACCCTAACAAAACATCTTCCCTTCTCTTTCCTGGCCAGAACTTTTATAGGGGAGGTGGGGGAGCACAAACAAGGTGCGTGAGGGCTTTGAAATTTAGGGAGGATTAGGTGAAAGAAGCTTCAGCATTCCTGTTCTGGGCAGTTAGCTGTTCCCAAGGGGAGGGGTAGTGTCTGTCTCCTCATTGACACAAAGGTCCAGATGCCTCCAGCTGATCCCCAGGCGATAATCTCTAGCCAGTGCCCTAGGAGGCTGGTTGTTTCCAAGGAACCAGGATTAGCCTTATCTGTAGTTTCTGAAACAAAAGCTTTAACATACACATTACTTGCTAGATTTATAAGTTTTTCCTTAAGCTAAAATTTTCCAGATCTTGAGTCCCCTATCAATATAAGTCATGCATCTTTTTATATACTTACTAGCCATCTGTGCATCTTCTCTGGTGAACTGTCCAGGTCTTTTGCCCATTTATAATCAGGTTCTTTGTTTTCTTATTGCTGAATTTTAAGATGTCTTGTATATTTTAGATAACAGTGCTTTTTCAGAAATGTGTTTTGTAAATATTTTTCCCATTTTATGACTGTCTTCTTATTCTCTTGACAGATGTTTTAAAATTAAAAAAAAAAAAAAGTCCATCATCTCAGATATCTCTTTCATGGATCATGCCTTCGGTATCATTTCTGAAAAATCATTGCCAAAACCTTGGTCATCTAGATTTTCTCCTCTGTTATCTCCTAGACAGTTTATAGTTTTGTGTTTACGTATGAATGTATGGTTTATCCAGAACAATTTGTTGAGAAGACTATCTTCCTTTGTAAAATGCCAGTTAAAAATATTTTTGTGGCTTTATTTCTGAGGTCTGTATTCTGTTCTATTGATCTATTTGTCTATTCTTTCACTAACAACACACTGTCTTGATTACTATAGTGTCATAGTAAAGCTTCAAGTCAGATAAATGCAGCCTTGTAATTTTGTTCTTTTTTTAATATTGTGGTTTAATATTTTGTTTCTTTTGCTTCTCCATATACACTTTAAAATTACTTTATTGATATTCATAAAAAAAACTTCTAGGAATTTGACAGGGATTGAATTGAATCTGTACGTCAGAATGAGAACTGACATCTTGCTAAACTATAGTACCCAGGATTTAACTCTCATAGAATTGTGTTAGGGTTCCGAGTCAAGTTAGAGTTAGTGTTTACATCCTCTTGCCTAGGTTCTCCATCATTGTTTGTTTTTAGTGCCCCTTCTGCTTTTCTTCCAAATGCACCAAGCAGATACTTAAATGTTCTTGATAACTGCCTATATTCTTGATATCCTGATCCTGAGAATTAAGGTTTATTTTTAAGCATTCCCAAATATCCTCTCTTTGTACTTCAGGAGGTCTGAAAGAGTCCCAGTCATTTTATTCAACTAGTGGGATCTTGCCAATTAGCACGCCTTCTGATTTCTCTCTTTTCTGAATGTCACTCAGATGTGCCTGCCTGCTGTCTTAGAGACCACATTTTCTAGAACAGGAGTAGTTTTTCAGGATTGAAACACCCAGTCATCTGGCTTCAGAGGAGTAGTGACCTACCTGTAGTATACAAGAAAACACATAAAGGATTCTAGTTTCTTCAACCATTCTTTTCATTTTCTTCACCTTCCCACAGCACTTGCTTAGATAAAACAATGTTAGAGAAATTGTATGCGATGGCTGTGCTGTAGGTACTTAGTACTCAGCTTTCTTACTTTTCTATTCATAAATGTTAGTTCCATAATGTAGCCATCTCTCAGCTGCTATTTTCTCCTGTTTACCTTGTTCATATGGGTTTGAATGTTATTATTATTGATGTCATTATAATAATAATAATAACTACTATTATTATTATTATTCATTTTTTGTTAGTTAAATGAAGGTTTTGGCACAGTTTGAAATAAATGTTTCAGTTACCATATTCCTCTGGTATTGTATTTGATGGAATAGTGTAATAAAGATATTTTAATTTTTTCAATATCATTGGTCTGTTCAGTTTTTCTAATATTTATGATTATGTCAAAATATATTTCTAAAAACCCATTTATTTCATGGAGATATGAAAATTTTGTCAGAATAAAGCCACTTATATTGTTTGATTTAAGCATCAATTAAATTTAACTGATATTCTAGATACCTAAGATATGACAGTGAACAATGAATATGAAGATCTCTGCCTTCATTGAATTTAGATCTAGTGAAGAAGGGATACAAAATAAACAATAAAGAATATTAATGGATTATATAGTACCTCAGAATGTACCAAGTGTTATGGAAAAATATACAATAGTGAATGGTAAGAAGATAGCATTATCATTTTATAAAGAAGTATAGATAAAGAGATTACTAAAAAAGCATGTGTGCTGACTATGTTTATCCTCATTTACTGAGCATTTATTTTGCACTGTATGATACATAAAATGAATCTATGATCAAGCTGATTAGAACAAATTTCATTAAAATCCAATTTTATAAAGACATATTTTATTATAAAGTGAATTCATTAAAAATAACTACAGAATAAACTTATTTTCTAAATATACTTATTAAAAGTAAACTTAAAGCCTTAAGTGAATTGCAAAACAAACAAAAAACAACAACAACAAAAAAGTATGAGTAGATCATAAACTGTGGATTTTGTAAATTTTGACCTGGAAGAAGTTTAACTAACAAATTACCATTTTATTTTAAAAAGACATTTTATAACTGATTTCAATGAATTTAATGTTATTTAGTTTCTTTATATTTGATGTAACTCAAATAACTTTAATATCTCATTCTAACAAAAAAGAATATTCCGAACATGTTTTTTAAAGAATGAAAGTATACCAAGTGGAGTATAATTTCACCTTTAAAATGAATGGAAAGTTACTTTTATCAAATTTGTTTGCTATATTGAGTGAAACTACACACTACTAAAACGATAGGAGCAACATTAGTGAAAGTTGTATTACTAAATATTTGTATATTTAAATTTAAAATATTCAAAGAAATTTATACTAATACTAATAGTTTAAACATTTCTTACTGAATAGCTTTCTTTGCCACTCTACCCTTCACAGTATCAAATATCATAGAGTAACTTCATATAAAAAGATTGCTGAGTGTAGCTCTATGTGGTATGACCTCTATTTGTTGTAACTGGCAATTTCTTTAATGGAAAGTGCTTAGAATTGCACAGAAATTGATTTTCTACAGTAGACAATAACTATTCCTACTTTGATTACTGTTGCAATCTTAAAAATGATTCAAAACTCCTGAGAAAACAATGTCAATAACTAGAATCACAATTTATCTTTTACAGTAGTAAGTACCTGAGCAAAAGTCATACAATTACAACTAGATTTATATGTTATTTAAAAATTGGTCCAACATCATTTTTTATTCCAAAATTTCAAATGAACTCTTTATAAATATGTTTTACCCCTTCAATTCAGTGCTCTAAAAATGACAGTAGAATTCTAGAAGACATATATTACATTCAAAATAAATATTTAAAGAGTTGTAAATGAATATTTTATGTACCTTAATGACTACATGAGGAAATTTCTTATGTAGTATTTGGCATTCACATCATGTAGTTATGCTCCATATATTACTTATTTTTAAAATTAAAATTAATAATTCTGTTCTAAGATATTGATATCTTATTCTGTGTAAGTGCTGAGAGTATTTCAAAACTTAAAAAATGTTAAAAATCCATTTTTATAATGAAAAGAATGAATTACGTGATTGATATGATGATGTTTATGTATACATGTATACATGTATATTTATATGCATAAATATATCAATAGAATTATTAATAGAATTTAAAATTGCACACCATTTTTAGATGATAGCTTTGTGTTTTTATTTATATAGAGTATTGTTGAAAGTGTGAAAGACATAAAAATGATATATTTAAGAAAATAATACATTATTTTGTAGGTATTCAATACTTTGTGTTAAAACTCACTCTTGAACAATGAAACAATTTTTGCTTCATGTACATCAGTACATTTATACATGAAGCAATAGTTCGATAAATGATAGACATTCTTAATAAAATCAGCAAGGGTATATTAATCAAGAAAGTACTTTATTAAATCAGAGGTTATTATAGCAGAATGAAGATGAGATTTTTAGACATGATAATTTTAATGAAATTGTTAAGTTAATACTATTATCATATTAATATATATATACATTTTACCTGTAATTTTTTTCTCTTTTCCAAAGTTTTGCTCCTTTTTAGAATCTTTTTTTTTTAAAGGTTGCATTTATGTATTTTTAGACAGAGGGGAAAGGAAGAAGAAAAAGAGGTAGAGAAACCATAGATGTGCAAGAGAAATATCAATTGGTTGCCTCTCATGCATCCCCTACGGGGGCCTGGTGCACAACCCAGGTGTGTGCCCTGACTGAGAATAGAACTGGTAACCCTTTGGTTCTCAGGCCGGTGCTCAATCCACTGAACCACACCAACCAGGGCTCCTATCTAGAGTTTTTAATACATACAACCAACCATAGGAGCAACATTATGTTAAATAGCATTAGACGGTGTCAACTTTTATTTCTCTTTGTATTGTTGTTTCAAACTCAGTTGTTAACTTGATCCACCACCAAGTGCACAAAAAAGAATTTATTTACCATCACTTTTGGTTCTGGAATATTTTCACTGTAACTTCACTTGATTTGCTTCTGAGTGATGATGATGATGATGATGATGATAATACCCACAAACATATGCAAAATCTTCTGTCCTAGGCTGAGTATTTATATGTAATATTTTATTTAATCATGATGACAACCTTGTTAGGCAGGTATTATTATTAGATCTGTTTTGTACAAGTGAAAACTAAAGTGTAGGTATGGTAAATAAATTTCCAATGCTTCACATCTAACATGAATTAAGGAAACTTGAATTCAAATCAATTGGGTTTGCTTAAAAAATATTTCTTTAAAAATTTCAAATCTACCTTGGTAAAAGCATATACAATTTCAAACAAATTACCGAATAACCATAATGCACACAGTCATTAATTTTATACAGATTCTACATGGTTAAGAAAGTTACATTGATAATTAATTTTAAAGCTTGAATTAAGATTAAAATTGTCTGTAGCATGTTTAAAAGTGTTTATTAAATAACTCAAAATCTAAATCAATTTTTTATTAATAAAAACTTGCTTAAATATTTTAGTAGGCTTGACTATTCAGGAATAAATAAATAGATCACAGGAAGATGAACTATCCTAAATATGTTAATCATTTTTGATTAACAAGTACTCCTCAGTCAAAACAAGTTTTTGGATGTAAAAACTACCTAACAATGGAGAATAGAAATTACTGTGGTTTTTGAAAAACTAACTATGATTTTTCTGTAGGTTTAATGACAAATCATAACATAGTTAATGACATTATTTTAATTATATGTGCTAAATTCATAATTATGAATCATGTGTGCCAATGAATCAGATAAAATACTTAAATCTTAAGTTTATTATTTATTTATACACTGAACAAATAACTTTAAACATTTACTCTTTTCTATAATTATTCCATATGCAGAGGATCTTTAATGAAAAAGGTAGACTTACTCTTCATCCTTACAGAACTTACGATTTATTTAGTAAGACAAGAAAATAACATGTAAAAACAGGCCTCTCAGAGAAACTGACATTTTGAAGGGAACTAAAGATAAGAAAGAACCTACCAGACAGAGCTGTGGTGAATCTATTTCAGGGACCATTATGCTCAAAGTCTCCAAGGATGGGAAAGAACGTGTTGCATTCCAGGACTGGCAGGCCAGTGTGATGCTGCACAGGGAGAAAGATGGGACATGGTCTGACAGGTGCTTGGGGAGTAGTCAGAGACTGTCATGCTGAGACTCACAGACCAAAGTGAGTAGTGTGAGCAGAAGCCATCGATAAGATGTTCATGGGGGAGTTATACATAATGATTAATATTTTATAAAGATAACTCTGAGTCCTATGTGGAGAATGAATTAGGAATAAAATAGAAGTGGGTTGAGGATGGGTACCAGTTCAGAGTCTACTATGATATTTCATCACATAAAATGATGATGGTCAGACAAAGGTAAAGATAAGGAAGTTATAAAGGAGTGCATACATTTGAGCAAAAACCGCCTAGCTTTTGCTCTAATGACGAGTCTACTGAGGATCCAGTGAAATTCTGCATTCCTTAGCTTCCCATGACATATGCTGGCTGAGTATTCTGTTGTTCAACTGTTTAAATAAAGTGACTGCTTTTGCCAGGTGGCTATTAAGAGTGGGTGCAATAGTCTGAGAAGCAGGCAAGGAGTCGGGGGGGCCAGCCCTGTTTGGCAGATGGCCCTGTTTTCACTGAACCTCCTGCTGTTTGCCTCTAAGGCTCGGATCCTCCTGCCAGGCCTCTGAGAGTCTTCTAATGAGTACAGCTCCTAATAGACAGAAAATAAGCATCTGGGCTGGGATACAGAGCACTGATAATGGCCATTTTCTCAGTAAAATGAAATGATTGCAATAGCTGCTGGAAAAACAAAACAGAGAAAAAGTTAAAAAAAAAACACTCATTTCCTTTGAGTTTTATTATATCATACCCTTGCAGATTTTCTTCCATTCCTGTAACTGATGTTTTCAATTTTCTATGAGGGTTTTTCATCTCCACTCTACCTCTAATAATTAAGATTCCAGTTCTCAACTCTACATACCCAACACTCTTGCCTTAGGCCTTCTCACTCATTTCCATGGCTTCAAATATTAATAGGTGATAAGTGTAACATGTCTGATTCAGAACCACGTGAGTTCCAAATCAGTTCATCATATCTCTTCACACCTCCTCAGAAATATCTTGAATATATGTTCAAAACTAAACTCTTGCTCTTCCCACACTGCAGTGATTTCTTCTCTCATTAATGACACCTCTCTTCAACTAAATTTTTATTCAAGCCAGACATGTTATTTAAATCTTAGTACTGTCTTCTCCACTGCTTAAATATAAAAAACCATCACCAACTTATGTCAATTCACTAATTAATTTTAATATGGTCTAAAAATGTGCTTTTGTCCCCTGCCAATCTCTATGGCTTCATCTTGTTTAACTTTCTCCCTCACTGAAAACTCTCCAGCCATCTCGACTTCTACTGGCTTCCAATACCTCAAGCAACTTTCATGACTCAGAGCCCTCCTAGATGCTGTATTCTCTGCCTGGAAAGTCCTCCTCCCACCTTCCTGCTTCAGCTTTGATGAAGGTTAAGTTCTACTCAGTGTCCAGATTGAACCATGACTCTCAATTTACTAACAGGACTTATGCAGCATCTTCTCAATCCAAATTATGTTCTTCTACTACATTGTCCCAAAGTCCTATTCATTTTTTCATACATAAACTTCATCATGGTTTGTTATAATAATTTTGTGATTATACCTTGTTTAACATAGTCTCAATTACTAGACCATATTCTCCTTGACAGTATAAATCTTGTCTGTTTTGCTAACTACAATATTCATGGGCCCAAAGGCTTCTGCTGAAGATGTGGATACACGAGCGCGCACACACACACACAATCACTTGTGTCTGAGTCTCAGCATGACAGACTCAATTCCTAGGCAGAGCAGGATAGCTATTGTGGTCTGCAGTGGGGGCACATAAGAGATACAACTGATCAGTATATCTCTCACACATCCTTGTTTCTTTCCCTCTCTTTCTCCTTCCTCTCCTTTCTCTCTAAAAATAAATAATTAAAATCTTTAAAAAATAAATAAAACTTCTAACTTAAAAAATAACCTAATGGCATCTAGGAGGGTAAATGTTATCTAGTTTTTGAGAGTGGCTTGCTTGTTATTTTATTAACGTTGTTTTTCTAAGTAACTAAATTGGAATAATTTTATGAAAGTCCAAAGTTATACATTCAGATATACACACTCGGTAGATGAGAAAATAAGATACCCAGGGCAAAATTTTCTCATCAACTTAACCTGTATATGATTTGTTCTGTTTATTAAGTGCATTTAAAACTGCATGAAATCTAAAGTTCTTTGCAGTGATGTAAAAACATGGTTTGAGGATGGTTTAGAGGGTGGTTATATAATTCTTTGTAATTTTCTTTATAGAAACTAGTTATTTCTTTTTGGGATTAATTTCTAAGCAGTTTAGTTTCACTAAAACTTGTTATCTGAAAAAAGTTCAAATATTCCTCACCCTTTTCAACTTATCAGGAAAATCCATCAGCCTTGATATCACTGTGGTAAAAGTTTTGGACTTAGCTAACTAGAACCCTACTACTGACTTCTCTTCCTCTCCTCCTGTTTTCCTGCATATTAAAATCCAGTTGCTCTGCCTGCAAAACAGTTTTCCAGATGTCTATACATCTAAGCAAAAAAACGACAGATGAAGCATAAAAATGGAAAAGGCTTGAAAAAATTAAAACCAAAAAATTGAACCACGTTGAGCTCAATGTAATGCATACAGTCTTGCCTTAATTTTCTTAGTGACACCTGTTAAGATCACTATAATGATAAAACTCAGATCGTTAGACTTAAAATAAAATTATATTAAAGAAAGTATCACACAGTGGAGTTTTTTAATGCTCAGTCATTCAATTTTTATAACACCAAGTCATTAAAAAATAACTTCTTAGGTCTGCACAAGCTGATCCATGGATATTTGTTTTTCCTAAGATTTTAAATATACAATTTTAAATAGTGGGAAAGATGAACAGTAAAGACTTTCTGCTGATAAGAAAATAAACAATTATAACTATAGCTACATTAAAACCGATCAAGGCTTTCTTAGAAAGGGCAAGAGAAGACAGGGAAACCCTAGAGATTTTCCCAACCATGCCTTAGCTATGGACAAGTACAATGGAGAAAGAAAATTCAGAGACTGAGGATCAGGTATCAAAACATATCATCAACACCCAAAAATCCTACTTCTCTTTCTTGAAAAATTGTTGATTTTGTAATTTGGGATAATGAAACTGCCAAATATTACTCATTTAAAAATATTTGACATTATTTTCCCTCTCAAATAAACTCCTGGTTTATTTTTCTTAAAGCAAATCCCTTGAAACATCTTTCCCAGGTAATGATTTTACTATATTTTCTATGAGCTAATATTTTGAATTCTTCATACTTAAATCTAGCACTTTCCGTTCTCTTTGTCTGAAATGTTTTTCTCCAACCCCTAAATGTTGTCTCTGCCTTCACAGAGAGGCCTTCCTGACCTTCCAAATATAGTACATATTTCCTAGTAACTAATAAATAATACAACACTGTATTATTGTATTATTTACAATATATTATATTATTTACAATAACTATTGTAAAATAATACAATAGTTATTGGGAAACATAGTACATTTCCCTATAGTATAGTATAGTACAGTATTAGTATATATTTCCCAATAACTATTGTATTATTTTAGATTGTTTTCTTTACAACAGATAACCACTAAAATGCAATTTTATTTATACTTTTTATCTATTTTTTGTCTTTTCTCTCATAAAAATCTATTGACCAAAATAACAAGGATTTGCCTGATTTATTTGGTACAACTTAGTACTTTGAGTATTTTCTGAAACAGAGAAGGTCCTTAATAAATATTTAATTGAAGGGTTGATTTATTTTTTTTTTGTAAAGTAGCAAAAGGGAAGAGGCAACATTTATTACTTGATTAACATTTTTACCATAGTTTCTTTCTTTACTAACTTTTAAATTTATATTTATTATATTGTTATTAAGTTTTAATATTTTTCTTATTTTTCTTGCTGTTCAGTCAGTCATTCCCATCCCTCCCCTCCCCATTGCTCTCCCTTGCCCTGTCCAGCACTTGCTCCCAAAAACAATTCCCACCCTGTTGTCCTTGTCCATAGGTCCTTTATACATGTTCCTTGACTTGACCCTTCCCCTACTTTCCCCGTTATCCTCTTCTGCCCTTCCTTCTGGTCACTGTCAGTTTGTTCTTTATTTCCATGTCTCTGGTTCTTTTTTGCTCCTTTGTTTTGTTGATTACATTCCACTTATAGGTGAGATCATGTGGTATTTGTCTTTCACCTCCTGGCTTACTTCACTTAGCATAATACTTTCTACTTCTATCCATGCTGTCACGAAGGGTAGGAGTTCCTTCTTTCTTTCCACTGCTTAGTATTCCATTGTATAATGTAATGCTAATGGAATATTAATTCCACATTTTTTTTATCCACTCATTTACTAATGGACACTGAGGTTGTTTCCAACACTTGATTATTGTAAACAACACTGCTATGGGCATAGGGGTGTATAGGTCCTTTTGAATTGGTGTTTTAGGGTTCTTAAGGTATAAACCCAGCAGTGATACTAGTATCTGCCTTATTTCTCCAATAATGTTTTAATGCATCTATGCATTTATCTTCTACTTTTTAAACTTTTCTCAGCACCACTAAGAGTATTGGTACAAACATGGTGCTTAATATGTGTTAGTAATAAAAATAAAACCAGACAGACTAAGAAAAGCACTAAAGAAAGAAAAGAAGAGAAGAAGAAATGTAAGAAGGAGCGGGATCAAAGTGTTGATCAATAACTTTTAACATAGTGGATCCACTCACAGGTTCATTCTAAATAAGTGAAAACAGCATATTTAAAGTTTATTTTTAAACATCTGCTATGATGGTTTTTTTAAATTGTTTTAAAAAATTAAATTGATATACAGTAAATATCTTTGTTTTGTTGATGTATTGGGTTGGACAAAAAGTCTGTTTAGTTTTTGTCTTAAAAAGGGCACATTTTTCATTTTCATCAGTGACTTTATTGACTTGGATATTTTGAGTATGTCAGCTATCTCCCACATGGTATGATGTTGATTGTATTTTTTTTACATTTTATCGTCTTTATTTTTTATTTTTTATGCTTTTTAAAATTAAACACTTTTGAATTTTATTGTTGTTCAAGTACAGTTTCCTGCCTCCCCCCCCACCCATCCCTACCAACCCGGCCATCCCTCCCCTGTTCCCACCCCACCTTGTCTTTATCTATGTGTCCTTTATAGCTGTTCCTGTAATTAACATCTCAATTTGATTGCTATCAACTTCAATTGGTCTGCCCAACCGTGGAGCATTATCCAGAGGGAAATCTCCAGATTGAAACTTCGCAAACCACTTTTGACCTGTTACAGCAGCTTCTCCATAAACTGCACAAATCTTTTTGTGTGTTTATTTCAGTTGTGTTTTATCTTTCTTGAAATAATAAAGCCTAACATGCCGAAAATGGTGTGTATTTTCTTATCTTCAATATTAAATTGACTACTCAAAAATTCACCAATTTTTGATGTTTTTTAAAATGCATGCTGATATGACAGTTGTCACAATACAATCTAACAAAATTGTTTTGAATGAAGTTAAAGACAACTAAACACTACTAGAGCCAATAACAACAATAACAACAAAACGAACTTCATGACCAGCCCAATACAATCTATGAGGTTTAGCTTATCTAAGAATTTGTGTTATAGCAACTACTGTCAGGATACAGAATGGTTCTGTAAGTCCTGAATAAACCTCCATGTGGTCCTATTACAGACAGACTCTCTCTCCACTAGTGTCGTCTACTGATTTGTTCTTTTTCCTCCTGCTTTTGTCTTTGTCAGGCTATAATATCAGTGGTTTAACAGAGTCCATTAACTGTGTGAGATGTGATTCTTTCATGGAGTATTATGCTTTTGAGATTCATCCAGGCATGTTTATTTACAGTGTGTTTTGTTTTATCAACACCACAGCATTTCACCATATGAATGTCTCATTAAAGAAAAGAGTGATTGATTCCAATTTTCAGCAATTATGAATAAAGCTGTTTAAACATTTGCAGACAAGTTTTTATGTAAGCATAAATTTTCACTTTTTTAATAAAGGTAAAATAACTGGGAGTACAATTGCTCAATTTTATGGCAAGTGCATTCTCCATTTTATAAGAAATTTTCAAAGTGTTTACTTTGGACCATTTTGCATTAGCGGCAACAATGTGTGCTGCCAATGCTCCATATCCTGTCAGTTACTGATGCTAATTCTTCCTCTCACTGATGTTACAGTTTTTAATATAGTATCATTGAGAATCTGGTTGTGTGTTTATTTGCTATCTTGTTTATCCACTTTGTTGAATTATTTTTGCACATATTTTGCCATATTTTAATCAATTATTTACTTTTTGATGAGTTTCGAGAATTCTTTATATGTCTAAATAAAATGACCACTTTTGATATCTGACTTCATAATTTTTCTTAGTCTGTTTTTCTTAAGATTCTCTTAATGGTTTCCTCAGCATGGTAACCATTTTTAATTTCAATGAAGTCCTCCACACCATTTTATTCTCTTATAGATCATGTGTTTGTTATCATATCTTAAAACTCTTTGCTTAATCCAAGGTCAAGAAAATGTTTTCACGTTTTCCTCACAAAATTTTATAATTTTATATTTTATAATTTAATCTAAGATACACAGTGTGTGATTTTTATATAGAGTGTGAAGGACAATTCAAGTTTTTTTATCTTTTTTTTTCACAGATTTTATTTATTTATTTTTAGAGAGAGAGGAAGGGAAATAGAAAGAGAGGGAGAGAAACATCAATGTGTGGTTGTCTCTCCCATGCCCCCTACTGGGTATCTGGCCCACAACTCAGGTATGTGTCCTGACTGGGAACAGAAGCACAGGTCAGCACTCAGTTCACTGAGCCACACCAGCCAGGACTCAAGTTTTTTATTTAATACATTTTCAAGTATATCTATTTGTTTAAAAAAAACCTACCCTACTTGTCCAATATTTGCATTTACAAACTCTTGTCAAAAAGTCAGTTGGCCATATATATTTTGGTCTATTTCTAGAATCTGTTCTAGATCTAATCTATATGTCTAGTCTTCTGCAAATACCACATTTTATTTACTACTATAGCTTATTGTAAAACTCAGAATCAAGTACTATGAGTTCTATAACTTCTTTTTTTTCCAAAATTATTTTGGCTATACTATGTCTTTTGCTTTTCTGTATAAATTTTAGAATATCAGTAAAAATTGTGCTAGAATTTTTTTGAGAAATTTCATTTAAATATATATCAATTTGGAAAAATTTGACACTTCTGGTATGTTGAGTCTTCAAATTCATGGTATATTTTTATAATTATTTAGGTCTTCTTTTTTCTCTTGTTCAGCATTTTGTAGTTATTAGCATGTCAGCATGCAAATGATGCATATGTTTTGTTTGATTTATATCTACAAACTGTATTTTGAGGAGGAAAAACAGAACATATTTAAAAATTACTTCCAGTTGTTGATTACTAATAAATAGAAACACGGCTGGATTTAATAGCTTACTCTTGCCTTTTCCACTTATTTTTAAGAGATATTTAGTAGACTTCTTAAATTTTTCAATTTGGAAATCATATCTGCACATAGAAAGTTTTATTTTTTCTTTACACACTGTATATTTTTGGACATTAAGATGTCCATACAATCCAAAGCAGTCTATAGATTCAAAACAATCCCTATTAAAATAACAATGGCATAGTTCACAAATCTAGAATAAATATTCCAAAAATTTATGTGGCTCCAAAACACCTGGAATAGCCTCAGCAATCTGGAGAAAGAAGAGTGAAGTTGGAGGTATTATGCTACCTGATGTAAAACTATACTAGAAGGCCACTGTAATCAAAACAGTCTGGTACTGGTATAAGAACAGGCATATAGATCAATGGAACAGAAGAGAGTCCAGAAATAAACCCATGCCTTTATGGTCAATTAATATTGGACAAAGTAGGCAAGAGCATACAATGGAGTAAAGACAATCTCTTCAATAAATGGTGTTGAGAAAATTAGACAGGAACATGAAAAACTATAAAATTAGACCACCAACTTGCACCATATACAAAACACTCAAACTAGATAAAAACTTAAATGTAAGTTGCAAAACCACAAAAAATCTAGAAGAAAACACAGCACAAATATAAGGTGAAAAGGTCATTGTGAATATTGACTTGGGGGTTACAAATAATATTTATGAGAGTAAAATAGTGGTTACCAGATTTTAAGGTGAAGGGGAAATAGAAAGATGTTAGTAAAGCATTAGACAGTTTCAGTTACATAAGAACAAGCTCTGAAGATCTAATACATAGCATAAGGATGATAGGTAGCAATATTGTACTGCATACTTGAAATCTCTGAGAAAGTAAATCTTAATTGATTTTATTATGCATACACAGCAAGTATGATAGGTGAAGAAATGTTCATTACCTTGATTGTAGCAATTATTTCACAATGTGTACATATACCAAATCACCAAGTTGAACAAAATATACATAATAAAAATAATATGAAGTGAATTCCCAAATTAATAATCTATAAATAATGATGACTGTACTTCAAATTACAGAGCGAAAAATTTGTGGAAATTAAGAAATAAGTGCCTAGATGTTGCTGTGAACATCTCAGTGCCACTCAATGCTCAAAATTATGAATGGCCTCTTCTGGAGATGTGCCATATGTAGTCAAAACAATTATGCACAGCAACCACGGACATTAAATACTCCAGGAGGTGCGTGCCACATTGTCCGACCACATTTGTGACTCTCAAATTGAAAGCACTAGAGACAGACACCCTGCTGTAGGAATTGTTGAGCTACAAGAGCAAAACAACAAGTCATTGCTTATTATTTAAAAAAAAATTCACAGATATATTGTTTTTTTAATGTAGTCAATAAACACAAAATTAACTCTCAAGAAAAAAATCAAAGGGAATCCTAGCCGATTTATGCAGTTCAGTGCTAGTGGGAGAATTCTTTTTAAAAATGAGCTATTGCATTACTAAATAACCCCTTTTCAATGTTTAATTTTTTAGAAGTTGTTAAAAAGGGATTACTACTGGCAGAGTAGATATTAATAAAGTGGGCTAACTGTAATTTAGCATGAGAAACTAAAGATTAGTGACATATGTACATACTCTACAGATTAAATGAATTAAGTTGTTAAATGTGCTTTTCTAAGATCTTTGTCAATTTCAAGTCAATTTTATTAGAAGAAAAATAAAGTCTGAATAAAAGAAATGATATTTAATTGGTGGACATGTTTATGTTGAACCAGAAGGTCATTGATTGATGCCCAGTCAGGGCACATGCCTGGGTTGTGACCACCCCAGGCTCAGGGGTTGCAAGAGGCAATCAAGTGATATCTCCCTCCCTCTTTTTTCTCTCTTCCCCTCTCTTTAAATATAAATAAATAAAGTATTTCAGAAAAAAAGGAAAAGTTAACATGACATTTATGTTTTGTATAGAGAACAAATTGTGTGAAATAACAAAAGTGTGTTCAGCAGAGATTCCTAATGCTTAATAATTGGTTACTGATGTCCGCATGGCTATAGTAAAATGTAATAAATAATCTAAGAAAGCAGCCATTAAAAGAAAGTTCTTACTGGTTTCCAATGTCTTTATGCACTTATTTTTTTCACACACAAGTAAATAAAAGAGGTTATGATTTGCTCTTTCAAAACATGTTTTAAGTATTTGGTAACATTTTGGTAAAACATCTTTCTGTAATGGATTTAATAAACTATAAGCCCTGGGTTTATTACTGATAATTATTCTACCATTACTGGCAAAATATTTCTGTGGCTAATTCTATTTCAGCTTTAATCAACAGCCTTCTTGAAGATCAATATTCCGTTTATATGCCTGATTTTCTACTGTTGGGTAGGTATGATTAATTAAGTTCAGTGTCACATAATTTTAGTTAGTGGACTTCAAACAGGACAAATTCAGGTCAGCATTTAGACAGTGGTTTCACATTTTAAAGGTTAGTATTAATGCATTTCACTTACTGTAATAAAATTAGTCAGTAATACCAAGAAGTCATCCTTCGTGAGGTAACTTGTCCGCTCTTAACCACATGACAAGAAATGTTTTCAATGGGGGGGAACTGGAAGAATTTTTCAATTGTTGCAATAGCATAAACAATAAAACATAAAAAAATAAAAATTAAACAACAACAACAACAAAAGTGTTCTCAATATATGCATGTTTATCTCAACTGCTAAGCCAGTGATTTCACAATAGGGATGATTATATATTTGTGCCCACACTTATCTGAACTACTAAACAATCTGAACTTTTTCAATTATATATTTTGTTCCTGTTAGTTAAAACAATATGGATTTTTATATGTACATGATATATATACTGTGTAACTCTTAAATAATGCAGCCTTGTAATTTGAGATAATTAGGGTAAAGGCCAGACTGTATTAATAAGAATTAAACTATAAAATATTTAAAAAGGAATATAGTTTCATTACCATTCTGTATATTTCAAACAATATTAATCACTGGATCTACTGACACTGGATTAAATGAGATAGCTTTTAAATTGTGTGTAATGTTACTAAGGCATTATGAGTATTTACAATATTTTGTTCTTCAAAAGTGGGCTAAGTAATTTTTCACAGGATTTTATGAAAAGCATTAATTAGTATGGTATACTTATTTCTTCAAATAGTAACGAAGCAATAACAGTAACTAAAACACTCAAAGAGTACACATAGTATGTCAGGTTGTTCTGAGAGCTTTACACATATTTACTTATTTATTCCTCACACTAATGCTATGAGATGGGCACAATATTTATGCTCATTTTACAGTTGAAAAAGTTGAGGCACGGAAGCCTGTTGAGCAAAACTTACATTGTTGTTGAGCCTTAAGCTCATAGGGTTTTGTCCATATCTTGCCAAAGTTTTCTTCTCCATATCCACATATCATTCAGTATACTAGCTTATCAATCAGTCTTTAACATGTGAATATGAATTATTTCCTAACAATGTATTTTGTGAAAGCAATTTGGAAGGAGAAAACAAAATGAAATTAGGACAAGTTGTGGGAAGAGACTAAATGATTAGCTGATGGAGAGCCACCTTGTCTTGGTGAGGTACCAGAGAGGGAAGATCTGGAAACTTAAGCAGATAGCCTTTGGGGTCCAAAACCTTAGAAGAAGACACCCAGAAAAGACCTTGGAATAAATAAGAAGAAAAGTGATGCAATTGTTTCTAAATATTTTTCAATGAATCATCACTAATTATATGCAATTATTTTGTTAGCACAATACTTATCTTTATAAAACTATAATTGCTATGGAATTCCCTTGATAGTCATTTAAATATAGCATTAGTTATTTATGATTACAAAATGTAAACTCAGGAACAACATGCGCACTGTGTATGAAAGGATAGTAAAACCTTTTAAAATAATTAGAAATTTCATGTCATTTGGAGAAACTACCAAAATATTAAGTATCTGAAAATGAATATAACAGAAATGAATTATAAATCTCAAAGACTTCAGCTTTATTATAACAGGTACATAATTGAAATATTGGAAATGCTTGTTTTTGTATATTCATTAACATTCTTATATTTGTTATGAATCCAATTCTATTTAGAATGTATCTATTCACACAGTCACACACATTCACTCTCTCACATACTCTCTCTCATGTGTGGGAGAGAGTGAATGGAGGAGAAAAAGAGGGAGAGAACAGAGAGCAAAAACATCACTGAAAATAAACAGAACTTCTTTATTTTTACATGATTTCCAGAAAAAAAATGTAATTTGCTTGTTATTTGTGCATGAATTCATTCCTCAGATATTTATTGATTGAGCTTTAAGTGACTTAAAAGTCCCCTGCCTAGACTATTTTGGTTCAAACCCACATTATTGTTTTCCACTGAAACTAGTAATCAGGATTCATGTAAAAAATTCCAATCTGTTTATATAGAGAAATGAAGGAAATTATTATACAGTTTTTTAAAACACATTGGAGAAAACACTCTTTTCGGGAGTTGGTATTTTTATGGTTTGCTTCATTGAGAGTATTTGAGAGAGTATGATGGGTGTCACCTCTGGGTGGAAGCTTAAAGACCCAAGAAAAGCTTGTGTTTCCTCTCTACCTCTGACTGGTGATGTCCCAGAGAAGGGCTGCTTCTCCAGTCTCAGCGCCAAAGTGAAGACATGAAGTCATGGAGCAGGACTATAGAGGAATCATAGTAGGTGTACTACTTGAGGGAGAAATGAACTTTGTAAATCACTGAGATATAGACATTTGTTGGTGCAGCAGCTTAACTTAGCCAACATTAACATATTTATTCCTTAATATGTTAAAAATTTAAACTTCTTTTTTAGAGCATAACATAAAAATATTCCAGAATAGTGATTAATATTATCAAGTGATGACAAATTCTCTGAGAAGCTTTCATGACGCTGACCATAAAGTCATTCCGTGGCTGTTTGTAAAAGAAATGCCCGGACATTTATTGTCTATGAAATTGTCTTGAGATCGTTGGCCATCTTAAATAGTGCAGATGAGCAACCCACTACAAATATTACAAGATGTTCTCTTCATCTTGATAAGGGAATTTGAACAGACAGGAGCTTAAATGCAAGGGAAAGATCACCAAAGGGGGGAAATAAAATGGAACAAGAAAATATAAAAACATCAATAAAAAGAAATCAAATAATACTACTCACCTGTTGATGATAGCTCACTGAAACAAAAACACAGATAAATATTTTATGCATCACATCCCTTACCCTGGAATCTCATTTAAATTTTGTTTGCATTCCATTTTCTGACCAACTTGCAATAAGGTTGCAAAACCCAACAAATAGATATATAAATGACAGAGGAAAAGCTGAGATTTAACATACTAGTTGCTTAACAGGGCTACCATATTTCTGAACATTCATTATGTAGACAAAATAGTAAGTAAGATTTTGCCTGAAAGACAAATAGATCACACTATATTTCAAGGAAAGACATTTAAATAAATTGGAATTATTCTGAAAGTGCTAAAAGCAGTAAATTTTTCAGAGAGGTTGGAGTTACTTTGGGATCCATAGTAATTTATGATTAATGATAGAAACATTGTAGTGGTTATAAATTATGTAGAACCCCAGTATTTTGATAAATTGTGTTTTGCTAAACTCAGATAATTTTGACAGAACTGTACGTCTGAAGCTATTATAAATAGTTATTGCAAATATAAAATAATAAATATTAAACAGAAGGTATTTATATATAAATGAAATAGAATTACTAATAAATTCAACCTGGAGAAGGAAACAGGAATAGCTTTAAGTGTAAAGTGACAACTTCTAAATTCCTACAAGACTTTCTGCACATTTCATCATAAGTGCATACCCGCTATATAAAAACAAACACTCTGCATAAATCATGGGTGTTGCATTTAGTTTTGCTTGATATATGGTTTCTGTTTTCAGATTGCTAACTTTGAAACTAATTAACAAGACAGGGAAAACATATTATTCTTATAGTATATAAATTGAGCAAGGAAGCTCAATTATATTATTTGACATTTTATTATATTTCTATTTCAATACAGGTGCTGATATTTTTAAATCTATAACATAAGTTTGAAAATTATAAAGCTATGTATGTATATGCAGAAAATGTTGGAGTGAACCATATATCAGATAGCAATATATCACTTATATTATTTAAAAATTTAATATTGTACTAACGTACTTGAAGCTATGCCTCAGTGCTATTCAGTGGTAAGTGGCCTCTTTATTATTATAATTATTATTATTTGAGACCTTTATTTTTTTTAATTTATTATTTATTTATCTTTTAGAGGGGAAGGGTAGGAGAGAAGGAGAGGGAGAGAAATATCAATGTACGGTTGCCTCTCGTGTGTCCCCTGCCGGGAACTGGCCCACAACCCAGGCATGTGCCCTGACTGGGAATCCAACCGCGATCCTCTGGTTCGCAGGCCCGCGCTCAATCCACTGAGCTACACCAGCCAGGGCCTATTTGAGACCTTTATTAACAGGGCTTGAAGTTTGTTGACTTTAAAAAATCATTTTGTAAATTTTCATTACAAATTAAAAATGAGTTCTTAAAAATCTCAACTTGACCAGATATGAAACAATTTAAAAACCTTTAGAGGTGCACTGAGAAAAACCAAGGTTATTTAAAAAATGTCATTACCAAAAAAGAGACATCTTTAGATAAAAATAATAAAGACCCCATGCTACATAGATAATGCAGATAATTCTAGTCATCTGGTCAATAGGCAAAAAGCAGGCACTTAAGGTCTTCAGGTCCAATCTTTTCTTCATTTCTTATTGCTGGAATTTCATATTCATTTCTTGTTGGATGAACAAACCGGATAATTGTAGGGATGATAAGCCGGCATTTACTCAGCCCTGCCCTGCTCAGCTTGGGGAGTAGAAGAATTCTCAGCTGGTGGGTCAGCTGCTTTTGTGTCTTTGCGATCTGGTGGTTTCTGGTAGTCAGTATCAATAATTGAATTTGCCGAGGTAGGCAGATAACTGCTGACCTTGGGTCTCACCTCTGTGATTTTCCTTACCTTTTTCTTTGCGATTCTCTCTAGGCTGTCTTTTCTGGGGAGAGCCCCTGTGAAATTATGGTCTGTAGCCCTGATATACATTCTGTCTCACTGGTCTACTTTGTTCTCCTGCACCCTGGCTGTCAGCACCCTCCAACACTTCTCCCTGCTCAGGAGGGTTGGAATACTGCGGTGGAAGACCACAGGGTCTCCACCTGCACTAAGGTGGGAGCCAACACCTGCGGCAGGCGCTCTTGGGCCTTGCCTTCCCAAGCACTCCCGGATCCCTTTCCCTCACTCTCACTGTTCTGGTATTCAGTTGGTAATTGCAGTGAGGGCCCCTAGGACGAGGAAAACACGTCCATAATGGTTACAGTCTGCTGCATATTTACTGCCTTGCACTGGAACTCCACCAGGGCTTGTAACATTTGCTGACTCCGCAGCCTTTTCTTTAACAGCATCAAACTTTACAGTTTCTCCATCTCCTAAAGTTTCTACTGTGAAGGTACTTCCTGGGGTTATTCACTATGGCAGTCTGGTGTACAAATACATCTTCCTTGGTGTCATCCGTATTGATGAAGCCATATCTGTTTTTTACACCGAACCATTTTACTGTTCCTAAAACCTTTGTTTTGATGTACTTGTTCCACCTGGCAGGCCCCTCAGACGTCAGGCCGCTTAGGCGTGGCTCCCTGCAGGCAGTTGCCCAAAGCTCTGGGCGTGTCTTGGTAGTCCCTGAGGGTGGGAGCAGCAGGCAAACGCTGGGTCTAGGCCTTGCTGCTCACGCAGCAGCTTGAGCGCTGCAGTGACCGAGACTAGGGCCCTGCTGCGACTGCAGCGGCTCTGCCAGGGTGTGGTGGTAATCAGGCCAGAGGCTTGTGTGGCTGTTCAGTGTTCTCTGGAGCCCGCTCTGCGCCCCTGCTACCGATCCAACTTGAATTCGGTCTCTTAACTTAAGTACCAAGTGTAGCAAAACGGGTCTTGGCAAAACTGAGTCTTCCTCAACTGGCAAATCTCCATTTTCAATCTAACTAAAAATATGACCCAACAGATGGTGAGAGTCTTACTACTGTCTAAAGGGACCTCGCTAGTCACATCTTTAAACTTCAAAGACCATTCCAGATCACTGCTTGGGATGTGAACTTTGACAGACTGACCCTAGTTAGATCCTGAAAAGAGAAAAGTATAAGTGAAAAATTGAAGGGACAATAAACGATAAGACACCTAATTCTTAGATACCCTTTGAGTACCTTTGACATGGAAGGAAAACGAAGGTGTATTATGACAGAAGTTCCGATTATCAGTATGAAAACCCATGCATTTCTTCAATAAACCTGTCAGATCTCACCCCTTCTGCCGCATGTCAGAACACTATACCTAAAGATTGTAGCTGCCATCTGTGTAGTCTCCAATTTATTCTTTTACTTCTGCATGTATCTTATTGACCATGTAACTTACTGGAATGTTGGATAAACCACAAAATGTCTATTAAGTTATGTATTTGTCACATAAGGATAGCATAAAATTTAAAAGAGTAACTATTATACATTTCTTTTCATATCTTAATATATCTTGACAGGTAAATGAAATGAGTTATAGTACTTATTGTACATGAACCTATAATAATTACATATCATTTAATATATATGTGAATAAAAATACTTAATGAAATTGTCTTTACCACTCTTTTTAAGAACCAAATATATTGCCTTGTAAATGCTTTATTTTTAAACTCCTAGTGTCAAAGTATAATTGATTGCTTGTAAATCTTTTTTGTAAGGTTTTTGTGTACCTCAGGCCAAACTACCTAAAAATGAAGAGATAAACTTTTCACTAAAGCATCCCTCCCATTTGTAAACACTAAACTGATGAGAAGAACAAGGAATAACAGTGAATCTTCATGCACTGTTTTTATTAGGCAGACAATGTCTCCAAAGTAAATTATGTCTAGATTAGAGGTGATTCAACACACTAAATTATCTTGTAGCTTTTCCTCTCTAGACTTATTTATCATGTGTCCTATTGATAGATAAAAGGCACAATGGAGAAGGATAATTTGTCTAGTAGTAGGCCATCTCTACTACCAGTATAGAAAATGACAATACTCATAATCCCCAAATTATCTATTATTACCTATTCTGAGACACAGTCAGAGCAACAATTGCAATTACCTAGAAAGAGTAACTGTATTTAATAGCTCACTCGAGTGAACCTTAACTCTGCCCAGAGGGTTGTCATACAAAAATCCCAGCAGATTCTGGTTTAAGCGAAATGCTCTCTTCTGTTATTTCATGCCAGTTAAAGCACAGATTTGCACTATAATGATAGGAATGGACCACTTTTTTTCTCTCTGGTGATTTGAAATACTAGAAACTACTAAATTATTTTTTCTTAATTGTCCTATTTAGCTTTCCCTGTGGGAGGAAAATAAAGTCTAATACAAAACAGTCGTTAATGGAAAGTCTGTTACTTAAATGATGGATGATTTATAAGCTGAATTTTGCAAAATATGACATTAATCATTACTTTAGGTTCTGCTGATATAATGATTACAGGGAATTGGGGTGACTGAGGAAAAGAACATCTATAACTAAGTGTAAAAATTCAAATTACATGTAAACATTTTAATCTCCAAGCTTGCCACCAAAACAAAATTGTATAAAATGTTTTTCAGAAATAGGAAATTAAGCCTGAGATTTATAAAGAAATGAAGAACAGAAAATCATTGATACATATTTGGGTACATCTGTACAAATACTGACTAAATAAAGCAAAACTATTAATTTTATGTAGGGTTAAATAATATAAAACTAACATGTGATAACTAATATATAAATCAGAAGAGGTTGCAACTGGAATTACGGTTCTTTCATTTTTAGGGGGCAATGATTAAAAGATAAATTACTTTAGATTTTGACATTACAAGAGAGGGAAAGATTAAATGGTAAATTTACATTTAGAGTTTGAACATTTAAAATGTTCCATTGTAACCAATAAGTGCATATCATGTAAAACTCCCAATGCAGCTGAGGAAAACTATGGAATGTTAGAAACATTGAATGTAAAAGAAGGTGGGACTAGAGATAATAAACACACAGAAAGTAGAGTACATGGAAAGTAGATAAACATGATGGTATAAATTAAAATATTGTGAAAAATAAAAATGCTTTAGTTACAGAATTAAATTTTAGAGAGAGAATAAAAGAAACCCAATAATTTATCATTTGCCAAAATCTACATTTAAAATAAGAATAAAAATCAGTGGAATGTAAAATGATGAAAAAGGTAGGCTAAACAAAAGTTTGCCAAAAGAATACTTTTCATATCATTAAAATATGCTTCATATTTTACACTAGAACTAAGAAGGAGGTGCTAGAATCTGTCCCGTTTTCTCCTGCATCCATTCTTCACTCTTTCTGACTGTGCCCTTTGATCGATACAGGGGCCTGGCTCTTGCTAGCTCTGTCACCTGATCAAAGGGCGGCATGAACAACAGACTGAAGTGAACAGAAAGGAAAGAATTAGGATGTTTCGACCACTCTCTCTCTGTGTCTTGAGCTATGTGTTCCTCAGTGGTCCCTTTTTCCCTTAGTACATGCTTTGGCTGGACAGATCCAGCCTGGCCCCTGGGCTCAGGTGACTGCAGCTCCTGCCTCGTACCCTCTAGTCTAGCATGGCATGGCTTCCTTCTATTGCTAATTCATAGGCTGCCTCAGCATCTCCTGCTGGCCTCTCATCATTCCCATGTAACTTAATTCTAGGTTTCAAATTTTCTCTGAGCCAATTACTGTCATTTCTGTCCCACTGATTGGACTTTGACTTCATATTAGGGATCACCATATAATGATGAACTACTTTTTCACCAGAAACATATAATGATACTAATTTGGTATAAACCTAATACCATAACTTCAAAATATATAAAAAGGTAGAATTACATATACAAGTAAGTAAGTTCACCATGATACCAAGGTATCTTAATAAATATCAACAATTCTTCTCAAATGCAACATTCTCCCAAGCTTATTAGCTGTGAATTCCTATTTCTAAACAAATTGTATAAAATCATCAATTATAAAACTCTTTTGCATGCATAATTTTCATTTGTGCTACTTATCCTCACTATTTTTAAGCACATCTGGAATGCTTATTATGTTTTATTACTAGGTACCTGTGGGAGAAAGAAAAATAAAAAACCATTAATATTTCCAATTCAGTAGGAATACAGACACCTACCAACATCATGAAATAGAACCAATATGATGGTAGAGATACGTACAAAGTACCAAAAAAGGAAATTGCCTGTGAAGGAAATTAAAACAAGATCTTAAATAATAAAAGGGATTTGTATGAGGAGGATCATCAACTCTTTTATTTATATTTTCAATCTTGATCACACATTTTTCATGCCAACCACAATTTCTGGTACTGAGCATATGTAACTCTGAAATGTAGTGGTTGATCTTACAGAGTCCATAATCTACTGGGGAAACAGAAGATTCAGGAAAAACCCGCTGTCTAGGCTGAGGAAAGGGAAGCTAAGTAAATTTCTTATAAGAGGTGCTTGAATAAGCAGGCTTTTGAAAAATTAAGTAAAGTGATTATCAGAAGAGTGAGCACGGTAAAGCTAGTGGACAAGCATAGGGACACTGTTTCAAGTGGTGAGAAAATATCTCTTTAAAGGAAAACATGCTTTCTTTCTTTCTTTCTTTCTTTCTTTCTTTCTTTCTTTCTTTCTTTCTTTCTTTCTTTCTTTCTTTCTTTCTTTCTTTCTTTCTTTCTTTCTTTCTTCTCTTTCAATGCCCACTTATATTCTACCATTCTTTTTTTTTAAGAGTTTTTTTGTTTTTTTTTTTTTAGATTTTTTTTTTCCTTTTAGATTTTATTTATTTATCTTTAGAGGGGAAGGGAAGGAGAGAGGGAGAGAAACATCAATGTGCAGTTGCCTCTTGTATGTCCCCTGACGGGAACTGGCCTGGCAACCCAGGCATGTGCCCTGACTGGGAATCGAACCGCGATCTTTCGGTTCGCAGGCCCGCGCTCAGTCCACTGAGCTACACCAGCCAGGGCTATTCTACCATTCTTGAAAAATGAATCCATATTTCTAAACAAAAGTTTGTCTGGTGTGAGATTTCTTAGTTTGCACCTCTAAAGACATATTATTTTAAACATGTTGATGTTCTTGAAAAAGGTGGATACTCTAGAATTTGAATTTTGTATGCAATATTATCAATCAGGAAGATATCCTTCCAGTTTAACAAATATTTTGGATTTCTGTTTGATTTTTATCACTTAAAATAAAAGGGAAAGAGGAAGTAAACTTATTAAGCTTAGAAAAATTAGCTGTTAGTTTAATCCAACTTGTTTCTTGATACTTCCAGAAGAAATTGTGAGTCAGAAAGAATATTATTTCCTTTAGGTAGAATTTTGTTTGTACTTTATGCTACTCTCTCTTCAGTTTTCCTTTAGGCTACCAGGTGTTTCTTCAGCTCTTTCACAACATGTGACTCTCTGCTTGGGAAATGTTATGTGATAAACCAGAGATATCAATCATTAATAAGTTACAAATCAGAACCTTTGTTTGTCTTAACACAAAGAAAGGAGTTTGGCATCCTGAAAAAAGTTTCAGGCATCAGTTTTTGTTGATCTGATGTAATATGCATTATACTTCATAAGTGAAAATGGATAATGCCCTTTTATGGGACAAACTACATTCCTTTTTCTTCAATATTTTACCTCTTACCTGAAATTCTCTTCCATAAAAGAGCCAACATAATTCTTGTCACATTTTTCTCTAATTTGCTTTCTCCTTTTTCAGTGAACTTTGATGTTTTCCAGAATCAGTAAATATCTTAAAGTCAAAATACTGAATTCCGAATACCTATAATCTACATAGAACAGATGGTGAATACCAGCAGGGCCAGAGAGGCATAATTCAAAAGTGGAACAGAAAACCTCACAATTTCTGCAGTTCTAAAGTGGTAGAAATCAAGTTTATCCTTTAGCACCCACTCCAGTTAATGTCCTAATTTGCTAATAAAATTATCTGTAATTGAGATGAATACTTGATTTTTGTAAATTTATTAATTTGGACGTTTAATTTGCTTATTCAGCTTCCCCTCAAAGCAAACCTTTATGTAGCTGAACTAGTCATTGTTTTTACTGCAATTAGTCTTACATTTAAAAAGAAGAGACATATAAAGTTACATGTGTATTTATATATTCATTGAGTTATCATTGTAATGAAAATTCCATAGATGCCAAATTAGTCAAAAGTATTCCAAGGTTATCAAAAACTGTCATTTACTACTTAAATTCATACCTCTAAACATACCCTCTAATATCCTGCCTTGCAAATACTGCTCTCCAGAAAGAACTTATCACTCACACCTTGCACTAAGAGCTGTGCCAAAGTGTGCTACACTACGTTTCCCTTGTAATTCATAAGAAATAGATTCAATCAGCCAAATAGTATGCTTAAAAATTATTTTGTAGTTTTCTCTGGAATCTTGGCATTTTAAGTTTTTGAGACTCTTGCTTTTTTAAAAATCTGTTCTTTTCTACCTAAATACCGTATTTTTTATTGCATTTTGATAGCTCAATAATATTTGTAAATGAACGTTTTGTGCTTATGACTTGAAAGTATACAGAGCAACATGGCAAGAGCAAGTTTCATGTTTTAATGTAAATTATTGTTATGGCTTTGAGCAGATGTTAGATTTCAAACAGGCTAGATCAATTCTGATTCACACCTCTACCATTTAACCTGGTGACTCAGTAGAGATGACCTTTTCCCCCTATAGCAAAGATAAACTAACTTTTTAAAAAAATCTGAGACATATGGTATTTGTATTTCACCTCCTGGCTTATTTCACTTAGCATAATGCTCTCAAGTTCCATCCATACTGTCGTGAAGGGTAGGAGCTCCTACTTTCTTTCTGCTGCATAGAATTCCATTGTGTAAATGTACCATACCATATGATCTCACCTTTAACAGGAACCTAATCAACAAAACAAACAAACAAGCAAGATATAACCAAAGACACTGAAATTGAGAACAGGCCAACAGTCACCAGAGGGGAAAGGGGAGGGAATTTCAGGGGAAAAGGGGAAGGGTTTAGAGCAACAAGTATAAAGGACACATGGACAAAAACTAGGGGGGCATGGAAATGGGAGGGAGGTGGAGAGGGCTGGGACGGGCATAAAAGACAGGAAACTGTACAAGAACAATAATTAAAATAAAATTTTAAAAAATGAGTCATGGTAAAAGTAATATGTGAAAAATAACAGAAGTACAGACCAGGGGTAAAGAAAAGCAGTGGAATTACTGATAGGATAGTTTCTACATCAGGGTCTAAAAATAGTATCAGAAATAAACATATAAGAAAAAAAAAAATCCGAGCCAATGGAGGAAAAAAAAGTATTTCTAGGTCGAAATTTTTTTCATTCAACATGAAAATGTTGTTAATAATTTCCATGATGCAAGGATTGAGAAAATGTCTAATACATAAAACATAAAAAAGAAAATTGACTGTTTTATCAGATAATAAAATATTTTCTATGAATATTTGCAATTTTTCAGCATAAATGCTTATCCCTTATATTTGTACAGTACTTTAGAACTGGCAAAGAACATTTGCATGTCTTATTTTACCTGAAAACAAAGTATGAATTACACATTATTTCATTATTTTAAGTAAACACAGCTAGAGTCATGAGGTCTGTTGCCAAATTTCACAGGGAAAATTAATTCCAGTAATAGGACTGGAATCAGGTCTTTACATCCTTTGATATATTAACCCTAATGTTTCCTAGATATTACACCATTAAAGAACAAGCCCTTTTTCATAAACAGGAAAATATTTTTAAGACCATGTAAAATTATTTTTAAGAATGCATTACTACAGAAAGCTTCAGGTTTTAATTGAGTTCCAATCTCTAAATATTTCTGGATCACAAACTTCTAGCCCCTAGCAAAAGGGCTCTGGTTTGTGTTCCAGCCTCAGCAGATTACCTAATTACTTGTTTTCTCAGTCTGCCCTCAGTCTGTCCATAATTCTTTTCTCCAAACACAGAGCAGATTTCTCCCTTAATTCCACAAAACTCCTCTTAGTTTAAGGTGTTAACTCTGAACCTAACTTTAATGAAAGTTTAGAGATAGCAGAAAGAAATTGCAGTTCAGAAAAGAAAATGTTAGCAGCAGACAGGGTCATAAATTCTCCTGGGTACCACAAACGATGAGTCTTTATAGGGTGACTCTGGCTCTCTCCTATCTTATTGCCCATTCTCTAGCTGTCAGAGGGCAAGGACCAGTTTATCTCCCTCAATGGTGATGTTTGGAAACTGACTACTATCTTCATCTTCTCTGGATTACTGTAGTGATGAAGAAAAATATTATTTCCTACTCCCAGGCTCTTTCCCACCTTCATTTAAAATCTTAATAAACTGTAGAAATACAAATAATCCACAATTAAGAAAAACTTTTAAGTTACTGTGTGGAGCAGTTTATCTTGAATTACTCCATGACAGCATGCAATTGTGCTTTTCTTCTGCAAAAACAAAATGCCTGTTAACATTTTTCATTAATTTTAAAAAAGATTTTGCCTCACAAACTATAAAAGGCTCACAAACTATAGCAGACAGCTTTAAAATATTGTTTTCTTCCTCTCTGTGGTGAGACTGGCAGCTGATCACCGAAGGCACTCCCTCTGTTTGGGCCACACATTTACGGCATCCTTTACACTTAGGTGTATCATGTTAGCCAAAGGTCTGAGAGTAAAAGTAAAGATATCACTTCTAGACCACACCCATAAAAGTAATTTGTGCATCATCATCCCTGCTTTTCTCTTCTGTGGCTTCATGTGGGGAAGCATGCAACCTTGGGGGTCGTAGTAGCACAGCTACAAACAGCAGCCAGGTCTGTCAAGCATCATGTGGAGCAATTTCTTGTCCTCAGCAAAGGCACTGGACTGTTTTGTAAAAATAAGGTTTTCTTGTATGAAACAATATAAGGCATTTTTTCTTAAATATAATGTTATATTTTATTAACAATTGCATTTAAGTTCTACCCTATTAAATTTCAAAAACAGTAGGTCTTTCCTCAAAATATCTATTTATATTACTTTATGTTCCAGATTCATTGGCAGAGAGCAGGTGCAAAGATGAAAGTGGTGAGGGCCCTGGTCCTTCCTGAATAGGAATGCCCCTTTCCTGAGGTGGTTATCTCTGCTGGGTTTTGGGAGAGCCGGATGAGGTGGGCTACTCCAAGCTGCACCGATGCTGCCAACTTACCTGCTTTGTGCCAGTGCTACCTGGTTTGGGCTAAGTACTGACTGGCAAAAGGAAAACAGAAAAAGTTGTGGATCTTATCTTCCAGTTTTTTGGACTCAGCCTTCACATTCCCATAGGACATTCTCTTCTGTAATCCCTAGCGTCTTCCTCAAGTTCTGCCTCCTTCTCATGAGTCTGCTGCAGATGATTTTTTTCCTTCCAGTTTTATTCTTATTTGGTAAAATCTTCACTGACATTAGGTCTTGAGTTTTTCTTTAAAAACTACATGTACTAAAAAAAATCTCATCTATTCTTTACTGTGTTAAGGAAGAAAGACAATGCATCTTGCTCCAAATTATTTTACAAACAATTATATAATAAGGGAAATATAAAACCACAACCCTCAATTCCTGGTAAAAGATGTGAATACCTGGTTAAGGCACAACGATGTTAAGTGTTAAATAATGTTAAACAGTCCAGGGGAAGGCTCTGGCTCATATTAAATTTAGTGATATTTGAAATGGTCAAAGTCTGAGCACAGACAGAAAAAAGAAGAAAAACAGAGAAGATCAAATATTGGCAATAGGTTAGAAGTCACACCTAAATGGGCAAAGAGTGCCATAAAGCAAGCCTGGAGAGAAGAGATATGCCCCACTCTGCAAACAACTAAACGCCTTTGATCCTGCCTTTCAAAAGAAGTTTTGCTCTAGTTGCTTTATCTTCTGACCACCTATTCACTTCTTAACTACTTAATCAGCATATACAGGTTTTGTGAAAAGTCACAAACTCCGTGAAACAGATATGGTTAAGAAATAGGCTTTGATGTCCTAAGGACATATTTTTGAATCCAGACCCAGCTACTCAACAAAGGACTGAAATGGTTCATTAATCCTGCCACACTGCCATTCCTCACTGGCAAAAGGAATAGTATCATATTTAACTCTCGTGGTTATTGTGGTAATTAAATGAGATGAATGAAGGTAGGTTGTTTATCACAATCATTATTACTGGTAAAAAATAATGGCATTGTTATTCACTGAATCCAATCTCCTTCCCCCACCACCCCCAGTCTTTTTCCTCTAGACCTCTCAGAAGCATTCAACAACAGTGAATTCCTATACCTCTTCCTGACTGGGAGATAGTAGTATGAACTGTAAGAAGTACACTCCTAATTGTGACATTCATCATCTCCCGTGAACCATAGTTAGCTGTCTCTTTCAATATTATTTCCTAAAAATATTCTTTATGAAATTTCACTCCTGTTCCATTAAACTTACTTGCTCCTTCAGATATACATTTCAAATTCTCCAAGGGTTTTTCACCTCCTCATTCTAGTCTCTCTGCTTGGAATTACTCTTAACGCCATTATTATATTTTTCATAATCAGAGAGAAATTTCTTTATATTAAAATTAACTATACTGTAGAATATTATTGTGCTTTATCAGAATCATAAGTGATTGGACAATTTCACAAATTGCTTATTTTTGATTTTTAACTTCATAGAAAGTGTCATCACCTTTTCCCATTAACTAACATTTTTATTTGGCATTATAAATATGCTTGAAACTAGAACAACTTGATTTGCATTTTCTCCAGGCAACAAATATTAGAATCCTGATATGGACTGCTGTTTTTCAACAGAGGTGAGACAAATTAATCCAGCAAGTGACAATTCCTATGACATGTTTTATGCTTAGCTTGTTACCGGTAATTGAAACAGAAGGTAGAGTGGTTTTAAACTTTCCTGATAGCATATCGCTTTACAGTGGTTTGTCAATTTTTGCTTCTCTTCCTGTTTCCAAACAGTGCCTGACTCAGATAAGAAACCAAAGTTTAGTTGGAAAAAATAGTGTGGATTAGTTAAGGTAGCAAAAGTGACAAAACAAAGATACAATCTGAGATAGTGAAACTTGCAATTTTTAGGATCACTTTTTATCTCCTCCTCTTAACTTTAGGTATTTCGTGCACATTTCCCCAAGACAAGTAGCTTTGTATCTCTTGCTATGTGTTGTCAGATTCTGTTAAGTTTGCTGTGAATTTATCAAGTAGGCATTAAGAAAACTTTTCTGTATGCATGATCTCTAAAAATAACTACAAACATTTACTAGAATATTTAACATAAACTCATAACTGGAATCTCCACTTCTTAGAATATTTAAGGTTAAATATGATTTATATCCTCTAAAATATCTATATCTACATATCTATATATATGTATATTAAGTTTTTACTTCTGCTCATTTATTTGATCTAAATAATCTTTTTTTGGTGTAAGGTTAAATATGATTTATATCCTCTAAAATATCTATATCTACTTATATCTACATATCTATATATATGTATATTAAGTTTTTACTTCTTCTGCTCGTTTATTTGATCTAAATAATCTTTTTTTGGTGTATGATGGAATGAGATAAAGTCTCATCAGGGCTTGCGTAAGTTCAGGTCTTCTGAGAAACAGATTTCAATATAGAAAAATGCATTCAAATGATTTATTAGGGAAATGATGGTGAGGACAAATTAAGCGGGTGAGAGGGCAGGTGGTGCTTGGACAGACTGCAGTGCAGCTCTGACCCTTGTGAAAGAGAGAGGGAAGGAAGGGGGTTTAAGGGATAGAGTCTTAGACTGCAGTTTGGTTCTGTGGTGTTCAGCAAGGTTGTTGAGGAATCTTCCGGGCAAATTTTCCCATCAGAGGAGTCTCCTGTCTCCGACGAAGGAGTGCTAGTATCCCTGCCATGTTTAGTCATCAGTGTGGAAAAACATCTTTGCTCGAATATGTAAAGAAATCTTAAAATACAGCAGCTTGAATTTCTGTCAATTATGCTTTTCAATGTCAAAGATATCAATGAACATTTTTATAGCAGTCCCAGAACTCAAATTCAAAATCTTATGTTAAAGAAAAAAAATAGAATTTATGCATAAACTTGCTCTTAAGTGAAGAGGTTATAAGGAAACATTATCTTATTATTTATGATGTTTATACCTTTATTGTTGTGTTTATTAAAATGTCCCCTTAGCTGTTTTTTAAATAGAAAATACATTAAAGTGCTTAAAATGAATGAATTCCTTATACCCATATGTTGAGGACCGTTTTGCCTGGTTTCAGGAGTTGTAGCCACCCCCCCCTCCCCGCCAACTACATGGATAGGCTGAGTAAGAGCCCAGGGGAACTGTTTCATCTGGGTCTGTTCTGTCTTGAGGACATGAGCCACTAAGGAGACAAAGCTTATCTCCCTGGCAGGAGCACTGCTTCTGCTTCATCCATATCTGGCCCCCAATGCTTGGTCAGTTTGCCAATAATGGGTAAGACCCCTCAAGGGAGAGGCAACCCAAGCCAGGCACGACCACTTGGAGGGCCCTCATGGAAGGACTCTGGGGGCTGCAGCAAAGAGGGGGTGATGGACCCTTGCCCCCCATCTATTGTGACATAGCCTGAGTAAAAAATGATCTGTCAAGCCATGAAAAAATGTTAAAAACCTTAAATGTATATCATTTAGTGTAGGAAGCCAATCTGAAAAGCTACATACTATATGATTCAAACTATATGACATTTTGGAAAAGAAATAACTATGAAGATGGTAAAAAGATTAGTGGTTTCTAGGGATTGCGTACTGAGAGGAAGAATGAATAGGCAGAGCACAGAGGATTTTTAGGACAGTGAAAAAACTCTGTCTGATACTATACTGATGGGTACATGTCAGTATACATTTGTCCAAACCTATAGAATGTACAACATGAAGAGGACCCTTAATGCAAGCTCTGGACTTTCTGTGGTTATGATGTGTAACAAATGCACCACTCTGATGAGGAATGTTGATAATGAGGAAGATATGCATGTGTAAGGGCAATAGATATGTGGGAACTTTCCGTACCTTCCTCTCAGTTTCATTGTAAAACTAAAACTTCCATAGAAGTTAAAGTTAAAAAAAAAAAACAACTTTGGAAATACTTGCTTTCATTTGCTACAGAGGAATAGCTACCTCTTGCTTCTTCTTTGATTTGCCGGATCTCCACTTATTCTTCAGTTTTCTCCTAATTACCACCATTCCTATCCATCTTGGATACAGTTTCTCATCCTACCCATCACAGTGACACTAACCTGGTTCTTCCTTCTTACTTTGCTGTATCCCAGTTATTTAGAAAATTGAATCTGATGTACTAAGATAGTAGCAGAGAGGGAGAAGATGGAGACATGAGGAAAAAAAGGAAATGAATGTAATAGTTTGAGATACTACATGGGCTTGACTTTTTTTTTCCATTTCTCCTTACTGTTAATAAACTTCATTCATTTTCTCTAATTGCAACCGTGGATGCCCTTAAGCAGCAACAATGGAAACAACAAGATATACGGGAAAACCTCAACTAACACTTACTCCTTAATTTCCCAGGATTCGTATTTGTTCTTTACAATTTATTTTAATATATTTTTGATACTTAATCTGTTAAATGGAAATGTAGCATCTAAGGCCCCTTGATCCTAATATCTTGGAAGAAAAATGGAACATACATTTGAACATTAAAAAGAGAAATATTGCTGGTTTTATATCTATATTGCTTAAAACAGTTCATGTACATCTGACAAGAAATCATGATTTGGAAGTTACTTATTTTTATATCTGTCCATCTTTTGTTCTAAAAAAAGTATAGGAAAGTTATGGGGGAAGTTATAGAGAAATTATTTGGTGAGTTTCGTTAATTGAAAAACTTGTTGGACGTGAGAAAACATGTCCATGAGCAAAAACCCATTCCCCACTAAAAATCTCCTCCACCATACCCATTACACCCACAGCACAGGCACGGCTTTCACTTTAAGAAAGAACCCAGTCATTCGATTGGGAAATTTCCACATACTACTACATTTGGCAAGACATAGAAATGGGATACAACGGTGGATTTGTTCTCAAGTATATTGCAAGTGAATGGTGCATTATTTCACGAAGTTAATTTTTTCTGAGACTTGATTCTCAGAGAAGAAACCCAGTTTAAAGGGACCAAAGCTGAAATGTTTTAAAGGATTATATACTATTTGAGTTGGGAAGAAATATCTTTTAGTCATCTCCTGTTTAATAGGCAAGAAAACTGACATTCAAAGACATTAATCAACTTAGCCATGTATCCATTTCTAATTATTGCAGATCTGAATGCCTAAGAGAAAAAACAATGCATATGATTCCATAAAAAAAAACCTTTGTCACACCCAAATGCAAAATCACAATAAAAGTTAAAATATAAATAACAAATGAAACAAATAGTGACAAATTATAAGAAAAAAATAATGTTTTTCTTATTTCAGAAAGAAATCCAAATATTTAACTTCTTCTGAAGAAATTAAAGATTGAGATGAATAAGCCTGAAGCTAACAGTAAAGCAAATTAAATAACCAATGAACCTATGAAAAGTTATTCAATTATTATTAAATCAATATAAATTAAAATAAAGAGAAAAATCTCAGTTATCTAGCAAATGAAAAGTGTGTTTGTAAGTTGGCTAGCACCCATAGTTAAAGGGTTGTTAAGAAATGAAATTAGTGGTGTGTCATCGACAGTTTTGCCAGCTCACAAGATTTCAGAAAAATCATGCTGGTAGCTTAAAATTGGTGATACTGGAGTATTTGTGTCATAGAATTTGTTAATCACTATCAATAACATTTCTTTTAAGTCAGTGGTCTAGTTATTAAACATTTACCAGCACACCACTATGTATATTCACACTTTAAAAAGAGAACTTAATTGCTAAACTTTTTTCATAAGAGAGTTATATAAACCTATAAACAAATTTCTAATGTGTACATATTGACTCAGCCATTTCACTTTAATGAATTTATCCTTATAATATATTTACACTGGTGTGTAAATACCTATGAAAAAAGATTGCAATGGTGCCATTTTTATAAAAACCAAACACAAATAGAAACAATCTAAATGTCCGATGATAGAAACTAACACACAGAAAATGAACATCTAGACAAAAAAATCTGCAGTTTTCATTTACTTAAATAGAGTAAGAAAGTTTACACATAATGATATAAAAATACCTACCAACTACTATTTAAAACAAGAATAAACAAGTTGTCAAACAGTAGACCTTGTATAATTTCTTTGTGTTGATAAAATTTTGTAACAAAAATATATATCTGAAAGAATGCAAAAAAATCTGTTAACATTTTTTGCCTTTGAAGAGTGGGGCTATATGTCACACATACACTCATTTCTTCTTATAGAGAATTGTATATACACATATGTGTGTGTATATATGTATGTTTATGTATGTATATACAGTATTAGATATGTATATGTTGTTGTATGTGTGTCTCTGTAATGAAATTGTAACTATAAAAAGCATAACTATAAATATAAACATTCTTTGCATCCTGTTTTAAATTTTTAATTTTATCAAGCATGATTTTTAAAGAATAATATTGCTTTAGTTAAGATTAAGAACTAACTAGAATGATAGCCTAGACTTTGAGTAAGGTGTCATTTTTGTGTGCTGTTTTGCTTTACTGCGATGGCTCAGGAGGGGATAGAGTGTGAGGCCACCCTGCCAGAAGTGTTTACTCTGAAAGCAGAAACATTATTACTCTTAATCAATCTAAGAAAAGAAAAGTGAAGCCCTTAGAAATCTCAGAAGGCTAGCTTTAGGTGGGATCTGGGGAAGTTTATTTTCTTCCTGAATAGAGACTTTGTGATGGTGTAGAAAGTGTAATTTATTGAACTTGACATCTGCATGAGGGTGTGATTAAACTTGCACACCTATGTTTGCTAGTGACAGTATAAAATTACAATATTTTGGAACACTAGTTGGCAATATTCATTAAGTGCAAAAGCATTTTAGTACAAGTTGACCCAGCACTTTAATTCCTAGTATCAATATATTCCCTGAACAAATAATATAAAACAAGAAATAAGCTAAAGGCATAAAGATGTTCAAAAAAATCATTATTTATCTCAATGAAAAACTGAATAGTTAACTGTGTAGTAATGAGAGAATTCTAAACAAAATGAAACATGTATACTCAACAGAACAAAATGTGGTAATCAGAAACTTTCCGTATTAAGACCATGCTGCTTGGCAGTTCTTACATGTCAAAATGCATCTTCTCACTCTACCAGATGCAAGAGAACAGATTTGACCTGTATCTAGTGTTTCCTACTTCAGCAAATGGCACTATCATTCATACATTTGCACAAATCCAGTGTCATGCTTTCATCTCTTTCCCCAAGCCATCCCCATACTCAATTCATTATTGCATTGGTTAGTGTTATCTACTAAATGCTTTTCCAACCCATACACTTTTATCCATGTTTATTATCAGTGTAACCCATACATTAGTTCAATTGTGACAACCCCCAATCTCTTTTAACAACTTAAACAATAGTTATTTTACTCACTATTTTATCCCCAACTCCTAGCAGTACACCAGAATATGGTAGTTACCAAGAATTATTCCTCAGACACAGAATGAAAAATAAATGAGAAGTAAACACTGTGAAAATTATGTGCAATGTATGTGCAAAATGAGTAAGTAAAAATATAGAATACAAAATTATAACCAGCAGTTTTACAGTGTTAAAATACATTAATTTATAATATATTACTAGAAAGAAAGAATGATTTTAATAGTAGTATTTTACATTTATTGAGTGTTAGTACACTCCAGGGGGTACACAAAAATACATTTACTCATTTATTCCTTACACTAAGCTTATATATTAAATATTATACTATTATATTATTGAAGACAGATATAAAATTGTCAAATGACTGAACTTAAATCATACAGCTCTGAGTGTATCTGGAATCAGACCCATGTTCTTCTGATTTCTGAGATCATGTTTTTAATTAGATTGCCATTACTATTTTCATAATTAATATACTGATATTATGGGTGATTTGACACCCATGGTTCTCCAGATAATACATAATATAGCCTAAATAACAATATAATAATCATGAGTTAATAATACATTTCTCCCATCCTCAATCAATGATTATTTTTGCCTTATGTCTCCAAAGAAAGTCCTATTATTAAACAAATAAGATATATGCTCCTCGAGACTCTCACAATCATAATCATATCACAATTATGTCTAGACAAAGTTTTAATTAAATATATGGCCATTACATATGAAAATAAATAGTGGGGCTATATTATTTTCATTTTTGAGAACTTCAGAAATTAAAACAGTGAAGCATAGGTGTATTTTTTTTTTTTTTTGGTTTGCTTCAAAGATATAAACATCTTTCAAAATATTTAAAGAATATATATTGTTACCTAGTTGGCTAATTTACTATTTACAACTTAAAACTAAAAGCTCTTTCTATGCTTGAAATTACATTAAAAAAAAGACTTAATTTTCATGTATTGGGATCTTCCTAGCTCTAGTGATGTTTGCATGTACTACAGTACTCAGAAAAGTGTGTTTGAGTCCATGAGGTTTGTGTGTGTGAGTGTGTGTGTATTTGGAGGAATATTGGAAATAAAAGAGTGTAAAATGATATGTTCATTATTGTTGTCAAATTCTTAAATAAGACTTTCACTTCAATACTTACATTTGTAATAACCTAGAAATTTATATTCATTTTATTGTTCCACAGAGTGTAAAATTACACATAAAGTCGTGCAATGTATCCACTGCTGATGTTACTAAATTTGAATTAATGAAGCCAACAGTTAGCTCCTCGGCAACAGGATAACCAGCACAATTAATGGGTAGAGTATGACTGTCAGGTTTGTGTTGAAAAGAATTGGGCACAATGATTGAATTCACTCAAGGGTATGTGTGACTGCTTATAGTTTTCTGGGTACAACTTAGCTATTTAACTTTGATTGGGCCAGATCAGTCCCTCCCCTAGACCAGTATGCAAGAGTGGCTAACCTTCCAGTGTGTATCACAGATTTTAGAAAGCCCGAAAAGTTGATTTTTTCCCTACTATAAATAAAGAACATACTTTATATGTATGTTATTTGAAAAAAAAAAACTTCTTTAAGAAGTTGTGAAATTTGGAAACCTAATGTTCACTCCATGCAGATACATTAATCTATATACATTACCTAAAGATTCAGTTTAGATATTATATTTTACAAAAAAGGAAATCAAGTGTGTGTCTATCTAAAATACATATATGTGTTTACATTTTGGAATGTTTTCATTGTGTTCATTACACAAACCAACTCATTCTAAAAATCAGAAAAAAATAATGTAATTCAAAATTTCTCATTTATTTTGAATAAATTTATACTTACAATCAAATATTAAAGTATCTTTAGAAAAATCACTCTATTTGAGCTATCTTTCCTTGGTAATATGCATTACAGTTTTGTTCCTCCTTTAGCACTTATTTCTTGTTACTGCTTGGTTTTATCTGGTGAATTTACCACTTTTTCACTTTTAAATAAGGATATTTTATTGTTGCTTCTAGAGGGTTTTTAGACAAGGAAAGGATTTAATAAGAAAAATGCGTAAGTATTACTAGAATGAAATATGCCAATAAAATAAGCCATTTTTTCAGCTTCATTGTGCACAGTGAGAGCTGTCTGAATCACACTGTGTTCAATGAGACCTGCTGAGGAAGGACTTACCAAGCAATATTAATGTTTTACTCAGTCTTTGGGTTATTTCTCAGCAAATAAAAATAACCACCTAAGGTGGATACTGTGCTATGCATGGTAAGATTTTGTTAGCATGCGTTAAAGCAAAAATTGCACTGGGTTGAACTTAAACAGGTGGAAGATACCGCTGTAGGGGAGAGAGACCAGACCACCATTTGAAGTAAGGGCCAGAAGGTTTTTGAGAGCTGGAATTTTGTGGGGGAGGGGGAAGTGGTCATTTGTGTTTACTAATTCGCCAGCCCAAAGGGAAAGTAAACTTCCTCATCTCTTCATAAAAGGAGATCATTATACAGCTTGGAGCACTGACATTCGGCTCTGGGCTCTGACTCCCCAGCAGAGACTGAGAAATTTCCTTGATGATTGAATTTCAAGGGGAAAACTCCCTGCCCTTGAGACAATTCTGGGTTGTAAAACTGCTAGAAGGCTTGTTTTCAAAGTTCAATAAGAAAGGGCAGAAGTAGAATTCACAATTAATGTGTTTTCTAAAGTAAATGCTCTAATGAAAGGAAGCCAGGGCTTTGAGCATGGAGGAAGCCTGCCTGGAGTTCCGTCAATCTGAGGGAAATACTAACACCATCTTGGTTACATGGCATTTTTTCTACCTTGCTTTATAATGTTCACACATCTCAATTTATCTTTTTCAGAATCATGCTGATGATAAAGCAAAGGCTCAGAGAGCCTGCATTAATTAGCCCATGATCGTATGGCTAGTTCAACTTGGCAAATTTAGAAAGTTATTCCCTTGCATGCCTGTTTCTCTTTCTACACTTGGGCAGATTAACTGTCATGCTTTGGAAGAACATGCCTTCTATTTTTATTTTACCTGTACTATGATGGTATTCACTTTCCTGGGAAAAGAAGCATGGCGATGATTCTTGTATTTATTTTTTATCTCTATTAACCCTAGCTGTCTGGAGCTAGCATAGCACAATATGAAATGTCTCCGTCTGAACGGCACATCATTGGCACTTTGTGCCCAGAAGGTATTACAACTTGAATTATCTCCCTTTTTGCTCAGAAATCAGGTATGGTCTTGCTATTCTTGAGAAGTCCTTCCAATAAAACTTGAACCAGAAGAAAGCTTGCCCCCCACTGAATCAGCACAAGGTCTCAGGAGTTCTTGAAGGCTCTTTGCCAAGCACTGACTCAGACCAACAATATGGAGCTTGGTGGATCTGACAGGATAAGAGAGCAAGCTGCTTGCTATGTTAAAGCAACCAAAAAAAAAAAAAAAATAATAATGAGCAAAGAAAGTTTAAGGGTACCATTATAATAGTTGGAGCTAAAAATTGTATGATATTAATGGCTTGAATTTAACACAGCTTCTTTTTAAAACTCTTCTTTCCTTAAGACACTAGGAAACAATAAATGATGAGGCCCTCAGTACATTACAGGCAAGTGGATTACTTCTACTTTTACCTTGAAGATGAATGAAATTTATCAAAAATCTAACAAGCTTTACCAATCCAAATAATTGGAAACTGAATACTTTTAACTTGGATTTTATAACATGGCAATATCAGAATACTCTGTTTTAGAATGTGTGACTGTTTTCTCAAATGTAATCTTAAATAACTTTCTTCATAATTGTCAAATGTGATATCATAGATAAAAACAACTAGTATGTAAATCAGATCACTAGAGTCAAGTGAACTAAACATTTTGAATTTAGACCATGAAACATGCCATCAGTGTACCTAATGAGTAGGGTAAATATATCAGAATGAAAATGTATATCATGGAATGTTTTATATTTTTTAATTCTTTTTATATTCATATTGATTAATAAAGTGTGTGGTTTACCAATGGACACTCAAAAGTGTCTATCAATAAATAAAAGAAGGAAATAAAAATTATTTATTCAACAAATATCTATTGAGTACCTACTCTATTTCATATTCTCATCTAGGCACTCTGCAGGCATTAATGGATAAATCTGGAAGAGTGAGTACTATATTACATATTTTGACAAAGATATCAAAACTGTCAACAAAGTGATGCTTTTGAGTTTATAATATGAATTCTATCATTTTATGGAAATATACATTGTTATTTGTAAGAATTGGAGGCATTAGTTTACAGAGCTACATATAATGTAGTGCAAGGATAATTTTTACATGAAAGTAAATGACAATGCTTCATCAATTCCAATTATGTAAATATGACTAAAAAGTTGAGAAACACTGAATTAATTGGTAAACCTATAGCCACTAGTGCAATTAGAGCAATAATTCCAATAATAGATTAGGTTGCCATCAGAACACAAATATGAAATATTATATAATTTAAAAATGGGAGCATAGTCATAAATTTTCTTATATCACTTTCTTCAAGTCATTATTAACTTCTCCTTATTTGATGCTATGTACACATTTAAGTGTTTTTTAGTTGTAAGTACATTTCCTATTCCTAAATAAGTATAATTGTAATTGGAGTAACATGTAAAAAATAAAGGGCTATGATAAGTGAATAACCATGGGCAAAATAATTCACAATTTGTGAAAATATAAAGACAATATATACTAATATCAATATGAGGTATTGCTCATCCAAGCTATTTAGTTTATACCTTAATATAATTAAACATTAGTATATAAATATTGTAAATGTAAAAACATTTGTCGCTGAATTCAAACTCAGAATAGAATTATTCTAATATCAGAACTAGGTAATTATAAATCCAAATGATAAATCTATGTCTAAAATTTGAAGTAAATCCTATGGAATAATCTGAGTATAATTTTGATAGAAAATGTATAAAATTGGCTTAATAGAAGGTTTTGGATTTGCAATAGAGCTTTTATACTTTTAAGTCTTCCTTATCACATAACACTGAAAGTTATCACTTCATCATGGTTTAATTACTCTTGGAACTCGTTTATAAAATCATGAGTTATTTAGTCTGACAAACCCAGGTTTTTACCACAATTACAGCTCTTACCAGTTCAGCAAACAATGCCAAACAATTTACTGTTGTCACACCTTAGGGTTTTTTTTTTTTTATTTATAAAGTACAGAGTACAAAGAACTTAACTTAGAGGTTTCTATAACCTCTGACAGTTAAAATGGGTTGAGAAGAAATAACTATTATTAAAATTATTTCTATAATTTTTTATACTCATCCAAGGACCTTCTTGGAGAGAGGAAGTGGGGGAGAGGAACATCCATGTGAGAGAGAAACACTAATCAGTTTGCCCTTCGCATACACCTGACAGGAAACCGCACCCACAACCTAGGTATGTGCCCTGACCAGAAATCAAACCTGGAACATTTCAGTTTAGAGGATAGCACTCCCACCAACTGAGCCACACTGCTCAGGGTTGTTTCTATGATTCTTATTGTTGATATTACTATCAATTTACTTTTTTCCAATGAAAAACTTAAGATAGAAACATATAAATCTATTATCCATAGAAATTTCTTAAAAAAAAAAAAGGAAATATTTTAAGGTATGGGAATTATTTAAAAACAAGTTCAAATATTAGTAAATGTTAGACTACTTACATTTTAGAAAAATGATTCATTGTCATTCTGATTTTTTCATCACAAATATATAATTAAAAAATAAAAGTCTAAAATCCTTTCTCTTCCAATATACTTGAAAGGGCTACTAGAAAATTAATTTGCATGTGTTTCTTCATTTTTTTTCCCTGACCGCTTCATAAGGTGGTACATTTTAATGGATTTTTTCACATAAATGTTCATGAATTATTCTACTTTTTTTGCTCTCATTTCCTGAAAAAGAGTAGTTATAAATATATTTTAATGAAATAGATGTGTTTTGGTCATAATCTTTACTTGATCCCATATCTAATTAAAAAAAGGTTTGAGATACAAATTCTAGACTGCATACATGCTGAATTATTTATAAATACAAAATGTCTAATAACAGAATCCCCATATTTATACTCGAAACTGTAAAGTCATAGATCTCTTTAAACTTCTCAATTGCTGATTCAGTCAATATTTTTAAAGCAATTACTATGTACCTTGCTGTTTTCTAGGTTTATTTTGCATCCATTTGAAAGTAAGGTGGTAGAAGAAACATAACTTTGGTTTTGATGGGTAGAAGAATGCTTGAAGATGATAATTTTTATTAAGTGGTTTTTAATATCAGGTCTGAGTTGTCTTAAATTTTATAAAAACAGTGGCCAGATTTATATTGTTTCTAACTCTACAATATAAATTAAAACTTTGAGTATTCCATTCTTTGAATCTTTGTATCAATTTACATCTATCCTTAAAAATAAATTTTAAAAAATCAATTTCTTCATGAGAATTTCTCTGGCCACATTGTTCACCCCTGTAAGTTAAATTCAACCTACTCTTTCCCTCATGATATATATCATTTCTGACACCAGAATGTTTCAAAGAAAGTGAATATAGTTATTTATTTATTTTTCAAATCCAGATAGTGCATCATTTTATTACACCTCTTTAATAAACTCACAATGCCACCAATTTCAGCCAATTATAATATCTCCTTTTGTTAAAATTGCCTGAATTGACTTTAAAAAATTGTTGAAAGTTTCTTCATTGTGTTACCTTTGTGTTTTTCTCTGCTAAAGACAGCAGCATTGGAGCACATAGAACCCGCAAATAAAAATAACTTGGATACAGCATTTACATCTTAGATACTGTATTTACATCTGCACTGGAATACTCTATTTAAAGATTCCCTCTGTTCCTTCATACTATCCCTCCTCCCTGACTTTATCAGTGTGAATCAATATTTGAATTTAAAGTACAGTTGATACTTTTTTGTTGGGAAAAAACATTAAGTGCTGGAGGTTGTCAACAGATTACTATTACATGTAATTCACCATACAAACTTGGAACAAAACCCTCAGATATTCCAATTCTGCCTGTAAAAGCAGCCTTAATTAAGAGAGGGTAGTGAAGTGCGCAGCAGCACAAGTAATCAAAGATTTACGGAAGGAAGGATAATCTCAAGGAAGAGCAAAGAAAGGGGCAGACCACAGCCTCGGAACCACTAAAAATGATGATGGTTGCCCAAGGCTATAGAAAACTCTGACGTTGTCATTTTAAAAGAGTATTTCCCTGGACAGTCCTTGATGGGATGTCATCGGGCCAGTTTTGTCATCAGTCCTCTAAAACTGTATTTTTTCCTCTTTTTTATTGTTGTTCAAGTACAGTTGTCTCCACTTCCCCACCACCAGTCTCTCCTGCCCTACCCACCCCCACCTCCCACCCTCAATCCTTCCCCCTTTGGCTTTGTCCCTGGGTCCTTTATACAAGTTCCTATTTTTAACAGGCCACTTTGCACACAATTTAGTATAAGAAAGAGAACCATACTTTAAAAATAATAACCAAATAAACTGTGCAATCCCAAGGGGTTTCTCAAATAAACTTTATTTGCTTTAAAACACAGGCTACATAGTTACATATTCTATTTAGCCATCTCCATTCACTTTTTTTAATATCTTATTTTCTCTTTCTAGAGTATATCTTACATACTTTAATTTGCTCATTGATTGATTTTCTGAAGTACAAATTTCTTGTATTGTTCAGAAGTCGTTACCTGGAGTCATGTATATTTATCAAAACTAAGATCAGCTGCTACTTATAATATGTATTCAACACACTGTTAAATGAGTTACAAATGCACCTAATTTTATTCCAATGAAGAACTCAATAAAGGAGATATATTTTACTCAACAAAGAATCTGAGGCTTTTGCAGGTTAAATTCCTAAGATCCTAGTAGTATTAGGGATAAACTTTAATTGTAGAAGTTAATTAGCAGGGTACCTGTTTTATATATAGTGGCTTATTAATGTTTGAATAATAAAGGAAGGGATATAGCAGTAAGTGTTGATCTCATATATCAACTTTACTTTGATATATGGAATACTTCCATTATTGACTCTTCCTGCCAAAGACGTGGTGTGCGAGACGGAGACGGTCTCATGTTTCACTCTGACGCTACACCATGAACACATGAGAGTGGGCTATATGTGATGTATATATTTTTTCTACCAGAAAATCCTGAGGTTAAATGCAATGTTTATAATCTAGTGTGTATTACTTAAAAGTTTAATGAAATGATGTCTGGCTAAATGTCTATAACTGTCATACAATGTAATTAAAATGACTATAGGTTAGAAAAAGTTATTTTCTAATTACAAGAGTATAAATCTAACTCAGTAAGTTATGACCAACAGGTGTTTTTACATTACTTGTTAGACTTCAGATCCTTAGGGATGAATGGGATATTAGAGGACAGATATTTTATCCTCAAATATAATATAACGAATCTTTCTAAAATACTTTTGACAGAAGTCCAGTTAAACTTTGGTTGAATATTTCTAACGAAGAGGAATTTCACCGTAAAGCATCCAGTTCCACTTAAAAAGACCTTAGCTACTGTCCTTACTTTTTCATAAGCCTTAATTCATTCTAGGTTTTATAGCCATAATTATAATTACTATAAATTATTCCTGTAATTTCAAATGTAATTAGCCTACTCTACTGATTTAACCTTATTGTTATTGGTTATATTTTAATTTAGACAACTCTTTTTAAAAGATTTTATTTATTTATTTTTAGGGAGGGGAAGGGAGGGAGACAGAAAGGGAGAGAAACATCAGTGTGTGGTTGCTACTCACATGGCCCCCACTGGGGACCTGGCCTGCAACCCAGGCATGTGCCCTGACTGGGAATCAAGCTGGCCACTCTTTGGTTCCTTTGGTTCGTAGCCCTCACTCAATCCACTGACCAACACGAGCCAGGACCTAATTAGACAACTCTTAACCTACAACCTTAGTATTTTGACCTCATATAGCTGCCCCAAGTTTGTCTAAAATATGCAAATATGACCTAACAGTTTATATAACTTTAATGAGAATCGTGCAGTGGACAGCACATTTGCTTACTTTGGGGAATGTATACTACAGAAATAAAAGCTGCAACATTTTTTTAAGTAGTTGCACATATTGAAGCAATCAGAATCTATCAACAGATAATGGTCAATTGAATTACATTGCACATTATGGAATAATACAATAATGACTATATGAGTTTCATCTGTCAAACTATTCATAACAAATAGAAAATATAGCTTTGGAGGATTATGCAAGAGGTAGAATGGTGTGTGTATTATGACTTTACTTTTTATTGAGGTGAAATAAACCTGAAGTAAAAGTTATCATTTTAACCATTGATAAGTACAATTCAGTGTCATTTGATACATTCATAATATTGTGTAACCATTACCACATTATTAAAGAAAAGTTGAGGAGAAAACATTGTAGCTGCTTTCTTAAACTTGGAGAGTTAAATAGTACACAAAAAGATATAGCTTAATCTCCTAGAGTATAGAATAAAAGAGAAAATACGTAAAAGATTAGAAACATGGCAATAGATATAAAAATGATTACTTCTGTGAGAAAAATATATAGAAAAAACCCTCTTGTGAAAGAAACAAATCTATAAGCAAAAAGGCTTATGGTAGAATGAACAAGATGAATAAAGACTGACATCTAGAACAATTATGGTGAAATTTCAGGACTGTAAAAAGGCAAAGGTAGCATCCTCAGAACAGAAGCTTTGCAATGGTTGATATTTTCCCTTTATTGTGTGATTCTATTTCTGCAGCTTAAAGATGAGTACCTACTTTATATGTAAGTGCCTATTAATAATGTTTAATGAGTGAATAAATAACAAGATGAGTGCCAATCTCACATATTTGTTATATTTTGATATTTGGTTTTTGACATAATTCAATTATTGATTCTTTCTACCCAAGATATGATGTTGTAGCATGGGGTGGCATAATGGAAGCTTCTACCAAAAAGAGAAAAAAAAAATCTATGAATTGAGCACACCTGGAAATTATCTGTATTGCTTTAGTAAGTATACAAAATGCTATTTTTCACTTAAACAACACTATGATAGGCCAGGGTGGTGAAACTGGGTGAAGCAATGTAAGTATCACTTAGAGTCAAATCCATTCATCTACTTGGATTCACTTAATTCCACATTAAGTGAACTCTGTGTTACAAAGGAACAATTTTGAAAGGCTAATGAAATTTTGTAACTGAATTCTAATACTGATTCTACACCTGCCTAATGATTTCAAACAAACTTTATAACATTGTTTTTCTGCTGAAGACATTCTTCAGCTATCAAAATTGTCTCACTAGTGAATGCAGCAGGTCAAAAGGCAAGGGTGATAAGGCTCCAGGAGCAATTCTCAGGGAATGAAGGGCCTGAATTAGGGGACAGATACTCCAGCTTTCTTGCCTCTTGGTGGGAAAATTTAGGAGTGTAAAATGTACATTTGCTCACAGGGATCCCAGTGGGGTAGAGTCCCAGCTGACTATTATGATTAACCCATTCACAAATGCATGATTTATGTATTTTTTCTCCCTTCCCTACCACATGTTCTTATTCTACTACCAGGGTTTCTGAAATCATCTCTGAAATAAACTATTTGTATACCAATTCTTTCTCAGATTCAGCCTTTAGTAAAATCCAAATTAAAATAAATTTAAGATTATATATAGAGAGAAAAGCTTCCTATTTAAATAAAAAACTAGATTTCTCTGAAAGAAAAACCTGGCAAGATCGTGCAACTCAAAGCAAAACAAAACAAAACAAAACAAAATACATGAAAGGCAATTAGGAAAAGGTGTTTTTCAACTTTGATATGTGAAAAGCTTGGAATCCTTACAAGTAAAAAACTGAACAAAGCAAATATTAACACTTTTCTTGGATAGATCAGAACAATGAAGACACACAGTGAACAACCCTCCCTGAATTTGAAGAGACGGAGGAATTCAGATAATTACCAATGAGATCAGCTGTCGCCATTGGAACCACGCACTGGCAAGAACACTTTAATGTTAATTTTGACATATTGCTGCTGGCTAAGTGTGAACTAGTGTTAGAGTTAAAAACTCTAGGGGCCCAATTTTAGGGAGGCTACATACTTTAGGGGATTTCACAGCTAGAAACATTGTCATGTTCTCAGGTTGAAGATCAGAGAAAAGTTTCCTCATGGCTCTGGGAAAGGGTAGGAAAAGTAACCATTTTAAAACATACCCAAGGCATTCTCTATAGCAAAGGCCTGCTCTCTAGGTAAAAAGAGTACAGCCTTATTCCACCTAAGGGAAAGAACCTGTATACAACTTCAGCTACTCTTGCCTTCTTGTCTCACAGGGGAGAAAAAAGCTAGGTACTTGTACAAGTCAAATCCTAGAGACACAGGAAACCAAGAAATTGCAATTTGTCAAAAGATTATAGAATTTTTACCCTTCTCCACATCTTATCACCACATCAATGTGTTTTCAATATAATAGGAGATCATAAGTGAAAGAGCTACAAGAAACACAGACTAAGAGGCTGTTCTTAGGTAAGGCCACACACAACTAGGGAGAAGGACACTACTTGAAGCTTCTGGGGTCTAGAACTGTAGAAAACATTACAAACAATCCAACTTTTAGTGCATTAACATAAACCTTTACACCAAGGGTTTATTTACCTCAGTTCCTGTTACCTGCCATATCATGTCTGACTTTTAATGACAATAAAAAATTGTAAGATGTGCCATCAAGCAAGGGGAATTGCAATCTGAAGAGACAAAGCAAGCATTAGAATCATACAGTTATGGAATTATTACACAGAAAACTTTAAATAATTCAAATTAATATGTTAAGGGCTCTAATTGAAAAAAGGAGAACAAAAACACTAGAATAGATGGGTAATGGAAGCACAGTAATGGAAATGCTAAGAATCAAAGGGGAATGGTATAGAATACTTTGATGAGCTCATCAGTAGACTAGAATGGTTGAAGAATGAAGAATACTTTTGATGACCTCATCAGTAGACTGGAATGGTTGAGGAAAAAATAAGCGATTTCAGAGGTATGTTAATAAAAACTTTAAAACTGAAATGCAACAAAAAAGGAGCAAAAAAAAAAAAAAAACAGGACCCAGTATTCAAGAATTGTGGGATAGAAGTTTTACCAACATACATGCAATTGGAATATCAGAAGAATGGAGAGAGAATGGAGTAGAACAGATACTTGAGGTAATAATGGTTCAGAATTTTCCACAATTAATGACAGGCTCCAAAGCTCTCATCTTTAAGTTAAGAAAATACCAGAAAGATAGGTAACAAACATAAACAGTGATGTGTATCATATTGAGACTGCACAAAAACTATTACAAAGCAAAAACCTTGAAAGAATTCGGGGAGGGGGGCAGCAGTGAAGATGGCTTATATACAGAGCATAAAATTTACATTTGTATATAACAAGTATAACAAGTACATTAGGCATTTTGTCAGTAGTGCTGCAGACAAAAGAGAGTAGAGTGAAATATTTAAAGTGTTTAAAAAGAAAAAACATACCAACCTAACATATTATATCCAACAGAATTATTCTGTAAAAAAGAAGGAAAAATAAAGACTTTCTTATATAAAAACTAAAGAAATTCATTAACAGAAAACAGTTGAGCAAAAAAATGTTAAAAGAAATTCTTTAGAGAGAGAGAAAATTATATAAATCAGAAACTTGGACCTCCATATTGAAAAGAAAAGCATTAAAGAAAAATAAATAAAGGCAAAATAAAAATGTTCTTCATTTTGTTCTTAATCAATCCAAAAATAAAGATTTTTAGAGTAATTATAGGAACATTATATTGGATAAATGAAATGGACAACAATATTATCAGAGATGAGAAAAAAAATGGGAATACTCTTTTAAGGTATACATGAAACAATATAATGTTATTTGGAGGAGAACTTAATCATAAATATATATTGCAAACTATACTGCACTCATTTTTTTAAAAAAAATAAACCTAATTGATATGTTGATAGATGTGAGAAAATGGATTTACATAAAATCCACAACAAAATCAGAAAAAGAATTATTTTTTAACTTTATTCCTAGGTATTTTATTCTTTTGCTGTAAAATGAATTTTATTGTTAGTATATAGGAATGTGATGGATTTGTGCTCATTTATTTGTATCTTACAATATTACTTCATTTGTTTATTTTTTCTAAAATATTTTGGTAGAGTCTTTTTAAAATATATTTATTTTTATTCTATTTGATCTTATGGTTGCCACTTTTTCTTCCTTTCCCCACCTCCACTCGGCCTTACCCCTCTCCTCCCAAAGTCAATCCCCATATGAATCTCCATGTCCCTGGGTTGCACATAAATGTTCTTTGGTTAATCCATTCATAATCTTTCAACTCTTCCCCCCACACACTCCTTCTGGTAGCTGTCACTATGTTCATGCATCAGACAAGGATTTGATCTCCAAAATATATAAAGAACTCACATGACTCCATTCTAAGAAGACAAGCAACCCCATTAAAAAATGGGCAAAGGAGTTGAACAGATACTTCTCCAATGACATACAGAGGGTTCAGAGACATATGAAAAGATGTTCAGTATCACTAGCTATCAGAGAGATGCAAATTAAAACCACAATGAGATACCACTTCATACCAGTGAGAATGGCCATCATAAACAAAGCAATAAGCAACAAGTGTTGGAGAGATTGTGGAGAAAAGGATACCCTAGTGCACTGTTGGTGGGATTGCAGACTAGTGCAGCCACTGTGGAAAGCAATGTGGAATTTACTCAAAAAACTAAAAATGGACATACCTTTTGACCCAGCAATTCCACTGCTAGGACTATATCCCAAGAACCCTGAAACACCAATCCAAAAGAACCTATGCACCTCAATGTTCATAGCAGCACAATTTACCATAGCCAAGTGCTGGAAACAGACTAAGTGCTGGAAACAGACTAAGTACCCATCAGTAAACAAGTGGATTAAAAAACTATGGCACATTTACACAATGGAATTCTATGCAGCAGAAAGAAAGAGGGAACTGAAAAGGAACTGGTAGAGTCTTTAGGATTTTCAAAAGAAAGAATCGGGTCATCTACAAAAAGTGTCAATTTTACTTCATTCCCAAATGCATGCTTTTTATTTTGTTCTGTTGCCTAATTGCTCTGGCTAGGACTTCCAATTCTATGTTGAACATTAGTGGTGAGAGTGAACGTCCTTGTCTTGTCCCTAATCTTAGACAAAAAGCTTTCAATTTTTTCAGCATGGAGTATTATATTAGATAAAGATTTGTCATGCATGGCCTTTATTATGTTGAGATACTTTCCCTGTAGGATGTGAAGAAACTATACACTGAAAAGTAGGAGACATTATTAAATGAGACTGAAGAAAAAAAATGGAAAGATATTCTGTGTTCATAGATTGGAAGAAGCAACATAGTTAAAATGACCATATCACCCAAAGCAATACATAAATATAATGCTATGCTCATCAAATTTCCAACGGAACTTAAAATTAATAGAACAAAAAAATTATCAGATTTTTTGAACACACAAAATATCTTGAATAGCCAAAGCAATCCAGGAAAAAAAAAAAAAGAAGGAAACTGTAGGTATCACACTCCCTGACTTTAAATTACACTACAAAGTGACAGTTATAAAAATAGTATGGTATTTGCAGAAAAAAAGATGCACCAATGGAACAGAATTGAGACCCCAGAAATAAACCCACATATTCATAGCCAAATAACTTCCAAGAAACAATCCAAATAATTCAATGATGAAAAGAAATCCTCTTCAATCAATAGTGCTAGGAAAATTGGAAAGCTACACATAAAAGAATGAAACTCTACTGCTTTTTGCTGCATGTACAAATTTGAAATGATCCCGGTGATTTACTTTCCTGCATTTAAAATTATCTATTAAATACAAATTGGAAGATTTCTTTTATTTACTTTTCAAAGACCCGAAAAATAATTATCTGGGAGTTTCAGTTATTTCTCATTTGTAACATTTACTCATTCTGTTCAATGGATTTCCCTATCTGTTTTCTAAATGAGATTTTAATAAAATGCTATCTTATTCTATTCCACTGTGCAGAGTGAATTTCTCTGTAGTTATTTCAATATTGTTTCCTGGAATTATATTGAATATTCTTTGTTTTTTGCTTTTTGTCAGAGAAGGGCAGGCATTCTTCTCACTTTTAATTATGTTCTGTCTTAGGAGACAGTTTCTCCCTCTCCCCCATAGCTGGAACACTCATTCTCAATGTACCATATGGTTGTCAAAAGGTTTTTTTATTTCTTCCGAGTTGATTAATATTCCTCTAGTGTTATGATTAGTAAACACATTTCCTTCTGTCATGTTGTAAGTTTAAAATATTGACCTCTAAGCAAATATTTTTGAGAATCCCTTCATTCTCTTAAATATGAATAAACAGCTCTCCTGAGGAAATGCATATTTTCCTTGTAAGTGTCCAAGAATAAAGCACTTATTTTGGAGGTATTTAAATTTCAACTTCCCGGACTAACATTAAGAGTCTTTATTAATAAAGAACACCAGACACAGAATAAAAGCCTCGGTTCTTTCTTTCATTAACTCTTGTGTATTGTATTGTTGACTTTAATCATGGTTGCATATTATAATTATATGTTGGTTTCATATATATAAATGACTTTCTGTAACTGTTATTTTATTGAAATTCACAACTATTCGGATGAAATTCCTTGCTAAAGAGTACAGTCTCTGTTCTCTCTCTCTCTCTTTCTCCCTGCCCTGCTCTCATTTACATACACAAACATACACACACTTCATTTAATCACTTCAGTGAGTCAGTTGTTATACAGACTTACCCTGGCCAGAGTGGCTAAGTTGGTTGGAACATTGTCCTGTCAAACAAAAGGCAGGTTTGGAGGTCTGAAACCCAATCAGGGCACGTGGCCAGATTGGGGGATCAATCCCTGGTCTGGATGTGCACTAATTGATGTTCTTCTCTCACATCAATGATTCTCCCCCTCTCTTTGATTCTCTTCCCCTCTCTCTAAAATCAATAAACCTGGCCTTGAGTGAACATTAAAAAAGGACTTCATTGTCCTATTTCTTTTTATAAGTATGGTTTACTTTTTAACAAGAACAAAATATCACCTTAGGTAAACATGCAAACCATTTTTGTTGCAAACAATGGAGTCTAATCTAAACTAGTTTCATCCTGTATGGAAATTTATTGGTTGACACAATAGTAAAGCCCACATACACAGTGTGGCATCAGAAATGCCTAGTATTATGGTTACAAATGATGCTTAGAGCCCTGTTTCTGTTTCTTAGTTTATTTTGCCTCTCCAATAATTTGATTTTCAAGTAGTTTTTTCCCACATGTCAAATGCAGCCTAATTGTTGCAGGTGTGCACAGGTAACCACGTTCTTAGTGACTGAGAACAATGAATTGAACTGAACGCAGAGTTTATAGCAGAAAAAGAAAGTGCAGTTTCATTATGCAATAGTACACTCCACAGAACATGGGAGTGGGACAACTCCAAGCAGGAATTGACCCAAGGTGGCTATAGGGATTTTGTTCTTATAGGGCAGATATTTCCTGGCTGGTTTTGATGGGCTTTTATTGTGCATGTACAAGCAATTATATTACTTTAAAGCTACTGTGCATAATTTTCCTTGATTGGCCACTAGGGCAAGGAGTCCCACAATGCTAAATTATTATAATGCTGTTATAATGAAGCAGGGGTCATGCAGCATTTTCTGTGCAGGTACAGTCATGACTCACTATGATTCATTGCTTTTCCAGAAAGCGGGGCAACCAGACTTAGAACAGGGTCTCTATCCAGTATCTATGCCCTTTGCCTTAGCCCTTGGGCACCTCTGGAGTTTCCTCCTTCCTTTCTATCTCCTGACTCATAATGACTGCTCTTGGTTCACATTTTCTTTATATCTAGTGAATCTTGAAAAGAGAATAAAGTTCATGTTTCTCCATGATTCTAGAGAAGAGTCTGATTCTCCAGATTTGACTTATGTTTCTGTTGCTGAGCTAACAATCCTTGTAACAAGGCAGAGGTAATGCTCCTGGATGAGCAGGGATGAACTGTGAGTGCATCTCTGTTGTGGACAAGATAAGAAAAGTTACAGGCCACACAATCACATGGAATTTTTTTAATCACATAGAAAAAGGAAAGAATAAATAGCAGATGAAAATAGAAGATGTCTCTTCTGTGTGTAGTAAGTATTGGTCTGGAGTAAACCTATTGTCTTATGGACAGTGTCCATTGAATTAATTGTTAAATGGATATTTTGACAAAATGAATCTTTTTTAATAACAAATATATCCAAATGAAAACACATATAACACTAAAATGACTTTCTCATGCTCTGTATAACAGGAATTCCAGCAAAGGACAATGTTGGTAAACATCTTCTCAGACACCCTTGGAATATTTGCAATCCATGAGAATTTTCTGTCTTCTACAGAATACTATTCTCATTCTGTCAGATGCACTTGGTCTTTCAAACCTATGGTATTCAGTGGAATTGATGGCTAATAAAACTTCATCATTCTAAATTATCTTGTCACTCACAAACCTTAAGGCTCAATGTACAATGCTATTTTGTGTTAATTGTGTGTAAATTTGATACTTTGCATGCAAAATCATGTATCTTCCTTTCATAGTGTTATGAAATATATCAAGGTGGATTTAACAAAATATGCTATGCCTAAGACCATTTACATGTTTGTTGAATGAATAAATAAATGGATTATAAAATTCCAATAAGCTGTAATTGAATTAAAGTCCTAGTTACTTTAAAATTTAAGCAAAAATCACTTTGGTTTTGCTACTTCGTGAAACTAAACATTAATCAGTTTCTAAACTCTAAGGATATTAGTCAATTCCCATTTAAAAATCAAGGATTAAATAATGAGATTGAGTTTCCTAGATGTTTGTAGAAACTTTCTGTGCTCATTAACATGAATCTGAGAATCTGTGATTATCATTCACAATTTACATGTAAGTGAAGGTTTTGGAGATTATGAAGCTCATGCAATAAACACATACTTCACATACCGTGTTCCCCTAAATAAACAATTGATTTCATAAGTTTTAAAAATTCTTGTAATTTAAATAATTTTAAGTCATTTGTTTATTTTATCTGATAATGAATACCATTAAAAAACTCACCTTTAATAAGCTTCTGGGAAATTTTAGTGTAAAGTACAATTTGAATTCAGGGAAGTATCTAGATAGAGTTCCTTAAAAAAACATGTGAAATAGAATGTGAGAACTCTGAATAATATAGGATAATAGCAAGCTATTATATAAGTGTAATGATAACCTATAATAATAACATAAACTGAATAGGACTCAATCAAAATTATAGTAATTGATTCCTATATTTGTTCATACAAATTGAGTCAGCACATTAAACAAGCAAGGTGATGAGTGTCTTCTACTTGAAATAGGTTTATTACCATTTGAAACTTAGAGAGTTCAGAAAACATCAAATAAAGTGTTCAAAGCATTTTTAAAATAAACTACAGAATATTTTTAGATTAATGAAAAGATATATTACAGAGGAACTTCATCTAAATGTACAACAAAGAAGTGGCAATATTGAAACTAGATGTGAAAAAAACTTCCAGAAGAGATCAGAAAGAAAAATCTCATTTCAGAAATGTGACAATTAAATTTTAAAATGGGAATATGGTACAGCACTGTTAATGAATGGAATGAAAATCAGCAAACCAGAAAAAAACAAAACACAGGGTTAATGCTAGGAATGAAGAGTACTCTTTATTAGATTAAATTATTTTAGGTTGCAAACATACATGAAATGTAGGTTAAAAGTGTTAGAACTATTAATGCATGACCATCTGCTTGAGAAGTCCAGACCAGCCTAAATTATCCTAATCTAGAAGCAAGGCTATGTATAGATCCCATTGTGGCCAGCATTTCTGAGAAGCTAATGACTTGATAACACCCGCTAGCATTCACATGGAAATGCCTTCTGAAAAAATGTAATTTATGTTAGATGTATATTTACAAATCAGATCTAAAAGATGAATGAAAATATTCACACAAATCTCTGATGTCTTAAAAATCCAATTTAAAATGTCTTTGTTTGAAGATTTCCCTAACTTTTTCATGATGAGTGATGATTGCTTTTTTCATTGCTAGAATCTATTATTTTTCAATTAATGACTAAATGTCCTCACACACATACTGAAGGTCAGACAACTTTAATGTTGATTATCTTTTGGCATCATTCTTGTCATTAGAGGTCAAAATTATATTTGCCTTAACTCAGTAATTATTGCTTTCTCTCTCTAAGGAACTCTCAAAATGTAAGACCTTGGACTTTTTTTTTCCCTTAGGACTTAACAGAGCATTAGTCATGGAGGAATTTTTTTGCCTGTCTTCAAGGTCTTACAGAGAAAGTCCCTCAGAATTTAATGAAATGCACATATTTAGAAAGGCACAGAAGAGGGAATGTTGTATTTTTTTTTTATTTACTTTAACTTTACTTTTTATTGTTCGGGTACAGTTGTCTCCATTTTTCCTCTACCACTCTCCCCTCCCCAGCCCTCCCTACCTCCTACCCTGAATCCTACCCCCTTTAGAATTATCCATGTGTCCTTTATACCTGTTCCTTAATAGCCCTTCCCCTATTATCCCTTTACCCCCTCCCTTTTGGTCACTGCCAATTTCTTCTTTATTTCATTGTCTCTGGTTACATTTGCTTGCTCGTTTGTTTTTCTGATTAGGTTCCACTTATATGTGAAATTATATGGTATTTGTCTTTCACCACCTGGCTTATTTCACTTAGCATAATGCTCTCCAGATCCATCTATGTTGTCACAAAGGGTAGGAACTCTTTCTTTCTTTCTGCTGTGTAGTATTCCATTGTGTAAATGTACTATAGTGTTTTGATCCATTCGTTTACTGATGGTCACTTAGGTTGCTTCCAGCACTTGTCTATTGTAAATTGTACTGTTATAAACATTAAGTGCATAGGTTCTTTTGAATTGGTATTTTAGGGTTCTTACCGTACGGTCCTAGCTGTGTAATTGCCAAGTCAAAAGACAGTCTTATTTTTAGTTTTCTGTGAAAACTCCATACTATTTTTCACAGTGGCTATACCACTGTGGAAAAGTCTGCATTCCCACCAACACTACACTAGGGTTCCCTTTTCTCCACCTCCTCACTAGCACTTGTTTGTTGATAGTATTTTTATTCAAAATAATTAACTGCTTTTTTAATCTTCAAAAGTTTGAATAAAATATCTACATAACTGACATTTGTTTTTATTGGATATTTATTTTCAGTTTCAAGGAATACTTGATTATGCTTTATTAACTAAAATCCTTATTAGGGGTAATATTAGCAAGAACTAGAGAATAAGGTGTATACATAACATTGATTATAGCAAAAGTAAAATAGCCTTCAAGTAGAAAAAAGGCCTAAATAACTAATTAATATTGTAAGCAGTGTTATCTAAGAAATACCAAAGGGATTTTTTTGTACAGTTACAGTGTTCCCAATTTTCCCCCATTGCTGTTCACTGCTCCACCCAACCCCCTCTGCCCATCACTCCCCTCCCTGAGGCAGTCCCCTTCTTTGCTGTCTATTACCAAGGATCCTTTTTTTCGGGTTCCTTGATTAGACCCTTCTCTTTCTTTCCTCCATTAGCCTTCTCCAGTATAGCCTGGAAATAGCTTTATTTCATCAAGATATTCACTGATTTTTTTTACAACCACATATTATATTTTTGTGCAATACACCATAATTTCTTCAACTACCTTTTATATAAGGACACAAAGTTGTTTTCAAGATTTTGCAACCATAAACGATAACAATGCTGTAATGAATAAACATGTACACATTTTTTTTTTGGGGGGTGCATCAGGATAAATTCCTTCAAGGATTGTTGGAGAACAAAGGTAAACAAATATGCAGATCAATAAGATATTGTCAATTCCCCTCATAAAGTTTATATCAATATTCATTTGTAATAGGAGTGTATTAGAGTAATTATCTCCAGATGTTTGCTCAGAGGATGTATTGTTATTTTTAATACATGGCAAACTTGCCAGTCTCACAGGTGAGAAATGTTATCTGACTTAGCTGTGATTTACGTTTCTGTTACTGTGAGATTGAGCATTGTTTTCATATATTTAAAGGTCATTTTTATATGTATTTCATGGTAGGTCTCTTCATTTCTTTCACATACGTTTCTGCATTTTAGTCTTTTTAAAATAATATTTTATTTTATTTTATTTTATTTTATTTTATTTTATTTTATTTTATTTTATTTTATTTTATTAATTGTTGTTCAAGTACAGTTTTCTGCCTTTTACTCCCATCCCAGCTCACAGCCCCAGCTCTCCCCACCTCTCTCCCATTTCCACCCCCACCCTAGTTTTTGTCCACGTGTCCTTTGGTCTTTTTAAAATAATTTTATGAATAATTTAAGAATATTAAGAATTCTTTATGTATGTGGCACATCTTTTATGCATGTTCTCACAGTTTTTCAAATATAATTTATTATTTATAATAACATGCAATGAAATTGAAAGTTTGGGTGTACAATTCTCTAAATACTAATTATGCGGAGATTTGTGTAACCACTACCACAACACACAACACTTCTGTCAGCCCAAAATTTCCCTCGTGTTCTGCTTTTGTAGTCACAACTTCTCCCATCTCTAACCCTGGCAACCTCTGATCTCTTTTCCTCTCTGTAGTTTTGTCTTTGTTAGAATATCGTACAAAATAAGTCACATACTTTGTAACAACTTGAAACTGGATTCTATCATTTAATGTGATATCTTCAAGATTTATCCAAATAATGTGCATAAAGCTCATTCATTTTTATTACTGATCAGTATTTTGTTATAGGGGTGTATCAAGGTTTATTTATCCCCACTGAAGAACATCTGTGTTATGTCCAGGTTTAGGTAATTATGAGTTGAGTCGCTTTATTCATGTACAGATATCTGTGTGAACATAGTTTCTCATTTTTCTAGGGCAAATACCTAGATGAAACTTCTGGAAAATATAGTTAGTGTAAATTTAACTGTATAAGAAATCATTACAGTATTGCAGAAAGCCACTGTACCATTTTGCATAGCCACCACCAAGTTATGCAGTTCCAGCTGCTCGGCATCCTCACCCACACATGGTATTATCACTATTTTTCATTTTAGCCATTCAAGCATATTTGTAATAGATTCTCATTATGGTTTTAATTTGTGTTTCTTTAATAGCTAAGGATGTTGAACATGTTTTAATTGCTTTCTGTAGGTCCCATTTATTTAAGCATCTCAAGTTTGATTAGTTTTTTTTTTTTTTTTAAATTCTTGGGATAGTTTTCTTATTATTCTATTGCAGTTGTCCCAATTTTTCCCCTTCGTGTCCTCCACAGCCCTGCCCAATCTCTGCTCTGACAGTCATTCAGACATCATTGTCCATGTCCATAAGTCATTCATACATATTATTTGACTAGTCCCTTCCTCTCTCCACCATCCCCTCTCTTCCCGTACCCTCTGGCTGCTGTGAGTCTATTTCGTCTTTCCATGTCTCTGGATCTATTTTGCTCATTAGTTTACTTTGTTCATTAGATTCCTCTTATAAGTGAGATCATATGTTATTGTTTTGCACTCACTAGCTTATATCACTCAGCATAATAATCTCCAGTTTCATCCATGCTCGATGAATGTTCCTTCTAGGTAGGAATTCCTTCTTCCTTCCTGATGTGTAGTATTTTATTGTGTAAATAAAATACCATAGTTTTTTGATCCAGTCATCTACTGATGGGCACTAAGCTATTTCTGGCATTTGGCTATTGTATATAGTGCTGCTATGAACATAAGGGTGTATAAAGTCTTCTGAATTGGTATTTCAGGATTCTTAAGGAATATGCCCAGATGGGGAATCTCTGGGTCAAAAGGCAGTTTCATTTTTAGTATTTTAAGGAAATTCTATATTCTTTCCCACTGTGGCTACACCAGTATGCATTCCCACCAACAATTCATCAGGGTACCCTTTTTCTCCACAACCTCACCAGTACTTGTTGTTTGTTGATTTATTGATGATGACCATTCTGACCAGTATGAGGTGATATCTTATTGTGGTTTTAGTTTGCATCTTTCTGATGGCTAGTGATGTTGAGCCTCTTTTCATGCGTCTGTGGGCCCTCTGTATGTCCTCCTTGGAGAAGTGTCTGTTCAGGTCCTTTGCCTTTTTTTGTTTTTAATTTTATTGTCTCCCTGGTGTTGAATCATATGATTTTTAATGTATTTTAGAGATTAAACCCCTGTCTGATTTATCACTGGCAAATATGCTATCCTATACAGTTGGTTCCCTTTTTATTTTGATGTTGGTTTCTTTATTGATGCAGAAGCCTTTTAATTTCATGTAGTCCCATTTGTTTATTTTTTACTTTATTTCATTGCCCTAGGAGAGATATTGGCAAAGATATTGCTCTGTGGGATATCTGAAATTTTACTGTCTAGGTTTTCTGCTAGGACTTTTTTTTTTTAATAGTTTTTTTTAAATTTTTTTTTTAAATATTTATTTATTTATTTATTTTTAGAGGGGAAGGGTAGGAGAGAGGGAGAAGGAGAGAAATATCAATGTATGGTTGCCTCTTATGTGTCCCATGCTGGGAACTGGCCTGCAACCCAGGCATGTGCCCTGACTGGGAATTGAACCGCGATCCCTTGGTTCACAGGCCCGCGCTCAATCCACTGAGCTACACCAGCCAGGGCTCTGCTAGGACTTTTATGGTATCATGACTTATATTTAAGTCTTTTATCCATTTTGAGTTTATTTTAGTGTATGGTATAAGTTGGTGGTCAGTTCCATTTTTTGTATGTACCAGTCCATTTCTCCACACACCGTTTATTGGAGAGACTATTTTTACTCCATTGTATTCTTGTGTCCCCTTGTCAAATATTAATTGACCATAGAGACATTTGTTTATTTCTGTGTTCTCTATTCTGTTCTACTGAGCTATGTGTCTGTCATTATGATAGTAACAGGCTGTTTTGATTATAGTGATCTTGTAGTATAGTTTTATTTCAGGTATTGTGATCCCTCCAACTTTACTTTCTCAATGTTGTTGTGACTATTCAGTTCATTTTTGGTTCCATATAAATTTTTGAAATATTTGTTCTAGATCAGCGAAATATGCCATTGGTATTTTAACAAGAATTACATTTAACATATAGATTGAATTATGTAATATGGACATTTTAATGATGTTATTTCTTCCAGTTTATGAACACATATATTCTTCCATTTATTTGTATTTTCCTCAATTTTTCCAGTGTCCTCTATAGTTCCCCAAGTACAGGTTTTTTATCTCTTTGGTTATATTTGTTCCTAGATAGTTCATTTTTCTTCTTATTATTGTTATATTAATAATAATTATTATTATTATCAATAGGATTTTTCCTAGGTTTTCTTTCTGATAGTTCATTTTTGGTATACAAAACTGCCATCAATTTTGGAGTATTGACTTTGTAACTCATTACTTTCCCATAGTGTTCACTTATTAGGTTGAGTAGATTTTTTGGTGGAGATTCTAGTGTTTTCTATTTATACTATCATGTCTTCTGCAAATGATGACAATTTTACTTCTTCCTTACCAATTTTGATGCTTTTTATTTATTTTTCTTGTGTGATCACTGTAGCAGGAACTCTCAGTATTATGTTGATTAAGAGTGGTGAAAGCTGACACCCTTGTCTTGTTCCTGATCTTAGTGGAAAAATGCCTTTAATCTGCCTGTTGAGTATAATGTTAGCTCTAGTTCTCTCATATATGGCCTTTACTATGTTGAGGTATGCTCCCTCTATTCCCACTTTGCTGAGTGTTTTTATCATAAATGGGTGCTGGGTTTTATCAAATGCTTTTCAGTATCTATTGATATGATCATGTAGTTTTTGTCTTAATTTTGTTTATGTGATGTATTATGCTTATTGGTTTGTGAATATTATACCATCCTGGCATCTTTGGGGTAAATCCACTTGATCATGGTATATGATAGTTTTAATGTATTGCTGGATACAGATTGTCAATATTTTGTTGACATTTATCTATGTTCATCAGAAACATTGGCCTGCAGTTTTCTTTCTTTGTTGTGTCTTTACCTGGTTTTGTAATTAAGATAATACTGACCTTGTAAAAAAAGAGTTTGGGATTCTTCCCTCTTCTTGAATTTTTTGGAATAGTTTATGAAAGATTGGTGTTAGGTCTTCTTTGAAGTCATCTAGTCCAGGGCTTTCGTGTGTCAGTAGTTTTTTGATTACTGCCTCAATTTCACTAGTTGTTATCCATCTATTAAGGTTTTCTTCTTCTTGCTGATCCAACAGAGGGATCACTGGGAAAATAGAGCAGTTCCATTTTCAGTTTTTTGAGGAAATACCATACATCACATAAAAATGAAAGACAGAAGTCACATGATCCTATCAATATAAGCTGAAAAGCATTTTATTAAGTATGGCACCCATTTATGATCAAAATACTCAGGAAAGCGACAGTAAAGGGAGCACAACTAAACATAATAAAGGTGATATACAAGAAACCTCAGCCAATATCATACTCAATGGGTAAAAACTAAAACCTTTCCCACTAAGATCAGGCACAAGACAAGAATTTGTGCTTTCACCACTTCTATTCAACATAGTATTGGAAATTCTAGTCACAGTGATCAGACAAGAAGAAGAAACAAAAGACATCCAAATTGGAAAGGAAGAAGTAAAGCTGTCATTGTCTGCAGATGATGTGATAGTGTACATATAAATCCTATAGGCTCCATCAAAAAAAAAAAAAAAAAAAAAAAAAAACCTACTTGACCTAAAAAGTGAACTTGGCAAAACAGTGGGATACAATGCTGATATTCAAAAAATAAAGGTATTTTTGTACATCAACAATGAAATATCAGTAACAGAAACTAGGGGGGGGGAATCCCATTTACTGTAGTAACAAGAAGAAATTTCTAGAAACAGATAATCTTCCAAAATGGAATCAAGAAGCAGCAGAAAGCCTGAATAGACCGATAACAGCTAATGAAATTGAAGCAGTAATCGAAAAACTTTCAGCCCTGGAAGTTTGAAACAACAAAAGCCCTGACTGGACGGCTTCACAGGAGAATTTTACCAAACATTTAAGGAAGATCTAATTCCTATCCTTCTCAGACTACTCCAAAAAATCCAAGATGAGGGAAGACTTCCAAAATCGTTTTATTAGGTCAGTATTATCCTAATTCTGAAACCAGGTAAAGACACAACAAAGAAAGAAAACTATAGGTCAATATTGCTGATGAACATAGATGCTAAAATCCTCAACAAAATATTGGAAAACCTGATCCAACAATACATTAAAAACACCATACACCATGATCAAGTGGGATTCATCCCAGGAATACAAGCATAGTACAATCTTCACAAATCAATAAATATAATCAATCATGTATTACTCATAATAAGACAGAACATATATAAATTACATTACTTTACTACCAAATATGAAGATAATATAAAATCCTCAGTCACTGTTCAGTAGGCAGACTATTTTGTATAGTGGCTTGCTAGAGATAGTAACAACACCGGTTGTTTCTTTGTGCTTATACAGCACTAAGGGTAACGTGTTCCAGGTGGCTGGGTTAAATAAATGCTTCCTGATAGAAAAAATACTAGGTGTTGCTGCATTATTATTTGAAGTCATAGTCCTAGGGTTTGTTAATATAAAGTCAATTAACATCAGAAATAATTGTTGGAGCCCTGGCTGGTGTAGCTCAGTGGATTGAGCGCGGGCCTGCGAACCAGAGGATCGCGGTTCGATTCCCAGTCAGGGCACATGCCTGGGTTGCAGGCCAGTTCCCAGCAGGGGACACACGAGAGGCAACCGCACATTGATATTTCTCTCCCTCTCTCCTACCCTTCCCCTCTAAAGATAAATAAATAAAAAATCTTAAAAAAAAAGAGATAAATCATGTAAAATATATATATAAAAAAAGAAATAATTGTTGGAAAATGTTCTTTCTTTTCTTGGCTATGTAATTTTATATGTATGCCATAAGCGTGACAGGAGAAAAGAGCATCATGGAATTCCAATGGCCGGTTTGGTTCTCTGTTTGTGCAAATAAGGGTCTTTTTACAACTACTCATAAACTTTCATTATCTACCTAATTGCTTTGAAGTAGCTTTCCTCAAGGTGGACTATTCCAAATCCCAAATATCTGCAAGCAGTGGAGAACTAGTCAGTATATAAGGTAGAGGAGTAACATATTTCTATCATTTTGCTCTTTCTAAGCTTTGTTACCCAGAAAAAAATTCAGATTGAGTAGCAATAGCCTCATCTAATTTATTAAAATCACAAAATTTCAGGCTCCTTCTCAGACTTACTGAATTGGACTCTGCAGTTTACTAATGCTCTAGATAATTTACATGCTCAATAAAGTTTGAGAAACACTGTTTTATATAGATTGAACAAAAATCTTCTAACAAAAAAAGGGGGAAAGGATTGTTTACAACAGAGTTGAATCTAGTCTTTCGATATTTAATCAGCATCAAGCAAAATGATTACAGGTCCAATATAAAGCACATTTAGCTACTATTTGTGGCATCAAAAGTTAGAGTACTTGAGAAAGAAACAAGATTTTCTATATGTAGGTATCTTTTCCTAGTGTTTGTAATTATACATTTGTTTGAGACGCTTAGAAATCTATAGGAAATGTAAAATTTTCATTCTGGATCTAAAAAATAGCAAGCTATATTTACTTAAAAAACATAGCATGTATCTCTGAGCATCAACTGTATTATAAGTAAAATGTAGTCTTTGGTTTACTAATTTGGCAATGATGTAAATCTTGTCCTTTACAAAAAAGAAAAATATTGCTGACTCAGACCATATTAGACATAGTGAAGCTCTTCTTTTATTCCTTCATTACTTCTTTCCATGTCCAAGAAAAAACTCTCAATGCATGTAAACATCTCATTTATATTAAATTTCAGAACCAAGCAAAATTATGATTCATGGCAGATTCTCAACCAGTCGTTTGAATTTGTACCAGACAATCACAGATGTTGGAGAATTCATGTAGTTCTTATTTACTAAATATCTGGTGTCATCTTTTAGTGGTAACTTTTTTCAGGTGTTAATTCACTTCTGCATGTTTACTTAGTAGTTTATAACAATGTAAGATGTAAGGAGAGATATTGTTCTGGCTTAATACTATTCGTATACAACACATTTCATCAATTTTTGGCCCTTTAAGGATGTTTCATTTTGTAAATTCACAACAATTTTCATGTCTGTAATGAAAATATTTCCAAAAGATGTGAAATCTCTAAGTTATGTAATTTGCCTGTATTTAGACATAAATGCAAATAGTTTTATTGACAATTAATTTGCTAAATCTTAATTATAATAAAAGTAAAAGTTTAATTAGTAAATAAGTAAAAATATAAATCTTCAAAATACTAATTATTGACCTCTATCGAAGTCTCTTATTGCAGACTATCTTTAAAACCTAGACTCAGCTGCATGCATTATTCCAGATACCTTGAGACCTATAATCACATTCGAGTGGTGTAGACATATACCATATATCAAGAAAAATAAACTTTTTAAACTTATATGTCCATTCATTTCTATTCATATTTCAGGATAATCTGCAAAATGCCTAATTTTATCTTAACCTTGACACAGATGCTGAAACATAGAGATTTAATATAATGAGCCATAGGATCATCCATTAAAACAATCACTAATTCTCCTCTTGTGATTGTAGGGTTAAGGTCCATCTAATCTTAATATCCAAAAAAGGAGTAAAGTATGGAAGCATTTTCATTTAATCTTAAAAATATCAGATTCTATTTTTCAAAATAAAAATTAAACACAAAATATATTTTAAGTTTTATTTTTGTCAACAGAAACAGAAAATTACCGAAGTAAACTTTTTTCTTCAACTTTTTCAATCCTTAGCCATGTCTCTAGTGGTAGCACTGAATTTTGATGGCCCAAAATAGACATAAACAGAAATGCTAATTAAACAAAAAAGAAAGAAAAAATGGTCACTTAAGTAGAATATATTCTTATAATACAACCAGAATCGGAGTTCAAAAATAATTCATATTTTAATTAACTTCTTAAATATTTACATACAAGTCCAGTACAACTTGATTTTCAAAACATACTACATTAGTATTCTCTAAATATTACCAAGACATTTAATACATTTATGATTATTATAAGACTGGAAGTTATAGTTAATTACTTTTTCTCTCTTGCAACCTATTAATGGTCTTCATGAAAATAAATTAGTAATTTTCCATATGCATGTATTATAGCTAAGCTTAGCAATTTACTGATAACAAGGATTGAATTGAAAGAAAAATAAATGAAAGTCACGTAAGCTTCAGATGTCTCCCCCACCTCTTATTCCTGGATCCTGTACTAGATTAGAGTTATATCTTTGGGGAATTTTTGCTTTGTTTTGTTCTAATTGGTACTTGAATGTTAACAAATGGAGATACTAACAATACCAAATTTGATAGTTAGGTTTTAGCTAATTTTTCTAAATTTCTTGCAATATTTATGTACATCATGACGGAAAAAAATCTTTATCAGTTTATCAAGATTCGAAATGCATTTCTCCTTGCCTTCAGCTTCACCTTATAACTTCTATATTACTTATTTCTTTTGACTGATTATTATTATTATTATTATTAGCAGTAGTATTTTGGCTAACAATCTGTGTGCATGCATGTGGACAAGCTTCTCATCTCCAAATGTGTTGTGGGTTTCCACAAAGATGTGAAGGAATATATGTATATTTGGAGAGGTAGTTATGAGTTTGGATGCAGTTGGAACAAGATCATTCTAATGAAACCATTGAAAAGAAGCAAATAAGTAAAACAGGATAGTTTTTTATTGTACTTCCTCATTAAAGGAATAAAATAGTTAATCCTGTCATGGCATAATGCAGCCCAAGTTTTGGTATATGTGTATACCAAACTACATATATATACTAACTAACTAACTAACTAACTAACTAACTAACTATATATATAGTTAGTTAGTCAGTTAGATAGATAGTTTTACATAGTTATTTAGTTATATAGTTATAGTTATGCATAGCTTGCAAGAAGGCAAAGGATTCTGTAACATTATGATTCAAGGTTGCTGGCAAGACCTTAAAGCTAAAGCCAGATTTTGCTGGAAAAAAAAAATGTTTTGTACTAAAAGACTATACTTCTGAGTCTAATAATAAGGGGAGTATCCTCCTGAAGGGTGATAATGCCACATTGAATTAGTAGGGCATACTGACTAATAGTTCATGAGTAGATCATCATGGTTGATGGAAATAGATTTTATTTGTTGTTTATTTTATGCATATACCTTTTTACTTTAACCACTTCACCCCATGTTATTTTCCAAATTTATAAAGTGCAGTAGCATTTATTTGCACATGTGCACACACACACGCACACACACCTTAAAGTACACATTGTTTCCCCCACTTAATGGTTATCACCTAATTTTTTAGGGATATTGGGAAACACTGAGTTCAAGAGACTCTATAATTCTTTTCTACAATTTGTTGTTTACTTAAACAACATCTCAAATAATGATAAACTTATTTATGTGTAGAACTTTCCCCCTTCTCTATCTAAAAAACTAGAATTATGTTTCATACTTAGGCATTTACCAGAAGGAAGTTTTCTTAGCATTTTTGTTGTAAACCTACAATGTTGTCATTTACTTCCACCTCTTTGTCCTTGGCATATACTATATTAAATGGCATCATTGGCCTAGTAAATGAAGGAAAATATAGAGATATGTGGGTGAGTAAATTCTATCCTTGAAGGTGATCAAAAGGATTTTTAAAACTCTAGCAGCATTCATTCTATAGCATACACAGGTCATATTGAGCGTGAGAGAAAAGAAAAAGACTATGTTACATCCTGTGTCATAAATACTTCTCTGCTAAAAGGATTTAACCGTATTTTCTCAGGGAAAGGATATGATGTTTATTAAGTACTTGATAGCAGCTAGGAAATGTACTAGATACTTTCTCTAGTTTATAACCATTTTCTTTAAAATACATTGAAATTCAGTGAAGCAGGGTTTTTATTCTTCATTTTACTCTCGAGAAACTTAGGCCCAGAGAAATTTAAAAGCATTCCCCATGCTTAAATAATAATAATCCTACAGTTCAAACATAGAGATTGTGTGAGCATTAATGTGTGTAGACTAAATTGTAATGAATTGCAGAGAGAGTTACCTAATGTTTGTGCATTTTGAACATATTGCATATGTTGAATCTTTATTGAATACAGATGTCTTTTCTGTATTTGTCTTATATCTTGAGAGATGCTGAATGTGAATCAATGCCTAATGCAATAAGTTTATTTCACTATGCTCTCCAGGGTTGGTAAGATGGTTAAATCCTTATAGTAGAGAAATGTGATTTAGTATACAGAAAACCAAATAAAATCCACTACAATTAGGAAAAAATAATAAACAAGTTCTGAAGTTTTATATAATATAATATTGACACAAAAGTCAATTGTATTTATACACACTGTTAATGAAAAATCTAAAATAGAAATTTAGAAGAGAATTTCATTTATCATTGCATCAAAAAGCAAATTATTCAAAAATGAACCTATCAATGAGGTACAAGACTTTTGCACTGAAAACTACCAAATATTCTTGAAAATTTTTAAAGAACACCTCAATAAGTGAAAAGATGTCATGTGTTCATCACGGATTGAAATATTTAGTATTGTTAAAGTGACAACACTCTCCTAACTGATTCATAGATTAAATACAATTTCTACCAGAATACCAACTTACTTTTTGTAGAAATTGACAAACTCTTCCTCAAATTAATATGGAGTTGTCAGAATAATTTTCAAAACAAATGAAAGACTCATATTTCTCAGTTTCAAAACTTACTGCAAAACTACAATAATGAAAATTGTGTATTATTGACATAAGGATAGCTGTGCATTGAGTCTTAAAATGATCCTTATATTTACAGACATTTTTGACAATGGTGCCATAGTAATTAAATGAAAAAATAACATTGGTCACAAATGATAGTGGGACAACAGGATATCACATGCAAAGAAGGAAGTTGAACCTCTACCTCATGACATATATAAAACTATTGAAATAAATCAAAGACCTAACTATGAGAGATAAAACTGAAATTCTTAAAGGAAAATTTAGACATAAATCTTTTTAATCTTGGATTAGGCAATGGTATCATAAACATAATTACAAAGTTTCAAACAAGTGAGGAAAAATAGATAAATTAAACTTTATTACAATTAAAACATTTGTGCTTGAAAACACTATCAAGGAACTGAAAAGACAATGCACCAAATGGGGACAAATATTTGTGAATCATATATGGTGAAAGACTTGCATTCAAAAGATATAAACATTATTTCAACTCGACAATGGAAGGACCAACAACTGAAGTAAAAATAGATGAACAATTTGAATAGAGATTTTCCAAAGAAGATAAGTAAATGACCAATAAGTCCAAAAACCACAATATGTAGTCACACTCACTAGAATGGTGGCAATAATAGTAATCATAAAAATGACATGAATAAGTATCGTCATGGACCTGAAGATACCAAATCTCTCAGACATTGTTGGTAAGAATGTAGAACATCATAGTTGCTTAGCAAAACAGTTCAGTGGTTTCTCCAAAAGTTAAACATGGAGATGCTATATGGCTTAACAATTCCACTGCTAGACAAAAATACTGAATTGAAAACATATGTCAACACAAAAACTTATATACAATGCTAAGAACAATATCATTCACAACTGCCAAAAATATGGAAAGAACCCAAATGACTGTAATAAATAAATAGACAAATGCAAATTATGAATGGATAAACAAAACATGTTATACACATACAACAGAATATTGTTTAGTCATAAAAATAATAAGTATATATGCTACAATATGAACACATCTTTTTTATCTACCATCTGTAAATACTGTTAAATTTTTATTTTATTTACTTTTTATATTTAATATACTCAATTATATTTTTCCATTACCATTTAGCTTCCTTATATGCCCTTCCCCCTAGCAATCACCACAGTGTTGTCAATGTCTATGAGTCCTTTTTCTTTTTGCTCAATCCTTCCAATCCCTAACTTCCCCCACCTACTAGGTGTCATCTGTTCTCCATCTATAAGTCTATCTGTGTTTTTCTTGTTACTTCAGTGTGTTAAATTCCACATATGCATGAAATCATGTGGTATTGTCTCTATCTGACTAGCATAATTCACTTAACATAATATTCTCAGGATCCATCCACACTGTTGTAAAGGGTAAACTTTTCTCCTTTTTTACGGTGGAGTATCCACTTATCTATGGCTGTACATTTGGGATGCTTCCATATTCTGCCAATTGTAAATAACACTGTAATGAACATAGAGGTGCTTATGTTCTTTTGAATTAGTGTTTTGGATTCCTTCATATATATTCGCAGAAGTGGGGCCACTGGATCAAAAAGCAGTTCCATTTTTAATTTTTTGAGGTATCTCCACACCGTTTTCCACAGTGGCTGCACCAATCTGCATTCCCACCAAGAGTGCTAAAGGATTACCCTTTCTCAACATCCTCACCAACACTTGCTGTTTGTTGATTTATTGTTGATAGCTATTCTTGCTGGTGTGAGATGGTATTCCATTGTAGGATTTTTTTGGCAGTAGTCTGCTAATTAGTGATGTTGAGCATGTTTTCATATGTCCATTGGCCATCTGTATGTCCCACAAGGTGGGATAACATATTTGCCAATACATCTGATGAGAAGTTAATATCCAAAATTTATAAAATACTTATAAAACTCAACACCAAAAAAACAAACAATCCAATTAAAAAATAGGCAAAGGACCTAAATAGAAACTTCTCTAAAGAAAAAATCTTAACAACATTAAATAATGTTAACTAAAAGAAGCCATCATAAAATGCCACATATTGTATTTATATCAAATATTCAGAGTAGGCCAATTCATAGAAATAGGAAGTAGTTAGTAGTTACCAAGAGCTAGAGGGAGCATTAGAGTAGGGAATTAGACAGGCTGGGCCTGATTGAGTTTGGAAATAGCAGTTAATCAGGTTTAAGTCTGGCAGTTATAGGTTCAAGCAGCCCAGGAGGAAAGATGGCTTTTCAGTCTCCCTGGGGTACAACTGATCCAACAGATCCATTCACTTGGACTAAGGATGCGGAGGAATACAAAATAAAAGGAAAATTCCTTTGTTGGATCACTATCAGTAAAAATCAAGGTAGCAGAGGGAGAGGTCCTTCTACTTTGAGGCATGCTCTCTTGGAGCCAAGATGGCAACCATAAAAGGTATGTGCCTAGACTGGGGAAAAGAGCAGATTGGATAAGGGACACAGAATCCCAGATGACCTAGGAAAGTGATCAGATAGGGGGAAGTCCCAACACAAGCTCACAAGAAGGAAAGAGATTGGTTTGGAAAAAAAGCTTACCCCTTCCCATGCTTGAGGTAATATAATCAAAGCTTAGCATCAAAGTCCTATCTTCATAGCATGCTCCAAGCCTTGGCCTGGGTGCAGTAATGCAGCCCTGGCTAGAGCCCAGTTAGGGAGCAGAGACCAAACTAACTGGATGGAGACAAAAACTGAGCTGGGCCAAACTTTGGCATGAAGTGAACTGAGCAACAGAAGTTTCAGAGGTCCTGCTGAGGTGGGTAATGGCACAACATCTCTGGGTCCTGACAGTTCTGGGCTTGGTGAAGACAAGATTTGACTTCTTCCACAATGCAACAAAGCTAACCCAACTAGTTGTGGATGAGACACCAGATGCCTGAGGACAGCCCTTTGTGTTTGCTCTGGCTCCAACAAATTTTATAACTGCACCTCATCCTTCCATGGATGTGTCCCCAGGATGCTTTACTTGGGACTCTGTGAAAGAGTCCTATTTCTCCCAGCAATAGGAAGGGGAATGCAGAGTGGCTGCCAATGGGTGTGGACTTACTTTCAGGATAATGGAGATAACCTGAGACTAGTTTGTGATAAGTGCACAACTCTGAGTGTACTAAAAACCATACAATTTACACTTTAAAAGGGAAAATTTTCTGTTTGTCAATTATAACTTAATAAACTTATAAAATTGTGTGTTTATATTATGCTAATTGTTGAGGATTTTGATTGCCTATTTCATACGTTAAAATTATCTTGTTTCATGGTAAAGAAAGTAAATGTTTTTCAGATGGAGAACCTGATAAATGAGGTATTAAGACTTCTGAAATTCAAGAATGCTGAATGGATTGAGTGTGGTAGAAATCAGACTTGTGGACAAGTATGTGGAGACCCTTCAAAAATATGTGGTATTATATCTTTATATAAAAATACTAAATTACAGAAGTAATTTAAATAATTTAAGTAAATATAAGTATTTTAAATATAAAATATTAGGAGATAATTACTAATTAGATAATAGACCTAAAGAAGAGTAAAAAAGCTTATATGACTTCACTTTGCAAGCTTCTGAAGTTGTGTAAACATAACACTATTTTAACTGCAATTGATAAAAGTGAGGAGATAAGAATCAGTGGACGGTGAGAGCGGGAGTTCTTAAGAATATATTTTCCGTTAGATATTAGCGAAGCATCTGCTATGGAAAATAAGTAACAGTGTAGCATAGTATTTAAAACCTTGAATTTTACAGTTAGGAAAAAGCATGGTTGAATCTTTCCTCCATTGTTTGCTATCCTTACTACAAGTATGTGGAAACGATTTAGCTTTCCTAAAACTTCCTTCACATCTGAAAATGTCTAATTACTTACCTCATTGTATTAATATAATGCCTGATTACATTGTTGAGTGTTAAAAGCTTTAAAAAAAACCTGAATGCAAATTATTTATTTTTCATACAAATATGAATATTATCAATATTATTATTTTATCAATTATCTTATCAATATTATCTTATCAACATTATTATCTCTGCTTTATATACAGGGAAGCTGAGAATCAAAATCAATTAGATTACTTCATCTCCATACCCAAGGTTAGTCAGTAAGTGGCAGAATTAATATTCACGTACAAATCTGTCAAGTCCATGCTTCTTTCATTAAGCAGTTTGTTCTTAAAATCTAAGTGGAAATACTCGTTTGATGATATGAAACTAAGTATCCTAAGCAGGTTAGTACTGAAACTATAAACATCAGTGTCATCTGCATATAACTGGCGGGGGGACCCCTGAAGAAAAGGATTTATGTTCTGCAGGACGGCCCCTTGTCCCTTGTCGCACAGGCTTCTTCCCCTAGGTGAGTATTCTAGGAAACCATCTGTATCAGTGTACCAGCTGGCACTGTTGTGAAAGGCTGTGGTTCAGCTTCAGTAAATTTTTTGTGAAGACTCAGTGTGTTTATTTGTTACATGTTCACTGATTTACAAGTGCACTTGCCCACACTACCCTGAGTGCTCAGCAGTTTTTGACTAAAAACAGCATGACCCCTGTGCCTATGTACCCTATCACCTGATCTTGCCCTGAGTGACATTTTTTGTTACCCCAGATGGAAAAAAAGTCCTCAGAGGGAAACATTTTGCTGATGTGGACGGGTGAAACAAACACACACACACACAGAAGCACTAAAAAGTTTCAAAATCAACAATGGCAAAAACAGTATTAAGCAGTGGAAAAAACATCTCTATAGGTACTCTAATGGAGAGTACTTTGAAGGTGACTGAAGTTTAAACAGATAAGAATAAATACAAAAATTTTAATAAATAAATTCCATTTTCGGTAACAAAGGTAGCAAGTATTTTTGTGCTTTTTTTCTTGTCTATGTTATTGATTTACGTGTATGCTAACCTCACAGATAAACTTCACTTCAGTGGCAAAAGGTAGCATGCCAATGGGATATTCCATTAGCAACAAGTGATTTCCAAGTTTATATTTTCCCTGGGTTTAACAATTAAAATCATAGTATAAGGCAGAGAATTTTGAGCTAGAAGTGATACTTGATTATTGCATTTAGGAAGTGGTTTTTATTTAAAATACAGCAGGAATAATTCAAGATATGAAAATGCTCCATTTATAAATCTATAAATGCTGACTGAAAGATTAAATGAAGAAAAATCTATTATTTCTCTTCACTGTGACTAGAAAAAGTCCTCTGTGATTTTGAAATGAAGAAAATATTCTAAGCCTTTTAAATCCAAAATACACAAAGTATAAATATTAAGATTCATGAATTTCTATTCAATGAAGCATTTAAAAAAGAACAGATGGTATGACAGCCTGGGCTTTGATATTTTCAATATCTACAACTGACAAGGGATTGGCATCAGGAATTTAGGAGAAACTTCTGCAAAACAAGCTAATGAGACAAGAGAAATAATAGGAAATTGAGCAAAGAATATGAGTAAGTTAAACTACATTAGAAACTTCAATTTAATTAAAATTAAACTAATAAACTAACAGTAATAGAAATTCAGATTAAGGCAATAATGAGATAACACTTTTAGATGATCTGGTTGGCAAAAATTAAACGGTAATGCCAATGTTGGAGAGCTAGTAAACTTAATTGGCTTATAGCAGAATTATAAGTTGGCTACATTATAAATTTTTAAAAAATGGCCCTGGCTGGTGTAGCTCAGTGGATTGAGCGCGGGCCTGCGAACCAGAGGATCGCGGTTCGATTCCCAGTCAGGGCACATGCCTGGGTTGCAGGCCAGTTCCCAGCAGGGGACACACGAGAGACAACCCTACATTGATATTTCTCTCCCTCTCCCTTTCTCCTACTCTTCCTCTCTAAAGATAAATAAATAAAAAAATAAAAAAAATAAATAAATAAATTTTTAAAAAATGTTGTAGAGCTTGGTGAAATTTTTCCCAGAAAATTTTTGTCCTCAGTGTATAAGAAAACATGGCTATGATCATTTTAATGGTTGTAGACTTACACAGGAAAATCTATATATCCACCTTTAGGGGAAATGATCAGTAAGATTCTGTGGGTCTATTCAACTCTTTAAGAGTTGAAAGTACAACATACTATCCAGCACATATTTTAAACATGTGATATCATATCTTTATCATTTCAGTAGACACCCCATTTTTGTTTGTTTTATTTGTTTGGTTTTACCCTTTTCTCCTAGTCACCCTAAAACACTACATTGCTTAATGTTATACTTGACTGGCCTATTTTTTCATAACTGTTTTACTGTCTTTTGTTTGTCTTCATTTTTATAGTGCCTCTTTTAAAACAAAATGCAGGCAATTTTAATAAGTTTTCATGTTTCAATCATGTACGTTGATTACTGTTAAAGAGATTTATTGTTGGCATCTAATTTGTACTTTTTATTTTACCTGCTTTCTTTTTCTACTCTTTTTCTCAAATCTTGTTATGTTTCTATTTTTCTCCTTTTCTGTATACTTTGAATTGATGGGTTGCTTATTCCACTTTTTCCTCTACTATGTTGAAAGCTAAATACCCTATTTCTATCAATTGTATTGTTAAAATTTTAAAATGCTTATTCTACCAGATTCAAAGAGAATTACTATCATTTCCCTCCTCCTTAAAATATAATACTGAATGCTTCTCTGAACTATGCTTATTCTTACCCTGTGTTAAGTTTACCTTGTTTGGATTTTTATCTATATGGTTTGACAAATTATGCAAGTGTTCTACTATTTTTAATATCCATTCCATGTTTACTGTTGTTCTTTCTTGCCATTTTTCTCACCTCTCAGGACCATTTTAGGCTTCACTTTCCATTTTCCTCTTTTCTGAGAAAATGCTTTAGAATTTTGTTTTTGTTAGATTTTAGCTCAAATTTTACTCTTGAGCATAAATAACACTCTACCTGTAAAGGGTAAATTGCCAGTTATTTTCTCTGAGCTTTTGAAGCTATCATTACATTTCATTCTTTTTACACATTTACTATTACAATATGTAGTGTGTATGAATTCCCCATATATATTCTCTTCTTTCTTCATATTTAAACTCTCCTTTCTCTTTCAGTTTTTTAAAGATCTATTTTTGGTACACTAAATTGTGTTATGTCCCTCTTGATATGGAATTAATTTTACCTTTCTTAGGATAAGTAATGGCATCAAGATGTGAAAATCCATAAAAAATGAAACCTACATGGTCATCTCAACATACTCAAAAGAAACATTAAATAATTTTAACACCTGTTTATGATTTAAAAGGAAAAAAAAACAGTAAGAACATTAGGAAGAGAGGGAAATATCTTCAACCTGACAGAGGACTTAGTGAAAAGAAATAAAAGCATGTGTAAACAAGAAACCCTACAGCTAACATCCTTAATGGTAAAAGACTATGTGCTTTTCCTCCAATACTAGAGGAAAAATACAAAGATATTCATTAACTCTAATTCTATTTAACATTGTTCTGGAAACTCTAAAATGTGCAATAAAGCAAGAAATTGAGATAAAAAGAACCCTTTTTAAAAAAATACAATAACCGTCTTAACAAATGACATCATTATGTTTATAGAATAACCTAAGTGAAAACAAACAGCTCCTAGAAATCATACTAGCTTAGTGACATTTTATTTAAAAAGTCAATTATACTTTTATATATTAGCATTAAAAAACTAGATTTCAATTTTTGTATTGTTCAGCTATAGTTATCCTGCCTTTTCCCCCATTGCTCTCCCCTGCCCCTGCCTTCCCGCCCACAATCAATTGTCCCCCATTGCCCATGCCCATGAGTCCTCTATTCGTGTTCCTTTGCTTACCCCTTCCTCTTCTTCACCCCATTATCCCTCTACCCCTCCCCTCTGCTCACTAGTAGTTTGTTCTTTATTTCCATGTCTCTGGTTCTATTTTGCTCTTTTGTTTGTTTTATTGATTAGCTTCCACTTATAGGCGAGATCACAAGGTATTTGCCTTTCATTGTCTGGCTTTTTTCACTTTGCATAATACTCTCCAGATCCATCCATGCTGTTGTGAAGAGTAGGAGTTTCTTCTTTCTTTCTGCTGCATAGTATTCCATTGTGTAAATGTACCATAGTGGGTTTTTTTTTTTTTTTTGATCCATTTGTATTGTATTATTTTCCATATGAAAAACTGTAAACATACATTGGCCATCCTGTATAATACATGATGAACTCTGTTTCAAACGACTACCACATTTTATATCACCCCTCAACAATTCATGAAAATTCAGGTTCTTCCACATCCTCACCAATGCTACTATTATCTTTTTGTTTATTGAAATTCTTATGTATGTAAAATGGTACCTCATGGTGATTTTAATTTCCATAATTAACATGTTCATTTATTGTGATTGGCAGATAACTGTTATTTCTTCTCAATTTTAAGGAGATCTATCTCTGTACCTGCTTTCTAGAATTTTGCTTATATATCCTAACAACATGAATAGGGTTCTTTGGACAGAAAAGGCAATTAAAACTTCATTTGATATTGTCATTCTACTTGATCTTGATGCTCTGGAATACTGGGCTATAGCCAAGGCAATGATCTTGTATAGTTTCAACTTCTTTCCTTGGCAACCTCAACCCATAGGTTTTACCTGTGTCCTGTAGGTTTAGGTTGCTGTGTGTTCATTATCATTAGTTTCCAGAAACATTTTGATTTTCTTCCTTGATCTCATTGTTTACTCATTCATTATTTAATAACATGTTATTCAGTCTCTATTTTTTTACTGTTTTTGAGTTTTTTTTTCTTTGAGGTTGATTTCTAATTTCAAATCATTGTAATCCAAGAAAATGCTTGATATGATTTCAATTTTCTTGAATTTGTTGAGGCTTGTAAAGCAATCTATAGATTTAACACAATTTCTATCAAAATACCACTGATATATTTCACAGATATAGAACAAAATTTATATGAAACCATAGACAACCCAGAATAGCCTCACCATTCTGAGAAAGAACAAAGTAGGATGGATCACATACCTGATATCAAACTATATGACAAGGCCACTGTAATCAAGAGAGTCTGGTACTGTCATAAGAACAGATACATAGACCAATGGAATAGAGTAAAGAGCTCAGAAATAAAGCCATGTCAATATAGCCAGATAATATTGGACAAAAGAGGCAGGAAAATAAAATGGAGTAAAAATAGTCTCTTCGATAAATGGTGTTGGGAGATCTGGACAAAAAATTAGACAAGACCACTAACTTACACCATACACAAAAGTAAACTCAAGATGGATAAAAGACTTAAATATAAGTTTGATGCCATAAAAGTACTGGAAGAAAACATACCCAGGAAAATTTTAGATATCCCACACAGCAATATTTTCACCAATACAGCCCATGAGGCAAGGCATAAAAAGAAAAGAATAAACAGTGTGACTACATCAAACTAAAAAGCTTCTGCACGGCTAAAGAAATCAACAAAATGGAAAGGGAACCAACTTTACGGGAAAACATGTTTTCCAATGAGACCTCAGACAGAGTTTGATCTCCAAAATATATAAAGAATTCACATGACTCCATACCAGGAAGACAAACAATCCGATTAAAAAATGGGCATAGGATCTGCACTTCTCCAAGACAGACATACAGAGGAACCAGAGACACATGAAAGGATGCTCAGCATCACTAGCCATCAGATAGATGCAAATTAAAACCACATTGAAGACCCCTTCACATGGGTCAGAATGGCCACCATTAACAAATCAACAAGTGCTGGAGAGGTTGTGGAGAAAAAGGAACCCTAGTACACTGTTGGTGGGAATGGAGACTGGTGCATCCACTGTGGAAAACAGTATGGAATTTCCTCAAAAAGTTGGGGTGGAAATTGGAGGGAGGTGGGGAGGGCTGGGGCGGTGGGCTGGGATGGGGGTAAAAGACAGAAAATTGTACAAGAACAACAATTAAAATAAAATTTAAAAAATAGTAAAAAAAAAAAAGTCTAAAGATGGAACTGCCTTTTGAACCAGTGATCCCGCTGCTGGGATTATACCCTAAGAATCCTGAATCACCAGCTCAAAAAGTACCTCTGCACCCCAGTGTTCATAGCAGCGTTATTTATAATAGCCAAGTGCTGGAAACAGCCAAAGTTCCCATCAGTGAATGAGTGGATCAAAAAACTGTGGTATATTTACACAATGGAATACATCCCACTCATTTTACTTCATCGATGAAAATAAACTACATCCTATTACACAGGTAAAATTTAAACACAGTAAAATGCAGACATTTTATGTCTACAATAAGTAAAGTATAATGAACTCATATACACATGTTATCAGCAACCTAATTAAGATGTAAAACATTTTTATGATTCCAGAGAGTTTTCTTATGCTCACTCCACTTAGCCCTATTACCCTATAAAAACAGGTATGGTTTCTGCCAGCAGAAATCAGTTTTAAGTTTTCTTTTTAAATGTAATGTCAATGAAATACTATATTGTATACTATTTTGTATCTGATTTTTCTTATTCATCATAAGGTTGTTGATATTTATCATTGTTTCTGTGTATTTCAGTATTTTTTTAAATTGCCAAGTCCAAGTACATCATGTAAATTTAGAAAAATTCATTTCCAGTGTCTTGTTGATGGATATATGATTTGTTTCCATATTGTGGCTATTAAAATAAATCTGAATGTTTAATCATTTATAATTTTATTTTCTCTGTTTGCTTTTATTTTTTATTCCATTTGGTTTTTAAAGTAAGAAAATTAAAATATTAAACATTTATTTTAAAATACAAACATTTTAATCAAAACTTTTCATTTAAAACTTGTTTTTATTATATACCACAAATTGCAATATATTGCATTTTTATAATCATTCACTTGAAAGTAATATACCTTATGATACCTGTTTTAATCTAAGAAATATTCATAGGTGTGCTCTGTAATTTTCAATACTTGAAGTTTATCTCTCTAATTTTCTGTTACTGATTACTAATTATCCTCCAGTTGGTCAGCAAACATTTACCATGTAATATAGCAATTATTTTGCAATATATTTGAGACTAATTTTATGACTTATGGTCATTTTTGTTAAAAATTTCACCTTCATCCTAAATAATGTGTGTTCTGGGGTTCTCGGGGGTTATGTTCTAAAATTATCAAGAAGGACATTTGTTTTTAGTGTCCTTAAAATCATCTACTTCCTTACTGATTATTCTATGTGTTCTATGCATTTATTGTTGCAATAAATAAGTATAGCACACAATCAGATTGCTTTTATTTATGATCTCATTGTGAAGTTGTACCCCAATGATGGTAAATAAAAACGCACTTCTATCTTGTTACCAAGCTCTTACCACAAAAAAAGAAAACAATAAATAAGCAAATATCTGCTTTTATGAACTTTATTTTTTAAAAGCAGGCAAACATATAAATAAATGAATGCAAAAAATATATAGTAAAAAGTACTGCTATATATTTTAAGAGTGCATTCTATACTGTTAATACATAAGTCACAGTGAAGCAATGTTTTCAGGAACTAATATAAAGTTGAAAAGCAAAACGATCTAGAATGTGTCAGAGATTACAATGATGTAATATTGAATATGATATATAATATTGAAGTTTTTGTGATTTGAATGACTTTAATGTTTATTAGATTGCTTTAAAGAATTGCTTGAATATACAATTAAGTGGAAAATGTAGAATAGGTATAAGGGTTGAAATTGCAAATATTATGGTAGAGTATTGAACATTTTATTCATCCTGGGCCTTGTGACATTTCTAATTAACGCAAAGTCTCTTTAAATGATCTAGCCATGTATTTTAATTGGGAATTTGGTAGAAGTAACTTTACAGGTACATTGCTCTATGAACATGTTGTGATGGTCTTTCGATTTAACTAAAAGTTGTCTATTATTTCTACTTACCTAATAGTATGGGTTTTCTGCTTCTGGCCACACAATGATAGCACAGTGAAATGCCTCAAGAAGCTTTAGGAAGCAGTAACCCTTTACGATCTGTCAGCGACCCACCCAGCACATTTAAATAGTGTGCTCTTGGCAACTGCCCTGTGAGAACAGCAGGGGAGACATTGTCATTCCAGTCCTGCCTACCTACTTCATGGCACCTCCTGCCCTGAAATACCTTCTGAGAATGCTTTGGTCATGGAAAAATCCCAAGGTTATGCTTCTGGGTTTGGTATAGCTTTAGAGGAGATAAAAGAACTTGGATAGATATTTGCCCTGTATATATCCTCAACAAAAAGGGAGCATGTCTCCTAAAAGCCTGTGTTAAGAAGTGACAAAAATAAAAAGGTAAAAGAAACACTTATTCCTCAGCTAAAGTAGGACAAAAACACAACATATGAGTTAAAAATCAGTAAATATACTATAGCTCATTTCTAAAGAGCTCAACTAAGATAATGAATGGTTCTTTAGTAATGTGTAAAAAATATTAGTACTTAAAATCTTTAAAAGCTGTCGTTTGAGGTGATCAGAAAGCAAGACTATCATGCTGAATTAAGCATGAGACAAACAGCAAGCTTCTGAAATAAATCTGGGGTACAATTTTGAGGAGTAAGGTTTATTTGTTTTGAGTGGGCTGTGAACCTAGGCAAAGTATTCTTAGCAATTGAAACCAAGTCTCATTGTTATAAATTTTATGTTTTTAATCTAGGAGGGTTCAAAAGTGAGGAATTTGTTTGCATTCTCTTGCAATACCAATTGTATTAACAGATGTTTAAGAATGAATGTTCCAAACCAAAGGTATTTGTTTGATGTTTTCAGCATCATTTTCTTCTACCCACATATGTCAAGACAGTTCAGAACTGCGTGTTTTCCAAACTGCTAGTAATTTCTTTAGAGGAATAACTTCAGAAGCAAAAGTAATTAACTAAGCAAATAAAGTTTGTATAAAATTAGAACCTATTCAAGTAGAACATAAATTTTTGTTAAAACTACTAAAGGAGGAGCACCATTAATTAGCTTAAATCTTTTTCCATAATTATCAATGTTCTTTATACTATCATGGTCTGTGTATTTTTTATCCAAGTCTTAATAGTTGTCATAGTGTAACCGTTTCTGTGGTGGGCAAATAATTGTTCACATTTTGTATCATTTTTTGGCATGATTTTTAAACTTATTTTTTTATTTTATTTTATTTTTTTTTTAATATTTTATTTATTTATTTTTATTATTTATTTATTTATTTACTTATCTTTAGAGGGGAAGGGAAGGAGAGAGGGAGAGAAACATCAATGTGCGGTTGCCTCTTGTATGTCCCCTGCCGGGAACTGGCCTGGCAACCCAGGCATGTGCCCTGACTGGGAATCGAACCGCGATCCTTTGGTTCGCAGGCCCGCGCTCAATCCACTGAGCTACACCAGCCAGGGCTAAACTTATTTTTTTTAAATAAATAAATCTTCTTGGGTATCAGCTTGATGCACTTGTTTAACCAATGCTGACCTACTACTTGGTCTTCTCCAAGGTGTATGATTCTTCTCTATTTCCTCACATGGTGAACTATAAACTGTCAACATGTAGGTGCCTGAGAAGAGCAGCACCATTCTGCCGACAACCATCATCATTTGTTCCCATGAGTGGAAATTCACTGTATGGGTCATTATCTCCAGACCCAAATCAGGAAGTCCAGGTTATGTTAAACTGTTGAGTTCACACTTGAATGTTTTTAGAGCACAGTCTACCATATGGAATCTACTCCTTTGTAGACAGGCTTAATTATAGTCACTGACAATTACCCAGTGAAGAAATCTTCTAGAACATGTGGTTATTTGCTTCTTACCCATCTGCCTCTCAAGACTCCAGGTACCTTTGAGAATCTTGAGGGAGAGACTAGAAAAGAAACAGCATCATGGCAAAAGACATAGACTTGAATTGGTCTTTGAATTTTCCAAAAAACACATTTTACACCATGGAACTTTGAACTAGAATTTCCACCAACTATATTTTCATAGAAGTGCTCATTTTGAAAGATCTATAATAAAATATGACTTACAAATAAAATAATTATTTAAATATAAAATGCAGTTTAGATTTTATTAATTAATCAAATACAGTTTGTGCTATGGTAATTCATTATAGCCAGTGGTGAAATGGATGTCATTTTTTGAGGTATAGAAACAGTTGTATATGATTATGCTATAGTAGTTGTATTAGATTGTACACAGGAATATTACATAAGCAGAATCTAATGTAGCACATTAGATGCAAATAAGAACTTAGTTATTACATAATTTTCTATCCTTCTAGCCATTTAGGACCATAGAAGGGCATGGAGTTTATTAAGCAAGTAACTTAGTTGAATACCAATGATGGAAACTCCATAGATTTTCACAATATGACTGAGTGAGATATTTTAAGTGATACCGAAATTTTTGTTACATGTTGTAAAACTCTAAGAATCTATTTTTTACAATATTAAATAAACACATCATTTATTACATTACAACCTAATCAGAATATATTAATTATTTGGAAGCTGTTTCTTTTTAAAAATTGTTTTATTGTTGTTCCCTTATAGTTGTCCTACCTTTCTCCCCATGGCTCTCCCCTGCCCCACACCCCTGCCAACTCCCAGAGGCAATCTCCTCCATTCTGTGCTCATGAGTCCTGTATTTTTTAAAGGTAACTGTAATGAGATTCTTTGGATTAGGAATAACTGATCAGTTTTATTTAATATAATTTTATCTATGATTATATAGTATAACCTTTCTCGGTTACCACATTTTCCCCTGTCTTTAATAAATAAAAAAGTAAAATGAATGATAAGTATGGGAGATTTTTATAAAATAGCTCTTTTTAAGGAAACTTTAAACTGTTGTGAACATTTGGTGTGAGGAATAGAAGAAATGCAAAAAGGAGCTAATAACATAGCTCCCACACTTTTTATTTTGATGTCTATTTATATTTTAAGTTAAAACATTGGATATTATTTTTAATTTTATTTTTTTAATGTATTAAACATTTTGTTCTATTCCAAAGTTTTCATTTTGACATGATACTGGATGTAACCACAGAACACTTATTTTAACTAATATCACAAAATGGAGGTTAATTATAGTTGATAATCATCACACACTTATAAATAGATGAATTGTATAATTTATGTTTTATCTCATTTAATTAATTGTTAAAAATCATAAAATAACTTTGTTTTTATAGCATTAATCAAGGCCTACATGTAATTTCATTCCTCTGTGGTAATTTGGTGATAATTTCTGTTAGAATTCAATAGTACTAAAGCAAATAGTATTACTTTAATCTTCAAATTCCAACTTTCATATTTTGTTCTGATTTTATAATTATGCAATGAAATAAGTGACTATTTATATTGCTAAAGAACATTTGTTGATTATTAAAAATGTTAAATTCCCAATCTGTGGCAGATGTTTAAATAATACAGAAACCTCACATATTCTCAGACAAATAAAATTATCTCTCCTTTTTCATGCAGGAAACATTACTGGAAATAAGCAAATCTTTTGTAATGTCAAGCATTTGCTTTGAAAAAATGGTACTACAGCATAAAAAAAATTAATTCAGTTCATAGAAGTCTGTTAAAGCTTGACAAGTTGTGTTCCAAAAATAAATAAAGGTCTGTCGCTGTGGGTTTCTCTGACTCTAGCCATCATCCTCATGAGATTTTTTTAAATCTTATTGAAAATAAACATGACTGTTTTCAAGCATGCATAAAAATATACATATTTAAATTTATTCCTATATTCCAAGTGAATTATTCTGTCAGTGAGTAGTTTAAATTAGGTAATTCGTGAGGAAATCCTGCAATACCAAAGCACATGGATAGCTTTAAAATTGAATTGCTACTATAAGGAGGCTCACACAGCAAGATGTCTTTCCTTGCACAGCATGACACACACCTTTTGTGAAATACAGTCCTGCACAGGCTTCCAACACCATGATTTTTTTACACCTTTCGGAAAAGCCACTCAATATCTACGGCTCCTATGAAATAGAAGTCATGCTGATTTCTGAAAGCTTAAAAAAATTGAGGTCCAACAGGGCTCTTCTGTGACAAAATTTTGTTCCAAATTCAATGCACAAATTTGCTGCGAATTCTGAGTGTTTGGTGAAGAATGAATCCAGTCACCTGCTAAAACAGCTACCCAAAACTATCCTCTCTAAGTCATATACCATGTACTGGGGATAGAGAAATTTTTCTTATCCTTCACTTTAACAGAATGATAAATTCCCCAATGCAGTGGACTTTACTCTTTGCTTTAATTGTTTTAAAAACATGTCTGTTGTATTACATAGGCCCAGGGCTATGGGAAAAAACAAACAGAAAATAGCAGGGCACACTAAAACCTTTTCTGATGTAAGAGATATGAAACCTGCTATTGTCATAAGGTTCTGATCTATATCCACTTATCTCTCTGGGCCTCAGTTTTCTTTTCTTTTTTTTTTTTTTTTCACTTATACAATCACATAAACAAGATAATTTACTATTTCACTAACAAATTATTGGTTTTAAAACAGAACCGTTTTTAGTCTGATACTTTATTATCTTCTCTCTGGTTTCCTACAAACTAAGAGATGATATATCTGCCAAAGCCTAACTTACTGTGAAACAAATTATTTATACATCATAGCAATTTACAAATCACAAATAACGTTTTCTACTAATATTCTGTTTTATATAAATAATTTTATTTTTATTTTTCCACTCTAGAAGCATTGTTTAAGAAGATCTATTCATTGATCAAAATACCTCTCAGTGACAACTTACCCTTTTTTGTTATCTATCTGCTTTTCATTTTGTTTTCTAAATACTAATTTTCAGTATATTAGAGGAAATGGTGAATAGATTGATCCTGCACTGATATAATAGTTTTCTCCTTTTTGTTCCCATAAAGTTATCCTTTTTTTCTAGCTCACATCAACTACAGCTGTTGCTGACCCTACCTAAGAACAATACCATTCTTATGCATAACATATGTTTAGCTGCACGCCTCTCACACTTACCTGTTCACATAGCTGTCCAAAAGCTACTAGTGTTGATACAGTCATGCTTTAGAGCATTATTTTTCTCACTAACATTACTATTTAATAAAGTTCACTGGATTAACTTTAACTTGGCCAAGTTAAAAAAAGTTCAGATCTGAATAAAGCATAGCATTCTATAATTAGACACAGTAAGTAGTAACACAATGAGCAACCAGATGGAGATAATGCAAAGCAGATGCTTAGAATCAACAACACAGAAATAAGGAAGACTGGAATGCTACTTTAAGATTCAACAATTGAGGGAAATACTATAAATATAGGATACAAAACAGTATCCATGAAAGCCATGGTAATTTAGCATGCAATAATTATAAAGAAGCTAAATTAGTGTGTGGAGGAGGGTAAGGGTAGAGTTTTTCCTGAAACAATGAAAAAGAAGCACAGTGGTTTGCCCATTAATAATAGATAATAGTTTTCAATAAATGTGCACACTAGAATTTTTCTGTACAGAAAGTACACATTGCAGAGAAAACTGTCTGAAGCATCGGAATTGAATGGATAATATATTTTGGAAATGGAAGGGTCACTTACTCAAAGACATAAAATAAAACTGTATTGATGGCTAGAGCTAGCAGTTATTATAGTCAGAAAATTGCCACATCAGATTAGTGTTACACATACACATCACCCCCCCATAAACCCACTCAAATATACAAATGCCAGTTTGCAGATGGAGTTAATATTAGGATACATAAAAAGCTTAAATTATAATAAAATTAGCTTTCAAAGCATATTTTTAGCTTCCAATGTTTGCTAGTTTTTAAAACTTAATTTTTATAAAGTTAATAGAAAATGTTACAAAAAACTCAATTTATATTCCCGCTTAAGGTAAAATGTGACTTTCATTAACAATCCTCTTTATACTACTGTAAACTTCACTTAAAATATTTTATGCAGAAACCCTATTACTGCTTTGAGCCCTGCGAATGCAGCCATCTTCATTCTGGCAATTACTTCCTGACCACTCAGAGATGATAGGCTCATTGTACCTGATCTGATTCTTAACAAAGATCAACTATAAATAGTTTAGACTATAAAGAAAAAATTCTATTGATAAGAAATTCTACTTCTTTCTTTTATAAGTTACACTTGACAAAATGAATCGAATTGAATGAAAATGCATGGCAGATCCATTATAAAATTATTAAAATAGATTTTATTGTTTTTATTGCACCCCACATAATTTAGCCATATTTTAAAATGAGTTGTATACATGGATTGGTTAATTTCTTTTCATTAAGACCATTAGCGAAAAAAATATCTGCTACTCTTTAATATCGCATGTTAATTGCTGACATTAACCAGGATTTATCCTGGTTCACTTTATCTTCTTGCTGGATTACCTTGATTTCAGTTTACATATCTTGCCAAATTCTTAATTATACTTTTATGCTAACTTCTGTCTGGAGCTCTTATATTATCAATTCTTTATCCAATATTAAACGTCTCACTTTTCTATCAACTCATATATATTCACTTCTTTGTGTTTCTTATTTCATTTTTACTGTCATCATCCACTTGTTTTCCATATCTATTTCTAGACAGGTTTCTCACTAGAACTTAAACATGGAAAGGGAAGCCTGTCTTGTTTATCTCTATATTATTCATTTATTACACAATAGGATAAGATCTCAGTTCTGGCTGGTGTGGCTCAATTGACTGAGTGCTGGCCAAAGGGTCCCTTTGTGAATTCCCAGTCAGGGCACATGCCTGGGTTGAGGCCAGGTCCCCAGTAGGGGGTGTGAGAGAAGCAACCACACATTGATGTTTTCCTCCTTCTCTCACTCCCTCCTTTTCCCTTTCTCTAAAAATAAATAAATAAAATCTTAAAAAAAAAGAAATAAGAAAAGAGCTCAGAATCTGGAACCAGATTGCTGAGGTTCAAAAGTCAGTTAAATATTTTAATAGTGATGTGTTACTGGACAGATTGCTTAGCCTTTGTATTACTTTGTGTTACTTCATATGTAAAATCATTAAATTATTAATTATTAATGTAAATATTTATAGTATATATGTTTTCTACTATAGGAAACTATTTAATCAAACCCAAATTATATCAAGCATATATTTAGAGGAGGTGATTGAAATGAAAACCTTTGCTACTTCATCTGGAATAGAAATTATGGAAAACATTCAATTATAGAATAAATAGAATAGATAGGAACACAATTCTCCTAATGACATTATACTTTCTGACACCTGTTTATTCTGCTAACAGTTTTCTTGATTTTTTTTAGATAATCAATGGTATAATCTTGGTTAGGAAGGGATAAGTAACTTTAAGTTAGGAAAGTAATAAATTTCCTGAACACTTCTTAAAGTATCTCCTTTCTAAACATATTTTAGATGAGACTGTGTCTGACAGAATTGTCCCCAGATTTTTGTGAGGTCAGCTGAGAGGAGGATCCCTAGAAGACTTGATGTGAAAATTATAAAACAGTTTATTTTCCTTGATAAATAAGGCAGTGCCATTTAAATTTTTAGGTAAAAATGGCATTTTATTTTATTTTTTATTGTTATTCAATTACAGGTGTCCCAATTTTTCCCCCACTGATCATTGCTCCCCCCTGCCCTACACACCCCCTCAGTCAATCTCCACCATGTTGTCCATTACCATGGGTCCTTTATACATGTTCCTTGGCTAGACCTTTCCCCTTCTTCCTCCTCTTATCCCTCTCCCCACTCCTTTCTGGTCACTGTCTGTTTGTTCTTTATTTCCAGGTCTCTGGTTATATTTTTCTCATGTGTTTCTTTTATTCATTATGTTCCACTTATAGGGAAGATAATGTGGTATTTGTCTTTTACTGCCTGGCTTATTTCACTTAGCATAATGCTCTCCAGTTCCATCCATGCTGTCGCAAAGGGTAGGAGCTCCTTATTTTCTTTCTGCTGCATAGTGTTCCATTGTGTAAATGTGCCATAGCTTTCTGATCCACTCATATACTGATGGGCACTTAGGCTGTTTCCAGCATTTGGTTATTGTAAATAATGCTATGAACATTGAGGTGCATATGTTTTTTCAAATTTGTGTTTCAGGATTCTTAGAGTATAATCCCAGCAGTGGAATCCCTGGATCAAAAGGCAGTTCCATCTTTAGTTTTCTGAGGAAATTCCATACTGTTTTCTGCAGTGGCTGCACCAGTCTGCATTCCCACCAATAGTGCATCTGGGATCCCTTTTCCTCACATCCTCTCCAGCACTTGTTGTTTGTTCATTTGTTAACGATGACCATTCTGACCAGTGTGAAGTGGTATTTCATTGTGCTTTTAATTTGCATCTCTCTGATGGCTAGTGATATTGAACATTTTTTCATGTGTCACTAGGCCCTCTTTATGTCCTTGGAGAAATGTCTGTTCAGGTACTTTGCCCATTTTTTCCATTGCATTGTTTGTCTTCCTGCTGTGGAGTCATATGAGTTTTTCATATATTTTGAAGATCAAACCCTTGTCTGAGCCCTGGCTGGTGTAGCTCAGTGGATTGAGCGCGGGCCTGCGAACCGAAGGATCGCGGTTCGATTCCCAGTCAGGGCACATGCCTGGGTTGCCAGGCCAGTTCCCGGCAGGGGACATACAAGAGGCAACCGCACATTGATGTTTCTCTCCCTCTCTCCTTCCCTTCCCCTCTAAAGATAAATAAATAAAATCTAAAAGAAAAAAAATAAATAAATCCTTTCTTAAAAAAAAAAAAAAAAAAAAAAAAAAAAACCTTGTCTGAGATAACATTGGCAAATATGTTTATCCATACAGTTGGTTCCTTTTTATTTTACTGGTTTTCTTTAGCAATGCAGAATCTTTTTTTAATTTGATGTAGTCCCATTTGTTTATTCTTTCCTTTATATCCTTTGCCCTATGAGATATATTGGCAAAGATACTGGTACACAGGATATCTGACATTTCATTGCCTGTTTTTTCCTCTAGGACTTATATGGTATCATGACTTATATTTAAATCTTTTATTCATCTTGAGTTTATTTTTGTGTATGGTGTAAGCTGGTGGTCTCACTTAATTTTTTGCTTGTACCTGTCCAGATCTCCCATCACCATTTATTGAAGAGGCTATTTTTACTCCATTTTATGCTCCTATTTCCTTTGTTGAATATTAATTGACCACAGAGACATGGGTTTATTTCTGGGCTCTCTATTCTGTTCCTTTAATCCATGTGTCTGTTCTTACATCAGTATCAAACTCTTTTGATAACAGTGTCCTTCTAGTATAATTTGATACCAAGTATTGTGATCCCTCTTTGTTTGTCTTTCTCAAAATGTTGAGGCTATTCAGAGTCATTTATGGTTCCATATAAATTTTTGAAATATTTCTTCTCTATCTGTGAAATATGTCATTGGTATTTTGATAGGGATTGCATTGAATTTATAGATCACTTTGGGTAGTATGGACATTTTAATGATATTAGTTCTTCCAATCCATGAACACAGCATATGCTTTCATTTATTTGCATCTCCCTTAATTTTTTTCTTCAGTGTTGTGTGGTTTTCTGAGTACAGGTCTCTTACCTCCTTGTTTAAGTTTATTCTTAGGTACTTTATTTTACTTTTTTCTATAGTAAATGGGATTTTTTTCCTACTTTCTGTCTGATATTTCTTTGTTGGTATATAAAAATGCCTTAACTATCTGAATATTCACTTTGTATACTGCTGTTTTTCCAAATGCACTTATTACATGGAGTAGTTTCTTGGTAGAGTCTACAGGATTTTCTATGCACACCATCACATCATCTGCAAACAATGACAATTTTACTTCCTCCTTTCCAATTTGGATGCATTTTATTTCTTTTTGCTGTCTGATCACTGTGGCTGATCAACTTCCAATAGTGTGTCAAATAGAAATGGTGAAAATGGACACCTTTTTTCCCCCCTGATCTTGGAGGGAAAACACTTTTAGTTTTTGCCAATTGTGTAAGATTTCAGGTTTCTCATATCAGCTTCAGGTTTCTCATATATGGCCTACATTATGCATTTTTTAATGTGTATATTTCTTCCCTGTCACTTACTGTGATGTGAAGTCAATGACAAGTGGCCATGCAGCCTGGACACTTTGAATGAGTAAAGGACATAGTGGTCTAATTCAGTCACAACTTCCATCACAACTGCCTTCCCCAGGGACACCACAAATCTCTCTCTCAACCTGTGCTGACACTTGGTCTCCCATGCCACCTCTCTGTAGAAAATCACAGGCTCAGGTATTTCCACCCATTCATATCATTTTTCCTCTACAGGTTGTCCCATCACTGCTAAAAAAAAAAAAAAAAAAAAAAAGAAAGAAAAAGAAAAAAATTCTTGACAGCATGGATGGACCTGGAGAACATTATAGTAAGTGAAATAGGCCAGTCAGAGGAAGACGATTACCATAGATCTCACTGATATGTGGAATCTAATGAACAAAATAAATTTTTTCTTTTGTTCAAGGGGAAAATAGGACTGAAAACTTAAAGGCATGTTTATTCAAGTATAACACAGAAATTCAAGAATTAAATTAATATGCCTTATATAATTAAAATTCTTAGTGGTATTTATAATTGAATTATAAGGTGCCCTCTGACCTTTAACACCTTGAGGGAGAAAACCATAAAACTAAATGACTCTGACTGGCAGTAAAGTGAACCTTGCCTCTATAATCCGTTAACAGATGATCTTAAGATCCTTAAAACTTGAATAAACAGACTTGTTAAGAATTTTGTTTTCACAAATCTAATTAAAACACACATTTCCTTTTTTTCTTTATTTAAAAATGAGCTTTCTAAATGACCTACATTATTGATGGCTTTTAAAAAAATTCATTTTCCACTCCCATTCAGATAAGCTTTTTGTCTATTTTTATATTTTAATTGCTTTTTTACATTTATGACTATTCAGAAAAAATTTACTAACATAGAAAAGGAAAACTATAAACCAGTGTTTATTATGCCACAGGCATGTGTGTGTTTACACATGTATGTGTGTTTAATATAAATTTTCATAAAGGTCTACTACTAAAACTGAAAGATGAGAGGGAGGGAGGGAGAGATCACATACGTAAAAGACATGGGACACAGTGCAAAATGCTGGTATTTTGGCCCTGACTCATTCCCCTTGCATTTTGCTTGCTCACTTTGTGGTCAGTTGGAGATTACATTGTGTAGTGCTGTGGCTTAGAAAAGAGAAGGGAAAATGTCACAGTCGCTCATTTATTCTGGGCATTCTCTCTCTCTCTCTCTCTCCCTCTCTCTCTCTCTCACCAGAAACATTTTTTAAATAACATAATACTTCATTCTAATATGATATATTCACTGTAGATACTGGAGACTTAACTTTACCAATGGAGAAACAAGATTGATTTTAGAAGATTAGAGGAATGTAAGAAAAAATTAGTAGAGTTGGTAAAGGAAGTATCATAAAAATTACATTTGTTCTTTCAAATATTTCTGTTTGCAAACAAATCATCATTAATATGACATTTCAGTTTCTGTTCTCCTCTTTCCCTGATGATGAGAATGAGGTTTACACATGGCAGATTTAACTCAGAATTTTATATGCCAATGCCAATACTGACTCTGTGGAAGTCTCCATAGACTTTTTATTCAGATGTGGTACATGTTTGTTTTCATTTTAATTGTTCTACATTCTTAATTCTCTAATGTGTAAACTATCTAATTTTATTTATTCAAAGCATCATAGACCTAGCTGTGTTAAATACATAATCAATAAATTTCAACAAAAAAAGAACAATGATCTTAGAATTTTCAGTGCAGTACCTTGAAAGACTTATACAAAGAAAATAGTAATTTTTTTGCCTGGGATCTATAATGAGTAACTGATATAGTTATTAAATTTGTTATGTAAAGTTTTCAAAAAATAAACAATGAAAAAATGAAAACACTAGTGGTATTATATGGCATTAAGTATTACATATCTTACTTTTTCTGGTCTTGTATTAGCTCACTTGTTTAAAAAAAGCATAATTCCTTTAAAAATTATTTTGCTTAATGCAAGTATCTAAGTTTCTTTTTGGCTTTTGTGAATAGAGATTATTTTATTTATATCTAGAGGGTTGTCCTTGGTATATCATCTTATTAAATCGTACTCTGACAAATGACTGGTCTTATAGCAGAATTCATAACCTTAACTGTAATACAGATTTTTCTTAGCTTTCTGAATGAAGTAACATACAGATATATAAATGGATAGATGGATGATAGATTAGATAGATAGATAGATAGATAGATAGATAGATAGATAGATAGATGATAGAAAACAAACACTAAGCATAAATTCAATTTATTAGATTAGCAAAAAGCACACATCAGTATTATGAATATTCAAAATTCTCTAGAAGCTTGTCTTCAGAGGGAAACCAACTTTGACTTCTAACAATATACATGGGTCATGCCTGGTTTTGAACTTTAAATAAATTGAATCTTTCCTTATATGTACCTTTGAATTTTTTGTATCTTTCTTTAGTATTACTTTTGATATAGTCATTCATGTGATACCATATAGTTGTTCATTTTAGTTGCAGTATACTATTATACACACATATCTTAATATAAAATGGATAAATGGAATAAATTTATCTGTCTGTTCTGATGTTGGACATTTCAGTTATTTCCAACATGAGGTGATTATATTGCTTCTTCTTCTTCTACAAGTCTTTCAGTGAACATATGGATGCATTTCTGGATATGACATAACTGAGTTTAATGGTATGTATGTTTAAGTTCAGTACCTGTTACCAGACAATTTTCCAAAGTGGTTATATCCATTTATAGGTAATAACAAGATCTGAGAGTTTCCATTGCCTGCTATTCTTGCTAATTTTTTGTCTTGTTGGTTTCTTTAATTTTAGTTATTCTAGCAGGTACATAACGGTATCTATTGAGTTTAACTTGCATTCCCGATAAAGAACTCTTTTATGTACGTACCACTGTTCCACTTGAAAAGCATATCTCTTCCAAATCATATTTGTTTGTCTTTATATTTTTGACTGATTCATAGAAGTTTGTTTTTATAATATCCCAGATATAAGCCAGTTGTCAATTGCATATACTGCAAATATCTTTTCACATTTTGTGGCTTCTCTTTCTCTTAATGGTCTCATTTGATAAAAGTTCTTAATTAAAATGCAGTTCAAGTCATTAAAATTTATTTCTCCTTATTTGAATTCATGTTCTTTTCTAATCCCAAGATTACAAATATTATTCTCATTAATATATTTATTATCTTACTTTCATATTTTTACCTGTAATCTATTTAAAATTATTTACTGTAAAATATAAAGAATCAGGCTGTGGTTTTTCCAACTGATAGCCAATTGAAACAGTATCATTTGTTTAAATAACCATGCTTTGTCCCCCTATAATACAAGCCGATTTTGGTCATAAATCAATGTTCAAGTCAATGTGGGTCTCTTTATTGAGTCTCTGCTGTTTCCCTGTTTATTTGTCCATTGTTTCACTGATACCACACTTTCTTAATTACTGGAACTCTGTAATAAGTCTTCATATTTGATAATCAGTATTTCTACTTTCAGGAATGTCTTTGTTATTTTGTCACTTTGCATCTTATAAGTTTTTCAGCCTCTTTGAAGTAAATTGCAATAAGTGTAGAGCTCAATAACTTTTCTCAAATGAAACACACCTCTTATCAACATCCAGAAAAAGAGGAACAAAAGTAGTCTAGCACCTCAGAACTTCTCACTTGGCTTCTGTATATTTATTATCCCTTTGATCAGAATAACCATTATTTTGACTTAACAGTATAGTTTAGATATGACTATATTTTCCCTTTATATAAATGAAATCATTTAGAACTCTTGTTTCTGGCTTCAATAACAGAGTATTATATTTATGGAATTAATTCAAATCATTGGATATAATTGTTTGTGTGCATTATAGCAGAGTGTCCCAAATATAGCAAAATGTTTTATCCATCCTACTGCTGATGGATATGTGAGTTTTTCCCAGATTTGTCCAATATAGATAATGATGCTAGAAATATTCTGGTGCATGCATTTTCAGGACCTATAGATCCATTTCTGTTGTATTTCTAAGAACAAAACTGTTCAGGTATAATATATACTATCACTTTACTTATCCCCTGTTGCATGACAAATGCATCCATTACAAAGCTTACGAGTTTTAAACTGTCCTTGCTGTAATAGCTCAGTGGATTGAGTGCTGGCTGTGACCCACAGGGTCTCCGGTTCGATTCCCAATCAGAGCATATGCCTGAGTTGTGGGCCAGGTCACTGGTGGGTGATGTGCAAGAGGCAAACACACAGTGATATTTCTCTCCCTCTCTTTCTCCTTCCCTTCCCCCCTCTCTAAAAGTGCATAAATAAAATCCTTTAAAAAAAGAGTGAAAAAAAAAAAAACACATTTTAGTTGCTCACAGTTCTGAAGTCCCAGTAGGCGGTGGTGGTGGTGGTGGTTGTCTTACTTATGTAGCTGCATCTAACAGGTTGGTAGCTCTTAGGGTTAGCTGAATAATGGGACAATATGCCTATCTTTTCACATATTGTAGTTACAGAACTTCTTTTTCCATGTGAACACTTCATTTGGTTTCTCAAGTTGTATAAAAGAATGTTGCCCAAAGTTCTAAATAATACAAAGTGTTGGAGTTGCCAGACCTTTTTAAACTTAGGGCCATAACTAGCGCTGCATCATTTTAAACCACAATTTATTGGCAAAAAACATTTCATAGGTTCAGGCCTGACTGATGAAATTTGGACTCCATAAGAGCATGAATACTGAGAGATAAGGTTCATTAGAGGCCATCAGTGTAACAGACTCTGCATCTACCTTAATAGTTTTTATGGAGATTGCTCTATAATTTTCTATTCTTACACTGTGCCTGCTGGATATCAAAAATGAGGTTATGCTGGATTTATAAAAGGAGCTAGAAAATGTTCTCTCTTCTATTTCCTGGAACTGTTCATAATTTTTTTCTTAGATATGTATAAAACTTCACCAGTGAAGCTATATGAAATGGGATTTTCTTTGTGGAAATATTTTAAATAAAAGAGTCAGTTTGTAAGTTATGTATACTGGCCTGTTTATGCAAAATTTAAAAAATGAAGCCCATTTAATATACATTATGAGGCTAATGCATCAATTTTTATCTTATTTTCCTTTTTTACTTTCAATTAAAGTGTAACAATAAATCCTTCATAATTTCTGATGTTGGTAATTTTTTTTTCCTTTTTGGTTCTTAACAATTCTAAGATTTTAGTTTTGTCACTTCAAAGAACTATTTCTTATATCTTCCTTTATATATTTTCTATATTTATTGATCTAGGCTTTATATTATTTGTCTTTACTTTCTGTATAGTTGATTCACTGTTATTTTAATAGCTTCTTGAAATAGAAGTTTAATTGACTGATTTTAAGCCTTTCTTCTTTTTCTAACAGATGCATTTAGATTTATACAGAAAACTGTACAAGGACAACAATTAAAATAAAAAAGATTTATATTTTACTGTAAACATTGATTCAGTCCCTTGCTTTTTATTCCTTAACTTCATTATCATTAAACACACAGTATCTTTAAATTTCATTTTGATGATTATTACTATTACATTATTTTTTTAAAGATTTATTTATTTATTTATCTTTAGAGGGGAAGGGTAGAAGAGAGGGAGAGGGAGAGAAATATCAATGTAGGGTTGCCTCTTGTGTGTCCCCTGCTGGGAGCTGGCCTGCAACCCAGGCATGTGCCCTGACTGGGAATCGAACCGCAATCCTCTGATTCGCAGGCCCGCGCTCAATCCACTGAGCCATACCAGCCAGGGCCAACTATTACATTATTTAAATTGCATTTACTTGGGTTTCCTAGTCATTGTTCTCATTGTTTTCTAGCTGAATTATATTGTTGTCAAAAAACATATATTGAGCTATTTTAAACATTTAAGGATTTTAGAGGCTTTATCTAATGCCCAGTATATAGTTTATTTTTTACACTTTTTGTAAATGTTCTAAGTATACTTGAAAAACTGTGAGTTCTCCTAATTTGTGTATACCATTCTTTTTTAAAAATTATATTTTATTGATTATGCTGTTACAGTTGTCCTGATCCCCCACTCTGCTCTCCTCTACCCACCACCCCTCACTCTCTCAGGCAATCCCCCCACCATTGTTCATGTCCATGGGTCATGCATATACGTTCCTTAGCTACTCTACTTCCTATACTATACTTTACATTCCCATAGCTATTATGTAATTACCAATTTGTATTTTTCAATCCTCTCACTTCTTTACCCATTCTCCCCCTCCCTTCTCCTATCTGTCAACCTTCTGGTAACTAACTTCTTTTCTCTTGCTTTTAAGAGTCTCTCTTTATCTTTAACTTTTGGCTTTTTAATAATGAAGTGTCTTGGAGTGGGCTTCTTTGCATCCATAATAATTGGGACTCTCTGTGCTTCCTGGACTTGTATGTCTATTTCCTTTACCAAATTAGGGAAGTTTTCTTTCACTATTTTTTCAGATAGATTTACAATTTCTTAATCTTTTCCTTCTGGTACCTCTCTGAGGCAAACATAGAGTTGTACCAGAGACTGAGACAATTTGCACTATCCTCATTTTTTTAATTTTTTTTCATCTTGTTCTGTGTGGTTGTTTTATGTTTCTCTATGTTCCATATTATAGATTTTATTCTTGGCTTCATCCATTCTACTGTTATTTCCTTGTAAATAGTCCTTTATTCCAATTGGTGTATCTTTAATTTCTTTTTGGGTCTTTTTTATGCTGCTGAGGTCCTCACTAATTTCCTTGAGCACCCTTATAACCAGTGTTTTGAACTCTGTATGTGATAGATGGCTTATCTCCATTGCCTTTAGCTTTTTTTTTCTGGAGTTTTGATCTGTTCTTTTATTTGGGCTATGTTTCTTTGTCTCCTCATTCTCACAGCCTCCCTGTGTTTGTGTCCATGTGTTAGGTAGAGCTGCTTTGACTCCATGTCTTGGTAGCATGGCATAATGTAGTAGGTATCCTATAGGGTCCAGTGGCACAACCACCCCTATCACCCAAGCTGGGTATACAAAGTGTGCCTTTTGTGTGTGCTGAGGACACCCTCCTCTTGTGGTTGAGCTTTGGTTGCTATTAGCAGATAAATGGGAGGGATTTATCCAGGACAGTCAGCTTCAAGGACTGACTGTAACCACTGACCACTAATCTCCACTGCCTGTGGAAGATCAGCTGTGTAGGGGCAGAGAGGTGATACTCTGACTCTGTAGCTGTCCACTGGGTGTGTTGGCCTTGGGGTTGCCCAGGTGGTGCAGGCTAAGGTCAGCCCCTACCTGTGTTTTACCTGGGGTACCCTGCCTGAGGTATAAAGTAATCTGAAATGGCTTCTATCTGTGCTGGGCGAGATTCCCAGGTGAAGCCAAACTCTACTCTGACTGCTGCTAGGACTCCCTGAAGATAGCTGTTGTTTGTTTGATAGGATTTAGGAGCCAAGACCAGCCGTTCTTATGGAAAATCAGCTTGAGTGGGCATATGAGTTGTGTGGGTTAAAGCTTCTTTGGATGACACAGTGTTAGCCATGTTGATGGAGTCTCAGATATGGCACCATTCTACTGGCTTTGTTGGGAGAGAGTTCAGTGAAGGGACAATGGCCTCTGCTTACCCTGAGGTCCAACATTTCAGTCTCTTCCTGTATACCACTGGTGCCCTTCAAGCTGCCACCCAGGTGCAGGAGCTGAGAGCAAAAGTGTCTGAGTAGGTAAGCCCGTGTGTGATTTCCCTAAAAGGAACTGCTTAGGACTCTAGCAGCCTCCTCTGCCAACTCAATCCCTGATAGTTTTCACAGGTAGAAACTATGGGGACTTATCTTCCTGGCATGGAATCTTGGGTGGCGAGGCCTGGTGTGGGTCTGAGACTCCTTGCTCCTGACATATCCCTCTGGAAATTTTATCCACGTGGGGATGGGGCTAGTCCATTTCATGTCTGTAACCCTCCTACCAGTCCGGATAGATGTGGTTTCTTCAATTCTATAGTTGTCAGACTTCCATTCAACTCAATTTAATAGTGGTCAGACTTCCATTCAATTTGATTTCTGATGTTCCTGAGTCATAGTTGTTCTATATTTCAGTTATGATTTTGATGTCGGATATAGTATTCTATTCATCCTCATTTGTCAAGTTTGTCCTTATCTTCAATATCTTTCTTGTTTGTCTATTTTCCTGGTAGCTAATGAGAAAGGTAAGTTAACGTTATGCATGATCTTAGTGACTTCTCTATTACTTTTTTGCTGTTTTGGAATTTTTGCTTTCTGTATTTTTAAGATGTTATTGGATGTGTACATTAGTAGAATATATTCCTAATGCCATTAACCATTTATCAACATGAAATGTTGCTCTTCATTTCTAACAGTTTTCTGCCTTATAGTGTTCTTTGATCTGATAATATCATAGATTCATTAGCTTTATTTTTATTATGTTGTAATTTTCTCCCCTTCCTTTTAGTTTTAAACTATGTAAACAGGTTTTTATTAAGAAAATCTGGACAATATCTGGAAAGTTGTACCTTATTCTGTGTCTTTCTCTTTACCCATTGTTTGGTGAAAGGAATACATTTCTAAGAAGATACTTAATAAATAATTATTTTTCTATGCAGTCTTAATATCTACATTTTTATTGAGATCAAATACCCCCAGTAAACAAGAGTTCTAAATCTTAGTCTTATTTTTTCTGGATGTCCCTCTTCTTCTAAAGATTGGCTGTAAATTTTTTTACTGCCTTGTTAGTTTTCTAATATCTTCAAGTAAATATTTTTAAAATATTGCATAGATCTAGATCTAGTTATTCTCATGGGGGAGTATTTCCAAACTACTTAGGAAACAACTACCAGAAATGAGTTCTATTGTAATCCTTGCAAATGTAACATCATTTCCTAGCTGGGAATCTAATGTTATGATTAAAATACACTTGATTCTCCTCCTACCAGGCATTCTAGCAAACACTGTCCCAAACAAAACTATTTTTGATACTTCAATACTCAGTTGTTTAATGCCAAAATGTTTATTTTTTAAAAAAATATGGTAAGAACATTTAAAATGAATCTTAACAAATGTTTAAGAACACAATACCATATTTTAATTATAGCTACAATATTGTATGGCAGATCTCTGTAACTCATTCATCTAAAGCCAAGATAACTTCTTAGGTATTTAGACAGATGTTCAGATGGGTCATCGCTACTACTACAAGAGAAGGATTTTTCCTTCTGGGTGTGGCTTTTAAATCACAGACATTACCCAGTGGGGTGAGACACATCCATTTAATTATTTTAAATTATATTTCCAGAGTTTAATCTTCCTATTTAAGTCTCAAATTACCATGTTTTAATATGTATCTAGACTTCATGAAGAGAGACCATGACAGATGTCCACTGATGACTATCACAAAAGCTTATAAACTCAATTCAAAATATGCCAACACGACGTGTTGAAGGGATGATCAGGAGAACAGAAGATGATACTTGCATAAGATGCTACTTCCCCAAAGTCAGGACAATATGTGACTGCCACTGCCATACTAGTACTTTGAAGTAAGTATATGCAATGGGAAATGGGTACAATTATAAAACAATGATTGGCAATACTAAAAGAAAGAAGGATTCACTAGGTTTCCCAGAACTCTCAAATCACTGCAAACAGTATCTCAAAGCTAAGTGAATTCCAGTTATGGAAAAGTAAAATGAGTTACCCTGATGGCAGACCCAATTTTGTGGTTGTCAAAATAATAAAAAAGAATCACATGTGATTAATATTACTAGTAAATAAGTATGATCTAATATGTTTAGAATTAAGCATATTTAATGTCTGGTAAATTTACTGTTAAATCATATCTGTTTTGCCCATAGAGGAAGATGTTTGTGCCTAAGCTTTTAAAAATTGACTCTCTCTCTCTCTTTCTCTCTCTCTCTCTATGTGTGTGTGTGTATGTGTATGCACACATATAATACATATATATGTATCTGTACATATATATGTATGTGTATATACAGATATATGTGTATATGCACATATACATATACATTTTCCACAAGGAGTTGAAAGTTCTTTAATACAAATAAACCAAATATCTGATATTATTCTGCTAGTGTATTAATATCTTAGAAGCAACTGTACTATTTTCCAGATAAAGGGAAATGATTTGTGGACTTCTATATAAGTCTTTTCGGTTAAAAAGATATTCTCAGAAATATAAAATGGTTGTATGTATTTTTCTATTTTCTACTAAACTTTGTTCCAATCAACCTTATTAACAAATAAATAAAATAGAAGCTGAAAATAAGTTATAAAAATACACTGATCTTTTCTGTATGCATTTATATGCTATTATTAAAAGAAGTATGACAATTCTCAAAACTGTGACTATGAATATGTGTGCCACATCTTATGTTCTATAACAATTGTAAACTTTGTATTTATTTCTTCTGAATTTTATCAAAATTCATTACAATATAATTTTTTGAAATTCTGGAAGGTTGTTCATTCATTCTCTCTCTCTCCCTCTCTCTCTCTCCCTCCCTCTCTCTCCGTCCCTCTCTCTCTCTCTCCCTCTCTCTCTCTCTCCCTCTCTCTCTCTCTCTCTCTTCCAGTTAATCTCCTCTAAATATGTGTGCTCAAGGGAGTCAATTCTAAGATGAGACACTTAAAATGTGGCTTCTAGGTCAATGCTCTAACTGAAACTGTCCTCCTTGATTATTATCTAAGAACCAGATAGAGACTATATTTACAGCTTCAGACTCTATAGCTTCTTTTAGGGGATTCTGAGTCTGGTATTAACCATCAATGAAAATAGCTTCTGTGAAAATGGGGAATGCTCTCTTACATTAGCTTGGTGTCTCTCTTTAAAAAAGTTTCAATTCTTCAAATAAGTTTGGTGAATCTTACATAAGAGAAAAGTGTTCTTTATGCTAATAACATCTCTCTGGATTTTTATAAATACAGAACTACTTAAAATCAATATGTCATTTTGTATTGGACAAAAAGTCCTGCTGACTATGTAGAATTTAAATATGCCACAAAACTTTGATACTAAAATAAGGCAGTTTTTAAATTCATAATTAGAAAGTATTAAATTATGTTCTCAATTCTCAGAACAATGATTGTCATATGAAAAGATTTATGTGGTAACATTTTCTGTTTCATTATAGTTTTTGTCATAAGAAGTATGTAGTAGAATTTTAGTATCTCATACATTCTGTCACTTACAGGATTCTACTATACAGCTTTGACCTTTTCAGTGTTCTATGATTTGATTGGCTACTCATAGCACTTTTCCCTTGTTTGCTATTCCACTAATCTGTAGAGAAGATATAGAGTAGACAGCCAATTAAAGTGTAGAATATTGAAAAGGTCATAACAGTGGAATGTTATCTCTACTAGGAATATATCAGATACTAAGATACTAAGCAGTTGTTGTAGTTGTTGTACAAGGACAAGGAGAAGTGTGGTTGCAGGGAAAAAGAGCAAAGGACAATCACTCTGCAATTCAGTAGGCAATTACCAGAGCTACAATTTTCTGAGTAACTCATTTCAAAACTTAAAAATAAAAATCCTTTTCAAAAACAAAAAAAAGATACTTAGATATTAATTTTGACAATTACATCAACCTATTTGGAAAATGTTAAAATATATATATATACTTTATATCTGTATATACATACATATAGATACTGTGTGTGTATATGTGTGTGTATATATTTATATATATATGCATGCAAAGAAAACAATAGTTTAAACATCCTTCATCTTTTTTATTAATGCTATATATTTTTATTTGATATCTCATGGGTTTTTATTTGGTATCATTTTTGTATAATCCTACTAAAGAAAGTATAAATAATACTATAGGAGCCATCAAATATTTTAAAAACTTAATCAACTTCTCTTTTCAGAACTTTTCAATTGCCAGAATACTAAATTTTAAAAGGATATGTAGTAGTAAATTTTTGAAAAATATATGTAATTACCTATCTTTGTGATAAAGTCATTGATTGTTGGTTGCTATATCATGCCAGCATTGCATTAGATGTGAACTTCTGTTATGAATCTCATCATTTTAATCATAATACTGTCCCAAGAAATAAATTAATTTTAAATTGATAATTATAACCCAAACTTAGATATCTCGCATTAAAAACAAGTATCATCCAGAGATTCTCTTCCCCCCAAATTAATTGTATCTTGCATATTTACCATCTTTAGTCTAATATTGTGTCTCTTTTCAGTTAATTTGTTTGGACTGTTTACATGAACTCTATTCATTATTCCAGAATGCTTTAGAGATAAACTAATAACACCTGGTGTTGGAAAAGTCAGACCAGGATTTGACAGCGATGGCCTTACCCAGATACAAATTGACTTTCTGTTCCTGCCAGATAAGAATTCAGGAGAAAACATTAATCTCACAAACTTTCCATTCTTTCTATCCTTTTATATGGTTATCTTTTAAATAGCATGGAACTAAGATATTTATAGTATATAGATCCATTCTTCTCTCTTTTTGATCAATCTACTCTTGAGTCTTATAATCTCTGCTTTGCTACTTTTTCCTTATCACCCAATAAAAAGATCTCGGTATGATTGTTCTAACACTATATTTGTACCATGTCAGAAACTTGTGTCTATTTATTTATTTAAATTTTTTGTACTTTCCATTACCATTTAGCTTCTGTATAGGCCCCTCTCCCTTGCAATCACCACACTTTTGTCCATGTTCATTAGTCCTTTTTTCCTTTTTGCTTGACTCCTCCACCCTTAGCCCCCCGCCCCCGCACCCTCAGCCATAGCTCTCATCCTGCTCTCTATGTGTCTGTCTCTATTTTGCTTGTGTATTGAAAGATAAAAATTTCATTGTCAAATCTTGGAGACTTGTGTTTCAAAACAAAAGTTAAGTCTTATCTCCAGAGCAATTTTGGGATAATCAAATTATTAAGTTTCAAACACCAGAGTTTGAAGTAAATTTCTCTGCATGCATTTATATTTCTAAAGGGCAAGAGTAAAGATTTAGAGTGAGAGCACTACTAATCAATAAATAAAAGTATGTTCTTCCATTATCTACATTGATAAGATACTATCATATGTAAAATACTATGTTTTTAGAGAAAAAATCCAGAAAATGGAGTTAAATAAGGAAAATTCGGTGGAAATATATTGTCAATTAAATATTGAAGGATTGATAGATTAACTGAAAGAGGAAAAATGAGTTATACACAATGAAAAGGCACTGGAACACATAAAGGTGAGACATCATAAGACCACCAATTAATAAAGGGTAGTAGAAAAGAGGGGAGGAATAGCATGGGAAAACCAGTTTGGTGCCATATTTGAATGTCAAACAGGAAGTTTGGCATCCATTCTGAAAAAATCAGGGTCAGGGATATGATGTATTTATTCGTGTACAACATCTATTATGTGGTTAGTTTTATAGTGTAAGTATGAAGTAAACAGGATCTTAAGTAGTGTGGCAAAGGTAATATTGGAGAGTCAGTAGCATGTAAACTAATGCAAAAAATGGAGTTGAAATTGATGATGGAAAGAATACACAAGTTGAAGAAGATCAAAAATAGATTCATAAGAATGGATGGCTAAAAATGTGACCAAAATGACAGAAGTGGTAAATTTGGCATAGGGATGATGTGGTACTATACTTAGAAACATGAGGATTAAACTAACCAATATAAATATATATGTATGTATATATATGCATACATATTGTTCTTTTACTTTTTAATATTCAATTTTCATTTTTTAAATTTTCAATTGAATATTTAAAAATATTCAATTTTTTGTATGCAGTGCACAAATGAGAAAAATATTTTTGAAATTATATGGGAAAATCAAACAGAGAAGCGACCCAATAACGAAGAACACAGTAGAAGGGGGTCATTGGAAATAAGACTTTCAATTTGCTGGAAGTTAAGAAAGCAACTGGATTGTGCAGATGGTAAAACAAAACAAAAAACAGAGGAGCCCTAGCCAGGTGGCTCAGTTGGTTAGAACATCATCCTGTATAGCAAAAGATTGTGGGTTTGATCCCTGGTTAAGGCACATACTTAAATTGCAGGTTCTATCCCCTGTCAGGGGTGCATGCGAAGCAACCAATAGATGTCTCTGTCTTTGCCTCTGTCTCTACCTGCCCAAGCCTCCACTGTTCTCCTTCCCTTTGTTCCTTCCTCCTTTTAAGGAAACTGTAGGCCAGGGTGTCTGCAGGAAAGCTCTGCTATTCCACTGCAAATTGGGATCCTAAGTGAAAACCTAGAAATGTTCTAGAATCAAAGTTGGCAAGTACTAAATATATCAATTAGAAATGAAGCACTTCAGATGGAAGTTAATTGAAGGTTGTCCTTCTCCACATCTCCCTTCTCCATTCTCTTCTGCAGAGTAGCTGACAGCCTAGCACGCACTCCAAGATACAAAACCAAATGACCTTCCTTAAAGATGTGAACAAACTACATGTAAGAATTTTTGTTGGTAATATATATTTTTATTTTTTGCCTTATCCAAACTAGAAATTTATTTATAGAAGCAAATAATTTATCTCTGGCTACATCATATTCTTGTTAGATCAGTTATTTATATGAATTAATTTTGCTCATTTTCATGTTTGGATAAAGCTAATGAATATGCTAGGTAAAGGATAAAACTTTATTTTTATTGTTGACATTATTACAGATGTCCTCCTTTACAGTTTTAACATGTTTCTTTCACTTTGTCTTTGGGGGATCCTACCACATCAATATAAAGTCCGTCAGTTAAAAGAATAGAACATTAAAAAAAAAAGACATATGTCTGAGACTGAAAAATCTGATAAGTCAAATTGAAGAAGACAGACCCAAGAGAAAAATCCACTGTTTCGAAATAAACAATTGAACAGGAGAACCAAGCAGGCAAATCATAATGAGGCATATGCTGTACATTCCACACGCACTGCCTTGTAATTTTACTTCTTTTAGCAGTTTACTTCATAAGATGCAAAGAGGTTGCATCATTTAAGTGACTGCACTGCCCCTCTTCACATCAGAACTTCCAACAATGGAAGTTGCACCTGCCTCTCCCATCTGCCTGTCTAGCTGGCAGGGAAGGAAAAAAAAATGCTCGTTGGTGTTGGAAGAAGCTGGGTGGGACCACAGTGAAATACAGAGTAAACACCAAGCTGGTCCAAGGTGTCCTGCAGGATATAAAATGCAGTTTAATCCGAGTGCAACTTTTTTTTGTTCAAATGATTTTAATTATTGGAATGCACAATTTTTCAATATGCAAACGAAAACAATTTAAAAGTTGAACAAATAAAGAATTTAAAAATAGTCATTGAAAATTTAAAGTATTATTACCAAAGAGAAACTGAATACAAATGAAAAGTTAAAAAAATAAAGTGAAAAAATATCTTCCTAAATAGACAGCAAAATGGCAGGAAATATAAGGAAAATATAAGAGATGTAGTGGATCAGTCTTGGACTTATACAGTAAAATCTGTTTAAAAACTGTTGCATTATGTGAGTGTGATAAAACAAAAGAGTATTATTTTAAAAACTAATATAAATTCATAGAGTTAAAGAAGAAAACTTATCAGAACTTAGTAGGGCATGCCTGGTCTGTATAGAAAAAAAAAAAAAAACTGATGTTCATTACTTCATTGTGAAATTTTAAAATACCAAGAAAAAAATAGAAATTCTAAAAATTTTAAAGACTAGGAGAAAACTTTTATTAACAAAGAAATGAGTGTTAGATTAGCAACAGACTAACAAGAACACTGATCATAATGGCAAAGGAGCAATGGCTTCAAATTATGAAAAATAAATAAATTTAGTATTCTCTGTCCACAATCAAATGTAAGAGGAGAATAGATTAAGATTTCTGTTGTTATTTGTTTTTTATTTTGGTTTGTCAAAGACTAGTTATATCTAGAGAATAATCTCTTTGTGTTGTTGTATACAGAAAAATCTCTTTATTGAATAGAAATCTTAATTTTGATGAAGAAAAATCTATCTTATTGTCTTATGTTGTAGTGCTCTTATGATTTTATTTGACAATTCCTTCTTATTGTGTGGTCATAAAATATCCAATTTTTCCCTTCTATTAATTTCAGCTCTATCATTATAACTTTTAGATTTTTAACCACATAGACTTCACCTTTGTATACTTTGGATAACAATAGTTATCCAATTATAATTTTACTTACACAGTACACTGAGTCAGTTTTACCGTTACAATCAAATAATTGATCCTTTTATGTGGTGTAACATTTATCTTTTATCATATTCCTATGTAAAACTTCAGTTCATTTCTAAGCTTTTTCATTTCCATGGTTTTGAATTATGCCTAAATATCTGCTAAGCTGAATTTTTCTCATCCAAACACAGTCTTTGCTGTAGTTTTGCAAATTTCATTACTAATTCATGTATTTATTTTCAAAATTAAAGAATCTGTAAAATTAAAGAATACTAGTAGAAATTTATTGAATTCCATTGATTTATGGTTTGATTTAAAATATATGTATAATGTTATATCTTTTGATAAATATTAAAAAGTTTATTCGTTTGTGGGTTATTTTTAAATGTTTAATGTTTAATACAAAGTTGACTCTCTTATATTGGGTAATATTCACCAGTTTATATATTCATCATAAAACTAAGATATGGTTTTACATATTTTATATGATGTACATTTTTCTATTACTGCCTCAACCAGATGAATATCAGTGACAATTTTCATCAAGATACAAGAGTGCAGACTTACTCTATCAACTTAAAGCACTTTTAAAATTCTTCAACTTCAGAGAAACCTGTTCACATCTGGGCATATTTTATATATATAGACCCATAAAACAATTTATTGACAAAATTAATAAGGGCATTAATTTAATTATTATTAGCTTAATAAAAACTATTTTATCAAATCATTCCAAACATACCCTAATTATTAATGAAAAATCTGTTGTATAAAATGTAAGCATTTTCTTTTCTATAGAGCAATTTTGCAACTAATAATGCTCAGTTTCAGCATACTTATATCAATGCTAAATTTGGAAATGAACATTAGAATGCTTGTTTCATTTTGCCTTTTCCTAGAATAATTCTACCACCTGACTTTATTTTTGTAAAACAAATTGATATAACGATTGTCTCACTGTAATAAAATCTTACAATTATCTCAGAGATAATCATTAACAAAAAATTAGCAAATTAAAATTCTGGCTGATGCCTTGACGATCTATTGAATAGTTATAACCCAAGCAGCATAAAGCAACTGCTCTTCCTCTTAGTGCACTAACTTATACAGACACAGTGTTATTATTTATTACACTAAGTTAAATCAACTATGACTGCATGGTAATACAATTTAATTTTAAAGTAGGAATAGGAATTTAAAACATGTTTAGAATTCCCTCTGAGGACCCATCTCACTACAAAGACAATTAAGAGTTACAGAGCATGGGATTAATATGTTCCATCTTTCGGAATGCAGTTAGCTAACTGCAATGGCTCCAGTTGGGCCTCCTTTTTATTAGCTATCAATTTGTGACATTATCTCCATACCTAAGCAATAATTTGAAGGAAAATTGGGTATTTGAGCCTTTTCCTTTAACATAATTACGAGAGTATAGCTGATCTAAAACCACTTTTGTGAAGGAACTTAATTTGCTTCTTTCATAAGGATTACTGGATGTTTGCTCTTTGGGTTGGGGGTTGCATTACACTGGGCGATTCGCTGTAGATGCAGCCCATTTTCTGATTCCATGTGCAGTACTATATATAGCCTTTATTTGTTATCACTGTTTGTTTACTAGTCATGTTTCACATATTTTTTCCTCAAATCCATATGACTCCCCTCAACTGAAAACAAAAAGTAATCTTCCTTAGGCCTCTACTGCCAAAGTTTGGATTGCTAGTGGGAATATTTTCGAGACATCGTCTGCTCACATTGCACTTAGTTGTCATGGACTGTGACAGTTCCTCAGTCACTCTTTGTCCTTTATGTCCTTAGTACTTGAGAGGAGCACTGAAAGTTATTTTGTAGAAATGTCTTATATAAGTCTGTTTGGTGTTGTACAGTATTAGAATGAGATTATGCACTTTTGAGAAATATATCACAGAGTTGATATGTCCTCATTAGATAATATCAGGAGGTATATAATATTCTGATATCTTCTTTATGGTAACATTAATTGAAATCATTTGAATAAAGTGGTGAGTATCAGGATTGTCCATAGCAAAATTTTTAATTGTTTCCATGGTAATTATTAAGTACTATGGGAGACATACTTTGAAAACACATAATCATCTTGGTTCAGCTTAAATTTTGATCTGCTAATTTTAATATCCACCAGTGAATCTTGCCTGTAGCAGTCATCACTCTTGTGTTTTAATAATGATTTCCCAATTAATTATTTCTTCTCCATTAGTAATGGGAAAACTTCTTTAACGAACTGTTGCTGTTCTTCCTCATTTATTTATTGTTTGTTTATAACAACATGGAAACTGAGAATTATTGTTCTTTGGGATGTATATATACATGTATATATATACACATACACACACAGTTATTGTTCCTTGGGGTATATATACGTGTAAATACATACATGCTCTTTTTTGGGTTATAACCCTATACCACTCCTATTATTAATTATTTTTATTTTGTGGCCATTGGGAGAGAGGTCTGTCAGGTTGTTCATGGCACCCTGTCAATAAGTTCCTATTCCACCTTTTCCTTCCTTCCTCCTTACTTTTTTCTTTTCCTCCCCTCCTTTTCTCCTTTCCTGTCTCCCTCTTTCTTATATAGCATGCACTTACCTTATGTGATCCAAAAGATACTACAGGTTTATCTTATATTTCCCCTACACTGGCTAAGGAATGACCATTTCTTCAATGATTCCTTATTCCTTTTATTTAAAAATGGTATTTAAAAACTATTTTCTGGTGTTAGATATGGTCATGGCTTCTAACATTTCTAAGTGAATAAAGCTAAGGAATGTACATATGTATACTAATCATGGCCAAATGCACATCTGTATTTCAAGTTTTATCCAATTTTTCTAAATATATATTTTCAATGGGTCTATATAAATAACTCTTGCTCCAGTCTAGTAACAGTAGGTTCATTCTAGCATCCTTCATTTCATTTATTAATTTCATTATATTACATTCTGATTATCTATAATATGTTTACTAATTGTTCCATCCTGATATACAAACAAAGTAGTTTCAGAATTCTGAAGCCATACCTCTGTGGGGAAAAATAATGATTAATTAGAGTAAATTGGTAAATTGTTTGTGTAAAGTTCTTTTTGCCTTTAGCCATCTGGTATCCAGTCAAAAGAGTTTCCCTGTGTTACTTAGGCCAGCCCTTTTCCTCTCCTTCTCCTTTAATGTGGTTATTTAGTTCATTTGCAAAACAATTAAATTAACTTACCTAGTTTCTATCATTCAAGTCAGGTTGCTTTAGATTAGTCATATTGGGCTGCCATCACAAAATACCATGGACTGGGTGACTTGAATAACAGCTTATTTCCTCACAGTTCTGGCAAGACCAAGGTGCTAGTGGATTTAGTTTCTAATGAGAGATTTCTTGCTGCATCACAGAGAGCACTCTCTTGCTGTATCCCCACATGGTGGAGAGCGAGCTCTCTGATGTCTGTCTCTTATAAGGACAACAAGGCGGGGGAGAGTAATGAGTGGGAAATCAGGGCAACTGTAATTGAATAATAAGAAAAAAAAAACACAAAAACAGTAATGCTATCACTATTAGGTGCCTGCTTTTATGACCTCATTTAACCTAATTACTTCCACATTCCAAATGCAGTCACATTGAACAAACTCCCATAGTTTCACCAGTTTCAGAATGTCATGCAAATGGGATCATATAATGTTTAGCCTTTTGTCTTGGGCTACTTTGACTTGGAAAAATACCTTTAAGTTTCACGCATATTGTTTTATAATCTGTAGTTTGTTATTTTTTTTCTATTGCTTCCAGCATATGATCATGGTATATCTCCAAAATTTTTAAATTTATACCAGTCATTTATAATTTCCAATATACAGGACCTGAACATAATTTATAGTCTTAAATATATAAATTCTGCACACATTTTGTTATATTCTTACACAAGTATTTCAAAAATTTTGGAGCCATTAGAAATGTTTTTAATTTAATTATGAATTAAAATCCTTCTTTACAAGTACAGAGAAATGCAATTGATTTTTTCTGTATTTACACTTGGCCTTGTTCAAGTAATTTTTTATTTTAGAGAGATTTCTTTCTGAATTTTTAAAAAATTTTACATAAAATTTATGTCATTTATGAAGGGATAAATTTAATTCTTCTTTTACGATCTGTATGAATTATATCCTTTTCTTATCTTAATGTATTTGCTTATCACATAACAGTGGTAAGAGGACATCTTTCCATTTTTCCTCATGTTAGGAGAAATGTGTTAAATCTTCCATCATTAAGTGTGTTATCAGTTGTAAGTTTTTTGTAGATACACTTATCATATTAAGAAAATCCCTTTTATAATAATTAGTTACCTGAAAACCTTTATCAAGAATAGTTTAGAATTCTGTCAAGCCCTTATTCTACACTTTTTTGTGATCATGCATTTTCTTTTCCTCCGGTCTCTAAATATGGTGAATGACATTGACTATTGTATTGAATGAGCCTTATTATCCTGGAATAAATTCCACTTGGTTGAATGCTTTAATTTTTATATACTGCTGGATTCAATTTTCTGGAATTCTGTTAGAGATATTTGTATCTGTTTTCATGAGGGACATTAGAGATTGCTCTGAGCTTTTCTTGTAATACCACCTTGTTTTAGTATTAGAGTAATGCCAGGTTTACACAGTGTGTTGGGAAATGATTACTCTTCCTCATTTTTCTGGAAGAGATTACGTAGACTTAGTATTATTTTCTTTTCTTTATTTGATACAGGACCATCCTGGTTATGCATTTCATCTTAGGTGACATTTGGAAATGTGTCTTTTAATTAAGATATTGGTCTCTTTCATCTCCTTTTTTCAATTGATGGGTCTAGTTCTTTCTCATGTCCTTTTCATTGTATGTAGTATTTGTAGTGATATCCCCTCTAATGCTTAATTTTGTAACTGTTGTAACTTTTAGGCTTGGTTGCTATCATTTATTTCCCATAATTCAGTTGACTGAAGCTAATTAACATTCACGGTTATCGACATTACACAGGTGATGATATTTGTATTTTATCTTGAATAAAATATTGAAGAGGAAAGCTCAAAATCTGACTAATATCAAATTCTTAAAAATCCTAAAATTTGGTAAATGAAAATTTGGGTTAAAAAATTGGGTATTTCTATTTGCCATATTGCTTGAATCTTTTTAAAACAATTTAAGAAATACATACATAATCAAATGCAAATTTTAGTACTTACTGTTACATTCTTTAAACATACTGAAAAATGGTGACCCTTCCCCCAAAACTATTCTACTGAGAATTGGTTATTGAAATCAACATTAGACAGCTTTAGTTCATATATTCCAACTATCATATAGGCCATATACTGTAGTTTCACTCATGTCAAATATATAACTCAGAAAACCTGGGATTACTATTCTAATAGCTCTAGGAATATTCTAGAATTTGTAAGTGTGGCAGAGTGATGTTAAACAAACCAGTATATTGAGAAGGGAAAATGATTGTAAAGTAATAGTACAATGCATGCAGAATTAGAAAAGGAAAGAATTATATTTCAAAAAGCCTAGTATTAGGGTCTGCTAGCTCAAAAATATTTTTCCCAGCAGATGAGAGAATTGTATTTACGTAACTTATATTTTTAAAAGAAATTAATGATTTATTTTTTTATTATTTGTTGTTGATCATGGAGAGTTCTAAGAATGACACAAGCACACACACACAAAAAGCTCTGTGTACACAAACACCATTGGGACATTAGTGACACTATACTTGGTTTCTTTTAAGAAAAGAAGATTCATTCTCTCACTTTATGTGTTCACTTTTTTGTAAAGTGGAACAATTTTCAAGTTTTTAAAACATTAAATTTCTCTCAGGTTATTGAAAATTCTATTTTGAAAACGTGAAAGCACCACTAGAGGCCAAGAAAGTAGTAATATGAATGTTTGCTTTCCTAACATGTTGAAAAGATATAATAAACTATGTGACTGTAAAAACACCTAAATTCAAAATATCTATATTCAAAGAAAGTAGTAGTAAAATATAAATGCTCTAAGTTTATTTTACACTAAAATAAAATTGTACTTTATCAGCTGCATTGCATTTATATAAAATTATTTATTAATATATGTAATTTATATAATTATTATATCTACATCTAGCTATGCCTTTTGTTTTTATATTTATATTATTTTAATATTAATTTATCAAATTAAACATCAGCTTTTCTGCATTTAGACATCAGTAATTCTCTTTTAGGTCTATTTCCTATTCACAGTGACTATATACAACTGTTGTAACTCGACTGGAGAATTTTGCTTGTTGGTTTATAGATCTTTCCACAAAACTTTTACTTCTCAAAAAATGCATATAGAATTTGTAATAACAATGTTATAAAGAATACAAACATCATAGAAAAGCCAAAAAGTACAGTGTTGTTTTGAGAAAACAAAATTTTCAGCTGTAAATTTGCTAAGTGAATTATATTTGTTTTAGCAAATACTTGAGGTTTTTATTCCCTGAGAACATACTAAAATGACCATGGGTAGAGATTCCCATTAGGCAAAAATAAACAGTTATTCTCAGGAAAAGTGAATAATTTTCAAATGGTTGATTTTACATGCTGGATAGATTGTCCATAATCTTGTCAATTGTCATATTTAAAAAAAACTCTAAGTTTAGTAACCAGGTTATCTCATGAAATAATGCTGATTTATGGTCATATTCACTATTAAAAAATCCACCACAATATGCTCTATATATTTACTGTAAAAATATTGCTTAAGTAACCATCTTTACCTTTTTCTGAATTTTGCACTCTCACAATATGCTCTGTATATTTACTGTAAAAATATTTCTTAAGTAACTATCCTTACCTTTTTCTGAATTTTTCTTAAGTAACCATCCTTACCTTTTTCTGAATTTTGCACTCTCACTTTTAACATCATTGCTTATATTATGACTGATGACTTGTGAAGTAAATATAAATATGTTTAGTTAAAACAAAACTTTGTTCAAAGAAATGAATACTTTATTATTTTATTTACCCATTGTTCTACAATAGGTAAATTATTTGAATAACTCTATGTATCTCTTCCCATCTGTAAATACTTAATATTCTCAACCATCTCTTGGTTCTCCGTGTCTCTCATTTTTTTCCATTCATCTTTTTTAATGTTTCCTCAAAATTCTAAGATAATTTCTCAAGCATTCTCTACTGAGCAAATTCAGTTTTTCCAATATTAGTCACTCTATTCAGTGTTTCCATTATAACCTGTAATTTAGCAGTTAATTACCTTATTTTGGTATGATATATTGTAATCTCATTTTGTCTCCTTTTCTATTTGTTGTACATAAAAATTCTGTTCCCATCATTTAGCAATGAGTCATTTTATAGTCAAGAATATTGTCCTTAGCCCTGGCTGGTGTAGCTCAGTGGATCGAGCGTGGGCCTGCGAACCAGAGGATCGCAGTTCGATTCCCAGTCAGGGCACATGCCTGGGTTGCAGGCCAGTTCCCGGCAGGGGACACACGAGAGGCAACCGTACATTGATATTTCTCTCCCTCTCCTTCTCTCCTACCCTTCCCCTCTAAAAGATAAATAAATAATAAATTAAAAAAAAAAAAAGAATATTGTCCTTATACCCAGAAGAAGGGCCCGTATCCTGGGCCCTGCACTTTGGCCTTCCATCAGGCATGTCTCTACACATTTCATGAGAGACCTGAAGTACTCCTCTTATACACCATGCTCCAGATATCTGGGAACCCAACACTCCTTGCGGAAACAGGGATTTTCCTGGGTGGACAGGCATGCCTTTAGCAGGATCCTGATAGATTCAGGAGTAGGAAGAAAAGGGGTATCGGCACTGTCTAAAGTCTGTTGTAGAACCCCAGTAGTCCAAAACTTTCATGTTAGTATTTGGATTTTTAGGTATTTATGGAATTATATTTTTAAGTATTTTATTAACCTTTTATTAAATTGATTTAAGACTTTTAAATACTTAGACTTACAGTTTAAAAACTTACATCTGGCCCTGGCTGGTGTAGCTCAGTGGATTGAGTATGGGCTGCGAACCAAAGGGTCACCAGTTCAATTCCCAGTCAGGGCACATGCCTGGGTTGTGGGCCAGGTCCCCGCTAGGGGGCACTTGAGAGGCAACCACACATTGGTGTTTCATTACCTCTCTTTCTCCTTCCCTTCCCCTCTCTCTAAAAATAAATAAAATCTTTTAAAAAAAATGAAGTTTAAAAAAAAAACCCTTACATCTGTACTCCTACATTAGGTCCTGCAATAAAGACCATAATGAAATCCAGACATGCAGGTTTCTCAGGAATTCTAGGCATCAGCACAAAACATTATGGCTCATTTGGGTGCTCCTTTAAGAAGGTGTACAGAGGCAAGAATCCTTATGCCAATGTCTCTCATAGTACACACTTCATGATGCAATGGCTTCCTGAAGGCTAGGTAAATAAATATAAATATACTACTCAGGACTGGTAAGCTATTTACTCTTGTGGAAGAATGTACAGAACTTCTGGTAACGTGTACTTTAAATGATGCTCTCTGAAAAAAATTTTCCAGTGCCTGTATTTTCTGTAATATTACTTTGAGATTCTACTTCCTTTTTTAATCCGTAACTTCTCATGTGTAGATAAGACTATTTCAGATTTAAGCCTTCCAAATATTTAAAAAATTATTTTATTGCTGTTCGATTACAGTTGTTTTCATTTACTCTCCACTACTCCCTCCTACCCCAGCCAAACCCTCTTCCCTCCCTTGCTACCACTCCCTTTGGTTTTGTCCATGTGTCCTTTACAGTTGTTCCTGAAAACCTTTCCCCCTTTCCTCCCATTATCCCTTCCCACCTTTCCTCTAGTTACTGTCAGATTGCTCTTAATTTCAATGTTTCTGGTTATATTTTGCTTGCTTGTTTGTTTTGTTGACTAGGTTCCAGGTAAAGATGAGTTCATATGGTATTTGTCCCTCACCACCTGGCTTATTTCACTTAGCATAATGCTTTCCAGTTCCATCCTTGCTGTTGCAAAGGGTAGGAGTGTCTTCTTTTTCTCTGCTGCTTAGTATTCTATTGTGTAAATGTACCATAGTTTTTTGATCCATTCATTTACTGATGGGCACCTAGGTTGCTTCTAGCACTTGGCTATTATAAATTGTGCTGCTATAAACATTGGGTGCATAGGTTCCTTTGGATTGGTGTTTCAGAGTTCTAAAGATAAAATCCCAGTAGTGGAATTGCTGAGTCAAAAGGAAGTTTCAGTTTTCTGAGGAAATCCCATGCTATTTTCCACAGTGGCTGCACCCATCTGCATTCTCACCAATGGTGCATTAGGGTCTCCTCTTCTCCACATCCTCCCCAACATTTGTCAATTTGTTTATGATGGCCATTCTCACTGGTGTGAGGTGGTATTTAATTTTGGCTTTAATTTACGTCTCTCTGCTAGCTAGTGATGCTAAGCATCTTTTCATATATCTCTGGGCCTTCCAAATATTTTAAGTGTATTGTACAATTGAACTTGCTATTTCTACTCCTAACCTGAGATGATGAGGAGAACTTAGTTATTGAATATAGGTCTCACTTTGAGGAAAAAAAAAAAACAAAAAACCTTTGATTAAAATTTAAGACAGGCAAAAGTTTCAGAAGAAGAAAATGGTAGCATGAAATTCTTTCAGTTCTGGCAGTGGGCTAAAAATGTATGAGATTAAGATAGACAAGTACTACTTAAAACCAAGTGAGCTGAATAAAGAACCCTGTGAACTGACTAGTCTGGCTTGGACAAAGATCCTTTGGTAAAATTAAATGTAATGATTACTCACTATTCCTTATCTCACATTGCACATTCTCACCTTATGCTTCCTCATTTTCAGTATAAAGATACATACTTTGAAATGTCAAATTGTTTTTCCATGGCAACTCTTAATTTTCATAGAATATAGCTGATAAGTTGAGTTTGGTGTTAATAACCATATTTTCCCCATATTTCTCTTTTTTATTTGTTCTTAATATCCAAATTTATTCAAACATACCTCTGGTGCAGGATTGAGGAGTGAGGACAGTTGAAAGTACTTGCATCTCAACACTTATTTAGAATAAACTAATGATAAAATTGCTGCTAACGATTTTTTACACAAACACACATTTTGTTTCTCCTATACTACACTCCTAGAAGATGTAATAAAATAAGTGAAGAAAATATACAATATTTATTATTCATTTCAATAAATTATCCTCCCACCAATGTAATGTGTATTTTAGTCATGGAAAATGCCTAAATAATCATTGAACCATGATATAATCTACAAATTGGCACACTTGCACTTAAGTTCACTCACCCCATTATTCAGGTATAGTATATGCAGCAATACTAAGTGAGGAACATAACAATACAGGCTGATCTAAAAAAATAGAAAAACGTCAAATAAACAACCTAACCCTACATCTACAAGAACTGGAGAAACAATAATGACAACAAAAGTCCAGAGTGAGTAGAAGAAAGGAAATCTTCAAGATCAGGGAAGGCATAAATGATATAGAGACCAAAAAAAAATCAAAGGATCAATAAATCCAGTAGCTGGTACTTTGTAAACATAAACAAAATAGACAAGCCTTTAAGCAGATTTGAAAGAAAAAAGAGAGGACACAAATAAATAAAGTCAGAAGCAAAAGAGGAGAAATTACAACCAATACCACAGAAATACCAAGGATTTTAAGAAATTATTATGAACAATTATATGCCAAGAAATTTGGAAACCTGGGTAACATGAACAAATTTCTTGAAACACAATCCTCCAAAACTTAATCAAAAAGAAGCAGAATGCCTGAATACACCAATAACAGCTAGTTGAATTGAAGCAGTAATAAAAAAAATCTCCCGGCACACAAAAGCTTTGCACTGGACAGCTTCACAGGAGAATTTTACTAAACATTTAGGGATGAGTTAAGCCCTATCCTGCTCAAACTATACCAATAATCCAAGAAGAGGGAAGAGTCCCAAACTCTTTTTATGAGGCCAAAATCATCCTAATTCCAAAACCACATAAAGACATAATAAAGAACAGACCAATATTGCTGGTGAACAGAGATGCTAAAATTCTCATCAAAATATTGGTAAATCAGATTCCACAATACATTAAAAACATCATACATTGTGATCAAGTGGGATTCATCCCAGGAATTCAAGGATGGCACAATACTTGTAATTCAATAAACATATTGCATCACATACACAAAATGAAAGACAAAAATCACATGATAATATCAATAGATGCTGAAAAAGCATTTAATAAAGTACAGCACCCATTTATGATAAGAACACTCAGCGAAGTGAGAATAGAGGGAACATCCCTCAAAATGACAAAGGCTGTATTTGAAAAATCTATAGCCCACATCATATTCAACTGGCAAAAACGAAAATCTTTTTCGTCAAATCTTTCCCCCTGGAAAATCTATAGCCCACATCATATTCAACTGGCAAAAATAAAAAAGATTTCATCAAATCTTTCCCCCTGGAAGTTCTAGCCACACTAATCATAGAAGAAAAATAAATAAAACCATCCAAATTGGAAAGGAAGAAGAAAAAATGTCATTGTTTGCAGATGACATGATAGTGTACATAGAAAACCCTATAGACTCTACCAAAAAACTACCTGACTTAATAAATGACTTTGGCAAAACAGCGGAATACAGTCAATATTCATAAATTGATAGCATTTTTGTACACCAACAATGAACTATCACAGATAGAGAACCAATATTTCAAAAATTTATATGAAACCATAAAGATCCCGAATAGCCTCAACAATTTTGAGAAAGAAGAACAAAGTAGGAGAGAACACAATACCTGATATCAAACTATATTACAAGGTCACTGTGATCAAAACAGTGTTGTCTGGCATAGGAACAGGCACTTAGATCAATGGAACAGAACAGAGAGCCCAGAAATAAACCCATGTTTCTATAGTCAATTAATATTTGACAAAGGGGCAGAAGCATGAAATGGAGTAAAAATAGCCTCTTCAGTAAATGGTGTCAGTAAATCTGGACAGGTACATGAAAAAAAAAAAAAAAAGAAAGAAAGAAAGAAAAAGAGAAACTAGACCACTAACTTATACCATACACCAAAATAAACTCAGGATGGATAAAATACTTAAATACAAGTTTGACACCAAAGAAGTCCTAGAGGAGACCATAGGCAGGAAAATTTCAGTTATCCCATGAAGCAATATTTTCACCAATATGTTCCCTATGGCAAGGAACATGAAGGACAGAATAAACAAATGGGACTCATTCAAACTGAAAAAGCTTCTGCACAGCTAAAGAAAACATCATCAAAATGAAAAGGGGATCAACCATCTGGGAAAACATATTTGCCAAAGATACCTCAGACATGGGTTTAGTCTCCAAAATATATAAAGAAGTCACAGGACGCGACACTAGGAAGACAAAGAATCCAATTTAAAAAAATGACCTTAACAGACTCTTAAAAAAAGACCTTAACAAACTTTTCTCCAAGAAGAACCTGAAGGTTCTTCTTCCCTCCAGAGAGGGTCCACAGGCATATGAAAAAATGATCAACCCCAGTAGCCATCAGAGGGATGCCAATTAAAAGCACAGTGAGACACCACTTCACACAGGTCAGAATGGCATCATTAACAAATCAACAAACAAGTGCTGTCAAGGTTGTGGAGAAAAGAGAACATTAGTGCACTGTTGGTTGGAATGCAGACGGGTGCAGCCACTTTTCAATATACTACAGAATAGTATGGAATTTCCTCAAAAAACTAAAGGTGGAACTTCCTTCTGATCCAGTGATCCCACTGCTGGGATTATACCATAAGAATCCTGAATCACCAATTTAAAAGAACCTATGTACTCCTACATTCAGAGCAGCACTACTTATAATAGCCAAATGCTGGAAACAGCCTATGTGCCCATCAATAAATGAGTGGATCAAAAATTGTGGTACATTTACACAATGGAATACTATGCAGCAGAAAGAAAGAAGGGGCTCCTCCCCTTCACAACAGCATGGATGTAATGGGAGAGCATTAAGCTAAGTGAAATAAGTCAGGCAGCAAAAGACAAATACCATATGATCTCACCTATAAGTGGAACCTAATCAACAAAACAAACAAGCAAGCAAAATAGAGCCAGGGACATGGAAATAACAAACTGACAGTAACCCGAGGGGAGGGTGTAGGAAGATAATGGGGGAAAGAAGAGGAAGGGTTAAGTCAAGGAACATGTATACAGGACCCATGTATATGGACAACAGGGTGTGGATTGTCTGTGGGGAGGGATTTGGTTGGTGGGGCAGGGGAAAGCAACAGGGGAAAATTTCAGATGACTGTAATTGAACAATAAAAAACTCATAGACACACATAAAAATATAGTGTCTTAATTAAACAAAAACTGGCATCAGTGAAGAAAGAGTTCACTGTAAGTAGAGAGGAAGTGAGTATTCTAGAAAATACTTATAAAGGTAATCATATAAAAGAACATTATGAAAATAAAAATACCTGGGTGAATAAAGTAGAGTCATAAAACTAAAGAAGAGAGTAAAAAAGTTCAAAAGCTTGGTTGGTTTGTTGTCAAAGTGAACTACAGACTATATTAATCTAATGAGGATTTTGTATAAAAGCTTATTGCAGATTTTTTTAATTGTGCTATTCCATACGTAGACTTTCATCAGACTTGCTTCTCATATGAGTAATTTTCCTATCTTTGTTGTTTATTAGATGAACTAATTGACATTTTGATGACTATTTAGAAAGTGCAAGCTCTATTGCTTGGCTGAGCTGTTCCTACAACATTTAGGCACTGAACTGGTGCAGAAGCTTTTCTCATTTCAGATTCTAATTCAAACCACAAATCAAAGTTCTGAATATATAAGATTATGAATAGGACAGCTCTGTATAGATTTATAAAAAATAACTAAACCCATAGACTAAAATGTGAAGCTAAGGGCTTCTTTCAATTAGAATAAATTGGCTATTGAAATAAAATTTTGGCAGCTAGAGATGCAAAGTAGATTGCATAAAGCGAGATCCATAAGGGCTTTATTTGACATAAACACAAGTTTCTCATGTCATTCTTAGTATGTAGCAATGGTAATTTCTATTACTTTTCAGCATTCTAAAGTGCTGCCTTTTTCTAAGAATTTTCTATTTAAAATCAGATATTTTCTTAAAACTTTCTTATATACTACCCTAATTTTCTATAAATTTGGGACAATGTTTTATTTTATGGATTATGCCAGAAAGTGTGTTGTAAAATATAAGTAATTTCTATCTTTTAGTTTGTGTTAATAATTTTAAATTGAAAATGGTTTTAAAGATTTTTTTAACATATGCAATACACTTAATTTTTGTAATGACAATAATTTTACCAACAAAGGTCAATAATTTCTCTCAAATTGTACCTATACATTTAGTCATGCATTATAGTTACAACTAATAATTCCTTGTTATCTTATGTACATTAGAAGGTAGAGATAAAAGAAACTTTATTCATAAAGGGATGTCTCACTTTTAATTAATTGAGTTCTACCTTTGGAATAAAAATATTTAAAATCATACAAATTGTTTACAAAGCTAAGAAATTTTTCATAGAAAGAATATAGAAAATAAGCATTTTATTTTATCATAGAAAAAGGAATTATTTTATTATATATTTTACTGTCTTTTCTCTCTTATCTTTGTTTTCTTCTTATTATTTTATTTCTGATTCTCAGATTAGAAAGAAACTGATAAAACTCAAATATAGTTATTTAAAGCACAGATTCTCAAGTTATACATAGTGCAGCAAAATAAAAATGAACTGCCTAAAACACTTGTAGTAACAAACTAGTCTCATGTGATGTTTATTGGTACACTAAAGAATTTACAAAATTTCTAGAGATGTAGGATTTTTAAAACATTTCCTACAAATATTTTCTAAATGATATTATACTTAGAAAGCAAAATATTCAGGCCTAATACTTTTCATTTTGCTAAGTTTATGCAATTACAAATGAAATAGTAGGAGTTTTAACCTATTTAAAAAAATCCACCCTGGCTAGTGTGGCTCAGTGGATTGAATGCTGGCCTGTGAACCAAAGAGTCACTGGTTCAATTCCTAGTCAGGGCACATGCCTGAGGTACAGGCCAGGCCCCCAGTAGGGGGCATGAGAGAAGCAGCCACACATTTCTGTTTCTCTCCCTTTCTCTTTCCCTTCCCCTCTTAAAAATGAATACATAAAATCTTTTAAAAAATCAAAAGATCATTATATATTGCACAATTATACAGAAATTAAAATTGACATAAAAAAGAGCTGATTGAAAGTGTTCTTTTTTAATTTCCTAAAAAATGATTGTATTAATCTATAAACCCTTTAACAATTAACATTATTTTTCTTTCATTTATAGAATATAAAGTGCTGATGAAAATTCAAACAAAAAAAGAACAATTTAAAACTTAAAAAATAACAATTTAAGGATCAGCATCTACTAGCTATAACTATTTTACTTACATAATGTCATTTGTATCATGAATAATGGTGGTAAATATAAAATAAGACTAGGAACGACCATAGCTAACAATAAGACATGCATAATTTATATTCATTCATCTACTTTTAATGAGAATACCTTTATCTGGTATAGTGTATTCATCAGAAAAGAATATCAAAAGAAAATGCAAATTCAAGAAATAATCATTACCTTTGATATATAACTACAGACTGAACAAAAAAGACTGATCATTTCTCTTCTTTTCTTTTCTTTTCTTTTTTAATCTTCAAATCATGACAGTCTTATATTTTAAATGTTTATTAATATATTAAGGCTATTTTTTTCTTTGAATCAGATACCTGTTACTGCCAAAGCTAATTGAAGCTAATACTTGATTAAATACTTCAAGAAAACTAATACAATTTTGGATCATTCATTCACAAAGATGTTGCTGAAGACTTTGCTATGCAATTGTGCTAGGAACTACCTTGAAATCTGTGTTTATACCCATGACTCAAAGATAATAAGGCCAGTACTAAGAATAACAAAACAGAATGATAACAGGAGTCTGAGTCTCTAAGGTGGGAGACCCACCATCTCAGTGTTGAGTAAGTAATCCCTAAACTTTTTTTCTGTGGGGAAAAAATTTATCTTGTTTCAGCTACTAGTACATTGCAAGTTGTTGTGGCAAATAACACATTTTCTGATGTGCAGTCTATTTGAAACAACAACAAAAAAAAAAAAGGAAAAAAGAGTTGAAAAGAAAAAAGTCGAGTCCTTGAGATGAATCAAGGAAACTAATGTTTAGGAGAAAGAATTGAGAAAAATAAAGACCTAGACATTTATGTTATCCTTTTCACACCTTCAGGGTAAATGGGGAGATAATCTAGGAAAGAGTCTTGGAGAGAGGACCTAGGAAAACAAACCAATAGGAATATTACATCGTATGTTCTACTTTAAGGATATACCAAAGAGGAACCCAGATCTGCTGATTTTCATTGTTGACTAAGGGTTGCCTTGATCATCAGAAAAGAACAAAGCTTTGTGTTAAAAACTGGGGAAAGAAGATAGTTATACATCTGGCACCAACCAGTAATCCAGAGAAAGTTCCCTGATTGACAGAGGAGTATCTCAGCCCATCTCCAAACACTTCTATAAGTCCTAGTGAAACCCTAAGTCCAAGACCCAGGTAACCTGTATCCACATTCCTAATCCACAGAAACTATAAAACCAGAAATTTGTTGTTTTAAGTTGCCAAAGCTTTCAGCTGTAGTTATTTGCTAGATAGCAAAAGAAAACTAATATGATAGGCAACTAGATCTAAACCAATAAAAATAATATTCTACATAATGATGTACCAAATATACTTACTCTTATGAAATTTAAATTAATGAATACTGTAAAATTTAAAAATTCCTTGAGTTTGCTTTTGTAAATAATCTTATATTATTTTTCCTTTGTTTACTTCAAAAACATACATTACTATATTATCTTTATGTAAATCATCATAGAAAAATCTAAATACTTTCAGTGAAGGTTTAGTTTTACTGGCAAAACTCTAGATGGATATAACAAAATTACCTCAGGGTCTTTTTTTATTAATTATTTTATTTTATTTTTTATATTGTATGCTCCCCATTTGCATCTGGTTAACTCTGAGAAATATACTTTTGTGAGCCATACTTATAGCTGAAGGGAAGGTATATTATCTTTCAAGTCAGTGGACCAAGGACAAATTTGATAAAGTGCTGAAGCTAAATTTAATTGAAATCATGTGTAACTTAGTGAGTAAAGTGATTTCATACTTTCCTTTTATAAAAATAATCTTAAAATAATTTGGATATATAAATAGAGAACTTAAATATAAGTGTATATCAATATAACATTCTATTTCCATTGATTTATCAAGAGGTTACAATAATTTTATGTTTATTTTTTGATTTACACATGAGAGGATATTAAATATGTGCCTCTTAAAATGATTGTCTAAACACCACTGAAATAAATCTAAAATTCCTTTTGGGCTACTGCAACATTTAACTCTCATTTGCAATCATGCTTTGTGATGCATGTTGAGAGGGAACCCAGGGTACTAAATAAAAACATTTAACTTGAATTAATGAAGAAAAATTTCCATGGTTTTGAGATAAAAAGTAATTGATATTTTTATGAGGGTTTTTTATATCACCCGGGAAGCTCCTGGCCATGACTGCATACATTCATTCCCAGAACTGAGAAGCATGATTAGCTCCTGATAAAATTAGAGCATCAATTTTGCTTAAAGAGAGGAAAAAATCCATGTGAAAAGTCAATTTATGTAGTAGTATTCTGAACATATGCATCATTTATTTCCTTTCTTTAAATCTGAAAAGTACTGGCTCAATAGCTATTTGAAATTATATACCAAATTTTGTCAAATAATACTCTCTAGTTCTTAGGTCTGTATTGTTCTAAATGCTATAGGAAAAAATGATTGAAAGAGGAAAGTTTCCTACTTGATACAGCTAAATATTTTCAAACAGAACTTTTTAAATCCCCTACTTTTCTACCATGTCCTAACTTCTGACAATCTTCTCTGAACAGCACTTTAAAGTACCTGTTACTAAACTAGATTTACAAAAAGGCTTGTCACTCAGCAATGTGAGAATGAGCACAGTGAAGTCACGGTTGCTGTCTTCTGCAAGAATTGTATCTCTGTTTCAGCACACAAACTGGATGAAGTATCAGGTGCTTTCTTTGTGTAACTTTCTGAAAGCAACACAGAAAGTGATATAGTTGTATTCATGCAGCCCCACCTCCACCACACATACGTATCACACACACCCCACCAACTACCATCACTATGTACAATGGTTCAGCTTCAGAAGACACTGAGGGAGGGAGAATTTCTCATCATTTGCAACACTGTTTCAACTTGAAGAACCAGAGGGGAATCTTTAAATACAAACTTCATAGCCAGAACAAAGCAGCGAAGTTCTTACCATTTGTTATATATGGCAAAATGTAAAATAGAAAATAAATGGCATGGAAATAATATTTGATGGCATATGTAGGTAATTAACAAAACATTTCCTTTTCTATTTTAAGCTTTTGAAAAAAATTACAAATAGCAGAGCTTCATTTATAGACTCGACAGAAAAAGTTCTCACTAACCATGGTGTCTTTGAAAAGGAGCTAAATTGCTTCGAGACTACATAGGGAAATGCCCAACACCACTCTCCATTATTAGAAAGGTACTCTAAATGTACCTTCTAACAAATGCACTGTGTTTATTTCTCTAGAGATGTCATCTGAAGATATTTTACACAGAAGAAGAGTAAATGGGAATGGGGGCGGTGGCTGCCAGCAGCTAGAAAATCACATTTCTGGGCATTTTTCTCTCTCTGGGTCACCTTTCTTGGGATAAGCCCTGTCATCCTGCAATTCTGTGCCTCTCTGTCCATTACACTCATAACTTTTTGAAGTAGAGACAAGGGAAGACAACATATTGTATCTTTTCCTCTTAGTAGAAAAATGTACCTTCTCCCTTCCCAGCATGGGAATCAAGCTTGGCTAATTCATTTAAGGAAAAAATATTTCACTTGCCATTTACTGTATTCATTACACTTATGAAATAGGTAATGGTTGTTATTGAAAAGAACTATGTGAAATTAAAGAGTGTAAATTAGTTTGGTGACTCATCGTGGTATTCTATAAAATTTCATGATATAAAAATGTTTAGTGAACGTAGCTATTCATCTTAATTATAAAGTATGTTGTAAGAAGGCTTGACTGCAGATCATATGCTTGATATGCTATTATGCAAATGTTTAATAAGTGAATGTAAGCTATTACCAAATACCCACAATAGCGGGTAATTTAGTATATTTGATCTATCTTAAGGGAGGGAAATATCTCTATAGCTTTAAGAAAAAGTATTTATATTACAAATCAAATACTAATGTTGCATTTGAAATAAGGAGTATGTACACATTACATATAAGAAGACATTTAATTTACCTCCTTTTGTTTAAAGCACATAGCAATCAAAATCAGACCATTCTATTTGATGTCCTTCACTGTCTTGAAAAGGTCACGCTCATTTCTTCAAAAACATTTATCATAAACCTACCACTGTAAAATTTGTTCAAAGATTATATAGCTATGCATTACTAGAGCTGCAAGTCCTTAACTTTGCAAGTATTAAAAAAACAATAAGAACACAGGAACCCACCCACAAAAACAGAATCTAAGACCATAAAAATTTCTCTATGGTATCTGTTCCCACCTTGTATCCTCATGCTTATTTCTTTGAAACAACTAATATTTTAAACCCAGTGCACATTATAACCCTGCCTTCTCTTTATGTACACATATCTCCTAAAATATATATTTATAAATATAATTAAGCTTTTAATTTTACAAAAGTGTGTATCATATTGCATGTATTCTTTTAGATTTTTTTCACATAGTATTTCATTGCTCAAATTTAGCTGTATCATAGATTTATTTTCAATACTGATTATATTATATAGTTGAATATACACAATGAATTTAAATTTCTAGGAGAATATTATTTTAAAAAATCTGTAGCATGTTGCCCTGGCTGGTGTAGCTCAGTGGATTGAGCACAGGCCTGCAAATCATGCCTGGGTTGCAGGCCATGTCCCCAGTGAGGGGTGCATGAGAGACAACCACACATTGATGTTTCTTTCCCTCTCTTTCTCCCTCCCTTATCCGCTCTCTTACAATAAATAAGTAAAATATTTTTTAAAAAAAATCTGTAGCATGTTATCTAAGAAGTGGACAATTTAAAATATACTAACAAGAGTAAAAATGTTTAAACTTTTTCCAAAAGACAAACTGTGTAAAAGTAAATATGCAGGGTTACCAGGTGTTAACTTATTCATTTGGAAATAATTGTAATTTTCCTTAAATAAGCTTATAACCTGATTACTACTACAAATGAATCCATTTATCTGTGTGTAAACTGCAGGATGGTCAAACTACAGAAATAACTCAGTATAATTAAGGGACTTTATCTGTCACCTATATTAGTTTATTTCATTATATTTTATCATCAGATTTAAATACAATCTGTTTAAAGTATTGCAGAAAGCATTGCAGAAGATTAGAAATTGCATTTTATGAGAAATAAGGCAGCTACAAACATAGTTTAACTCAGTAGTAACCTCCCTTTGTAAGATCACTGTTGAAGCAGATAAAAGGGTAGACTTAAATTTGTCGGTAGGATTCCTTCTACCGGAGGGGATACATAGGGAAATCTCTGAAAGCCAAAACTTCTGCCTGCTATTTTCCTACTCTGTAAAATAGAAAAATAGCACCTTTAATATAAGGAATTAATAAGAAAATGCATGAAAATTTCTTGAATTTGGCTTAGTACATGTGTTGAGACCTTTTAAGACCAGATAGGTTTCGTGATTTGGGCAGATGGAAGAAAATGCATGGATCTGTGAGAATGCTTGACATGCCTTTATTCAAGGGTGGGCAACTGTGTGTCTCCAGTGGGGAGCCCCTACTCTCTTGTATACTAAATACAGACAAAGCAGGCAGGAAGCCAGATTATTGTATAACATAGTGTGATTCTGCACTTGTGAGCCCTTTCAATGTTATGGGAACCGTTTTACTGGACCCAGGCTGAAGGCTATGAGAACACAGCTTATCTTAGCTCCCCAGACATATGGGTGAGGGAGACAGACTGCCTCAATATACCCTACAGTACACAATCTACACAGATTGTGAATATTATTATGATTCTAATAGATATATATTACTTATTGATGGACTAGATAGCACCTAAAAATGTTTTAAAAAGTATGGCCACTTTTGCAAGATACCTTTTTCCCACCATTTTACTTCTTTATTTTTTAAGTTGTTATTCTATTAAATTGTCCCAATTTTTTCCTCCATTGCCCTCCTCCACACAGCTCACACCCCACTCCCACAGCCAATCCTGACATTATTGTCCATGGGTCATTCATAAATATTCTTTGATTCTTTCCCCTTCTTTCCACCATTATCCCCTTCCCCCCTCCCTTATGGTCATTCTCAGTCTGTTTTAAGTTTCCATGTCTCTGGTTCTATTTTGCTCATTAATTTATTTTGTTAATTCAATTTCTCATATAAGTGAGATCATATAGTATTTGTCTTTTACTGACTGGCTTATTTCCCTTAGCATAATATTCTCTAGTTGCACCATGTTGTCACAAAAGGAGTTCCTTCTTTCTTTCTGTTGCGTAGTATTCCATTGTATAAATGTGCCTGTCTTTTTGATCCACTCATCTGCTGATGGGCACTTAGGCTGCTTCTAGCACTTGGCTATTTTAAATAGTGCTGTTATGAACATTGGGGTGCATGCATTCTTTGAATTGGTGTTTCAGGATTCTTACGGTATATTCCCAGCAATAGAATCACAGGGTCAAAAGTCATTTCCATTTTTAGTTTCTTAACTGAATTCTATACTGTTTTCCACAGTGGCTGCACTAGTTTGATTCCCACCAACAGTTCACTAAGGTTTCTTTTTCTCCACATCCTTACCATCGCTTGATTATTGTTGATTCATTAATGATGCCCATTCTGACAGGTGTGAAGTTATAACTTAGTGTGGTTTTGATTTGCATCTCACTGATGGCTAGTGATGTTGAACATCTTCTCACTGTCTATGGTCCCTCTGTATGTCCTCCTTAGAGAAGTATCCATTCAGGTCCTTTATCTATTTTTTAATTAGATTGTTTTTCTTCCTGGTGTTGAGTCATATGAATTCTTTGTATATTTTTTATATTAATCCTTTGTCTAATGTATCATTGGCAAATATATTCTACCACATAGTTGGTTCCACTTTCATTTTGATAATGGTTTCTTTAGCCATGCAGAAGCTTTTAATTTGATGTAGTCCCATTTGTTTGCTTTTTCTTTATTCCCCTTGCCCTAAGATATACATCAGCAAAAATATTGCCAGGTGGGCTATCTGACATTTTGCTGCCTGTGTTTTCTGTTAGGATTTTATGCTATCACAACATAATTATTCAAGTATTTCATCCATCTTGAGTTTATTCTGGTGTATAGTGTAAGTTGGTGTATAGTGTAAAATGAAACTAGGTCTAGTTTCATTTTTTTTTTTTTGCATGTACCAGTCCAGTTCCCCCAACACCATTTATTGAAGAGAATATTATTACTCCTATGTATGCTCATGCCTCTTTTGTCAAATACTAATTGACCATAGAGACATGGGATTATTTCTGGGCTAGAGATGTTGTTAGAAATGGAAATAACAAATTAGATTAATTCTCAGGTGTATGTGACCCTGCAGCAATGAAGATGCTACAATAAGGAATTGTTCCAGAGAGTTTTTTAAATTAAATTTATTGAGGTTGCATTAGTTAATAAGATTATATAGGTTTCAACCATACAATTCTGAATTACATTAGCTGTATGTTGTATTGTGTGCTAACCACCCCAAATCAAGTTTCCTTCCATCATCACTTATCACCCCTTTATTCTACCCACCCCCCACCACTCTTCCCTCTGGCAATCATCATGCTGGTATCTGAGTCCCAGAGAATTTTATATCCTCAGATGATGACTAAAAGCATTCAGAATACTGCTTACAAATAGCCAGAATTCCACAGAATCCACTCATTTATTTCCAAAGAACATCTCCTTGGACAGAGTAACTATAAATAACATAGAGCTACCATCACATTTGGAATAGGAAGAAGTGATAAAGAACTGTATGACTTGCATCTTTCTCTACCAGTCCCCTCCCCAAATCCAGCCCTTACCACTAGGTAGCAGATATGGATCATTCACAATATTTAAAAAAATAATAATAATTAAATAAAACGCCAACATACTACATACCATACTTGGCTTGAAAAGAACCTTAAAGTATTTTGTATCTATTATGCATTTGAAGAATAGAGAGCAGAAGTAAAATAAGGGAAGATAATATATCTCCACTTTAGCTCATGACACAGTGATTGGTAGGACAATCGAGAGGCAGTTTGCTGAGGCTATTTGCCTGCCTTACACTACCATGAAATGAACTAAAATAGAGGTCCACAGAGGGCAAAATAAAGTATGATGATAAAACTACTGGGTTTTATGTCTTTTAAATTAACAGAGGGATTAAACTAAGCAAGTTTAAAATGCCATTAAAAGAGTTTCAGTACCATAAGGGCAAGAAGTTAAGACTTTGACTATGTTTAACTTTCCAACTTTTGTTAATGTGTGGCAGTATAAATTCCCCTTCACAGATTACCTGTAAATCTTTGCTTAATAGATGGTAGGACTTACTAAAAACAACCCTGAGAGGAAATTGACCTAAATTAGAGTGCTCTCTTAGACTTCACCTAACTTTTTATTTTTCAGAAAAATTGGGATTGTAGGCTGACCTTTCACTCTTATTTTTTGACAAATGTGTACATTTTTTTTTTTTTTGCAGTTTTTCCTTGGGCATTATTCAGGCCCTTAAATCTCTACATCTTTGTGCTTTCCTGCCCTCTACTAACCTCTGCAGTCCTGAATTTATTCACCTTCTTTTTAGGGCATAAAACTGTCTTATAATGAAGGGCAGTCTGTTTACATGTGTGTGCCCAGAATATCCAAGGCACTGCAGTAGCACTATGAGACTCACCTGTTTTATAAGAAAGCAGCAATGTGCCAGAATGTTTCTTCCTTGGTCACAAGGCCATCCAAGGGAGTGTAGCCACACAGTGTGCATCGGGCAAAGCAGGAGCCCTTCGGCAATGGTAAATGCTCTCATTTCACCCTTGGACATCTGCTCTTCATGGGCCATAAATTGAGAAGCTTTATCATAACATTATAACAATTTTTTTTCATAATTTACTTGATGGTTTAACAATACATGGTATATATACGACAATTGTTAAGTCCTCACTGAATTATTTCACATTAAAAATTATTTAAAAGTTTAAGAACAAACAGGAAACAAGAGTTGAGGATTGAACAAATCTGATTATATATTGTGCTATTTCTCATACAATTGTTTATGTTTACAAATGATAAAGTCTATATCTTGCTTAGGAAAACAACCCTTATGCATACATTAAAATAAGTACTTCAGAATTTAGAAGTGAAATGACCATAACATCCTTAGGGACATGATCATAAATTTCAATTTAATAACATTGAATCACAATTACATTTGGTTTAGAAGAAAATCATCTAAAGATCCTTCTTAAATTAAGCCCATTTAGGCACAATTTTCACTAGAATGCAATTTGAATCACTGGGGATAAAGCTTTACAATTAACCACAGGCAAAGTCACAACCAAAATCTAAATATCAAAATTTGATGAGTAGTTTTGTATTTCCCACTTAAACACAAGCAGAAAAAATTGCATTCCTAAAGTCTATAATATAGAAAGGAAGTGAATAGGCATGTGTGTAAGGAAAATGTTTGAAAGCTTGTAACCAATTTAAGAGCTTAACAACATCCTTTTTTAAAAAATCTATCTGATATGGGAACTAGAATGCAAATTAATACTAGCAGATAAAATTCTTTCTCCTTTCAAAAAAATCATTCTTTTGTAACATAGAGTCGTATACTTTTAAAAAATTTAACAATATACCTAAAAAAGAAGAGTTTTATAAAACTTTATGTCTTAGAAAGTAAAATGAATTCTAAAATGCATTCTAGCCCTGGCTGGTGTAGCTCAGTGGATTGAGCGCGGGCCTGCGAACCGAAGAATCGCGGTTCGATTCCCAGTCAGGGCACATGCCTGGGTTGCCAGGCCAGTTCCCGGCAGGGGACATACAAGAGGCAACTGCACATTGATGTTTCTCTCCCTCTCTCCTTCCCTTCCTCTCTAAATATAAATAAATAAAATCTAAAAGGGAAAAAAAAAAAAAGAACCAATTTAAAAAAAAATGCATTCTATAAGTAAAATGAATTCAAGATAATTTTGACAAAATTTAATCAAACCGTTTCTCCAGTGCTGAAACCTGCATCAGAACTAATGTCATCCTCACTGGAACATTTCTAATGGTAAAATTACAAAAACAAAAAGATGTTTATTTTTTTGGTAATATATTTCAATTGTTTAATCTCCTTCATTAACCAAAACCAAACAAATAAAAACACCAAAAAAACAAAACAAAACAAATTAAAAACCTCCATGCTTTCTTGAAATAGAGCATGATACAAGTTTTTTGGTTTCTTTTTAAGATTTTTTAAAGATTTTATTATAAGAGAGGCAAAGGTTTTATTCATTATAAGAGAGAAGGAAACATCAATGTGTGGTTGTATCTCAAGCGGCCCCCACTGGAAACCTGGCCCGCAACCCAGGCATATGCCCTAACTGAGAATCAAACCTGCGGCCCTTTGGTTTGCAGGCTGACACTCAACCCACTGAACTATACCAGCCAGGGCAGCATGATACAAGTTTTAAATTGAGCTACTCCCCATATTTACTTAGCAAACTTATCTCAAGAAAGTTGATTTATTTAATAGTCTCTGAAACATTTGTGTGTCTAACCTTAGCTAAACATATTTTTTGCTTCAAAGGGTTCTCAACCTTTAGGTCAAGGCACCACGTAAGTGACTTTTAAGTAAAGCCCCTTTTCCAAATATTGACTAAACAAGAGAAACAAAAATGGAACTGTCATCTTATGGGATCTTAGAATTTTCGCTTGTATTAATAGTCTGAAATTTTATGACTCGGGTCTTATTTGACTTCATAGTACCTGATTGGTTTACGTTCTTGTAGTCCACCAAATCTATTAGGCCACGTAGAATTCAAGATTATGCTATGTAATAGATTTCACATCTAAAAGTGGTACTTTAAATTTCTCGTTCCTTTTTAATTACATTTTTATCATTTCATATAATCTAATTCATATGGAAAATAATTTTCTCAACTCTCAATTCCTTTTTCCCTTTAAATACTGTGCCAGCCAAAGTTATATTGATAAAGATGGTTGTTATATGTTTGTTACTGTGTTTGGTAGAATTAGAATGTACTAAAGACTTTTACAAAGTTTCCATTTTTTAGAGCAATACTGTTATAAACATGTCTACCTGTCCAGTATAAATGTGCATTTCTCTAGATCATCTATAATGCAAAGTTTCACCATTTCTGAATAATAGCACTGTTTTTCAAATATTATATTTTACTATCAACAGTATTGTGTAATGTGTTTTATTGGTTTATATCTTTGTCAGCATTTGGTATTGTCACACTTTAAACTTTTTGTCATTCTGGTGGATATGGAATTATAACTTACATTGGTTGCTATTTTGCATTTCCTTGATTTTTGATAATGTTGAGTGTCTTTTCACAGATGTATTTGCCATTTGGAAATCATAAAGAATGAAAAGATGGAGCCCACTGGTGTCAGGTAAATATATATCAGTGTTCAAAAATACAGAAAAGTGGTTTCCAGGAATGAGAGATTATTAGTTGATTATTGATCATAAGAATTTCCTCTTTTAAATGTCTGGTATTAGATTTTTGCCCACTTTTGATTTGATTATGTACCTTTTTCTCATCAAAATCTGGGTCATCTTTCTGTTTATTATCAATTTATACATTTAGGACATTAATTCTTTGTTGGTTATTTGTGTTGTTTATATGTTATATATTGCTTATCTACTTCTTTGTGTATATCTTCATAAAGGGAAATGATGAGGTCACCGACTAGCAGTGTCCACATCATTATGGATGAAATAAAAACATACACACAGACTACTGAATCCGGTGGAGGAAAAAGGATGACAGCATGACTTTTCTCTCAAGGGGAGCAAAAGCCACGGCCTCCTCCATGACAGGCCTTTATTCTATCTCTCCTCACATTACAAGATGGTCCTCACTCACTATCCCCAGTTACTACAAAAGGAACCAATGCCCCTAATTACATCACAGAAGAAGGATATTAGCAAATGAAAACGCAAATGTGGTTGAGCCGGTTACACTGGTCCCTGCAAGGTTTAGCATGGATTTTAGGAAGTTACAACAAGCATTTGCAGGGTGAGGGAGTTTTCAGCAAAAATCAGCTTAAGTATATTGCAAACCTGATTACCCACGAAAGACTCTAACTGTGGGCTTGGGTCCTGTGCATCTCTGAGTGGGAGCTGGGCCCACACCACACAGAAGGGTCTGCCACAGGGAAACTTATAATTTTACTATGGACAAACTTACCAACTGATCCTTTATAACTAACTAGTAGTTATTCTCAAAACCACCTTTCTCCATTTTTGATATTGGTATATTTGCCCAACTCCAATCGGTTTGCTCTTTACAATTTAAATGACATCCAAAGACTCTCCCTTATGTGTTTCATATAGCATGTTTCTCTGTTTCATGGCTATTTAGATTAAAAATTTTGGAGGGATTTTAGAGAATATTAAATTTAGAGTTTTCCAAGTGTCACATATGGTATTGAGAAAAATAATATAAATGAAGCCATTTCAAATGGAGTTGGAACTTCCATTCCTGAGAAAAGTCACTTTAGGTCTTACTCTTTGAATCATTGTAATGTTGGAACTGGGCAAAATAAACTTGGGACTGGACCAAACCAACATTGTCTTACAAACAGCTGTTTGTAAATCTGACAGGAAAGCGGATCTCCTGACCACAAAAACTGATAATTGTGGACATTCTTTAAAATCAGTAAGCAGACATGTAAAGCTAAAGAATAACTTAACTTATTGGCAACAATAGAAATTTATTCCTTTTATTTGTGTAATTATCTCTTTTCATTTTCATGAAAACCCTAAGCCATCACCCCATAATCAAGATGTAATTTGAGTTTCCTAATCTATGCCCCCAATTGGAATTAATTTTTCTCCAAAAAACAAACAAACAAAAGACAATTGCTACCTCTCACTTTGTTTATTTTTTATTCTTTTTTATTTTTAGGTTAACAGTTTACATGCACTAGAAGCATTTAAGGAGTGTAAGATTGTCCTGCTCACCTAACTCCATTAGAAATTCCAGGTTCTCAGATTCACACATGAGTGTGCACATGCTCACCCACATGGTTTTCTTTTTCCTTTTGGTCACTAAAATTTAGGAAATATTGGGTAACCTAAACTGCCTGTTTTAAAGATACAAAGTGTAGAATCCAAAAAAAAAGTAACTTAAGGCCTTTCCTATAGTTTGTGCCAGGGACAGATACTAAAACCTGTGTGCATAAAGATACTCTCTGTGTCTTTGGCTCAAAACTTTCTCCTACTACCCCATTTCTCTTAATCTACTGTAACCAACATCTACTTCTGTTATTAACTTTAGAGGAAGTCTTAAAAAGAAAAAAAACAAACCTTGTTCTCTCTGTCATACAACAATATAGAGGGATACCCAGCTGGATTACATTTCTCATCTTTCTTTAAACAGAAGGACTTGGCTATACTTTTATGAATGAGATATGAGCATAATGATGTCTACTAATTTCAGGAACTTAATATTTTTAGGGTTTCTCTACCTAATCATGAACCCCTTTTTTTCCTGCAAGAATAGGAAGAACAACCCTAGGGTACCTGGTTACAAATGACCAATAAGCAGAGACATGCTGCTGAATTTTCTGGTCTCTTTCAAACTGTTTAATAAAATAAATAAAATTGTGTAATTTTAATTTACAAAATATTTAAGTTTCATTACAATAGCAAAATGGCATTTACTGCTGCACAAATGTTCATAACAAAGCAGACAATTTTACCTCTCCAGGAACAGGTTCTATTCAGGTGATAAACACGTATGCTTACTCTACCTAATTTCAGAGAGCATGAAAAACAAAGTTGCTTTTCAAAAAAAATGCAGAAGAAAGTGTGTTGGAACTGGAGGCAAGTGACTAGAAAACAAATGCTTGAGTAATTTACATATATTCCATTTTAAGTTGAAATGGTGCTATCAGTGCCTGGCGTCTTTCCGAGAATCATTCAAAATATAAAATTAATTCATTTATTTGCAACAGTGGCTTTTTTTCCCCTTCAACTTTTTCATGGTATTTTAATTGATGGGAATATAAAACTGTGCCACAGACTCCATCAAATAAGAAGTTGATGACTAGAAAATATGGTTGTTAAATGTCACATTACTGTCTTCTGACAATCTTCTGCCTTCTGAAGCAAATTTTATACCTTGCTTCACTTGTAACACAATTTAATAATAGAATAATTAAAAATGTGTTAATTTTAACAAAAAAATTGAAGAAATCCTCAAGAACTTTGGTGACAAAATGCAATAAGAAGTAATAAAACATCGGTAAAATGTTAATCCAAATAGTTTGACTTTAAATGTTTTATTGAAATTTTGCTGCTAATCCTTTATGAATCCAAATTAAATGAGGAAACTTTTTATGTAGGAAAATAACCTACAGCTGTCTTCATACCCTTCCATGAAGCTGTCATTGAAAGGTCACTGATATCTTTCTACTTAACTTCAACACATGATCAGTGAAACTACTGAGCTTTCAGTAACATTAAATTAAAAGCCTCATAAAAGATTTACTATTTAGAATATTGGTATCTCTCAGTTAATGTATAAGGGTACACTGAAGGATAGGTGTGTAAAAAGAGTTAGTATAATTAAAAATCCTACTTCAAGTAACTAATGTGTCTTAAAGCTATAGTACATTCTTATGGGTCAAAGTCTTTAATCATTTTGAACACCTGCAGTTAGAAATATTGTAGATACTAAAATATTAAGTTATTTAGAAGTCTCTCCTGAAAATGAAAGTACATTAAAATATATATTTTATCCATACCTTAAAGTAGTCTCTTTTTTAAACACAGAAATTATATTACTTATTAATTCCGTATATTTACAATTTATAAAGCTACTTTTATAGCTTCATACCGTGGCCTTACTATTTGTAAGGCTATTTTATTTTTATCTATCATACTTCCCACATTTATTTTAACATTTTATAGATTTTTAAAGCTGTTAACTGAAAGTTATACTTCTACTTAATTATATTCTAAAAAATATTTTAGTATGGAACAGAATAGAGAACCCAGAAATAAACCCACACCTCTATAGTCAATTAATATTTGATAGGCAAAGCCAGCACCTACAACTGGCTAAAGATGGTTTATTCAATAAATGGTATTGGGAAAATTGGACAGATACATGCAGAGAAATGAAACTAGATCACCTTTTCCTGCCACATACAAGAGTAAAGTCAAAGTAGATTAAAGATTTAAATGTTAGACCAAAATCCATAACATTCCTAAAAGAAAACATAGGCAGGAAAATCTTAGACATTGGCTGTAGCAATATATTTTCTAATATATCTCCCCAGGCAAGGGACACAAAATTAAAGATAAACAATTTGACTACATCAAACTAAAAAGTTTTTGCACAGCAAAATAAAACATCTACAACATAAAAAGGCAGCCCACTGAATGAGAGAACCAATTCGCCTATACTTCTGAGAAGGGATTAATATCCAAAATTTATAAAAATTTTGTAAAAGTCAACACCAATCAAAAAGAAAGAAAGAAAACAATCCAATTTAAAAAGGGGCAAAGGACCTAAACAGACACTTCTTCAAAGAGGCAATAGACATGAAACAATGTTCAATGTCATCAATCATCAGAAATGCAAATTGAAACCACAATGAGATACCACTTCATACCTGTCAGAATGGCTCTCATTAGTAAATCATCAATCAACAAATGCTGGAGAGGATGTGGAGAAAGGTGAATACTTTTGCACTGTTGCCGGGAATGCAGATAGATGCAGCCACTGGGGAAAGCATGTGGATTTACCTCAAAAAATTAAAAATGGAACTGCCTTATGACACAGATATTCCACTTCTGGGAATTTATCTGAAGAAACCCAAAATACTAATTGTAAATAATATTAGCACCCCTATGTTCATGGCAGTATTGCTTATAATCGCCAAGATATGGGAGCAGCCCAAGTGCCCATAAGTAGATGAGTGGATAAAACAACTATGGGACATTTACATAGTGGAATAATACTCAGCTATAAAGAAGAAAAAATTGTCCTTGACACCAAATGGATGAACATGGAGAACATTATGCTATGTGAAATAAGCTAGTCAGAGAAAGACAAATACCATATAATTTCGATCATGTGTGGAATCTAATGAACAAACTGAACTAACAAGAAAAACAGAGACAGACATAGATATAAAGCAGATGAGCAGTTCTCAGAATGGGGGTTAGGCAGAGGAGGGATCAAGCAAAAAGGAAACAGGACTCACAGACAGGGACAATGTGTCGTGATTGCAGGGGGGGAGGGGATTTAAGGGTGATAAATGGTAATAGGAAAATACAATAAAAATGAAAAAATAAGGAATAAACATAGAATTTAAACATTTTATATTTTGGCCTTATATCCACCAATTTTTTCAATGACAAAAACTCTCTTAAAAACTCTAAGAATTCCACAAGACTAGGACTGCTTTGTAAAGTGGTTTTTATAAGAAATTTTGCTATTGTAACAAAATTAATTCAGAGAAATATATAAATCAGATGAGTATAGACTGATGACTTTGCAAATTAAACACATCTAGGTAACCATCATTCTGATCAAGAAACACGAGATTAGACTTCCAGCCAAGATGGAGGCATAGGTGGACACACTGTGCCTCCTCTCACAACCAAAATTAAGGACAAAAAAATTTAGAACCAAAAAAACAATCAGAAGAGATAGAAAATTAAATTGTACAGAAGTCTGAAGACAATTCACCCAGACCAGTAAGAGGGGCACAGTCGGCGGCCTGTGGAGAAGGATCCTGGCAGGAAAAAGCAGTGGCTAGTGGTCCCGGACGTGCAGGCAGCGGTTGGCACACTCAGGCGCACAGGTGGTGGTTACCGGGTGCAGGGAGGCAACAAGCAGACCAAGTGAGGCACATAAGGCGGCTGACCACGGTCACACATTCGTGCACAGATAAACCAGGTTAAAATGGGCAGCAGGATAGATTGCTCAACCCTGGGCCCCAGCACCAGGAAATAAAGCCTAAAAACACTGATTGAAAACACTTGTGGGGGTTGAAGTGCCAGGAGAGACTCCTAGCCTCACAGGAGAGTTTGTTGGAGAGGAGAGACCCAACATACACAAGCCCACCCACACGGAAATCAGCACCAGAAGGGCCCAATTTGCTTGGGGAAAGCGACAGAAGGTACTGGAATCTGAAAGAGAGCAGAGCAAGCACCATTGTTCCCTCTCGGACCCTGCCCCCACATACAGCATCACAACCCAGCGACTGGGCTGCCTTGCCCTGGCAAACACTAAGGCTCTGCCCCTCACTACATAACAGGCCCAACTGGACCAAAAAAAAAAAAAAAAAAAAAAAAGAAAGAAAGAAAGAAAAAAAGAAACTGACAATGTCTCAAATGGGAGAACAGATCAAAGCCCCAGAGCCAATTCATCTAAGCGACCAAGAGATAGCCAACCTATCAGATGCACAGTTCAAAGCACTAGTTATCAGGATGCTCACAGAATTGGTTGATTTTGGTTGCAAATTAGATGAAAAAAATGAAAGCTACAATAAGTGAAATGAAGGAAAACACACAGTGAACCAACAGTGATGGGAAAAAACTGGAACTCAAATCAATGGAGTGGACCAGAAGGAAGAAAGAAACAAACAGAAAAAAAAAAATGAAGAAACAAAGATTCAGAAAAAATGAGGAGAGGCTTAGGAACCTCCAGGACATCTTTAAACGTCCCAACATCCAAATTATAGGGGTACCAGAGGGGGAAGAGGAAGAGCAACAGTGGAAAACTTATCCGAACAAATAATAAAGGAGAACTTCCCTAATCTGGCAAAGGAAATAGACTTCCGGTAAGTCCAGGAAGCTCAGAGAGTCCCAAAGAAGTTGGACCCAAGGAGGAACACACCAAGGCACATCATCATTACACTAGCCAAGATTAAAATGAAGGAGAGAATCCTAGAAGCAGCAAGAGATAAGGAGACAGTCACCTACAAAGGAGTTCCCGTGAGACTGTCAACTGATTTCTCAAAAGAGACCTTACAAGCAAGAAGGGGCTGGAAAGAAGTATTCGAAGTCATTTGAAGTCCTGAAAGGCAAGGACCCACATTCAAGAAAGGCAATGACCTACATCATTCAAGCTTTGCTCTATCCAGCTAAGCTTTCATTTAGAATGGAAGGGCAGATAAAGTGCTTCTCAGATAAGGTCAAGTTAAAGGAGTTCATCATCACCAAGCCCTTATTATATAAAATGTTAAAGGGGCTTATATAAGAAAAAGAAGATAAAAAATATGACAGTAAAAAGACAACAAACTCACAGATATTAACAATCACACCTAAAACAAAAGCAAACTAAGCCAACAACTAGAACAGGAACAGAACCACAGAAATGGAGATCATATGGAGGGTTAGCAACAGGGGAGTGGGAGGAGAGAGGGGGAAAAGGTACAGAGAATAAGTAGCATAGAAGGTGGGTAGAAAATAGGGGGAAGGCAAGAATTGTGTGGGAAAAGTAGAAGCTAAAGAATTTATGACACATGGACATGAACTAAAGGGAGGGAATGTGGGTGGGAGGGGATGTGCAGGGTGGAGAGGAATGATGGGGGAGAAATGGGACAACTGTAATAGAATAATCAATAAAATATATTAAAAAACAAACAAAAAAAACCCCATGAGATTAGCTCATATCTGGTTGTGCCTTTACAGATCTCTTAGTGACATATTTTTCTGATTTTCAATATGATAGATGTGGACCCCTTTATTTTAATTTTAAATTCATCTTCAAGCAATATATATTATTTTGTTTCTGGTTTATGTTACTCAAAACCTGCCTCATGAGATTTATACATATTGTTCCCTACAGTAGTAATTTCATCAGTCCCTCTTCTAAATACTATTCCATTAAAATGTATTACAATTTATATATTTATGTATTGTTCCTTTTAGTTGTTTCCAGGAACTATTATACATTTTCTCACTAAGAAAATACATGAATATGTCTTTTGATGCAACTATTTCCATAATTATGTTGGCTGTATTCACAGAAGTAAAAGTGGTAAGTGATAGAGTACTTGCTTTTTAAAATTTAGTAGACATCTTTAAACATTTTCCAAAGTACTTTTACCGTTTTACTCCTACCAATGGTATATAGAGAACTCAATTAATTCCTATTCTTGCCGAAAGATGATATTATCAGATTACCATTCTTTTTACTTTTATCAAATCTTGAGAATCTGTGCCTCTATCTCAATTTTGGTTTACTTTAAATGACTAAGATTGATAAATTATTGGTCATTTGGGAATCAAATAATATCTTGATATTATTAAAAGAGCCAGAATATTTCATTGGTAGAGTCACATATTTCCACAAGGTGGCACATAACTTCTACATATCTCCTTTTAATGATATAGGTGGACTTTGATAATCACTGCCTAGATTCATTACTCTCTCAGATGTTGGAAAAATAGTGATATTTATAATTATTTATACTTCTCTTTTAATTGGAACATTTCTTTAAGGAAATTTAAACTTTCTCTAATCAATTATTTGGTTTTCATGAGTTACTGTTCATGTAGGAAATGAAGATTTAAAAAAATATCCTTGTTATTTACTACTCTTTAGGATATGCAGATGTTAAATTCTCAAGTTCTTGCTACCTTGAGAGTCCTGAGTTACAGTTCATTTTTCTTTAGCCTACAAGACCAAAATATTACTGTTTCCCATCTTCTCTATTATGTTACAAAGAGGAACAATGAATAAATTTTGACATATTTGATATATAATATTTCAAATTATTGACATTTACATTGATGTTCAAGAATCTTATCTTTGGGTAATGAGACATTTCAGGCTAGAATTTAGGTCACTCTGAAATGCCTCTAGCATTCCTTGTTATCTGAATTGCTTTCTAAATGACAAATTATCCCAGGCTCATCTCATAAAACTCTTTCAAATTTAGGATCAATCACACCCCCTCAAAGTACGGTTTTCTTTTAGTTACAGATTACATCTGATACTACAAGTGTTTGTTATGAAGGTTTTTAGTCATTGTTTGTAGGCCTTTTCATTGAATAGAACTAGCAACAAAAATACATGGTGGACTCACACGGACATTTCCAAAACAAATTTATAGTCCAGCTATTTCACTTAAATATTTTTAATTATGTGATAATTTTGGATATTATCCACTTTGACATAATTACTTTCATTAACCTAACATGATGTTAATACTGTGTTTGTGTGTGTGCATGTGAGGTTATATTAAAAGTTAATGAGGGAGACAGAATAATGGACTCCAAAGATGTCCATGCTCTATTTCCTAAAACTGATGACCCTGATCTCTTCCTTTTCAAGAGATGTTGCAGGTGTGCTAAGGGCACAGAAACTATTCTGGAGTATCCAAATGAACACAGTCTAATCACATCTCCACTTATAAGTGTTTGGTCAGAGTGTTGATATAAGCAGAACAGGGTTAGAGATGCAGCACCTGACAAGAACGTGATCCACTATTGTGCCTAAAGATAGAGAAAGGGGTTTGAACAATGCCTGCTGCAGTCTCTAGAATGTGAGCAACTCCGTTTATAGTCAACAAGAAACTAGGGACCCTGGTCTTACCACCACAGGAACTAAATTCTGCCAAGAAACTGAATGAGCAAGGAAAAAAGATTCTCTCCCAGAGGACTTGGTTTTAATCAATGAAATCCATACTAGATTTCTCACCTAAAAAACTCTAAGATAATAAATTTATGTTGTTTTAAGCCACTAATTAGTGGTAATTAGTTATGGCATTAATAGAAAACTAATGCAATTGAATTTAATTTGTTTCTTTCTACTTTAGTTTTGGAGATTTTTTTTCATTTTGATTTAATTTTTATGTAAAATATGCACATGGTTACCACATAAAATCTGTAAAATGAGATATTTACTGATACAGTCAGTTTCTTCACCCTTTCCCTTCTTTCTCTTTTACATTCTTAAATATTTACATTTTAGATTTCCAGAGTAATGTTCACTAAAGCAAATACACACATTCATATTTGTATCCCTAATTTTTTTCCTTTTTAATTGATTGTTTAAGTTAACATACTCTAAATTTTACTTTTTGGTATATAGTTTTGTGAATTTTAATACATATATAGATTCATATAACCACTTCCACAATCAAGATACAGAATAGTCCCTCCACGCCTAAAACCCCTTGTGCTATTTACTTTGCGGGAGGAACCACATCTTCCCCTTCGTCTCAAACCCTGGCAACCTCTGATCTGTTCTTTTTCATTATCGTTTTGTCTTTTTTTAAAGAATAAAAACCTATGTCCAATCAGCATGATATCTTTGAGATTTATCCAAGTTGTTACAAACCAATAGTTCATTCCTTATCATTGTTGAGTTGTATTCTACCGTATTGATATTCCAGAATTTGTCTATTTACTTGTTGGTAGACATTTGGGTTATTTCTAGTTTTGAGCTATTGCAAAGAAAGCTGCTACTAACATTTACATGTAAAAGTCTGTATAGGCATATCTTTCCTCTTGGGTAAATCACAGTGAAATGGCTTGATGATATAGGAGGAGTATGTTTAGTTTTTAAGAAACTGCCAATATATTTTTCAAAGTGAATGTAGCAGTACTGCAAGAGACTTTCAGTCCTTTTACATCCTCAGTAACACTAGGTATAGACCATCTTGTTCATTTTTGCCATTCTAAAATAGCTGCAGTGATACCTCATCATGTATTAATCCGTATTACTCAAATAACTGGTTATGCTGAGTGTGGTTTCATGTGTTAATTTTCCATTTCTATGTCTTGTTTGTTGAGAGTTTGAATCTTGAACCCAGTTGTATATTATTATTGAATTTGGAGAATATTTAGTATGTTTTCAATAAAAATCATTTCTATGCCTCTAGTTAGCAAAGTATCTTCCAATCATTGGTTGTGTTTTCATTCTTTAAGAGTACCTTTAAAAAGCAAAAAAATGTGTTGTTTTTTATTTTTTACATTAATTTTTAAGCAATTTTTTTATTTCATGTGCTATGCTTTTGGTATCCTATCTGAATAATTTTTCATACTCAAGCTCTCAAAGGTTTCCTCCTATACATTGATTGAGAAATCTTTAGATAGTTGGGGAAAAAAAGCCAGATTCATCCAAATATGAACACAAGATTTGTGGAATTCAGTATATGTAAATTATAACACAGTATAAAAAGAAAATTTTAAAACAAAAGAGAAAATGTCTGAGAAATTTCCAAAAATGATGATAGACATAAAGCCATAGAAAAACAGAACATGTTAAAAACAAACAGATGGAGAAGAAAAGACATTATCTTCCATGGGAGAATTATAAGATTAGTAACCGGCTCTTTTTGTTTGTTTAATTTTATTTCTTTTTTTCTTTTAAGATTTTTAATTGTTATTCTATCACAGTTGTTCCAACTTCCCCCCTTTGCCCTTCTCCACCCACCCCACTCATCACTCCCACAGTCCGTGGATTATTTCCATTGGTCGTTCATACATGTTCTTTAACTAGTCCCTTCCCTTTCGCTCCACCTGGCTTTTTAACACAAATGATGTAAACCAAACATCAAGTAACTGACATGCCACCATCTTGAAAGTGGTGAAACAAAATAAATGGCCAGGTGAAATTCTATAACAAGTCTAATGCTTTTAAAATTTGGAGTAAATTCAAGCCAAAATCAAATAAATCAGAACTGGAGACCTGGTTGCTAATAGATTAAAGATAGAAAAAATATTTCTCAATAAAACCATGAAAATCTGGGTATAAATAAAGACCAATGTAAAAAAATAAACTTTTATCATGATTTTTAAAAATTTAAATGCATGGCAATAATAAATCAAGTCTTGAAGGTAATTAAATTGTCTGATTTTCTAGCATTATAAAATTGAAAACCATGACATAAAACCAAATTAAAAAATTTGAACATCCTTTTTTAAAATATATTTTATTTATTTGTTTTTAGAAAGATGGGGAGAGAGAGAGAAAGAGAGGGAGAAAACCATCAATGTGTGAGTGCCCCTTACTGGGGACCTGGCCCACAACCCAGGCATGTGCCCTGAATGGGAATCAAACTGGCAACCCTTTGATTCACAGGCTGTCACTCAATCCACTGAGCCACAGCAGCCAGGGAAAACAATCTGAACATTCTTATACCTCTTAGTTACCAATGTTGCAAAAAAACAGGTCTCACTGGCTTCCAAAAATATTTCCCAAGTATTTAAAAGAGAAAAATATATAAAGAAAATAAAGACATAAAGAAAAAAAATGAGCTCACAAAAACTCTCCAGAGAATTTTTTAAAGGCAGAATTTGACTAGAACTCTATCAAAGTGTATGTCTAATGTCTAATAAGGTACACAGCAAGACAATCAACGTTATGAGTTGTCAGGGCAGTTCAATTAAAGTCAACATATTTTACTATTATTGACCCATGAAAATATGGTGAAAAAGACAGTAATGCATTTGGTAAGGATATGGATCATCTGGAACTCATACACTGTTCTCATGTAAAATGGCACAACCTCTTTCGAAAATAATCTTGCCAGTATATATTTATGCTAAATATACACATAACCCATGACCTGCCCATTATACTCCTAGTTATATATCCAATAAAAATGTATACAAATATCCACCAAAAGAAATTTTTCTTTATAACAGACAAAAATAAGAACAATCAAAATGCCCAACAAAACTGATATATTTATCAGTTGTGGTATGGGCCATTTGTCACATATAATTGTGATATATTTATACAAAGAAGTATTATTCAGGAACAAGACTGAAGCAATTCTTACCCATAAAAATCTGATGATTCTCACAAACTTTATATGAAAAAAGTAGATCTATTTACAAAAGGCATGATTCTATGTGTACCCATGCACTGCTCAAGAACAGGATATTCTGAGAAATGTGTAATTAGGCGATTTTGTTGTTGTGAGAACATCACAAAGTGTACATACTAAAATCTAAATGATATAGCCTACTACACACCCAAGCTATTGTGTACATCCTAATGTCATTAAGTTACAAATACGTACAGTATGTTACTTGAGAAAAACAACATGAGATTAAATTAGGCATAAAAGAAAATGATGCAATCAAAAGACACAGCAAATGGAAGACCTATGAAGCTGCTGCTGGCAAAAGATAACATTGGTTTACAACTAACATTTTCAAACAAACAAACAAGCATAATATAAACAAAGACACTGAATTTGAGAACAGTCTGACAGTGTCCAGAGTGGGAGGGGAGGGAATTTCAGGGGAAAAGGGGAACGGTTTAGAGCAACAAGTATAAAGGACTCATGGACAAAAACTATGGGGGGGTGGAAATGGGAGGAAGGTGGGGAGGGCTGGGGTGGTGGGCTGGGGCGGGGTAAAAGACAGAAAACTGTACAATATCAACAATTAAAAAATACTGATTAAAAAAAAAATAAAAATAAAAAAAAAAAAGAAAGAATATACTCTAAAGGAGTGATAAAAGTATAGTGTGGTAAACATATAACAGTAGTTTAACATTGTCAAGTACTATACATAAATTTATGTTATACTTTTATATAACCGGTAACCCAGTAAGTTTGTTTACACTAGCATCATCACAAACACATAAGTAATGCCTGGTTTCACAACAATAAGATGGCTATGATGTCACTATAAAATAGGAAGGTTTTAGCTTCATTACTATCTTATGGGACCACCATTGTATATGTGCTTTGTCCTTGACCGAGACATCATTATGTGGACCATGACTATTTATCAACTTCCAAAACAGGTAAGACTATCTTATTAAAAAGCAGAAAAGTAATTATTTTATAATTATTTTTGAGTGGATGGTGCCTGGAAGGAGTAAAGAAGCAAGATTCAGATGTTATATTCTGTTTTCATTCTTTATTTGAGTACTAGCTACACACAAGTATTATTTTGTGAAAATTTATGGAAAAATACACATTCTGCATAGGTAGGTATTTACTTCAAAATATAGAATTGTGTTTATGTTCATCAAAATCTTTTCAAAATTATATTGTATTTCTTTCTCTGTACATGTTTATTATACCATCAAACAATTTTTAAAGTAGTTAGTATATGATGGTATATTCTTGATGATACTTTAACATTATTTAGAAATGTTTTGTATTCTTTTAGTTTTTGACAAAAAGCTTCTATCAAACTTTACAAAAACTACAGTTATCTACTCATCGTCATATTGTACTCTATTCATAGCAGCTACCCTCCCACATACGCACCATCTACACAGCAAAATGACAGAGTATTTGGAAAATAAATTACATGTCAAACATTAGCAACAAATCTAAACAAACATGTATTGACAAAACAAATCTGATGTTAAATTTTTGATTCCTTATGAATTCATTTCTGATCACTCAGTATATAATTGTTATAGCTCTTATAGTAAAAGAGTATAAGACCTTAATAACATTCCTCTGAGGTTATAAATAGTGAATATTAAAGCATAAAAAGAGATAATGATGTTTTATTATTTTGAGTATATTTCTGAGGTGGAAAAAATTGAAAAATCAAGGGCAATGTAATTATCTTCACTTTCAATATCTGAAGACATTATCTTTGAGAGTTAAAATATCTTATTGATTTATATTTTCATCATTATAGTCATTAAACATTTCTAAATCAAGCAAATATTATCCAAGTACCAATGTTATTTCTTAAATCAATGCAACATATTGTGTATCTGCAGGTATTTATGCACATGAATGGGAGTGTGTGTAAGCATGTGTGAGATAGACGAGGTCTGTCCAGAAGGTATCTGGTCATGTAATATAAAACATAGAGATATTTACTGAAGAAGGTACAAAATAAAAGAAACATTGTACATAGAACAATGAAGCCTCAGTCCCCTTTAAAGTAGGCACTTGGGGAACTCACACAGTTCTCCCAATCACCATCAGCTGCTAGGTCATATTTTCCCGAACCTCATCAGGGTCTGAAGTATCTTCCCTTTCAAAGGTGATTTTAACTGGGGGGGAAAGCCAGAAATCTCAGGACACCAAATATGGGCAGAAGGGGGTTGAATCACATGGGTGATTTGATGTTTCTCCAAAATTTATGAAGAAACTTGATTCGTGAGTGGGCCGGTTGTTGTGATAAAACTGCCAATCACCAGTTGGCCGTAGCTCTGGCTTTCTGAATCATGCAAATAATTTCCACAGAGGAATGTTCAAGCTTAATGCAAAATTTGATGCAGATTCATTACTCTGTTTGCTCATTCATTTAGACTGTGACAGCCACGCAGCACACATGCTCACTCAATGGCATCTACCACCCCCACTGACTAGTACTGTGAAGTTGTCATTGTTCATGCATGCACATTCCAGTCCACTCCCATTGGCTGCCAGGCTACACTGATGTTGCATAAACCATTCTCATTATATTAACAATGATTTGAATTTTTCCAGACAGACCTTATCTGTATGTTATATAATCAGAATTGGGTTAACAAATTATCTCCATTTTTCAATCGCCAATTATATAAGCTTGAAAAGTTTTATTTATTTTTGAACTTGACTCACATATGGAATCATAACACAGGCCTACCTCAGATACATCACAGGTTCATTCCAGACTACAATAATAAAATGAGTTTTGAAATAAAGTGAGTCACACAAATATTTTAGGTTTCTCAGTGAATATAAGAGTTATGTTTACAGTTTAGTGTAGTTTATTAATTGCACAAGAGCATTATTTGTAAGAATAATGTACATACCTTAATTTAAAAATATTGCTAAAAATGCTAACCATCTGAGCCTTAGAGTATTTATAATCTTTTTGCTGGTAGGAGCTCTTACCTTCAACCTATAAAAAAAATGCAACATCTGTGAAGCATAATAAAATAAAGTTCAAAAAAATGAAGTATGCCAGCATATGTATTCTTTACTGTATTATGTGTTTGCCAATATCTTCATGTGAAAATCACATTTTTGTTTGTAGTGATACTTTTAGTCTTTTTGAGGTATAGTATTCTTAGTATAAATATACAACTTATTTATCAATTCCCAAATATGATCTTACTATTATGAAGCTTAATTTTCCTTTCTCAAACTTTTGAACAAACTTATGAACATTTGCTACGAAATAACTTATGAACATTTGCTACAAAATAACTTTGATTTACCACACCCATTTCTATGCTTACAAACTATTTCAATGATTGGTTTCCTGGTTTATTTCTTTCTCCTTTTTTGTATACTTTCATGCTATTAAATATATAATAAATGTCTGTATGTGTAAGATAAATTTATCTGAGATATACTTTCATTATAATTTGTAATGCATTTGTGGAAGAGTGGTTGTCACTCACTTTAACATTAAAAAAATACCTGAGGCATAATATACATTATATTAGTTTCATGTTTATGGCTTAATGATTTGACACTTGTATACACTTCAAAATAATTACCAGAATAAGCCTAGACACCATCTGTCACCATAAAAATTACCATTTTTTTTGCATCTGTGTATGCATGTGATGAGAATTTTCAAGATCCACTTGCCTGGAAACCTTCAAATATGCTCCTCAATCCCACTGACTATGGACACCCTGCTGCACATCATATCCCAACAACTTACTCATTTAACCACTGGGAGTTTGTAACACCCATCCCCTTTCACCCACTTTGCCTATCACCCAAACTCTCTCTCACCTAGATCACACAACACTGTTCTCAGTATCTGCTGTGTTTTGCTTTTTTAGAATTCACATACAAGTGAAATCATAGGGTATTTGTCTTTCTCTATGTGACCTCTTTTACTTAAAATAATACCCTCAAGGTCAATCGTTGTCGACAATGGGAAGATTCCATTCATTTTATGGCTCAGCAGCGATCCGTTGTGTGGACCTCTATCACATCTTCCTTATCCATTCATCCAGTGACAAACACTTAAGTAGTTTCCAAATCTTGGCTATTATGAACAATGCTGCAGTGAACATAGGAACAAATACCTTTTCAAAAAAGTTTTCCCCGATTTTGGGAAATAAACACTCAAAGTGGAATTCTTGGATTATACAGTAGTTCTATATTTAATTTTTTGAGAAACGTCCAAACTAGCTGCACCAGTTTCCACAGTGGCCGCACCACTTTAGTTTCCCACCAAGAACGCACAGTGTTCTCTTTTTCCTACATTCTGGCCAACACTTGTCATAACTAGTATTTTTGATAACTATCATAAACAGGTATGATGTGATATCTCATTGTGCTTTTGATTTGCATTTCCTGGTGAGTAGTGATGTTGAGCATCTTTTTATGTGCTTGTCAGCCACCTGTTTGTCTTCTTTCAAAAATGTCTATTCAGGCACTCTGCCCATTTTTAAAATCAGATTATGCTTTTGCTGTTTAATTGTATGAGTTCTTTACACATTTTGTATATTAATCCTTTATTGTCTTGTGCTTTGAAAATCTTTATTTTTTCCCATTCAGGAGGCTGACTTTTCATTTCATTGATGGTTTCCTTTGCTGTGCAGAAGCCTTTTAGTTTGATGTAGCACCACTGGTTTATTTTTGTTTTTCTGACTTTGCTTTTGGAGTCAGAGCACCCGCCCCCAATTTGCTAAGACCCATGTCACAGAATTTACCACCTATGTTTTCTTTTAGAATATTCAGGTTTTACATTCAAGTTTTTAATTCATTTAAGTTAATTTTTGTGTATGATATGAGATAGTAGTCTGTCTCATTATTGTGCATGTGGCTATCCAGTGTCCCCAACACCATTTTTAAAAGAGACTAAGCTTTCTCAAGCATGTATTCTTGCATCTTTGACATAAATTAATTGACTATATATGCATGGGCTTATTGCTGGGCTCTCTAATCTGTCCCTTAGATCCCTGTGTTTGTTTTTATGCCAATATCATACTGTTTGGATTACCAAAGCTTTGTAAAACCAGGGAGCATGGTGTTTAAAGCTTTGTTTTTTCAGATGGTTGCTTTGGCTACTCAAGGCTTTTGTTTTGCTTTGTTTTTGCTTTATTTGAATTTTAGAATTTTTCTCTATTTTTCACTTTGACTTTTTATTGAAGTACTGAATCAATATACAGTTAAAGTAATTATTGATGTGTGCCCTTATTGTCATTTTGTTCATTGTTTTCTCTTTTATAGTTCCTCTCAGTTACATTCATCTTTTCTTGTACTCTTCCTCTGCGGTTTGATGACTTTCTTTAGCTATGCTTAGATTCCTTTCTTATTATCTTCCGCATATCTACAATGGGCTTTTGCTTTGTGATTATGATGAAGCTTACGTATAACACCCTGTTGGCACTATCAAGTCAGAGGGAGAACACAGAAATGGTGCTGCCAGTTCCTCTGTTCTCAGAAAGAGTCCCAACCAGCCCCTTCCACTCATTTTCAGAAAATGTCAGTTGAAACATAACTAGCACATTTTAAATACTAAAGGGAAAGGATTGTTTTCTAAGTTTCCAAATCATAGGTGACAGTTATCCAAACATAGCATTATATATAGCTAAGTAAATAATTATGTGTCATATGAATAAGTAGCATATATATACCTTTCTTAGGAAATAGATTTTATACCAAAACTGAAGCAGGTGTAGAGAACAAGGTAGGAACTGGGTATTAGAAACAAAGTAAGCTAATGAACTGCCACAGGAGAAAAATCAAAATGGATCTAAATACATACATACATACATACATGATATCTGTGGATATAAAGTGACCAAGAAAATGATCATACCCTGATAATATCCAGCATTGCTAGACATTGCTCTTAGCTAATCATTTACACATCATTTTATCAACAGAGTTCATTTACGATTTCATCAAGAGTCTCAATGTTTTCCTTTATACATGTCCCTCGTCATACTATGGAATTCTAATACTCATGTAGATTGTTAACCTAAAAATCTTCTCTTTTTGACCTACTCACCTGCTCCTTCTTTGGATAGACCACATTGGCATATCACAAAATTTCTGTTATTTTACTATTGGATCTCACATCCAATTAGTTAATATTTTACAAATATCTTGTATCTTCCTATACTTGGCATTCCAACACTTCTCTTTCAAGACTCCTTTAGCCAAAGTTAGACATCAGTGACTGCACCATTTTCCCAGTAACCCTCACCTTCTCTCACATCTTCGTTTTTTCCATTAACAACTGTAATTCCATTGCCCATTTATATACTGACTTCTTTGGAACATTCTAAACTCTATTACATGTCTGGCAATATTTTTACACTGATTGAATGAGACTACATTCTTCTCCTGACTGAGTACAGAAACAATTGAAGAAAGTAGTGAAAAAGCAAAGAGAAAAAGAACTCAAGACCATTTTAATTTAAGATAATGACTGCGAACATCAGATGGCTTTCAACTACTTCATTAATCCACTATTTTTTCCTTTCCCTGAGCCAGTTGTTTGTTTTCCTTCATATCTTGCTTTACAACTACCATTCAACTATCACTCTAATTCAATAGCTTTGCCATATATTTATTTAAGGAAAAATAACACAGAAATTTCCTCTATTTTCCTTTACCGATTTATAAAACTACTTGCATCATTACCCATATTCTTTGTTTTTCCCTGCTTAAAATGAAATAAACGATCCTGAGTTAATCAAAGTTCAAACCTGTAACTCACAGTTGGAATCATATTTTATCTTGACTTTTCCAGACTTCTCTCGTGCAGTTTTGTAACCTTTCCCCTTTTGCATCATTAATCTCTCTCTCTCTCTCTTTCTCTCCCTATTTCTCTTAGATTGCACTCATTGGGATATTGCCATACTACAGAATGAATACAATTAAAAACTAAAACATAATCAAAACCTTCCCATAATCCTGTGTTCCTTCAAGCTATTGCTCTGTTTTATTTTTTTCAATATCCATGGTAAAACTTCTTGTAATAAGCTCTTAAATTAATGACCGTATTTTCTTAGTGCTATTTGCTCTACAACCCAATTTTAATCTCAATTCCATCCTTAACTCCTTCTTCAAAACTGTTACATAATGTTCTTCAACAATCTCTTTGTAACCATAGCTAATAGACACCTCTTTCCCCTCATTTTACTTTCAGGTTTAGAAGCTATTATTTCATGATCCCTTGAAGTATGTATTATCTCAATTCTGCTAAACAACTTTATCCTTATCTGTCTCTTGCTTTAGAGTTTTCTTCTCTTTAGTCACTAATGTCTACTTTAAATGATGGGTAGAGAAATCATTTCCTCTCACTTCTTAGCTTCTTCTAAGAGGTCTCATCAAGTCCTATAAATTTATACATCTAATTATCACATATTTTCTAAATGTTTTTCAACAGTCCTTATTTCCTAAGATAACTCTAGGTTCCTATACCAAATCATCTTTGGAAATATTTATTTATAGTAATTTATAAATAATTTATAAATTACAGCAATTTATTCATTTATAGTGATTTATAAATAATTTATTTATTTATAGTTATCTTCCAACAAGTTTTCCATGACATCAAATGGCTACATCATCAACTAAGTTACAGTGTTTAATCATTAAGGTGTACACTTGGAACTATTATATTGTATGTCAACTGTAATTGAAAATTTTTTAAATATTTAAATTTATAAAATAAGTAAAAGACAAAAGTCAGATATTTGCTTGCACTATAACCTCCTCATACAGTCAAAAATTTTAATCCAGCTACAGAGTTGAAAGACCTCTCTCAGTGCTGATTTGTACATAGTAGACAGAGTGGGGACACAAAAATCAATAAAGCGCTGCAAACAAGAAAAATATTCACTTATCTGTGCCAAAAACTTTGGTGTCATCTTTGACTTCTCTCTTTTCCTCAGCTTCATTTTTAACATTGTCAATTTAGCCTAACAACTTCTCATCAAAATGAGACCCTAGGTTGACCCACTTCTCTCCCAGTTGTCTACTTATGAGTGTAACTATTTCTGGACTTTATTTTGTTGACCTGTTTTTTTTTAAAGATTTTATTTTATTTATTTACCTTTAGAGGGGAAGGAGAGAGAGGGAGAGAGAGAGGGAGAGAGAAATATCATGTATGGTTGCCTCTCGTGCGTCCCCTGCTGGGAACTGGCCTGCAACCCAGGCATGTGCCCTGACTGGGAATCGAACCGCGATCCTTTGGTTCGCAAGCCCGCGCTCAATCCACTGAGCTACACCAGCCAGGCATTGTTGACCTATTTTAACATCAATTCAACAACGGGCTTGATTACTGTAGCTTTATAAAAAATCTTTAACTTGGGTAGTATAAGTTTCTCTCTCTCTCTCTCTATATATATATATATACATATACATATATATGCATATATATATGTGTGTGTGTATATATATATCAAATTGTCATTTCTATTCTAGCTCCTCCGAATTTCTTAAGAGAAAGAGGAGCAGGAGAAGAGAATAAATAACCTGTTATGATTTTGTTTGTTAGTATGCTGAGTCTATAAATCAATTTTGAAAGAATTGATATCTGACAACATTGAGTTTTCTGACACACAAACAGAGTATTATATTTTCATCTAAGTCCTCTTCAATTTCTCTCAATAATATCTTGTATTTTCAGTGGGTAATCTTGTATCTCTTTGGTAAGATCTACTAATTATATCATATTTTTGATGCAAACATCAGTTGCCACTCAAAAGTGTCTCTTATTCACTGAATAACATTTTCATCAGGAGATAACCTTATCTCACACCTCCATTTTCCCCTTAAAAACAATATTCAATAATACATAGCCAAGATAAAAAAGATCATTTTCCATTGGTTCTCAAAGATGTTAAATGTTTTATCTTAGTCCATGAAAATTGTTAACTACTAATCTATACCATGGTAAAAAAAAAAAAAAAAAAAAAAAAAAAAAACTGTATAAAAGTAAATTTAGTACATTTGTGATTTAGTTGCCTTTTTGAGTGTGAAGAGATAAAAAAATGAGATATTTCATTAGATGGTCTCTAAATCCATTTCAACTCTAATATTCTGTAATTCAAAGTAAACCCTCACATTGTTATTTCAAGTATTCTGTTCTGTTATTGACCCTAATTAATAACCAGGCCATTTCATGCTGAGCCATGAGGGTGTAGTCAGAGCTCTTTCGAATGAAAATATCAGTAACTCATTCTAATTAGTTAAAGAAAAAGTGGGTGATGGGAAGGAATTTACTGTCAGCAGATTAGCTTCTCCACAGGAAACCCAATGGCAGAGAGCAGAGTTAAATCTTACAAGGAACAGGAGTCAGAAACTCTTAAAAACTCTTAAATGTGATTGCTCTCTTTTAAATCTGGGTCACAAGGGTGTCTTTGCTTTGCATTTCAACATGTGCACTCTTCATTCTTTTACTTTGAGATGGAAATCATTTTGGATCTCAGCATATTCACAGCCAAATAAGTCACCCCGCCCCCCCCACTCCACCAATCGTTGACACATCGATTTAAGTTCATAACAGAGGCTATGCTATGTCCCAATTCCAAATTCATGGAAAGGTATTTAGGATTGATCTAATTTTGACGAAATGTCTACACAGGTCAACTGTGACAGGGACAAATTTCATACCAAAATATAACTACCTGTTTATTAACAGGCAGAGAATTTTGTAAAAAGTTTGAAAGGTGTGGACTGAGAAAACATTCTAAAATGTGTCAAGTACACACAGAAATTATGAGAATATTTTTAAAATGTAGAGAATGGATCGCTAAAACTGATATATCTTCAAACCAAACAATATAAAATTTACTATATTAGAGAAAACTCAATGTATCATGATCCTGGATTTCTATGGAAACAACAATCAATTCTTTTCTATGGCATTTTCTCTATTTGAACAATGAATTTTATAGACATATCTGTTCTATTCATCTACAGAGAAAATACCTCCTATATAAAGTCATTTCATGTAGTCATACATGTGCACTAGACAGTTTTAAAACCTCAATGTCTCTAATTAAATGTCTCTCTGATATATATCCAGTGGCAGGGGCTCTCATAATTGTACTAATGACCTGTGAAATCTAAGCAGCACAGGAGTTCTAAGAGCATGAATTGGGAGCATGGAACCATAAAATAAAGACTCAGCTGTTCTTTTTAACACTCAGTGCTTATTGTAGCCAAACTGAAATATAATAGTTGCAAAATAAATTTCTGTATGGTAAACTTAAGCTTAGTGTGAAATTAAATTTAACAAAGTGAATTTAATATGAATTCACTAAAGCAAATGTGGAAACAAAAGTTCTAATATACTCTTAAGTGCATGCTATTAAAACAATAGAAGTGGGGAAAAAACGGCATTCCCAAGAAATAGTTAAAGTTATATTTAATTTACCACTAGAATATTTTATACATATCAACTATTTGGCTAGTTGTGTGAGATTCTATTATCATTGATATATTTATATAATAGTATTACATATACAAATATATATTAAAGTGAAATTATAGTCAAGCAATTATCTGATCCTTACTCCTCAGTAAATATAAGAATCAATTAATATATTAATTATATAGAAGTAGCAAAATGGAAATCAATTTTTAATGTCATTTTTGAAGGTGACAGGAAAAATGAAGAAAATATTTTTTATAAAGAGACTTGGGCTACATTTATTCCCATTTTCTATCTAGTGTGCATAAAACATTTGGAAACCTTAGTGAGTTAGGAATAAGGCATATACTCTGATAACAAAGATATGTAAAGTATATGATAATCCCATGAAAAAATGAAAGATACTTGTGGAAATATAGAATGATAAAAATGATTTTTTACTTTATCTATTCAAATAAGCGATACCTCTCATTGGTATAGCATTTCTTGGTTTTCAAAGCATGGCCACATATACAATCAGAATTGTCAACTGAAACAAAAAGGAAGTAAACATAGACTGAGAAACTGGGTTTGGAGGGGCTGACTTGTCACATGGTTAAAGATTTATAATCTCTTTTAAAAAGAAGAGCAAAGTAGGAGGGATCACAATACCTGATACCAAACTGTATTACAAGGCCACTGTAATCAAAACAGCCTGGTACTGGCATAAAAACAGGCACATGGACCAGTAGAACAGAACAGAGAGCCCAGAAATAAACCCAAGTCTCTACGGTCATTAATATTTGACAAAGGGGGCAGAAATATAAAATGGAGCAAAAATAGCCTCTTCAACTAGTGGTGTTGGGAGAACTGGACAGCTACGTGCAAAAAAAAAATGAAACTTGAGCACCAACTTACACCATTCACAAAAACAAATTCAAGGTAGATAAAAGATTTAAATATAAACTGTGACAACATTAAAGTCCTAGAGGATAACATAGGCAGGAAAATCTCAGATATTTCACGCAGCAACATTTTTACTGATATGTCCCATAAAACAAGGGACATAAAGGAAAAAAATAAACAAATGGTATCTCATCAAAACAAAATGCTTCTGCACAGCTAAAGAAAACAGTATTAAAATAAAAAGAGAACCAACTGTTTGGGAAAATATATTTACCAATGATACCTCAGACAAGGGTTTAATATCCAAAATATATAAAGAACTTACATGACTTCACTCTAAGAAGATAAACAACCCAGTTAAAAAATGGGCAAAGGCCTTGAACAGACACTTCTCCAAGGAGGACATACAGAGGATCCAGAGACACATGAAAAAATGCTCAATATCACTAGCTATCAGAGAGATGCAAATTAAAACCACAATGAGATACCACTTCACACTGGTCAGAATGGCCATCATAAACAAAGCAACAAACAACCAGTGTTGGAGAGGTTGTGGAGAAAAGGGGACCCTACTGCACTGTTGGTGGGATTGCAGACTGGTACAACCACTATGGAAAACAGTATGGAATTTTCTAAGAAAACTAAAAATGGTTCTACCTTTTAACCCAGCAATTCCACTGCTAGGATTATATCCTAAGAACCCTGAAACACGAATCCAAAAGAACCTATGCACCCCTATGTTCATAGCAGCGCAACTTATAATAGCCAAGTGTTGAAAGCAACCTAGGTGCCCATCAGTAAATGAATGGATCAAGAAACTGTGGTACATTTACACAATGGAATTCTACGCAGCAGAAAGAAAGGAGCTCCTACCCTATGCAACAGCATGGATGGAACTGGAGAGCATTATGCTAAGGGAAATAAGCCAGGCAGTGAAAGACAAATACCATATGATCTCACCTTTAACAGGAACCTAATCAACAAAACAAACAAACAAAATATAAACAAAGACACTGAAATTGAAAACAGGCTGACAGTCACCAGAAGAGAGAGGAGAGGGAATTTCAGGGGAAAACAGGAAGGGTTTAGAACAACAAGTATAAAAGACACATGGACAAAAACTAGTGGGGGTGGAAATGGGAAGAGGGTTGGGAGGGCTGGGACATTGGGCTGGGATGGGAGTAAAAGATAGAAAACTGTACAAAAACAACAATAAAAATAAAAATAAAAAAACAAACCAGAAAAAGATTTATAATCTGATGATTATTCTCTATGTAAAACTTAAAATAATTTTCATATGTATTGATAATATTTCTAATACCCATTTTTGAGATCATGACAATTCTATGAGAATAGACACAAAAAGTCTATCTACTGAAAATGACAATCATTTGATAATGACAGCTCATTGTTATTTCATTCTTTATCATTACAATTTTAAGTGACAAATAAAATGAGTATTAATTTTATGAGAATTATCTCACTTTCTTCTTAAACTCAACAGATTAATGTGAAGGGGGAGTTATAAATATTCCCATTTTATTTCTATCATTGTCCAGAATACAATAAATTCTTGACAATTGAGTCAATATTTTTGGAGGGTCAGGTTAAAACTGGAAAAGACACCAGCTTTCAGGCTGCCTGTCACTACTAAACCTAATAAGCAATGACAGGGATTGAATCTTTTTGGGTGCTTTCTTCAGATGGCCAGGAATTTGAGAGGATAGTGGTTTGCACCCTCAGAGAACTGTCTTGTCTTTTCATCCCAGGCCAAAGTTTTTATACCAGGAAGTAAACAAGGTGGGGTGAGGGGTTTTGAAGTTCAGGGAGGATTAGATGAAAGAAACTGCAACATTCTAGCCCTGGGCAGTTAGCTATTCCCAGAACAGGTGGTTGGGTGGTTGTCTGTCTTTCCCTGGAACTCAAAGGCCTAGATGCCTCCACTTGTCCCGGGGCAGTAATCTTTAGCAGTGCCCCAGGCAGTGAGCTGTTTTCCCAGGAGCCAGGATGGGCCTTATCTGTAGGATCTGAAACAAAAGATTTAACATATACATCACTTATAACTATTTACCTTAAACTAAAATTTTCCAACTCTTGAGTCCACTATCAAGGTCATTTATGGTTGTTAATGAATTGTGTTTTTCAGCTATTTGATTACTATTTTAAGGGAGTATTTAACAATTGTAGACACAGACATATGCAAACACACATACACAAGACTAATCACAAAAGAAAGTGGCATAGTTGTACCAAGTCCCATTCTTCCCTACATCTTACTTCTTGTTTCAACGCAGGGCATTTGCTGGCCTAACCTTTTACCTGGAGATGGATGTAGCTGATGGAGATGATGCTTCTTGACTGTGCTATGTTTCTTTCAGTTGGAATAGAAAGTAAAATGGGAATTTATCTCTACTCCAAGAATTTCAGTTAAAGGCTCAAAGTCAGAGATGATCAACGATATGTATCCCTACATTCTAAAATTAAATATAATCATGTACTCAGAAGACTACTAAGAGGCAGCCAAATGGTCTGATAATCATCATCCTCAAAAGCCTATAATAAGGGAAAACATTAGCAATTCAGTGAAGAAAATTATTCTTTAAAGGAAGTTTCAAACCCACAACAACTCTGCTTTTTTCTTCTTCTTCTTTTAATTACAGAAGATAAAAGAAAATTGCATCTCCTATTGTTACGGAGAAATGAAACGATCCAGATGCAGGGAGTTCACGAAGCACGACTCTTTATTACATACGTGGTCCCAGAGGAGGCAGTCTCCAAATTCCGGGCCCCAATCTCAGGAAAAACTGTTCTTTTAAACATCTTACATCCTGACTTCCGCAGCAGGTGCGGTCGTAAATTTTAACTCCTTTCCCCCCTTTCTTTGATCTATTTCTTTAATGGGGTGGGGGTGCTCAGAATAGGTCTTGTATCCAGTTATATCTTTTCTTATCAATAGGACTCTTATTCTGCTACATTTCTTTTTACATCAATAGGACTATTTCTTTTCTATATCACTATAATTCAAGCCACTTGATAAGTTACTCAAAAACATATTATTTATTCATTTTTAGAGTGAGAGGAAGGGAGAAAAAAGGGAGGGAGAGAAACATCAATGTGTGGTTGCCTGCCAGGGACCTGGCCCTCAACCCAGGCATGTGCCCTGACTGGGGAATCGAACCAACACCCCTTTGGTTTGCAGACTGGCACTCAACCACTGAGCCATACCAGCCAGGGCACGCTCACGCACACACACAGACACACATACACATAATGGTTTTTAAGAGAAGAAATAAATATCTTGTAGTCTACTTGAATATTGAATTAATAGGAGAGATGCATAGGCCATGTAGCTATTGAGATGACATTTTTGGAAGAATTAAAACTAGCTCTTTAATGTTTCAGATGAATCATAGATACTGTCAACTGTGGGAAAATCTGAAGGCAGTTGCTCACCTGAATATCTCTATGTGGCAAAGAACCTAAAAAGTGGACCAGCTGCTTTCTGAAGTGGCAGAAAAGTATGAATGAGTTTCAAGGCTTCAATTCTAAGCCATGAAAAGTAACCGAGTTTCAGTTTTCATAAAAAGATGTTTATCAAGAGAACTATCTTCTGAATAAGGGTATTCAGCAGTGAGAGGGAGATCATCACTGTATCAAAGATAAAGAAGTATGGCCAAAGTCAGTTAGAGAATGCACTGCCTGTATTAGAGAGTGGTTAGAAGGTCCCGAGGAATCTTTATTGTCTCTGAAAGAACCACGAATATGTTCCTCAAAGAAGCTATCTTTTGAAAAAAATGTATTTGAATCAGCCAAGAGAGAACTAAATTTTGCAAGCTAAATGATGGGCCCTTGTCCTGGATCTGAAATCTTTCCACTCTGCTCAATTCTGGAACAGATAGAATCAACAGATGAAGGCTAGGTTTTGGAGGTGGTATTTGTGACTGAAAGAATAGATCATGCCATTGCTTCCCTACAGCTCTCAAGGATCCACTGATTAGGCATGGGACCACTGACTAGGACTCAAATCAGAGGGAGGAGTGTAAAGAAAGAGAGGAGGCTAGCATTTTGATTTAATAAGAGGTTAAAATTTAACATGAAATTGGATCATGCTGTTTAGTATGTGAGAATAAGACTGCTTTATAAGATTCCTCTCATCATAAGCTCTTTCAATGGCTTTCATACTCTCAAGGCCCAATAGTTAGAGGTCTATTAATCATTGGCCCATCTCTATTCTCTTGTTCAGGAAGATGAAATTTACTAACACTATTGTGGTCATGTGGCTGTTCACCAAAAATTTGTCTCTCTACTTTCCAAAAAATGTGCTTTGGCCAAAAAAGCACATTAGCAGTATACATTGCACTGGGAATAAAAGTAAACAGACTGGTTATGATTTGTCACATTGATTCACCACTTCTACAGTAATCAAGAATAAATGTATTGTGATAATATCTAGGGATGTCTGCATCTCCATGTCACTTTCCACGAAAACACAAATAGATTCCGCAGTACAGGATATGCCATTAGCATCCCTTAAAACAAACTTGGTTCCTTTTTTCCTCTCGTTTCAATGTTAACTCTAATTTTCTTGAGTTAACCTTATTTCATTATTTTCAAAATTTATTATAACATATTCTTTCTCTTTCCTTTGATTTGATTTGTGACAATTTTCTATTCCCAATATTCAGGAATCTCTCATCAAGATAGCTCTGAAACTATGTGCTCTGTGATTGAAATTAATAAATAAAAATTCACATATAGGTACTTTTTTAAGGAAATTTTTGCACTTAAAATTGTGTTCATTTTTTAAATGAGAAAGTACCATAAAATAAAAATAATATAATATTTAATGAATAAAATTAAAAAATGATATTCTTTGTAGTGGATGTGGATTTAATTTCTATAAAAGCTGCTAAAAAGACTACATTTGAAAGACTATTTTTAGAGATATTATTTTAAATATATATACACACAAGTGTATATATGTATATACATACATATTTATATGTATATATAAATATATGTGTGTATAAATATATACACACACATTCATATATACATATCCATAGATACTAATATCACCTATATGTATTATTGGAGAAATATAGTTAAATATAAATCTTCTATCAACCTAGAAACCTCTCCACAAAAACATAAGAGAAGGAAAACTGCTTTATTATTGAATTAGAATTAAACCATATTGTGATGCATATCACAGGCAATCTGCTAAGATATCACTAACTCAACATATATGTTCCCCAGCTCTCTTAATACCCCCAAGTCCTCTGATTAAAGTCAATGGAAAAATTGTGTTATGTTAGAGGTAAGTATGACTGTATTACTGTTTTTTTTTCCTTGAAAATTAAGTGTTTAAAGAGATACATAGATAATAAGTGACAAAAAGTGAAGTGTAATGTGAACTGTCTTGTAATGTGTTAGTTTACCTATGCTGAACTACTTTTCTTTGAATATTCTGACTTGCATGTTTGTGGTGAGAGTAGGTGGTAAGAGACATTTTTGCAAAGATTGGTAGGATAGAAATGAAGCAGTAACTTAGGGATCTTCATGCACAGGAGGCTACAGCAAGGTTAGTGGGCACTTTTATAGACAACACATGTTAATGCTTTCTGTTGGCTGAACTTGTACAGGTAGAGAACTGCAGCTGGTTTGCAAACTGATACAGGTATACATTCCTCTTGTTCCTCCTTCAGTTTCTGTGGATCCTGGGCCCAGAGTGTGTTTAGCTCCATGAAGAGGTGCAGCAGATTCTGATGGAGGCCACCAATGTCATCATGGTCAGAAGCAATGAGAATGGAAATGGTTTCAGGTTAATCCTTGTGGGTTCCAGTTTTTCCATGAGTACCACTTTATCTTTACCCCCCCCCATCCATTCTTTCTTCCATATTTTCCATCTTTCCTTTCTTAACTATCTATACTGCAGACTTCAAGCTCCAGCATGAAATATGAAAAATCAAAGTCTAATATAGAAAAATAGTAGTTCTATTTGTCTTATTAAACTCTCACTGGTAGAAGTGGAAAGGAATGTTTTCATTGAGTGGAACATAGTTGGGTAAACACTGAATACAAGGATGGATGAGTTGGCTCCTCTTTAACTTTCCTTTTAGGAATTCATCAGGACTCAGGACTCTTTTTTTTTTTAATTAATAAATTAGGACTGTTAATTTATCAATTAGGAGAAATTGGAGTTAAGAAGTAAGTATTAAAGTTAAACTCAGTAAAATTATTCAGAGTGGAATTATTCAAACAGGAATTTATTATTCATGGAGACTACATTTGTGAATTTGCCTACTCATTAAAATATAGTTGTAACTCCAAAACCAGTACTCCCAGCACTTTCATGGTGATTGCCAGATGTGTGCAGGGTAGCAAGATCTTGGAGGCACCTAAAACACACCATCCCAGTTTAAGACAAAAACAGCAGTGCTTTGCTGCTTGTTTCAGTGCTCATACTATAAACAAGAGAATATGTTGTGGACTAGTTAGTGCTATTGTTTTTGCGTTTGGTGCTTTTTAATGGTGATTTTCCTGTTTAAAAATGGCCCTCTACAATAGCGCTGAAGTGCTATCTAATATTTCTAATCCTGGGAAAACTGTAACTGTTTGTAATGTAATAAATACATGTTTAGGTTTGCTTCATTCAGTCATGCCCTGTAGTGCTATTGGCCATGGGTTCAACATTAATGAATCAACAATGTGTATATTCAGGAAAAGAAAGAGGAAATTCACTGGTGTGTTCATGTGGCCATTAGAGAAAGTGCTATCTTAACATCTACAGTGCTTGATGAAGTTATGGAAAAGCAGCTAAATTTGTGAATTCATGAGATAGTGACCAATTTTTAAAAAGTGTCGTGGGCAGCATAGTTGTGAGGCTGAAAATCAAAGAAATTTAGTTGCATTGCTCAGTGTCAGGAAAATCTTAAACTTTTCTCAACTAGTTATGGTGGCTTTGTACATTTCAGAAGGTCATACAGCATGAAAATCTGAAAATTGCAGGTGAGGCAGATAAAGAGGCTGCAGACAATTTTTTAAAATATTTAATAATATTATACAGGAAAAGATTTATAAGAAAGGAAGTTTTTTCAACCATGAGAAGACTGTCTTGTTTTATGAAGATATTGCAAACATACCTATATAATCCACATGGCCTCCAAAACCCCTGGCTTATATCATTTGATGACCTAGCAAATAATTATTGTAAGAAATATATATTAAATATGGTATCTATAAACAGAAACACATATAAAACAAAGCTATGCATCAACCAGCTGATAAAAAGATAACCACAGTCTCTTTGGAACCTAACTCTGTATTTCACTAGGGACAATGGTTCCCTATTCACTAATTCTGTGTTTGTGGCACCTTTATAGAGCACAGGTGGCAAGCACAAGACCTGCTGGCTGAATCCAGCCCTCCACCTTGTTTCATCCGGCCTAGCACCTTGCTTTTACCCGGTGGCAGTGCTCAGCTCTTGCTTAACTATTTAGGAGTAGTTACATTTATAAAGTCCTAAAATTATATTTGGCCCTTTGAAGGCAACCACGAGGCTGATGTGGCTCCCAGTGAAGATGAGTTTGACACCCCTGTTATAGAGTATAACTTTCTTGACAAATGAAATTTGACCATATGTATATAAATTACTTCTAGCTGAAATAGAAGATTTTGCTACATAATAAAATAAATAATAGCTTTTTTATGTTTTGTAGAATTTTAAATAAAGCTCTCCCAAAATATGGCACTTTTAATATGAAGTGTTAGACCAGTTTTCTCAGAATTTCAGAGACTGTATAAACATTGGATTCCTGTTTTATTTGAATATATTAAAATAAGTACTTGCATCAATTACTTGTTTAATATATCTGCCTCCTTACCTGAAGAACTGACAGTCATCAAAATTTATGAGATCATTGGTGTTTTTTAGCAGGTCCAAGATTAATAGACACAACCTAATTTTTCCGTACCTCTTAGGTAGAGAGAAGCATAGCATACAGAAAATAAGTGAGAATCTACAGCAGAGATCATACTCATATTTTAATACAGTAGTTAGAAGTTCCCTCAGACTGTGCTTATTTTACAAGGCTGCATGCTTCCCTCAGGAAACCACCTGCTACAGCAGTGATTTTCAAACTGTTCATCTCATGGCACCCATAAACTAATTCCTAAAACTTTGTGGCACACCAAAATATATATTTTGCCAATCTGACAAAAAAGTTATAATTTTGATTCATTCACACTAGATGGCTATTGTGTTGGCCGTTGTCATTTTTTTAATTTGATAACCTAAGGGAAAGCATGCCACTGCCCCTGACTAAATAGTCAAGTATTGCGCATTTTAAAAATTCTTGCGACATACATGTTGAAAATCTCTGTGCTAAATAACGATTAGCTAGTGAGTTATTCAGTAAGAGAAAGGATTCTACTACATGTAAGATATTTCATTTTATAGTCTTTTTTATTATCCTACACAGCTATAGCAGAAATGCTAGGGAGCACAACTTGTGCCATGAAATGTTAGCAAAGTTCCATAGAGCCAAGATCATTTAATTTCAGAAGCTAATAATAGGAAATTTTCCTACTTTAGTTATTGAATTTATTATTGTGATTAATACAATGTGTTTCAAGGCATCATACATTTACAGGATCTATCAGGAAATATCTTGTTTACTGAAGAGTTATTTAATAACGTTAGTAAGAAACTGGATCACACTGAAATCATATCAGTCTCAAAGATTCAGTCCATAAAATAAACTTTTTCATTTGAGTCTAATCTATCTTACAGAAGAGCAGCATAAACTCAGTCATTAACCAGTGTTTATTGTGTAGATTCATCTCAGAATTCAGGCCTCTGGGAAAAAACATTCATGCAGTGAAGCAATTACTTACTGAGTAGGACTCTAATAGGCTGTATGGATTAATACAGTATTCAGGGACTAGCGTAGAACTCAAAACAGTTTGCAAAGAGTTTGATGATGATAGTGACAATGTCAACGAAGCTGAGTGATATGATTCATTTTCTCATCAGACATTAGATGTTTAGTTACTGAGATAGAATATATACTGACAAGGTACCTGATACATTGATTAGATATTTTCCCTCTTATTCTCCTACCATCAGTAATCATTATTTATGTATTATCCTAATAGTTCTCACTAAGTAATAGCAATTATAGTGTCTTCATAAGTTCATGAATGTTTATGGTAGAGGAATTCAACTCCATTAAAAAAGGCCCTTATTTCGTGACAGAGAAAATAAAGTATAATAAAACAGAAAAAAAGGAAAGAAAACTCATTCGGACATAAATTAAATGTGGAAAACAAAGTAAATAGAAGATATAGGAGATGTGAGATATACATACGAGATTTAGTGTATGTGTACGAGGTCTGTCCAGAAGTTATTCAGCAATGTCATATGAGAAATAGAGACATTTATTGAAGGAGATACAAGAAACATTGTACATAGGAAAATGACACCTCAGTCCCTTTCAAAATAGGCACCGTGGGACCTCACACAGTTCTCCCAGCATCATCAGCAACTGCAGCACAATGTTCCTTCTGCTCTGGTAGCAGACACCACAGGGTGAATTTTGCCACAATATGTTTCATGCCAAGATCCTGCATCAAAATCTCAGGCACAGTAGTTTTTAGAATCTCCAGATCAACTTCTAGTTCTTTCACTGCCAGTCACCATTCTTTGTTAATTGCATCCTGTGCATTTTCAACATTCTCAGGTGTTCTGCTTGTTGCAGGCCTTCCTGAATGTGGATCACTTTCAACAGAGTCTCAAACATCTTTGAAGCATTTGTTATGCCAACACCAGGCCTACCCTAACACCCAAACCAGACATTTCCCTCATACTGAAACAAAAGAAAACCACAGACCAGTATCCCTCATAAACATGAATGTAAAAATCCTCATAAAATATTGATAAATCAAATCTTGCAATGTATAAAAATAATTACACACCATGACCAATGGGATTCATATCAAGAATGAAAGGATGGTTCAATATTCAAAAATTGAATATTATAACATATCACATCAGCAGGCTAATGAAGAATAAATCACATGACTGTCAGGAACTGCCCTGCCTGGTTTCAGAAGCTGTAATACCCGCCATGGCTAAGTCTGAGTGAGTGACCTTCGGATCATAAGCCACTAAGGAGACAAAGCTTATCTCCCTGGCAGAGGTTCTGCTTCTGCTCCTTTTACTTTACGTTCCTGGACCCCAATGATTGATCAGTTAGGCAATGACAGGTAAGATTCCTCAAAGGAGGAATGACCTAGGATAGGTACGATCATGGGGAGGCCCCAGGGAAGTACCTGGGGGGCTATAGCAAAAGGGGGTGATGGACCCTCACCCCTCAGTTTTGACATAGCCTGAGTCCTCATTCTATCTGCAAGAAGTTTCCTAATCTCTTGGCTGCCTGACTGAAGCCTGACACAATGAGAGGTGTAGCCCTGTGTTAGAAAGGGTGGATTCCCCAGGTGATCAGGCCTAAGAAACAATACATAAAATCCTGTGAAATCTGCTTTGCTAATGCTCTCAATTAAATGATAAGGGTCCGAGCAGGAAATGAATTTATTTCCCAAAGTTTTGTAGCTCTTTAGCTATCAGACCCTGACTCAGAATAAGCCCTTGTAGTTCTTTGTATGCTATCTATTGTTTGATCCTTACTGCCTGACAATGATTAATGAGCTTTACCGGTATTCCTGTGCAAAATGAAATCCCAATAAAAGCCTATTGAGGCAAAGGCTCTTGGTCCTTCTCCTTTGAGAGAACGGCCACCTTTCCTCCCCAAGCAGATCATGTCTTGGTAGACTTATTCTCATATTCAGTGGCCTGAGGGGCTCTGTGGGTAAAGCTCTCCCACACATGATCATATTAACAAATGCAGAAAATCATTTGACAAAATCTAATGCCCACTCATGGCTGTAAATAATACCTACCAAAATTTAATAAATTAATGAAATAAATAAATAAATAACAAAAAATACCCTACAGTTAACACTATACTTGATAGTGAGAAGTTCTAGGTCTTCCCACTAAGATGAGAAACAAGGCAAAGATATCCCCTTGTGTCACGGCTTTTTCACATCATACTGGAAGTTCTAGCTGATGCACTAAAACAAGAAAAAGGAAATAGAGGTATACAGATCAAGAAAAAAGGAAATAAAACCCTCTTTGTCATCAGATACTCTATTCTAATAAGTGACAAAATAAACAAACAACAAAAATCTTGGAACTAGTAATAAATGATTATAGTAAAGTTGCAGAATACAGGTTAATACTCAAGGCCATTGCTTTCCAATATGAAATGAAAAATATACTACCATTTACATTAGCATCCCAAAAATGAAATATTTACTTATATATCTCACAACATATGTACAAGACCTATCTGATAAAACTATGAAATTCTAATGAAAGATAGAACTTCTTCTTCTTCTTTGAAGAACTACAGAAACAGTCTCAGTTCATAAACAGAAAGACTTAATATTATTAAGATGTAAGGTCTTCCCAATTTGATCAATAGATTCAATGTAACCTCAGTCAAAATCCAGCAGTTTATTTTATGCATACCAGCAAATGTTGGTAGGTAAAAAGATCAGTAGTTGTGAGAGATTTGGATACAGGAAAGCATGAACTGTTGGAGCACTGAGTATTTGTAGGGCAGTTAAATTACACTGCATGAAATTATAGTGGTAAACAGGTATCTTTATATTTTTGTCCACCTCCATACAATGTACATTAAAATGAATCCTAATGTAAATTATGGACTTTGGGTAATTATGATATGTCAGTGTAGACTGATTAATCGGAACAAATGAACCATTCTGGTTAGAGAATTTGTTAATGGGAGGCAAAGGGTATATATGAATGAGTAGGGGCAAGGGGTATATGGAAAATCTATATATATTCCTCTCAATTATGATATGAACCCTAAACAGCTCTACAAGTAAAGTTTAATCCAAAAAAAAAATGAAATTTTCTATATTCAGAACATAATTTTAAGATTAAATATTTAAAAATATAATGCATAATTTACATTTTAATTATCAGTAAGAACGGCGATAGATTTTCTTTTTTCTACTTTGAGCACAGTTTTTTCAACATAAATACATGCTCTATTTTATATTTAATGCTAAAATTCTTATGGTTTTTAGAAATGAGAACCATAAATAATCACCCAGGGTACTCATGTTTGCATTAGCACTAAATGTCAAGGGTAATTGTGACACTGGACTTGACAACAAAGTATACAGAAAGAATATTAAATGTTTGTTGCCCCTTCCTGAGCAAGAAAACTTTAAAAGTTCTTCATTTGCTTTGTGAAAGCTGTTGGTGATTGTGCCTTTGTTCCAGGCGGCAGTGATAGTGATAGATGGTGTTGATGCCTCAGGGTGATACCTCACTGAATTAGCTGGCAAAGCTAAACTGTGCTCATTTTCCATTTTTATACTGTGTAGTAGCGATGCTGTTCAGACACCATTCAATTGGCTTTGCTTACATTGTGATTTAATTGTTTATAAAGAAGTAATGAAAATTTAGAAATGTGTAACAAAAAGGGAGAAATGTGCTTTTATTACACATACTAAGAATAAGTTATGCTAACTGGAGTCCAGGGAGCCTTAGGAATGTTAAAGTAATTTCACTTAAAAGCTCCTTCTTCTTTAAATTTTATTTTATTATAATTGCTAAGAGAAAAAACTTTCTGTGAGGAGAATATAAAAAGTGATACTTGTGATGAAGTATTGCAAAATTATAAAAGCTTAGAGGTTGAAAATATATAAAAACATATTGATAACGATCTCATTAATGTATTTCTCAGACTATCTCCTTTGTGTACCCTTTCTTTTCAGGCTGCGGCTAGGTAAATAATTAAGCTTAGTTAATTATTACCCTTATTATGGTACAGCATGTGCTTTTGTTAAAAAAAAAGTAATAATTAAGGGAAATACATTATTCCATTGAGATTTGCATTTATTTACTATATTACAAGAATAAAAATGAGAAATAAACTGCAGGGGAAAAGGTATAACTTGAAAAATAAATCTCAGCATTGAACTATTAGGCAGACAAAATTACAAGCTGTATATTCTTTAAAAATTGTTAAACTGCACAGAATCCATGCCAATAAGAAAAGTGTCATTATCTGTTCACTTAGGAGTACATTTACAAAGGCACAAAGTGTATTAGAGGAGGTAGAACTCTGAAATGAAATACAGGTACCCATAAACCATCACACAATATTGCAGGCCACAGTACACACCAGAAACTTCACAATCCAAAGAACGATTCAAATGCGATCTCTTTTCATCTTAAACCTGAATTTGGGCTCACTGCTTGCTGCTATATTTAAAAGGAGTTTTTGTTTTTGTTTGTTTCGATGCCCTGCAGGCAGCTGTGGTCATGACAGGAGCACCGGGGAGTTTACTGTAGATTAAGTTCAATTTACTTAAATTAGAAATTGAAAGTCTAGATGCACATTCACCCTAGGTTATTGGGACCCTAAAATTTAGCAATTATTTTTTGGGTAGCCTTTGATAAATGTTTGGGGTCATTACAAAATTCATACACTTTCAACTATTTTCACCAATATGTATTTAAAATATTCATTTCCTTTTTAATATTTCAATTAATATCCTGTTCAACTACTTAATCTGATAAATAATACAAACCACACTTATAAATAGGATGAATTAGTATCTGCATAAAAGAGAAAATCCCAAAGATTATTCAAAGATTTTGCCTATTACTTTTCTCTCTTATTTCTCTGAGTATCCTATATGTATTTAACATAATTTAACATATTTTTTCTTTAAATTGTAATATTATTAACACAATTCTAGTTTTTGTTTATTAGTGTTAAAATACTTGTGGATATTTTTGTGCATTAATTTATCTTACAGAACTCAACCTATGCTATTTTGGAACAGCTGTGGGGTTCGATCTCCCACTGCTGAGAAGCGTGACTCCCAGTGCAAGAGTTTGGTGAAAAAGGAAAGGGGATGTTTAATTACAGGCTCTACAGATTCAGAATAATGGCAGATTCTGCCATTATTCTGTAGGCAGATTCTGCCATTATTCAGTAGGCAAATTCCTACTCCCTTTAAAACACCCCCAAAACACACAATCCTTCCCCCTTTACCATCCTAGGTCAATTTCAGAATACACCAGTCAGAGGTAATACCTTTCAAAAAAACAGAACTCTGCGGATCAGCATTCCCGGCTACAGTTCAGCATTCTAGGCATCTCCTACTAATCCGTGCTCGGTTAGGCAGGTCCCCGAAATTCCCAGCTCTATCAGCTCTACTGCTGTGTTTTCTAGGCAGGTTTCCCAGTGGGTCTCCTCTTGATTACTACAGTTCTTAATCCAAAACTGCATGGCACCTTCTTACTCCAAACCACATGGCAGCTCCTTACACACAACACTTCATCCAAATTCCCCTACTTCACAGCTGCCTATCTCATGGCTGCCACTTACTACTGACATTATGTCCAATAGGGTGGTCCTTCTACACCATTTTGAATGCATGGCTGCTACCTTCCTCTCTCTCAGCCCACCCTTATTTTAAATGCTGACCCAGAGCTTCCTATGTGGCCTCATATCCGGCCCCTCCTACAATGCACTACTTTTGCAAGTTCCCTCATATATTTTACCTTCTTTTGGCTGCCATGTTTAGTCAGGGCAAGAATACCTCGTGGCACAGGAGCTTCTGGCCCCTGACTCTTGCACAGGCCTTGTGTATGCTCCCCCTGCTATGTCACAAGTCCCTTCATGTTCCCACAGTCATCATGTATGCCTTTACCCAGGGAGGCAGCATAGCTGTCAACTAGCTATCAACTTGCCATTGTTATGAAAAGTATCCTAACCTCTGTGTCATCCCCTTCCCCCATCCCCCAACCATGGGCTGTGGGGAATATTTTTAGGGGACCGTCGCTTTGCACTCCATTTCATTAAGTCACAATAATAAATACTGTTATTGTTTAGAGTAAATTTAAGTGTTGAAAATGCAAAGTTTATTAACACAATAATATTAAAAAGAACTTGTGACTCCCTTAAATATACCCATACTTAGTTTTATATCTTCCAGTGCTGGAAAGATGTTAGCACACTAAGGTAATAGTTATACCACTTCAAACAATTTGGGCTTGATGGATATTGATTGAGTTTGCCTAAATATCTGTGCTGCTGCCTGGATTATTTAGGCCTTTGTGATCAGATAACTGAATGCTATTTTTTTTTATTCTATATCTCTGACTTCATAACCCAGAGAAGTCCAAAAGTTTTATATTCAAGTTATGCCATACCCAGGTTTTCATTTGCCAAATGAAATCCGCAGCAATAATCTAGCTTTTTATACTGTCAGAATTATATTCTTAATTCATTTGGTTTAGATATGTTAAAGACTTTCCTAGTTTAATTCAATTGTCCTTCGAATTTTATAAAACACTGCAGTTCTTTCATACGAATCACATTTCTTAGAACCCAAGTCATGCTTCTTGCTCCTTCTATGGCAGCATTCTTAAATTAATGACTTTTCTGGCTCCTGCAACATGCCAGGCTGAATGCTAACAGCACCTCTTTTCTCCCCAGTTTGTGGTATATTACTGGCCCACAGATTTGTCCAAGTTAACTGCACTTGCTCACTAGTTCGCTCTCACTGCTGCAGTCTGGTGCATGCAAACCGTGGGTGTGTGTGGGTGGGACACCTGGAGCACCAGAGTGGAGCCTGTGGGCCAGCTGCGAGAACCTGCGGGTGAAGCATTCCTAGTGGCTCATCAGTGCTTTTTAATAAAGTACTCAATGCAATTCATGGTATTCATGTTTGTTTAATACCCTCTGAGAGTCCTGAACTCTCTGTTGTTCCCCAAGCCTCTTTCTGATCCCCAGCCATGTAGTTCATGATTCAATACTCTTAAGAGAGCAAAAGAAAAATGCTCCTGATGGCCATGTCCTACACAGCTGGAGAAGCTGAGTGCTTGCTCACAAGCTCACATGCTTTCCCTTGTAGGAAAAAATGCTGAAAAGACTCTCTCTCACAGCTCTAAGATGTGCTGTTTTGAGGAAGGGATATTGTGGGTAAAATCAAGTAAATCAAGCTGTTTCTCTTACCCAATGTGCCCAAACTCATTTTTTGTTTCCTCCTACAGGGTGCTGGTGCTGGAACTTCTTTGGAACCTTGGACATCCTCAATGGCCCCTTTTCCCATGGGTAATTATCTAAGACACTATTTTTCATGGGTTCCTGGACCACAGCTGAGAAGGGCTAGAGTTCTTTCACAGGTTACTGCTGGTTCCTTGGCCAGGACCAAGGTCTGTCATTAATTGAAGTACAACTATGGAAGACTCCTCCTGGCTCCCTGGTTTATGGAGCTGATTGTATAATTTCCTCAACGGAACTTCTGCCCATGCATGGATGCTTAAGTTTTGTTGAGGAGGAGACAAATTAAGGTTTTCTTATGCTGCTATGATGCTGATAACACCTTCCTTGCTTTTTCTTCCCTCTTGAAAGCTCATCATCATTGAAATCTGCCATCCCATTATAATATACAAAATTTGTATTCCTTATACATTTTCCCTAAACTCTGTGACAATAAACTCAATTATCTGGGCCTTTCCACTCCTAAATGACAGGGAAGCTCATTGCAATCTGTCAGTTCATAATTTAGTAATTATTTTTGGTTCCACATGGCTAAGAACAATCGTTTATAATGAACACGATGATTATGTTTGCTAGAAATGTGGCATCACAGTTATCTCTGCTCCTATCAGATCAGAGGAAATGTTTTTGTCAAGTCTGTAGTTTCCTACCTCTTGTTTTTATTTTCTTGGCAATTTATGAAATGTTCTATTGTTAACCAGTCCATCTGGTTCAAGTCCTTTTCCCCTGCTTTACATGTCCTCTTCACAGACCATTGAGACTGAATAGATTGCTCCTACTTTATGGGAACACTCAGACTGAATTAAAGAAATGGCAGGATCCATGAGCAATCTTTTCATCTGACCCCCTCCTACATAGGACTATATGTAAAATATCACAGCAAGGCTGGTCTCAGTTTTTAAAAAATTTGAGGCACTAAAACTATGCACTTTTTATACATGAACCTAAGCTGTGTTCTTCACATGCCTTACAGAAGTTATTTTGATCCTTTTGCTGTTTTTATAACCCTCAACTTTGAATTGGTCCATGTGCCTAGAACTAGTTTGGTGTGTTTGATCTTGACATGTATACTTCTCTTTACCTCTTTTCACTTGTAGTCCCATAAGTGTTTTTCTAATGTTCTCTGCATAATACTGTCTTTTGGGTCAAAATAAAAAATCTATTCCCTGCTAATATGGATACTCTAAGCCACTCAGATAAGTCAAATGATGCCTCCTCCTGATTACTACATAGTCATTACATTTGGTAACCTTTCCATAGAAATAAATAATTTTATGAATACAAAAAAATGACATGCATAAAAGAAATTACAGAAAGTAGAGATGATGAACTGGATTATTCTTGAATTTAGAAAAATCAAGTAAAATAAAAATAAGCAATAGGGAAACATAACCTTAAATTATCACTTTTATTTGCTTAGCTACTTGCAAATGATTAAAGTTTTAAACTTCCTATTCATGTTTACTTATGTATTTATTTTTAAATTTAATCCCAATAAACAATTTATATCAACACTGCAGGATTATTCTGTTCTTAGAAATTAGGGAAATTTCCACTTGAATTTTTAAAAAAACATTTACTTTAACTAACTTTTACCAATTTCAAATATATTTTTAATATTGACACAATTTTAGATACCTAAAATAACTATAAATTGTGAAGTTTCTTCTTATAATATTTTGTTAAAAGGAGTAATAGCTAAGTAAAACCATTGAGCTCTATGTGCCAGTCACTGTGATGGTAAGTTGACAATACATAATCTTTCTTTCCAACTTTGTGGATTTATAAAAGACAAAAATGTAAGATATTTAAAGTGTATACCATGATGACTTGGTGTATGTATGCATTGTATACTGATGGTTGCCAGAGTGGAGCAAGGTTGGGGACAGGGTGAAAAAGGCAAAGGGATTAAGAAGTACAGATTGGTAATTACAAAATAGTCATGGGGGTATAAAGTGCAGCACAGGTAATACATAAAGTACAGCAGAGTACAGTAGCAATGTATGGTGCTAGGTGGGTACTGAAAATATTGGAGGGGACACTTTATAAAGTATATGATTTCTTTTTTTTTTTTTTTAAAGATTTTATTTATTTATTTTTAGAGAAGGTAAGGGAGGGAGAAAGAGAGGGAGAGAAACATCAATGTGTGGTTGCCTCTCACGTGGCCCCCCACTAGGAGCCTGGCCTGCAACTCAGGCATGTGCCCTGACTGGGAATCGAACCTGCGACACTTTGGTTCACAGCCCGAGCTCAATCCATTGAGCTACGCCAGCCAGGGCTTCTTTTTTTTTTTTTAAAGATTTTTTTTAAGTACTTTTTTTTCCCTTTTTTTTTTTTTTAGATTTTATTTATTTATCTTTAGAGGGGAAGGGAAGGAGAGAGGGAGAGAAACATCAATGTGCGGTTGCCTCTTGTATGTCCCCTGCCGGGAACTGGCCTGCAACCCAGGCATGTGCCCTGACTGGGAATCGAACCTGCGACACTTTGGTTCACAGCCCGAGCTCAATCCACTGAGCTACACCAGCCAGGGCAGTATATGATTTCTAACCACTATGACACCCACTTGAAACTAATACAAATTAATATCTAATGCAAACTGGAACTGAAAAATAATATTTAAATTAAAAAGATACATAACATTTCAATTACTTTTTTTCAAAGTGGAAGTAATTGAACTTTCATCATATAACAACATGTTGAAGGTTACATGAAGCATTGCATGTGAAAATCCTTAGGTCAAACAAAATGAAGAATATAATACTTTTTTCTCCTAAAATTTGTAATATTTTAGACTTTTATTCTGTAACTATAATTTTGAAGTACTATTGCATTCCCAGGTAACTCATTTAATTGTGTATTTTGCAACCTAGTGAGACAAGTTAAGTGTGTGCCTTCACACACATCACTTCCTGAGAAGTAGAGAAACTGAAGCTTACAGAGCAAAAGATAACAGTAGTTAATTTATTTCTTCTGTGGCCTTCTGAAATTCACTTTACTACAAAAATTAATGGAACTCTGACAACTCGACACACTTGATGCTTTCCCCTAAACTGATATAATAGGATGGCATGAAAACATGGCCTGTCTTTACACTAACTTTCCATTGTTATTAATAACTATACATTTATATATCAATGTAAATGGAAAGAGGAACTTATTGAAATGTATAGATATATACATCAGTAGATTTTATTTTATGTCTACATATATTCCCAAAAGGTCCTCTTTTAATTATGTGTATAAATACTATACATATTCATATATTTACAAATATAAAGATATTGATACAAAATAAGTCCTGCAAGAATAAAATGACATTTTATCATCTTATTATCTATGATCTATGTTGTTATAATCTATAAATGCATAAATTACATAAAAATCTATATAATTTATAATGCATAGAGTACATAAAATCTATGTATTCTATGTACAAAATCTATGTATTCTATGTACAAAAATTTATGTACATAAGTTTTTAAACAATAAAATTTATGTCAGTGGATTGTTTCTCATATACAGTGAAATCATTTAATATGTTTATATTTTGGGCAAAACATTATGATCCAACTCTTTCTCATTTTGGATAATAATGTTAATTCTAAAAATTGGTTTTCTTATATTGCAAAAAAAAGTTAAATGTTAGCCTTATACATCTCGTGACTTTAGTAACACTATGACTGATACTTAGCAATAGTACACATTCATATCAAAATAATGGAATAAAATAATTCTTAAGGCAAAACCATTTCACTTGATAGAACCAGCACTCACAATTCAATGTATTGATTAATTCCCTTAAACATATTTGCTATAGCATAGGTGTGACTCCAGTTTTCTAATCCTATGAACTCTACCCCTAAATTCTACACAGGTATACATTATTTGGAATAGATATTATTTGGAATAGCCCTGAATACTTAAATAGCCCTGAATACTTTTACTTAATATAGCATTAAAACAAACAAGTGAACTTGGCATTAGGTAGGGTAGATATATGGAAAAGACAAGGGCACAAACTCTTGAAAGAAAACTAACCCTAAAGAATTACATATTTAAAAAAATCATAATGAATAGGTAGGATTAAGCAACCATGGAAAAAACACCCCATAAACACTTGGTGACTTAAAATATTTGTAAATTCCCCCATTTTGATGAAGGTTACTAGAAGGGGGATGTGTCGATACTATAAATGTACCGCTACAGAAGGACCAGACACATCATCCTGTATGAACTAACTAATCAAGGTCATGCCAGGTTCTGTGATGATAAACTAAGCCCCAAATTGCATGTCTTAAACAGTAGATTTTTATCTCATTCATGCAAAATAAGATGTGAATTTAATGGCCATCCAGGGCAACATTTGGGGATTCAACACTCAGCCAATACTTAGGCTATTCACATGTGGTGATTATGCCATTTTATCTTGTGCCCTCCACATTTGCTTCCAAGAAGAAAGAAAAAGGTAAAGAAGATACATTTGTGCCTTTCTGACTTGGTCCTGAAGTGACACATAGCATTTCTGCTATTTCACTGAAAAACAAGTAACACAGGTCCATACTAACTGTAAGTTTGCTGAAATGTCAATTAGCACACGAATATTCAATGATCAGTAACAGTCATTATCACATATGTTGCTATTATTATTATTATTATTATTATTATTATTATTATTATTAAGCTTTGAGGAAAAAAAAAAACTGGTTAGTGTGAATTATCCCTTAGCTACTGATCAACTCTGCATACACTTAGGGAGGAGAAACAAGTTGATCAAATTTAGGGATTATAGTCTGGAGTTTTGTAAAGCTAACTCACTTCTGAGACTTTTGGAGTGTTAATTCATATACCCAATAGTTCTTTTTTTTTTTTTTTTTTTACTTGCCTATAAATTCAACAGTGGAATAATAAACTGTTTGGAAAATGGTGTTACAGAAACCTAACTGTTTATAAATTATTCATGTATTTACAAAATTTCTTTCTGAAAATAACTTCATCCATCTGATTTTGACAACACAATCCTACCTAAAGCTTGGCATTATTTATTAGGAAATAATCAACTGGCAACCCAACTTGGTTATCCTCACAGAATAGTGAGTAACTGGTCTCATATATTGTATTAAGGATACAGAAAATACTAAAGAATAATTTTATTTGTGTGGCTCTAAAAGCCTATTTTTATTACAGCTTGCTTGTAAAAAAAATCCCTGTATTGTCTTCTGACCTTTTTTCTCTGCTTAATATACAGGTGAATCATATTCCATTAGTGAATTTAAAGTTAATAGAATGCATATGAAATATCCCCATTCACGTTCATCTAAATTATGCTTTTACAGTGACTGTAAGCTGATCTTACTGTTTTTGTTTTTAAGATTTTTCCTTTTCCTTTAAGCATATATTAAAGTTGATACCAGGCACACCAGGCAAGTGTGATAAGTGTTTAGAGTGAAAACCAGTAATAAGCATTTCCTACATGTAAACAGTTAATGGCCTTGTCACTTATGTGTATGCAGCCAGAGAGATACAATAATTTGAGTTCAAGAAATACTACTTAGAAGGTCCTCTTTTTAAATGCAACAGTTTGTTTTAAAAAATGCTTCTTCTGTATCTAATATAATTGTAGCTAATATTAACTGTGAATAGACTATGTGATCATCACTATACTAAAATGAGTATTAAATCATTTCATATTTCGTATTTTCACATTAAAGATGAAGGAGCTGGGGAGAGATAAAGCGGTAACCCCGCTGCAGTGCGTATGCTGAGTGTATGTGTTGTGTTCCTAGCTGCATGAGTGTCTCTCTTAAGCAACTCTGACAAGCCCTGTCATTAGCTGCCCCTCAGTGACAGTGCAGCTGGTCTCTCACACACTGTTCTTCAAGCTTTATTTCAAAGTGTTTAAACTCACTTTTTATGTCATTTACAAGAACTTTATGTGGAAACTAATGACTAGAATAGATGAAAGAGGAATAGCTCTGGCAAAAGTCAACTTTCTCTTGCCTACTCTGGTGGCCTCTGTTCTGCTGCAAGAAGATTAAGTTTTTGAAAATGACCTACATTAATTCTAAGAAAGGACACTAGTGAATTCCCTTTTAAGAAGGTAAAGAAGCAAGTTTTTTCTTCTTAAAACAAGTTTAAAATTTTGTGAATAGATAGAAATAGAATAGTGCATACAAATTAACTACAGTTATTTCTTTAAGGATTCACTAAACCTTCTGATAGCCAAATTAGTAGGGCTTTAGTAGATCTCTGGCCAAGAAAATCTTTATTTTTATTTTTTAATATTGCTGCAAAAATTAATTTAAATATAATCACTTTATAGTTTGTATTTTGATTAGTTTAAGGTTAAAATGATTATAAAATATTTTTAAAATGCTTGAAGATATATTAATAAAATAAATTAAAAAACAACAATATCTTAATAGGCTCAAACTCAGTTTATAAAGCAATTTCTGAAAAAAGTGAACAATAGGGATTGTAAATCCAGTATGAAACAATGTAAAATCTACCTTTTACAAAATCCACTTGCCTTTTAAAATTGGGTCCTTTAGCTCCAATATCTTTGATTTAGGTCACAATCTCATGAGGATGCTGGATAATGTGCAGATGTTAAAACAAATACATTGTGTGTTCATCTATTATATTAGCACAGTCTAATTATACAAATCTTTAGTTAAGATACAGAAGTCTATCATTTTGATATTTTCACCTATCCATGAACATCTTTCATTCTACCTTTCACTGTACCCTAACTGTGCCTTTATCTAAGATGTATATGCTTTCAATGTGTACACACCCCAATATGTACAATATGTACAGAGAAATACACAGATATTAGAGAAGGTGGGTAACACTATAAATTCACGACCAACATATCAAATTAGCACTCCACAGTGCCCCGTAATGTCACTACATTTTTGTTCAGCTTACTCCCCCATTCTTCCCAGCAGTGATTCTCAAGGTAAGGTCCATTGACCAGCACTGTCTGCAGCAATGTCGAACTCATTAAAAACACAAACTATTGGCCTCACCCAGACCTACCGCATCACAAACCCTGTGCCTGGAACCCAGCAGTCTGTTTTAATCCCATGTTCCCTTTCGATTTATCCCCTTTACTCAGGAAATTTACACTCGTGAATCTTTGTTTCTCTTGAATTGTAAACCTCTTGCCTCACAACTGCATATTTGTTACTGTCATTTGCATATTTTCTCTTTTCTTGAATTAAAAAAAAAAAACCTTCCTATTACCAGCAAAATTTAATCCGCACTGCGGATTTACTACATTTTTTCATCTCTTAGTCATTATTCAACCCAAAAATGTCTGTTTTCCATCCTCATCAAACATTAAAATTGTTCTTGAATCTCACTCACAGGGCTTACGTCAGTATCAAGGTCATTTTTAATTTTCTATATCATTCTGTTATTAGTTAATTGTTCCTTCCTTCTGAAATCATCATCAACCAAATGATGATTAAAAAATCATCATCTATTTTTAAAAATATTTGGAGACTTTCAAACAACTGAAAGAAAACATTAAGAAATGATGGAACAAAGCCCTGGCTGGCGTAGCTCAGTGGATTGAGCGCGGGCTGTGAACCAAAGGGTCACAGGTTCGATTCCCAGTCAGGGCACATGCCTGGGTTGCAGGCCAGGCCCCTAGTGGGGGCCACGTGAGAGGCAACCACACATTGATGTTTCTCTCCCTCTCTTTCTCCCTCCTTTCTCCTCTCTAAAAATAAATAAATAAAATCTTTAAAAAAAAAAAAAAAGAAATGATGGAACAGAGCAGTAACAACTGTAACTATAACATGTGAGTTATTTGCAAATTTGTGTAACTGAGACTACAAAAGTGTGACATTACCTAAAGAGAAAATACAGAATGACATAGAAGACTATTAACTTGAATTCAAATTTGTGATTCATTTGAATGTTTGTGGTTATTGCAGCTATATGTATGAGATCGCAGAGAAATTAAACAATGAGATGGGAGAATCTTAAGGACCCCAAAGTGCGAGAAAAAAAAGAAAACTCTTAAACTGAGTGGTAGAATACAGGAAAATGACCTTATAATTCACTTTGGTGGGCTCTTTGTCCTCAGTTCAGTTGCTTAATTTTGGAACCTAGTGAGTTCAGAATCAAAACCCAAAAGCAAATTTATAATCTTTCCTTCCAAATTTAGTTCTTTTCTAGCTTTATTCCTCTATCTTAGAGGATGACACTATTCATTCCCTTCCAGAAGCCAGAGATGTAGGTGTCATCAATTTATCTATCTGTCCAAAGCTCCCTAGAAATGATTCATTAGTAACACCTGGGCTGTATGACTGCTATATTCCTCAGATCTTTCCCTTTTCCATATCTAATGCTATCAGTCTGATGAAAGCTACTACTATCAATTATGTGGATGATAGAAAAGGCATTTAGTCTGATTCTCCTATGAGGACTCTCCAATTATTTCTCCAGAATACAACAGGTCACGTCTTCTAAGTATTACATATCTTACAATATTATCTATCTCATGGTGTAAAACATTTTAATGACTTCCTATTGCTTTTTGAATAGAGACCAAAGTCAATTAATTTGATACAATCTTATTTTATCACGGTCTGGTCCCTATTTCCATGTGTAGCACCTTCTTATTCTCTGCTTCCTCTATTTGAATTTCAACAATACCTACCTTATTTCAATATCATAAACTCACCATTCCACTCCATTCACCGGGTCTTCTCTCACAGTTATCCCTGAAATTTAACAATACCGCCTCCTCTTTAGCTAACCCTTATATTTCCTTTAGGTCTCTGCTCAAATGCAAAATGATAACGAGTCCACTGTCAGTAAATATTCACAAAGAGCCCTGGCTGTTGTAGCTCAGTGGATTGAGCTCGGGCCTGCGAACCGAAGGATCGCGGTTCGATTCCCAGTCAGGGCACATGCCTGGGTTGCCAGGCCAGTTCCCGTCAGGGGACATACAAGAGGCAACCGCACATTGATGTTTCTCTCCCTCTCTCCTTCCCTTCCCCTCTAAAGATAAATAAGTAAAATCTAAAAGGAAAAAAAAATCTTAAAAAAATAAAAAAAAATATTCACAAAGACTTTTTTCATGTATAAATAAAATAATTTATATACATTCGAATAATTTATATGCTTTAATATAATAAATTATAAATTCGAATAATTCATACATATATTGTGAATAAATTTATATTTAAATTATATATATATAATATATATATATATATATATATATATAATATATATATATTAGTTTGGTTAAACCAGCATCCAAAAGTTTTTATTTAGGAACAGCATAGAATACTATGAAGATAGACTATATTTTTACCCATCTGCTTTATATATTATATAAAATGAATCAATACATAAGGGATTTGATTGATATGACTTTTAAACATTAATTCACAATGGGGTTAGAGCAATATTTCTTGCATTTATTTTTCATAAATTTCTAGGTACAGCCTTTATCTTATAATGTCACTACTATAAAATTTTGTTTCCAACATATTTCATGAAGGGCTATTACAACATTCTGTAGCATAAGCACATGTATTTGGCAAAGGATTCATAAAACACAATATGCTAAACATTTGGCATTTTTGACTTTAAAAAAAAATCCACAGTATCTGTATCCCACGCTGAACAAAACAATAATTTTGAAGAGGTATGTTTTAAAAAATAGGTAACATTTCAGACAATAATTCTCAAATAAAGATTTAAAATACATTGCTTAAAGTAAAATCATTTATTGAACAAATCTTTTAGAATGCGAGAACAAATATGTAACATTTAAGCAGATAAAATAACTGTCACAAAGTTCTTGCAACAAAACGATGCATTCATCTACCTTGGAGAATACTGTCTCTTATTTTACAGAAAGTATGAATATTGCTACTGCTGATACAGATTTTTGTTTTTCTGAACAAACATGAAGTCTAGGAAAGATGCAATTTCTAGAATACAACATGCTGAAGTAATTCTTATGTGTTTGTAGCGATGAAAGAAGATTAAAAAATATAGCTTCATAAGCCTGCCTAGGTACCAGTGGGTCAAAAGACAAAGCTTGAGAAATCTGTGCAGGTACCAATGGACCTCACTTATCTCTCCATTCCTGTATATTTTCTCCAAATGAGATCCCATGTCTTCTAATACGACTACTTTGGTAATTAACAGCTCTTGATTTCATGTGTCCTGTGCTCTATATGCATTTTGCACTTACACCCTGATATTAGGCTCAGGGTATCTTATCAATACTCTCAAAATAGTTTATCAAAAATGCTCCCCTCCCTGAGTGCCTTGCCTTATTCACTGTTATAGTCATTATTTAAGGTTGTCTTCCTATACTCTGGGAATCATTCTTAAAGCTTTCTTCTCCCTCTTCAACATTTCATGGTTCATAAATCCTATAAATATTAACTCCAAACACACACAGAAAATGCTCATTGTTCTCTAAAATCACTACTGCTTTTTATTTTATTTTTTTTAATTTTTTTTAATATTTTATTTATTTATTTATTTTTAGAGGAGAAGGGTAGGAAAGAGAGAGGGAGAGAATATCAATGTATGGTTGCCTCTCATGTGTCCGTTGCTGGGAACTGGCCTGCAACCCAGGCATGTGCCCTGGCTGGGAATCGAACCTGGATCGTTTGGTTCGCAGGCCCGCGCTCAATCCACTGAGCTACACCAGTCAGGGCTTTCACTACTGCTTTTTAAATTAAGACTTATGTAATGTTTCTCCTGATGTAATCCTGATGTATGTTTTAAATATGGTTTCTTGCTTCTAACCTAGATTGTCTGTTATCCTTTCTAAATTGGCTTCTCAAAAACAAATAGTAATAATCATACCCTCATACATCATTTGTTAGATTTAAATTCATAGTATAATGCCAAAGAAAAGAGGAACATAGAAGCATTTAAGTTATCTTCGTAAACCGTGTAAGCTTGCCTCAGGATATCATTCTGAAACCTAGCCCACATATCTTAGGCTCATTTGATACTGTAAACCTGAGTCTCAGTGATTTAATACACCCTGTTAGCTTCATTAAGCATCTTGGTATTTTCCTTTTGTTCTCGGTACAAAACAAGGTGGTTACCTGTTCAATCCTTTCCAAATCTGGCTTCCTGAAACAAAAGCAAAACAAAAACACACAATTCCTCTTCACCATTCATGTCCCTGCACTGAAGGTGACTACCACCAAGATTCTAGGTATCTAGATTAATCTCAGTCAGTCATGGTGGTGCCATTCTTTTCTAAATAATGGACTTTATAATGCATGTTTCTTTAATTTATTTTAATTGTTGTTCTTGCAGTTTTCTGCCTTTTACTCCCATCCCAGCTCACCACCCCAGCCCTCTCTACCTCCTTCCCATTTCCACCCTCCCTATTTGTCCATGTGTCCTTTATACTCATTGTTCTAAACATGTTATATAATTTTGGCCTTCTATTCTCTCTCCATATATATATATTTCTTTTATGCAATACAATAAAATTTGTTCTTGTTAAAGAAAGCTCGAATTGGGATTTTCTGTTACTTAGGGCCAAGAGCATTCTAGTATCTTCGTTTAATAAACAAAATGTACTCAATTGCGTGTCCTGGTTTGCCTCTCCCACATGGTATGATTAGTGAATTGTGTCCAGGGTTTCTCACTGGTCTTCGTTTGAATACTGTTTGATATTTTACAGATCGACCTTGGCCCAGAATAAGGATCTCTTCTCTTTACACACTTTATGATTTTCACTTATTTTTAAAGATGTGTTTGAAATATATCTCCTCATACTCCTGTGATGCTTTCCCCAATTCTCAGGCAGATTTTACTACTCTTATTGTGATTCAGCTACAAACATTCTGTATTTATTTATTCACAGCCAATATTTTCTGTTTTCATTTCTAAAGTTTTAGAACATTTATTTTATTTCCACAATGTCAGCATCTAGCACTCTGAGATATATCGGATATTCAATTAATATCTGTAAAATTATCAATTACAAGGAAAGTAACTGTTTTTAAAAATATTAAATGTCTACCAAAGAAAGTGTTATGTGTAACAGTTACACTGAATATATTTTTGTTTACAAAAGGTACAAAATAGACAGGGGGAGGCTAAGAAGAGTATGGGAAATGGAGAAGTCAAAGAACTTATATATAAGTTCTTTGGAGATGGACTAGGGTAGGGAATGATGGTGGGAGGGGGGTAAGGGGCAGATAAAGGAGAGGAAAAAATGGGAAAACTGTAAAAGCATAATCAATAAAATATATTCAAAATAAATAAATATCTACTAATGAGAGTGTTGTAAGTAACAATTACACTGAATATATTTTTGTTTTATCCAAATGAAATATTCCAAAATCATGCATATAGCTTTAAAAATAATGTCTCCACAAAACTGGAAAAAAAACTCCTAATAAAAAAGAATACTTTCACAATTGCTGACTTTTTGAAAGAGTACAAGAACTGCTATTTGAAAATAGGGCTATAAAGAAACAAGTTAATGTTCCAATGAAAATTCCTAGGAGGCTGTTACAGTCCATTAAAATGAGGGGTATTTGGTCACTTCACTGAATTACTTCGGAGACAATCTCAGGTATTGAGGAATTGTTTCTGAAAACTAGAAAATTACAAAGATCACATGGTACTATTTAAGAATGACATCAATCATTTTTCTGTAAAGCTAATATATAAGGTTTATTGCATGTAAGAAATTGTTGATTTTCTACCCATTCCTTCTTTTTTACCTGAAAATCCCAAATAGAAAGAAAGGGCTCCATGTGATAGGAAACTTCCCAGAAAAAAAGGCATAGTGCCAGGCTATACAATTTATATTTCAGAATTTATTCGCCTATAACTATTTTATTTATTATGAAGTCCACCAGTAATTATTATCATTAAATTAATATTTTATACTTTAAAATTTGAATCCTTTTTTTTTAAAGATTTTTTTTCCTTTTAGATTTTATTTATTTATCTTTAGAGGGGAAGGGAAGGAGAGAGGGAGAGAAACATCAATGTGCGGTTGCCTCTTGTATGTCCCCTGACGGGAACTGGCCTGGCAACCCAGGCATGTGCCCTGACTGGGAATCGAACCGCGATCTTTCGGTTCGCAGGCCCGCGCTCAATCCACTGAGCCACACCAGCCAGGGCTAAAATTTGAATCCTTAATTTCATGAATTAAAAGCTTATACAGTTTTAAATTCTAAAAGCTAGCTAGTGTTATTTTATTGTCAAATAAATACACAAAATAAAATAAGAAAATGTATTGAATATGTCTAAAGCAAGTCACTATGCAGAGTGCTACTATAGTACAAAATAATTGTGAAATGTCTTCACTATTACACAATATCTGCCTGGGGGGGGGATACTAAATTAATATCCTAAACACTATATGATAAAGTGAAACAAAAGGTGTGGCATTAGAGTTATGGTCTGTCAACTAAAGGTAGTTAGTGTCAATTCTATGCCAACGGGAATCCCCAATTGGGGGGTCTGGTAAAGAAGGAAACAGCTCACTTGTGATACAGCACAGCTGTGATAACACTACCTCTGTGGAACAGCTCAACAGTCATACAGCAGGGCTGTGAAAACAGCACAGCTGCGGGGAGGCCATCGTGAGGCGGCCCTGGGGCAAACAGTTCTGCTATGGACATGTCTGTTTCTCTATTTGCCCATCTGCTTTGTCCTCAGCTGGTTGGTTTGCTCTGCTCTGGCAAGACATCTTCAGTATTTCACTTCCAGCCAGGGAAACAGAGTCTCCAGGAGATAGGGAAAGTGCGTTTGCTGATCCCCAGACTAGCTGATTTATATAGACAGAAGTACCTGTCCCAGTCCCTGATTGGTCCATCCTCATGCAAATAAGAACTCTAAGTCCTTGCAGTTTGTTGGTCCAAAAGGCACTGTCCTGGTTGGTCAGAATACAGCTGCTCAAATAGGTGGGTAAAATGCTGATAGAAATATAGCTATGAATCTCCGATTGGACTGGGAAAGTCTCAGTTTTATTGGTTGAAACAGGATTCCAAGAGCTCCTCCGCAAGGGCTGGCTCAGATGGCAGAAGCACTGTGCAGTAAGGCAGTTCCGGGCAGAGGCAGGCAGCTTAGTTCCCTCTTCTCCTTGATGTGCCATTTCTGTGAGAGTCCTGCTAGAAATGACTGCTAGAAAATGTTTTCATTTGTTTTGTTTTTAATTTTAACCCAGTTTAACCACCAGGAGCCCTTCTTGTTTTCAAAGTTCACAGGTTTAAAATTATAAATACTAACTGTATTTTTTCTTCGATTAATGTGACTTCCAACACAAACTTGACTACAGTAAATGATATAATACTTGTATTATTTCTGACAGAAATTGAGTTGATTCACTGTTTTTCTTTTTAAATACATTTAATTTTTTTGTTTAGTTCTGTTGAGTTTTGCTATCACTTTTATTTCTCCCCTTTTCCCCTTATTTAGTAATCTGCTCTATAATGTGTTAATATATGGCAAGGATATAGCACAAGTGAAAGTACACACACACACACCCATGCATATGAAGGTATTTAATGATTATGTTTCGTATGTATATCATATGTGTATATAATGCTTATATATTACATATATGCAATGGTTATAATTCATTCACTAGAATTGTTCTCCCAAAGACAACATCCAATCCTTAATGATAGAATCTGTAGATTTTATTGTTTATATGTATGTACTGGATATCACACATCTTAGTGTTGAATGCATCATAGATACTCAGTAAATATCTATTTAACTCGAATGGGGGACTGTTCTACTAAAGTTTCTTGTTATGATACTAAGCAACAAAATGAACTATAGTTTTACACACAGATCATGTCTATCTTAAATGTACTTTAGTTTTCTTTTTTCATAGTTGTCCTTTCATTGAAAGCATTCCTATTGTCTTGCTTCCAGAAGAAAATCAAATCCAATGACTGGATCAGCTTAAAATACAATGTACAAAATATAAACATATTAAAGAATCTGATTAAAGCAAATCTTTTCCACCAATGTAATTTTGATATAAATAATAGTTTGGGGAAAATGTAGAATATTTGAAAAATTGTGATTTAAATATTTACTGACAATATCAGAATACGTATGTATACATATACACATACACACACACACTAGTAGGCTATCCATCTATTTCATTCCTATTGATACAGTGATTTATTAGACACTAGGAGGCATTTTATTACAAGTATCCTGCCATGGATATGACCACCTTGATTTTGGCAGTTGAGTGTTGTCTCTTGGTCTCTGCTGTCCTGGGAAATAATGATTACATTAAAATCAAGAAATCCACACCTAGCCAGCATCCCAAATGGTGATATTTCTCCTAAAAAGGAGAGAAGTTAGGAGTTTTTTCAAGGATGAAGATGCTGCCCTTGTTTATAAATTTTTAATGTCTCAGTGAAGGGATTGTCCTCAGTTCCTAGTGACTATGCAGGTTATACTTCATAACTCCTACATTTTTACATGCCTAAGCCTTTGAATTTCTTCCTTCGTAGCATACTAGGTAAGTTCTAGCATCTCAAAGTCATTAAATATTGGCTACATTGAGTCCAGTATATAAGGTAATGCATTAAATTCAGAATCATTAGTAATTTTGCTTACATAAATAGTATTTGTTTCCTCTTGTATTCATCTAACTTATTCTCTAGGTTTTTGCAGATATAATAGCAAAGTCTTAAAATTCTTTTGGTGTTTAAGGTATTTTCTTCTTGGTCATAATGTCTATTTTTCCTGTTGGAACATTGTTATATTTGACACTAGTTATGATTCTAATGGTAAAAGGGAGCAATTGTGATGTATCTTGAGTACAACTTCTATCCATTCCCTCTTAAGGACCTAAGATTTTCAAGAAAATAAAGTCCAGTTTCCTCAGACACAGGAAGGCAATCTACTTCTACCAACAAATGTAGCTCAAAGCGACATTAGTGATAAGGATTGTTCACTACACCTAGGGCTACCAGGTGTTCCCATTTGAAGTTTTGGTCCTACCAATCTATGTTCCAACTTTAACACAGAAAACCAATGATGCTGAATTCACTAATATTGCAACTCTGCATGTCAAACAATTACATTTTTTTTTGTATTTGATTTCTGTCTTTACATTTTGTCTTTGACTTTTCAGCAATGTCAGACCTGTAGCCTCTCAAGCAAGTACTCTATTTTCATACTGTGGCTTGAGCTCTAAGTTAAGAGATCTAAGCTTGCCATTTGTTTTCCATAAGTCCTGCAGTACACACAAAAGAATCTACTTCACACCATAATTCTCAGAGGTTTTTGTTATCACTACTGCCATAAGAGGCAAGTGACCAGTCATTAGATTTCCAAGACACTTATTTCAACTGGCAATTTACCACAATCAAACACTGATGGTAGATTGGTTAATTATAATGCTGTATAGCGTTCTGGATTGTTAGCATCCCATTTGTAATTAGCAAGCAACTCAGCATGTGTCAAAATCCAAGGATAAAAAACAAATAATTTCCAAATCCCATCTCTTTAGGTCTATCTCCTAGGATTATTATTGGTATCAATTTTGTATCAGTCACAGTCCTGTGGAGAGATAGAAACCATACTGTATATTTCAATAGTGAGAGTTTATTAATAAAGATTTATCAGCTATTCATACCAATAGAGATTAAGTAGTAGATATAAATAGAACTCTAAAGAATAAAAAAGTACATCAGCTATAAGGAACAATATTACAAATATGGCTGAGGATGAAGGACAAAGAAAAGGAAATTTTGAAATAATTTTTAATACGTGACTTAGATTCAGATCTCACTGGAAGCGTTGTGACTATAACCACTGGATGTCATAAAAGTCTGCTGTAGTTCTGCAGGCAGAAGTAAACAGACAGAAAACTGCCTGCTGAGGTATCAATAAAACTTTCCAGAATTTCCCACAGGCTTACTGCTGAGCTAATGAAAAGATGGTTGGAATGCTGGCATAATTTATTGGGAAGCTACTGCAGTCATGCAGTGAGATTCACTGCAGCTTAGTACAACTGGATGTTCAGTGTGCGGCTAAACCACCATGTCAGCTGGTAAAAGAGAAATGTTGATAGTTCGCAGCTCCCGTATCGCAAGCAGGGAAATGAAGAATGGATTTGGAGCTGAGTGGAAATGCATTGGTAAGTGGTATAGAAGCAGACCCAAAGTTGGTCCTTAAGTTCCATCTAACTAACAGAAAGAAACTCTAAAGTATCTATGATAAATACCTTAAAGAAAATATTAGCCCTGACTGGTGTGGCTCAGTGGATTGAGTGCTGGCCTGCGAACCAAAAGATCATGGGTCCAATTCCCAATCATGGCACATGCCTGGGTTGTGGGCCAGGTCCCTGGCTGGGGGCATGTGAAAAGAAATCGACTGATGTCTCTCTCACACATTGATGTTTCTCTCTCTATCTTTCACCTTCCCTTCCATATCTCATAAACAAATAAATAAATACAATGTTCTTTAAAAAATAAAATATTAGAAAAGTTAGAAACTATGTATATAATGATGGAGAATTAAAGAAGTAATATAGTAAGTGTTTTTTAAAACCATGCGCAAGTTCTAAACATTAAAAAAGAAGTGTCATCACAAGGAATGTGTTTAATAGACATAACAGAGGCCAGAGGAAGTACAATATAGTTTCAATGAACTTGGAGATGAGTCAGTAAAAATTATCTGTACTGAAATGAACAAACCAAAAAGTGGAGAAAGAATGAAAAATATCATCAGAGATATGTTTGATCATACTAAATGGTCACACGCAGATGGACTATTTGACTTTCAAAAGGACAAGAGAGAAAGAATCTTACTGAAGACACAGTTGAAAATGTAATAGGTAAGACATTTTTCAATATTTTAATATGTCAATTCCCTCCAAATCAGTTAATAAACTTAACAGCTCAAAGCACTGTCAGCAGAATTTTTACAAGCATTTTCTCAGAATGGATTCAAATGTATATGAAAATGAAAGGATTTACAAAGCCAAAACAATCTTAAGAAACATGTGATAGAATTCTAATTTCTAATCATTATAAAGCCACATTAACCAATAAATAAAATTAGAATAGGACATGGAATCCACAAATGGACTTACACACACATAATCAATTGATTTATGATGAAGGAACTCCATCCATTCAAAAAATATAAAAATATTTTTAACAATGGTGTTGAAAAACTGGATAACCATATGGATTAAAATAAATATCAACTTCTGAGTATATGCCCAGAAATTAATTAATTTGAGACTAATTATATATATATATATATATATATATATATATATATGAAGTCAGAAATATAAAGCTTTGAAAGAAGGAAATATAAAAAGATACTTTATTGATTTGGAGATAAAAATTAATAGAAAAAACAAAAAATGCTAACATAGATGCTTGATAGATGTGACTTGATAATGTCTCTGCTCACTAAAAGAGAAATGGAAGCACATACCCACATAATGACTTACATAAGAATGTATGTCTTATTCATAGTAGGTGCACATTTGAAATGCTGAAAATGTTCATAAGCAAAATTAAGAATAATGCTGTATGCTTAACTATCAACAGGAATTGACAACTGATACACAGAGAAATGTGGATGAATTCCCAAAAGTATTATGTTGATCAAGAGAAGTCACGCACAAAGGTAAGTTAAATAACAGAGTGTGATTGCCTCTGGGAGAGGGGATGAAAATACAGGGAATAGATTAGAAAGTGACATGAGCAAACTTTATGGGGTATTATAAATGGTTTATATTTTGCTTTGAGTAGTAGTTATATGAATTTATACAATTTTCAAACCTCATCAATTATTTATCAAGCCAACTATTTAAGATCTTTCTGTTTCATTTTATGTAAATTTTGCCTCAATGAAAAAAGAAAATATACTCACAAAATCAATAAAAACATTGTTAAAAACCATAAACTTAATTCAAAGGAGATATTTATCTCTTCATTTCTGACTACAACTTCTAATGAGCAGTTTTCCTATTTGGAAGAATTGGATATAGTCAGATTCTATTTTCCCTTTCCTTTCACTTGATTTTCTTTTCATATTAACTGATTGAGTTTCTAACAGCTTCAAAAAGTGAAAGAAAGGAGTGGTAGAGAAATAAGAAAACATTTATTTGACTGCTTGACTTTTCCATTCAACGTGCAAACTCAACTGAGGCTTTTTAAAAAAATTATAGGTATCTCTGTGTGGTTTCTCAGCTTGGCTTACATATTACTATACACTCTGCCTCCATCTTGATACATTGGTTTAGGTGACCATTCTCTTCTCCTATGTTTACAGTCCTCTGGGCAAGATGTGAATGGTTTCAGGCTGGCTTTACCTCTCAAACAATTCGTATTTGGTCATTAAGAAACACTCATGTAAACTTGGTCTTGAAAATATTGGAGAAGCTATTCTCAATCCAACCACTTCTGTCATGTTTCCATTTGAAGCTTTGGCTTTCTGTGACACAGTCAAAAAATAAAAACAAATAAATAAATAAACAAATAAAGACCTTTTTGTACTCTAACTGAAGATAAAGTATTTCAAAACACCTTAAGGAATGCTTAGGGGTTTTGATCACCATACTTTAATCCCTCTTTCCCTCTTCAAAACAATCTCTTTAAATCCTCATCACTCCCTTCTCTCTAAATGTATTCCATCACTTGTTTATATTCTGAGTGAAAAGTCCTAGAGCAGTGAGCCCAATAATCAAAAGTATTCTTTGTTAATCTTTTCTATTAATCCATGTCTATATCCACTGAGTGACCCTGAGTGAAACAGGTCAGGCCTCATACCACATGCTTAATTAAATTGAGATAAGCATAAGCATATGTAATAATAACCTACTATGTCACTTAATGCTTTCTAATAAGTATCTTTTTGTTTCTTAAGTAAACTTAAAATTATTCTTGATGTCTACAAAACAATGTTGAAAATTAGGCTGACATAATTTTTGGTATGTTTTGCATGTGTGTGTGTTAGTACTAATTATTGTAATTATTTTAAGCATTCATGTTGGTAAATATCTAAGTTATTTATTGTGGTTTTGTGATAAACTGCTATCTTCTTTCTTCACAATTCTGCTGGCCTTGGAGGGACCCAACCATGGAACTAAAAGCACCAACCAGTGGTAGGGAGAATCCAAGAATTTAACATGGTTATGTTGGTATGAGATTTACAACACCTTACCATTGCTTTCCTCCCTACTGTTCTTAATATTTCCCTCTTCCAAATTAAACCAAAAAGCTAATATCATCCTGATATTAGTCATTTATATCTATATTTTAAATTGCACTTTGCTTGACATTTTGCAATTGGAAGCCTTTCACCAGGAGCTATGACGTCTGAGTAGTAACTAAATAGACAGTACCAATCAACGCTAGTTATTATATAGACTGAATGTTTGTGTTCCCCTGAAGTTTATATGTTGAAGCTCCAACCCCCAGTGTGACAATATTTGGAGGCAGAGCCTTTATAGACACAGTTGAGGTTAAGGTGGGGCTCTCATCCAACAGGATTAGTATCCACATAAGGAGAGACACCAGAGAGCTCTTTGGTTTTCCTTTCTTTACACACACACATACACACATGCCCATAGAGAAAGCCCTGTGAGGTCATCATGACAATGTAGATGCCTGCAAGCCAGAATGAGATTCCATACCCAAAACTGAATCACCTAGGGCCTTCATCTCAGACTTGTAGCATGTACAGGGTCCAGCAGAAGTAAAGCCTGCTTGAGTGTGGTTGGTAGGGTAATAGTATGGGTGTTATAAATGATGGGTGTTAAATCATAGTTTTAATTTGAACATTTCACCTAAAATGCCATATGGTGTGCTTGAGTGTGATATTGTTATGTTACAGAATTGAATGCTTATGATTTTGTAAGGAAAATGGGGTTATTTGTGCTGGACAGGGTAGGAGTAGGAGGAAAAGAAATAGTGTTTAAGTCACCCAGTCAATATTATTTTGTTATGGCAGTTCTGCAGTTATATAGCAATCTATATTCTTCACAATGCTTGTAAAAACACTGATATAAAACACCTGTATAATGGTACATAGTCTTGGCAATACTTTAGTTTGACATAATGAAAGAAACAAACTCAGAGATTTACACAAAATCACCTGAGGTGGAAACTGACAGATCTCAACGTAGAACTGGTGGCACTGGGGTCATTCGTACATTGCTCGCGTGTGTAAAGACTATGTACACTCATTATGTTTTCAAACAAATTACATGATCTTAAACATGTTTATGGAAGTGGTAAAATATTTGAAATTAAGACTCTCTGGAAGATTCTCTTTATGTGTTGTCACTCTTCTTTTGTCCTTATAAATCAGTTCACCTCACCATTAGACCATTTCACATACAAGAAATTGGCTTTTAACAAAAATATACTTATTACTCTATGAATTGACTCATTCAGTTCTCTGTTGTCTCCATAAAATCACATTGAGAATTTATGAAGGTGAAAGCTACATTGAACAAGGATTTTTTTCTGCTTTGTGTAATGCTATACACTTAGCTTCTATTAAGACCTGGATCAATATTTGTTGAACATGTAAAAGCATTACAAACAGAAAAAAAGAAAACTAAACTAAACAGATGCACAAAGATGTTTCTTTCCTCAAGCATTTTAAAATCTTTTGGAGCAAATAAAGTTTTAAATCATTTTATGGCCTATAGAAGACTTTCTGTTAAGAAACTGGGTTCTTCTCTTATATTTACATATTTCTTTACTCTTTGTTCTCTGTGGTTAGATATACATGTCAGTTAAGCAAAAGAAGATAAATTGCTTTTAATTAAAAGAACACATGTTACAAAATCATCAGTAAGTAAAGCAAAGATAAGATACCAGTGGACTTGATATATTACCAGGTCTCACTGAGCAGCCCCTCTTCTTATCTCACTTGCACATTATCAAGGGCTTAGCATTTGGCCTTGAAGTATGGCCAGAGGGAATCTCAAAGACTGGTTATATGGTAGTAAGATGATGTACTTAGAGATCTGGATCCTGAAAACTCCAGTCATTTCTTGGCTGGTGTAATTTTTGTAGTTCGTGAAGAGTTTGAAATATGGCCATTGAAAATGACTCCCGTCCATGTTTTGTTTTTTTCAGTTAAAGGGGAAAAAAGAATATAATGGCACTGATAAATATAGAGTATCAAGTATGTTTTGGCTAGAATTGAAGGCAAGGGGTCAACTGTGGGTTTGGCTGCCCCTATTTTAACACTGTTTGGGTTATAAGCAAAAAGATAGATAGTGGGGAATTCAATGTGTCTTCCAGAGTAAATCAAGGGATTCTGAGAAACTAATGTATTTGTCCATTAGTTTTTACTCATCAGTCTCTCTTCAATTTCTTTAGTCTGAGATAAAGAACTATTTCCTTGATATAATGACTCACTTGCTAGTAGGTAATCCTAGCTGTATATGCTATATCAAGTATATATATGTTTTTTCAAATGGCAAACATTTTATGAGTAGAAGTGTATGTTTGTGCAAAGCTTGTGAAACAGAATATTTAAAAACAGTAAGCAAATGATATATTATCAAGTAACAATCTTCAATTTAGGGTATAGGAAGCCTAGAGAATTACATGAAGAATGTCAAAGGAAACAGAATCATTACCGAACCCTAGATTCTCATATGTATGCCGTCATAAACGTAACCTTCATGAGAATACACCAGTGTTTCTTCTTGCCCTTCTTCCCTTGAGCAGTCTCTCTCATAAGTTTTTCAAAAGAAATGTTAACCTCCATTTTTAACATCTGAATTGCAAATTGCCCTCTGGTATAAAATTCACTCAGGGTGGAAATGAAAGGGATGCTTCTACATTTTAGTTTAGTGTCCAGAAACTGAATGACAGTAAAGACACAAATAATTTTATATATCCGATAATTTCCAGATTCCTTGCTTTTAATAAATTGAAAGAATACCTCTTAAACTTCTCAGTTAATAGGTTATTCATAATATGTCACAATACAATTTTTTGGCATGTTACTCAGAAGGTGTCCAAAGAATTGAGTAGCATTGCTTTTTTTGACATTCTTCCCACTTTCTTCTACATTTTGTTATAAAGGTTTATAACTATTTATATACATGTGATGCAAAAATGGGAATTACATTGATTCTTCTTTCTGTCTCAATTGAGCAACAGGTGATATAAACCTATAGATATTTTTAAAAAGGAAAATAACCCCATGTACCTGACTTTTAAAAACCTTTTAAAAATTAATTACAAAGATGTATAATAATTTTATCAATTATATATATAATTATGATATGATTAAGATACTCTAGGAAAAAATTAAACTTCAAATGACATGAGCACAGGAAAAACTTTCTAACTTTGTACGTGATTTTCTGTAATAAGCTATAAAGAATGATTAATAAGATAATTGAAATATAAATATTAGAATCCAATTGTATGGCAAAGATAGAATAAAATATCAATTCTAGGAGAAAAATATATAAAGTGATTGTTAAAGGAGAACTTTCTCATATATTTTATCTGTACAATACCGGATATCAAAATGACCTAATCAATATTAGTAATATCCTGACATTTGTATCCTTTGCAACTATGTAAATTTATGATATAATTTTCTATGTTAACTTAGAAATGTTAACTTTTTTCAAAATTCTTTCAAGGTTTTTAAGGAAAAAATTATAGGTCACTGATATAAAGCATCCTGTGACAGACACTTCTAATTATTTGCCACTTTGCATTCTTCAGGTCTTGCTTGTCATGATATAATTCCTGATTTAACCAAGGACCAATCACTGTGTTGAAGTGCCACTTCCTAGACATCTAGTTGTGACCATAAAACACAGAGAGTATGAGACAACTTGGTGTCTGCAACGTTTGCACGATCACGCTAAAGGAAATTGCTTGCCTGCCATTCATCTTAAACTTTCAGACTCTTTGGGCGATAACAACAGCTGGTCAGTCATCTTGTGCTTCAAAAATGGAAACCACATGTGAGGGAAGACAGGGCGGGCTATCAGCCATCAAGCCCCGGATGGCTCACCTCTGATTTGAAGCATGAGTGAAATACATAGCTGTATTATGTAAGTCACTGTTTGGAGTGTTTCTTATTTACAAGAGCAAATTCTGTATTCTAAGTAATGGACATGCTAAGTAAATAAATGGAAAAGCAAATAAGTATATTATGTCAGATAATCTAAGAAAATGTCAACATAGTGTAGTGAGTGAATATTTTACAGGATTGTACTGAGCATAATGAACTTGTATCCCAGTCCTAGATTTTATGTGATATGGCTATTTTTCTTTGGACAAGTAATTTTACTTCTCTGAAGCTATTTATGAAATAAAGGGAATGAATTATGTATCTTCAAGGTCTTATTACTTAAATTGCGGTGCCTTTCTTCTTTTCATAGAGAAGACCAAAGGAAGCTGCAAGAGAAGTTGTTACTGAAATTGGGCCTTGAAAGTTAATTTAATGGATGTCCCTGTGAGATCTGAATCATAGAATAAACGTACAAATCTCCTGGTGTCCTCTGATCACATACACAGGGTAGAATAAATTGAGTTCATAGGACAATCATATTCTTAGAGCAGAAATATGCTTATTGAATACAGCAGCCCAGATGGAAATGCAGTGGTTGCTTAACACATTACTAAAAAATATCCAACCTATTCTTATATTTAAATGATCTTGTAATTCCAACACTTAAGAGACTGGAATACATTAGACAAGTAATACAGCTGACTCTGGTCATGGCAATGATCAAGAGACTAAGTACCTTTCATTCTATTAGAAACAAATAAGATCTTTGGCAACTGAATATGGGAAAATCAGGAATAAGAGTGCCAGAAGATAAGAGCAAGTTCATTTAAACATAGAGAAAATGTTAGTGGGGTTTATAGTAATAGTTAGCTCTTTTCATTTTTAAATAATATAAATTACATAAAACTTGAAATTATTAAGCAAGATGATATTGGAAATCATTCACACTTTGTATCAGCCAGCCAGTAAAAATATTGCAAGTTTAAAATTAAAAAAAGTACCTATGGTGTACGTGATTCTTTGTTAGTCATTTAACAAGTTTTTATTTACGTTTTAAACAACACTGTTAGATTATTTTCTCATGTTATTAAGGATGGTTAAGCTGAAAATCGGAGAGTTAAATAACTTCTCTGTAAGTTTCAGAGCTAGTACGTTATGGTGGCAAGTTTTGTGCAGGCCTATTGGATTCTGAAGTTCATGCTTTTCCACTATAGCAAACTCTGTTCCCCATGATTATCTTCTTTCCACCTCAATCCATTATTTTCTCCATATCAACTGTATTGCGAAAATGATAAACTATCTATCTAAAATGTGCAATTTCAGAGGTTCTTACAGATGCATATCCACAAGATACAGCCTTCTCCATCTTCTTCAAAAAAAGTTCTTACATTCTCTGCAAGAAATGATGATCTGCTCCTAACACCATACGTTAGTTTTGTTTTATATAAATAAAATCTTACATTAAACAATTCTTTTGTGTTTCTGGTCTTCAGTCAGGATAATGATTTTGAGATTCATCCATGTTGTGTGCATCATAGCTATTTCCTTTTCATTGCCAAGGGGGATTTAATTGTATGAATATAGCTATTTAATTACTGATGGACATTCAGATTGTTTTCAGTTTTGCTTACTATAAATAAAGCTTCTGTACACAGTGCTATACAAGTGTATTGTGGTTATATGATTTTATTTCTCTTGGGGAAATACATAGATGGGTCCTATGTTAGATGTATATTTAACAGTTTAGGAAGCTGACAAAGGGTTTCCAAGGCTGCACCATTTTACATTCTCACTAGTGTGTGTTATGCAGTCCAGCTTCACCACATCGCACCAACACTTGCCATGCACATCCTCTTTAATGGTAGACATTCCAATAGATGGGTAATGGTATCTCATTGTGCTTTTAATTTTAAATTCCACAGAATTAAATGAAGCTGAGGTTATTTATGTGTGTTTGTGGGACATCTTATATGTCTTTTGATCAATTTTTTTACTGTTTTAATTGTTTTTTGACTTATTGCTCAATATCTTTTATGTCTTTTGTCAGATATAGGCATTGTAAATATTTTCTACCAATCTGAAACTTACCTTATTGATTTATTTATGGTGACTAGTAAAGAGCAAACATTTTTACTGTGGACAGATTTTATTTTGTTACTTTTTCTTTTATGTTTCATACTTTTGTTGTGTTCTATGAAATCTTTGTCTAGCCATATATATAAAAATTTCCCTTCATGCCTGCTTCTAAGAGCTTTGGTATTTATTTTATATTTAGTTCTCTGATACATTTCAAAGTAATTTTTAGATGCTAGCTTGTTAAAAATGCAGATCCCGGTCTCCATAACTACCCAACAATAAATCTTAACCCTATTCTATAGGATCTGAATACTTTTTAAAAAAGCATTTAAGTTGATATTATATAGACTATATTAAGATTCCACACTAAGCATTCAGGGACTTTGGACTGAGAAGCTTCCTCAAGTCCATGAAGATCCCAAGGCACAATGGGCCAAAAAGCGGGAGATTATTATTTTAAGAGTAGGTTAGAAGAATTTAACTAATTAGTTGCTATGTTACTATTAAAGAACAAAAGCTATTAACACTGTAGAATAAGAGTAACAACCATAAAATGTTAAATGGTTTTAACATGTTGTCAGAGTACTGAGTTGTTCAACTGAAGGTAAACTTAATTGAATAGTTAGTGATAATTTAACTCTCTCCCTAACAACAAATGCATGAACACGTATGTGTATTTATATCTCCTACTGGTTCTGCTTCTCTGGTTGAACCCTGACTGATAAAGTATGTGCATTATGCATTCTCACAATGATCTTGTTAAATAATATCCTGTATTTTCCTCATTTTGGAGCTGAGGAAACAAAGTTGGAAGTTAAAAACTTGTCCAAGGTCACATTGCAAGTAAGTAGGTAATTCAGTCAGAAACAGAACCAGTCAGACAAACCTTCATTTTTAAAAAAGGAAGAAGGTATCGGTTTTTGGCACACTAATCCATATGACTATATAAAGATACTACTGCTCCACAGGAGGTACTCTCAAAATGTCATTTTTGCCTGTCGGGGTGATTTTCCTCACCAGTGTCTTAGCTGACAGTAGAAGAATCCTTGTGAACTATGTAGAGCATGCCCCTTCCCAACATGCACAAAATGAACAGGACACACAGTCGATGTTTTTGTTTTTGTTATCACTGTATTGTTCTCTCAAGGTGAACCAGAAATAAATGATTAATCACTTGCTTACATTTGGCTTTATTTATGATATCTCACACAATCAATAATTGATTACACTCTGGAAGAAGTAACTCACAAACACTGAATGGCACACTCCTTCTTTCCAGAAAGGAAGAAGACATTTACTTGATTTTTTTTGAGATAATGGAGTGAGCTTGAAGTGGGGTGGGCAGAGTTTGACATTGAGTCTTGTGACTGTCTAATTCCAGGTGTCAGAAGAACAACAGAAACATTTTGGGGGGGTTTGGTTTTTTACCACTTGAAGATCAAAGTTGATTTCTAGCTAATATAAGACCACCTTCAATGGAATGGAATGGCATCCATTAACTAGGCGTGACATCACTGTTTTTTGTTTCTTTGATTCTTTTTAAAAAAATAGAATTTAACTTCATCCAGACTTGCACAGAAATGCTGGAAATAAAGAATCTGGAATTTTTAATCTGGCCATTCAACTCCAATTGTTTTAGTGGTCTACCATTTTAACTTTTTCTTAAGCCAATTTAACAAGAGCAAGTTTGGAGCATTTTTCACTCATGTCCTTTTTGTTTTTCATTTAAAACAAAGGAGAAATTAGTATGTTTTCCTTTTAAGGGCAAGTGACTAGTATCATATTTAGTATGCGTGACAAAAGGAACACTGAGATCATGCAGAATACAAGGGGTACGTTCAAAATTTCTACTGTCTAATAATGGTGGATGGTACTAAGGAGTTTCACACACTGGAGCAGCTCAGTTGATTAAGTTATGTTGAACTGGATGATCTCTGTACAGAGTCCACCTGTCAGGGGTGAGATGCTGTTGTCCATGCAATGTTTTCCCAGAAAAATTCTCCCCATGTGCTCATGACAGAGAGTCCCAGGGGAAAAGGTTTAGGAAAGGAAAGATAAAGGATAGATGTAGACTACAGTGCAAAGGGCATTTCACTGGAGTTTCAGCCTCCTTTCAGACCCTTGTCTATTTCTGTGTTGGACTACTGGTCTTAGTGAGCCCTAAACCCAATTCTGAAGTTAACTATGGGGTGATGGCTGTCTTACTAGCAAGACTGGGATAATAAAATCTAGGTGCCTATGTCATAGCTTGTTTTTACAATTGCTCTTTCCCTAAAGATGGAAACTGGACCAAATTTCACAAATCCCACTACCATTGTTTCCAAGAATGAGTTTCATATAGTATGGGTTCTACTTGCCTGGCACGTGATAGAGATAATTACTTACTTAATAAATGAACTAGTTAAGTGATCAAAGGAAAGACAAGAGAGTTTATTTTGTTTAAATTGAAGAAAGGGCCAACCTACATTTGACTTTGCATCTGGCTTCATCTTTTTTCAAACTAAATGGCTGGTTTCACAATTTCATTGTAACTCTAAAAAAAATACCATATACTTTGTTTTCAACTATTGATAACCATTATAGGTTAATACCAAATGGTGGCAGAAGTCCATGCAGCTACCTCAAAATGATATGTGAAGGTGAAGAAAAGTGTTGTCTATTTTATTATTGATATTAGCATGTTCAGCCCTTATAAGTAGAAAACAAAAGGAGAGAAATTCAGTACATTAATAAGTATGTCCAATTTGACATGAAACTGTTTAAGAGTAAAACAATAATTATGGGTATAAAGAGGACAATAGTGATTTATTTCCATTGATTTTGCAAGTGTTGCTTGTCTTAAATAAATACTTATTTTCCAAATGGTACTGTGTTAGCTTTTGATATTTAGACTGTATTTTTTCTGAGTTAACCTTTGTTCCCAGATTTGTGTCTGCAAGTTTGTGACAATGGTGCTGTAACAATGATGAATCTCAGAATAGCTCTGCCTAAATACCACCTGTAAAAACAGCAGGAAGGCGATATTGTGAGGAACAGAACAGCAGGTAAAATGATGTTTGTCTAAGTGCCAGCTATGTATTTGTTAAAGCTAATGAGATGTAAAATGTAATTTGACTTATCCTCATAGTGTCCAGGGTTTGAAGATGTGTTAAAGAGTACATCTCAAGAGAGAAGAATGGAAAATTGCCTAGATCAAATAAAATCAATGGCCAACAAGAAAGAATGACATTTATTTCTTGAGGTTACAATAACCAGGTACCAACCAGGTACACATTCAGTAGAAGAGAATGTGTTGGTTTACAGGTCCTCAGAGATGCCGGTTGCTGTATGTGATAAGGAGACAGTTTATTCTTTTAAATTTTATTTGAATGTCTATCAATGCTGAAAAGAGGTTTATATGAATGTGTGAAGTTTGTCTTTGAAGTTGAGTTGGTAAAGAATACATAGTGATGAGCACCATCTTCAGGAATTAAAGGGCCAAAATAAAATAAGGTCTCCATTTAATGTCTTATCATCCGCTAAATCAGATAATACTGTGAGGTTAAATCATAAATAGTCTAATCTTCTGTTGGTAACATTAGAAATTATCTCTCTTCATGCCCCAATAAGCTGTGTCTCTGCTTACCCTTCATAAAATCAAAATCTATTAATATATACTAAGGTAATAAAGACAACATTAAAAAGAATAACTTGAACCCTGTATGTCAAGTTTATAAGTCTCTACTCAACCCCATGTCACTACTGGGAATTTAATAAAGGTTATCTTAAAGGCAGATGGTTTGAATATTCAGAGCTCTGTTGATAGGCTTTATTCTTCCTTTCTAGTTCATGATTCTTAAATTTCAGCATACTAAAATATTAGGAATGTTGTTTGTATATACAAAACCATGCATACTTTGCATGATCTGAAAATTTTTGATATTGGCTCATATTTATTCTTTTCAGCCTAACTCCACCTAAAATTCAGTCTAGGCTGTATGAATCTGGAAACAAAAATGTGAGAATTTTATATAATTTTAAAAGCTTTTCCCTCACTTTTGCAATCCTAGAAATTATGTACTTGTGCAACTATAAGAGATGCTTAAAAACACCAAAATCCATGTGGGTATCTGACTTTTAGGTGGTAAGCACACAGTACAATATACAGATGATGCATTATATACTTGTACACTTGAAACCTGTACAATTTATTAACCAATGTCACTCTAATAACTTTAATAAAATAAATTTTAAAAATATATCCATACATATCTTTAATCAATAGCATGCACCTCTGTTTGGATTTGATTCTCAGTCTATGAACGGCATGAGGGAATTTAAACTGGCTGAGAGAATAGCAGAATTATGGTTCTCATTTCAACCCAGGGGATAAACCCTTTGAGTAAAAAGTACAGGCCAGAATAACCTGCACTATTGTTTTCTTTCCCCTTTAAAATTTTTCCCCTGGTGAACCTAATTAAATTTTATGACACTACCATTTATTGAATATATGTAACTTCCTCACCAAATTATAATACATCAAGGAAATACTAGAGAAGAACAATAGTGCATAATAAAAATCATGGATAAACAGTAAGATTAAGATATCTTATTTTTAAATGATATAATTAAAAATATGAAAATAACATATTTTGTAATGTAATAAAAATAAGGTTAGTGTTTGATTTGTTATTGGGAAGTAAGGTGGTAGAGAACACAGTAAATTTAGTTATTTATCCTTTGTAAGTTTTCCAGCTACAGCACAGTTGATGAAATGGTGAAACGTCACATTGCTTCTAGTCAGTGCAGTATTGCTTTAATTTAAAACTCATGCTCAATTGCCATTTTCCCTCTCAAGATTTAAATGAGTTGATGGATTCTGAAAAATGCACTGGCAGCTAAAGTCTAACACAGTTAGGGTGTTAACAACAGTCAAAATCTCTCTATTTTGTACCAAAAATAGGTATGTCAGAGTCCATGGGGAGTGGAGGGAAAGCTCCTCAAAATTATTTAGGAACACAAGTGAATGCCACATGATTATTACCTTTGTCTTAGGGAAATCTGCATGATAATGTATTCATTACTGACTCTTTCTCCGTAGGACTCCTGCTTTGGCTCATTGCTCATTTTAAATGGCTCAGTAAGTCACAAGAGTTGTCAGTGCTTCCTCACTTAGTTTTACATCATTTGTTTACAGCATCTGCTCAACAATAGCCTGCTTTATGGATGAGCTCCTATAGAGTGTGAGGATTTAATACATAATGCAGGTGTATATTAAATCTGCTACACATATGTCATGACCACAGTAGAATTGTTTGGAGACAACTGTAGATAACTGTGCATTATTTTACACTGAATCACAAAGTCTTAGCATGGTGCCTGGAACATAGTCTGCACTCTATGAATGTTTGTTGAGAAGGTGGATGTGTGAATGAATGAATGACATAAAAATATAGAAAAATCTCAGCTGATTTTCATATCAAACTCTGCACATTGGCACACACTGTTGTTTTCTGCCTGAAATTCTAAATAACATTCTTTACCTACCTAAACCCTTCTCTTCAAGGACTAACTTCATTGGCAAATTCTCCATAAGCTTTACTTGATCATTTCATCAACTGTTGTTCTATCTCCTGACTAATTAGGTGGCAATTAACAAATAACTTATTTGGAGAAAGAAGATAAACAAATGATGCTTTAAATGATAAGGAAGAAGATAACTAAAATAAATATAATATGGTATTTTACTCAAAAATACAACATCAATGTTTGGATTCAGGTTCTGTGCATTAAACAAATACATTACTGCTCACATAAGTAGAAGCTCCTCCCTAAACACCTACTAACCTGGATACACAGCAAGTTCTCATGATGCAAATCTGTTTGAGATAGGACATTTTAGAGTTCAAAACCCATTTAAATATTTTCCATTTCAGGACTTTTTATTTCATTTAGCTATTTTTCTGTATAATAAGCATTCATCTGAAAAGGGATAAATAATGAACAAAAGGTAATTAGCGTTTTACCATTTAATTCATATCATCTAGCACAGTCTTGTGTATTGATGTATTTTTTCCTGAGGTTAACATTAGAATAACAGTAATCAGTTGCTGCAAGAATAAAATGAAAGACATAAAGATGTCTTATCAATATAAATATTTAAATTTCTTCTTTTAAATAAATTGGAGCAATTATTAGTTCTCTCACTATTCTTCCAAAACTGTTGCACTCAAATTCTGTATTAATTACATCTAAGAACTCTCGGTTATAATACAGCTGAAATATGTTGTTTAAATTAACCCAAGAAATTCTCAGTGGAACGGTAAATAATGTAACATTCATTTGTTCATTCATTTAATCCACAAATATTTATTGATGTGCCAATTTCTGGGGGAAATTGTTTTTGTATATTGTCTGCCTCTGCACGGCCTTTGGGGTCAGAGTTCCTTGCCCACACTTTACAAGACTGGGCCCCTCGGAGAGGCACCACTGTACTTCGAAGCTGTGCAGGAGGGAGGGTAGCAAGGCCTCTTCAAGGACTGGGTTTTGTTTGATAGGTGGATGAGTCAGAAAACTTGTGGATGAGTCTATGAAGAGGAGCCTCTGGCAAGCAGTGTACTGGGTGCTTCTTGTCCAAGCCTTTCCTGGCCACTGGGAAAACTAGCAAGATACAGCCAGTCAAAATCCCCAGAGATTGGGAGATCAGGCCTCTTTCAAAAAAGATGGGATTCAGCAGCCACATCTGAGGCCACGGATGTTCAGTGCATCCTGCAGACCCTCCATCAGGGCCCACACCTACTCCCCCTTCCCACACAAACAGCCTAAGCCACATAGCCTACCTTGTGGGCTCTGGCTGTACCATTTGACTTGTTCAGAAATCCCACACTCCACTCTCTTGGACCACATCCCTGACTTGGCACAGGAATTATCCCCATGGTATTCAAAGAAAGACAGAAAGAAAGAGGTGGGGAGGGAGAGAAAGAAGAGAGAGAGGGAGGGGGGAGAGAGGGAGTGAGAGGGAGAAGAGAGAGACAGAGAGACAAAGAGAGAGAAGGAATGGAAGGAAGGGGTGAGAAAGAAAGAGAAGAAAAAATAAAAAGGAAAAAGAAAAAAGGAAAGGAAAGGAAAGAAAACAGAAGAAAAGAAAAAGGAAAAAAAAAAAAGACAAGACACTAAGGAACAGGAAACTGGATACTGAGGATCAGGGATGAACAGGGTAAGGGAAGGGTGTAGTGCATTCCTCTCCAGTCCCCCAAATAGGACAAGGACTTAGAATGGTGTTAAGGGGTGATAATGGGCAGGGCTGGCAGCTCTACGCCTGGGTCTAAGGTATAATCATCTATTCAAAGGAAAAGGGCACTTGGTGATGTTGTCACAGGAGCAGGAGTCTCCAAAAATGGTAAGGTAGCAAAGTCATTAATGAAGGTATAATTGAAGTACAAGGACTCTAGCAAGTGACAGAACTTTTCCTCCATGATGTTTCCATTGATAAATGAGGTCAAACACTCAGAATTACAGGTCCTAGAGTAAAACCTTAGCTAGATCGAGCACTAAAAAAAGTTAAGAGCTTAAAAATACTCATTTAATAGGATCAGAGGCATGGATACCTGGAAAAAAAACAACAGATCTCAGAGGAAAAGGGTTGGCAGCCTGGAAGAAGTTAGTCAAAGAACATATATGCATATACGCATAGTCCATGGACATGAACAGCAGACATTGGTGTGGCCTGAGAGTAGGGGGTGAGGGTTGTGTATTGGTGAGTGGAGGATGGGGGCAGGAGCTGGGTGAAGTTGGGCAGGGGGGGAAATGGGGGACATCTGTAATAATGTCAACAATAAAAATAATTAAAAATAAAAATGCTCATTTAATGAGATGATTTAAAAAGAGGAACCATTATAGAGGCTTTCAAGATATCACAACTAAGGTGTTAGAGATTTCTTTTTTTTTCTTTTTTTTTAATCAGTATTTTTTAATTGTTCATATTGTACAGTTTTCTGTCTTTTACCCCGCCCCAGCCCACCACCCCAGCCCTCCCCACCTTCCTCCCATTTCCACCCCCCCATAGTTTTTGTCCATGAGTCCTTTATACTTGTTGCTCTAAACCGTTCCCCTTTTCCCCTGAAATTCCCTCCCCTCCCACTCTGGACACTGACAGACTGTTCTCAAACCATATGAGCTCAAATTAAATTGTTCATTGAGAAATCACAAATGCACATTTTTATGAGTAATGAGATCATAAAAATGTGTTTCTTAAACTTCTTCCATATATAACTTTTAAGATTCACCCTCATCACCACCATTTACCTTCCTTCTTCCATTTATTATTATGATTCAGCTTCCTTTTAGTCTCTTATTCTAGCTTTAAGGAATTTTTTTACATCATATTTTCAACTATATGGACCTGGTCATAGGAGTGTGGGAGTGAGGTGGAAACGTAGCTTTCCCTGTTTATAGGCCCTGTAATCTTTAGGAGGAAGAAAATCAATATATTATAAAAGAGGCTTTCTTATGCAACTTTAGAGTAGGAGAATTAAAGTCTACAGGGCTAATGTACTTTCTCTTACTACAATAATTGTGAGATTATCCATCCTTCATAACACAATACTCATTGTCATTATGATTACATAATCTCTGACATTTTGCTTTATTTTTTCTAAGCTTGTTATTAGCTAATACCACAGGAGCTGAAATGTTAAGATATCCTTTCTAAAGAGAGAAATGAAAGAAGGACTAGAAGAAAATCTCATCCTGTTAAACATTGGAGAAACTTTTATTTATTTATTTATTTATTTATTTAATTTTTTTTTTATGCAATGATCTTTCTTTCTTTTTTTTAATTTTTTTTTTTTTTTTTAGATTTTATTTATTTATCTTCAGAGGGGAAGGGAAGGAGAGAGGGAGAGAAACATCAATGTGCGGTTGCCTCTTGTATGTCCCCTGCCGGGAACTGGCCTGGCAACCCAGGCATGTGCCCTGACTGGGAATCGAACCGCGATCCTTCGGTTCGCAGGCCCGCGCTCAATCCACTGAGCTACACCAGCCAGGGCTGGAGAAACTTTTAAAAGTTATTCTCAGAAGAGACCTTTGGGATAGCTGATGTATAATTACATTAAATTTGTTATGCTCTATAAGAGTGGGTGGACTAAAAATAAATTGCGAGTAGGCCCCTGTAGCCTGTTTTCTTCAGTTGAAAAGTGCTTTTTGAAGGAAATGTCTGATCTATACAGAGTAGTAGTGAAGTTGAGCCATCATAAATCTGGTTATGCTTTTAAGTCAGGTGGATGATCTGGTAGAGGATCCTTGGCTGAATATGCAGGGTGCCTCTCCTGGGGCCACTTCTCTGGTTTAGGGATTCAAATAAAGATGCTGAGGTGAAATCCTGCTGTGTAAATAAGCTGTCTCCAGCTAAGCATTTCCTGTGGGCTTGGTGTAGGATGGGACTTTATTATTTACTAAAGAGCCATGGTCCTATAAAAATGAACCATTTAAACAAGGAGGCTATTTTCTGTATATACACAGAAATAGTCAACAGTTTATTTCTGTCATGATAATTGTGCTTAGCTCCCATTAGGTGAGTTTAATAAAGACTTCTGGAGTGTAGCAGGGTAACCTACAAGTGGATAATATTGGGAAAAAAGTAAATATGCTTTTTCCCTCTTTTGCTAAATGCTTCTGTAAGTCAGATGGAGTGGAGGAAGGTGGAGATGGTAGTTAAATTCCTAATACCTTTTTCAATAAATTCAAATAAAACAGTTTGCATTCTCCTTTAATGACTAAATAACACAGACCTTGGGAATAAAACAGCAGTTTGAGAGAAAGTCTAGATGTTGATTAATAAGGAAGCTTTCTGAAATAGATAACATTTCATTTGGAAGTGAGTTTTTTTTTTTTATATTTTTAAATATATTTTATTGATTATGCTATTACAGTTGTCCCATTTCTCCCCCATCATTCCCCTCCACCCTACCCACCCTCTCCCACCCACATTCTCCCCTTTAGTTCATGTCCATGGGTCATAAGTTTTCTAGCTTCTACATTTCCCATACTATTCTTGCCCTCCCCCTGTCTATTTTTTTCCCATTATCTATGCTACTCATTCTCTGTACCTTTTCCCCCTCTCTCCTCCTCCCACGACCCTGTTGCTAACTCTCCATATGATCTCCATTTTTGTGGTTCTGTTCCTGTTCTAGCTGTTTGCTTAGTTTGCTTTTGTTTTAGGTGTGGTTCTTGATAGCTATGAGTTTGTTGTCTTTTCACTGTCATAGTTTTATCTTCTTTTTCTTAGATAAATCCCTTTAACATTTCATATAATAAGGGCTTGGTGATGATGAACTCCTTGAACTTGACCTTATCTGAGAAGCACTTTATCTTCCCTTCCATTCTAAATGACAGCTTTGTTGGATAGAGCAATCTTGGATGTAGGTCCCTGCTTTTCAAGATTTCAAATATTTCTTTCCAGCCCCTTCTTGCCTGTAAGGTCTCTTTTGAGAAATCAGCTGACAGTCTGATGGGAACTCCCTTGTAGGTGACTGTCCCCTTATCCCTTGCTGCTTCTAGAATTCTCTGCTTCATTTGAATCTTGGCTAATGTAATTACAATGTGCCTTGGTGTGTTCCTCCTTGGGTCCAACTTCTTTGGGACTCTCTGAGCTTCCTGGACTTCCTGGTAGTCTATTTCCTTTGCCAGATTGGGGAAGTTCTCCTTTATTATTTGTTCAAATAAGTTTTCCACTCGTTGCTGTTCTTCTTCCCCTTCTGGGACCCCTATAATTCGGATGTTGGGACGTTTAAAGATGTCCCGGAGGTTCCTAAGCCTCTCCTCATTTTTTTGAATTCTTGTTTCTTCCTCGTCTTCTGTTTGGTTGTTAGTTTCTTCCTTCTGGTCCACTCCATTGATTTGAGTCCCAGTTTTCCTTCCATCTCTATCAGTTCCCCATGCATCTTCCTTCATTTCACGGATTGTAGCCTGCATTTTTTCATCTAGTTTGTGAGCAAAATCAACCAATTCTGTGAGCATTTTGATGACCAGTGCTTTGAACTGTGCATCTGACAGGTTGGCTATCTCTTCATTGCTTAGAGGAATTGACTCTGGGGCTTTTATTTGTTTTCCGGTTTGAGCCATTTTTGGTGGGTTTTTTTTGTTGTTGTTGTTTTGGTTTTAGTCTGGTCGCGGCTATTACGTAGTGAGGGGGTGGAGCCTTAGGTGTTTCTCAGGGCAGGGCAGCCCAGTCACTGGGTTGTGACGCTATAGGTGGGGGCGGGGTCTGAGAAGGAGCAATGGCACCTGCTCCGCTCTCTCCCGGACTCCGGCCCTTTCCGGTGCTTCCCCTTCACCTGGATTATCTGCGCATGCTCGCGTGCTGTTATGTAGTGAAGAGTGGAGCCTCTGGCGCTCCCCAGTGCGGGGCAGCCCGGTCGCTGGGTTGTGACGCTGTATGTGGGGGTGGGGCCTGAGAGGGAGCAATGGCGCCTGCTCCGCTCTCTCCTGGATTCAGTCCCCTCCGCCACTTCCCCTCCGCCTGGACCGTCTGCGCTCTTGAATGTGAGACCACCTGGTCAGTCAGCCAGCCGCCTTGTGCGGCCTCACTGGGTCTGCACAGTTGCCACCCTGTGCCCAGGGTCCGCCAGCTGCTGCCTGTGGGCCCGGGGACCGCCAGCCGCCGCCTGTGCACCTGGGAACTGCCAGCTGCTGCTGCTTGCGTTCCTGGGTCCGCACCTCCACTTTCTCCTGCCGCGACTCCGCCCCTCTTACCGGTCTGGATGAATGGTCGTTGGACTTCCGTACAGTTCAGTTTTCTATAAGTTCTGGTTGTTTTCTTGTTTCTAAATATTTGTTGTCCTTAATTTTGGTTGTGAGAGGAGGCACAGTGTGTCCACCTATGCCTCCATCTTGGCCGGAAGTCTCTGGAAGTGAGTTTTATCTTTATCGTTTAGAAGTATTTGTCAAATGTCTTGCTAAAAATACAGAGAGATCCTAGTTACAGTGAATTTACATCCTACCTACAAGGAAATTTAAAGAAAAGTAGCTGATAAAATAGGTTGACTTTTTTTGCTGGACTGCAGATAGAGTTGAGTGAAAGGAAAAAAGAACAGGTAAAAACACAAGCAACAGAAATAAATCAAGTGTTGTATCTAATTAGCACCAGTAACTAATTGAAAATTGAGCAGGTATTAAAATAAATTAAATTCACCACATTCTTTATATACCAGTAAAACTGTATAATAAAAATAGTTCTTGAAATGGTTAATAATTAGAAAATTTAATGATACATAGTACTTAAAATATCTTCATTTTGAAAAACCATTCTATAATATTTGCAAGGATTGAAATATGTTTATTTCTAAATATTAACACTATGTTAGTTCAGATAATCATGGTAAATAAAGTTAATTAACATGTTAACAGAGCTGACTTCTGTACATTAGAATTTAGATTGATATCAAATTTCCAAAGGTATAATATTTTATTATTTAACTTCATGGAATAGGTTAGAATCATCTTTATAAATTCCTTTCAACAATTTGGTTATTATTTTTAATAGTATTCAAGGCAAAACTGCATTATTTTTATTGTTTTATTAGAAATTAAGGCATATAAAATTTTTAAAAATTAAGATTGCCTCTGGACTGCAAGTCCTGGGATGGGTCAAGTTTTTCAGTTTTCACTTAAACTGAAAAACACCCAAACAACATATGACAGTGCTGACTATGAGATATTTGCTCTCCTTCTTTTATCCCTCTGAAACATAAATGGTAAAATAGCTATGATTAGAACAGAAGCCAACAGATATAGAAGTTATGTGCTTATATAAATTATGGTTTATTACAGCATCCTTTGAGCAGTAACGAAAATAATATCTTTTACAATAACTTGAATTGTTATTCATTTTTCACAGCACAGAGTTTTTTTTGCCAAATATCTTCTATACTTCCCTTTAGTGATATTACACATGCAATAAATAATTCTAATTTATGTGACATATAACGCCATTTGTATTTATTGTTAATATTATTATAATAACAAAACTTGTTTGGAAAATCTATGGGGGGGTGGAAATGGGAGGGAGGTGGGGAGGGCTGGGGTGGCGGGTTCGGGTGAGAATAAAAGACAGAAAACTGTACAAGATCAACAATTAAAATAAAAATTTAAAATAAAATAAAATAAAAAAGTACAAATAATACTTTGCTGAGTATTGAAAAAAAAAAAAAACTTGTTTGGTATTCGCCCATGTGAACAGATGTTTGCTCTTCTTTCTTTACTGTGGTTGTGCTGGAAGAACTCTGTATTGGTGAGATATGTAAAACACACGGCATGAAAATGTTTTACGTTTACTCTCTTTCCACCTGTTTTCAGAGAAAGAAAGAGGACTTTTACTCATGCCAATAGCAAGAAAAAAAGAATAGAAAAGAAAAGTAATTAGAAAGGCTGAGTGAACAGTAAAATAAAAAGTTCAAAAACAAAATACTTCTCATTTTATAGTAATAAACATAAATACAAGAAAAGTTAGTTTCCTAGATGGAATGTCTGATTGGTAAAATCTTCACAGGATGTTTAGGATGTATGAGATCTATTTGCTAAATCTAACTCAACCCATTTATTTTTCAGCAAACTAAGCCCAAATTTTATAATTTCCCTAATTTTAAGACCTTTTTTCTCAGCATAGTTTGACTTTACATGTGAAATAATATATTGAAATATATGATTGTTTATTTTTCTAGTTTTGGGGAATTACTAGAATTGTTGCCTTGCCTAACTTATTCAACCCATGTTGGTAAAATTTTCTGATTTTCAAAATAAGGATAAGATATTTATTTCATGAAGTCCTGGTTAAAATTTAATAAGAAATCAAAAACATCATCACCAAAATGACAAGCAACCCCAAACACTCATCTCTTGCCCCCCCCCCCTGAAACATTAAAAAACAAGCAGAAAGTATCAGAACCAACTTTTCAGTACTCTGGAAAACAGAGGAATATATATATCTCCAATTAATTGTATATTTAAAATAATTAGACAATAGGTAATTAAAACCTTCAATTTTAAATTTAGAAAGTAATCTAAATTGTTTGTAGATAATTAAATAGAATATCAGGAGAACTTTTGTTACCTCTCTGAACATTTTTTTTTTTTAGTAAGTAAAGGAAAGCTGGAAAAAATTTTAGTTTCATGCTTGTCTGCCTTCCATTGAGCAGGCTCTTATAATAGTAACATTTTTCAGAGAGTGGTTCAACTTAGATTTTATTGGAAAAGGAATGTTAAGAATCTTGTCTAACTTGTTGGTATTGGTGTATCAGAAAATGAAATGTAGTTACAACTTCATAGTCCAATGCTCAAGTTTTCTAGGACTGTGGAATTGGGACAACAAAATTGAATCATAGAAAAGAATTTTTTGGAAAACAAGAATGATTATAAAAGCAAACTTGCAAATAGTTTTTTTTTTTCTTTTAAGAACAGTTTGGTTAATCCTAAAACTGTGCTATTTGTTACAGATTTCTATTATTACACCTGCTACTACTCTCTTAATTATCTTTAAATCTCATGGCAAAAGTATAAGTGAAAAAAGAGAGAATGAAGCTATATTTATGCAAACAAAACTTTGGGCTTTAAATTTTTCCAAATAGAAAAAATATTCAAAATACCTCAATATTTGTCAAAGTGTCCTATAACACAAACTAAATAGTTTTATACATTGTATAAATTATATATTATATAATAGTTTAACAAATTATTATATTTTAACAATTATATTGTTAAACAAATTATTATATAAACAAATTATATTTTATTAATATAACTTGTATATACATTATATTTATTAAATGAAATTTTATATTTTACTAATATAACTTGTATACAAGTTATATGTAAAATTAAATTTATTATTTATGAAAATATATACAATTCTATTAATTATAACTTTTATAGTTTTCTGGCTTTTATAAATTATTTATAACTTTTAAAATTTGCTAAACTTTATTTATAAAGATCAAGCCATTGATGAATACATAATAAACATCTGCTAGTCTAAAAGGGAGATGCTGTGGATATTGATGTGACTTGATATATCATGGAAGAGGAGAGGAGAGGCAGGGAGGAAGAGGGAGAGAAAGGGGGGAAGGAGAAAGAGAGTGTCTCTGGGGGTTAGGCATCAGTCATAATAAGAGAAGTCCTTTTTCTCCAAGAAAAATTATCATTCTTAAAATAATCAGATTTTTAAACAGTCATAGACAAATAAGAAAATACAAAACATAACATAGTTTCTGTTAACTTGCTCTTTTTGGGGGGCAAATAATAAATAAGTAAATTAAGTAAACTAAAAATTTAATATAAAACTTTTCTATCAAGCTACAGAAATTTGGTCAAATTACTTTACAAGAACAGAATATTTTCTCCTAAATGGAATCTATTTCAGAGAAAGTAACTTCATTTTCCACACATTAATTTAAGGAGGTAAGGGAGAAATTGGGTCAGCATTTATCAATAAATTAAAATGAGTTCATTGAGTCAAATTTACTTGAAAATTATTAAAAAGTAATATTCAACTTACATATTATTTAATTATAAACATAAAAATATAAACTTTAAAAGTATATAGACATAATTGTGGTGGTGATATATACTTTGGAGTTCAGTAGGGGTTAAAATTATTTGAAATAATTTTCAAAGTTCTGAACATAATCTTTAGCACATAATTAAAATGAAGACATTTTATACAAGTGGGATCTAGGAGTCAATAAATTATTAGCAGCCCCACTCCAAAATAGACATTAATTTCATTTTATTTGAAATAAAAGTAATTGCATTAACAAAATCTGTACAATATCCATCAGCTCAGAACTTTTATAATTGGGTGAAATGAAGAGGCAAAATACAGGGACATGGAAAGATTATGAATGACAATAATATAGATATGGAAAACTAATACTAATCTAAAGCTTTTTTTAAATTTTACAAGGAACTTCAATATATCACCTCCTCATTTTTCTCCACAGAAAAATTTTACTTTAATTCTACCAAGATACATTAAGTAAGAAAATGTTTTTAATATCCACATTTTTATGCTGTTTACACTTAGACTGTGAGATTAAATGACTAGTCCAAAGTCATTCAACCAGGTAAGCAGAGTACCAGGCGTAAACATGCATGTCTCTTAAAATTCATCTTTTTTTTCTATTAAACAAAACTGACTATCATATTTTGCTATCACTAAATCATAGAGAGAGAGAACTGAGACTGGTGTGTGCGACCTGTTGCCAGTCTCCAGGTCTCTAATTGATTTAGCAAGACAAATGTTTATTTTAACATTGACCAATTTATTCCAATATATTTATATGACAAAAAACAAATGAGCAACATAACAATATAAATCGCAAATTGTGTGTTGTATATATCAGAACTTCCCATATGGTTACAGAAATTTTTTAAATTAAAAATAATTTATATATAATCAAAAATATTTTAAAAATCTAAATAAATGTTTCTTACATTCATTTTATTTTCTTCCTATCATGGGAAACAAAACTAAGTTTTAAATAATTTTAAGGAGCATCTCTACCATGTCATAACAAAAGTAATGTCAATTTTATCTTCCCATGTGACAAAACAAGCTTCATTATTCCTATTTTTACAAGAAGTTTACCTGTGCCAGAGATACCTGTATTATAATCATTCATAACACTTGAAAAAGCATTTAGAATGTTATTTATCAGCCAAGTCATTTTTCTTGAATCCTAACATTACATTTTAAATTAATATGAATGACAATTTCTCAGCTTGTTCAGCAAAAGAAGTTTTGTATAATCAGTTAGCAGTGTAAGGAAAGATATGACACTAGATTAGTCATTTATTTTTATTGATGCATAAGCCTTTTAGATGGTTAACCGATGATCCCTGCACTGGAGATAGAAAAAATATAGAATTAACACAGTTGGAATTTGCTATTATTTAGGAATCTGTTCAACTAATCATCACTTGGAGGTGAGCTATCAACTAATCATCACTTGGGGCAGAGCTAGTCTAAGTATTAAAGGAATATAATCGTTTGATTTAAAACTGTCTTAATCCTAGAAAGATTAGAAAAATCCTTAAACACATCTAAGTATCCATCAGTAAATGAGTGGATCAAAAACTATGGTACATTTACATGATGGAATATTATGCAACAGAAAGAAGGAGCTCCTACTCTTCGCCACAGCATGGATGGATCTGGAGAGCATTATGTTAAGTGAAATAAACCAGGTGGCAAAAGAGAAATACCATGTGATCTCACCTATAAGTGGAACCTAATCAACAAAACAAGCAAGCAAGAAAAATATAACCAGGGACATTGAATTTAAGACAAACTGACAGTAACTAGGGGGGATGGGAGGAGATACTGGGAGAGGGGGAAGTGGGGAAGGTTTGTTAAGGGACATGTATAAAGGATACATGGACAAAACCAAAGTGGGGGTAGGATTGAGAGTGAGAGGTGGTGTTGGCTGGGGTGAGTGGTGAGGGGAAATGGAGACAATTATACTTGAACAACAACAAAAAACTGAAAAGTAAAATAAAAAAAGAAAAAATCCTTAAACACATACTCTGTCATTACTCTTTTGTAGTTTAATTTGTCACTTTACTATGACTCCTAAATTTCCACTTAACTAATTTGTAAAGTGATATACAAATGATTGATATGTATGTTGTTATGGCTGACAGTCAAATGATTAAGCTGTTTCAATGTGAAATTCCTATTTTTCCCATTTATAATTTTGGGACCTGACTTCCAGTCTAATGTCATCGTAAGTTGTTGAATGATGGTAAATGGAATTGGAAAACTGAATAATCACTCTGATAACCAATCATTGTAGAGAGCGGTACCTAAATAGTGCATCCATCTAATCCTGTTTATTTTTCAAACTGAATTATTAAATTATGCATGGGATTTTTTCCATTTGGATAATACTGTTTGGGTTCATTACAATGACCACTGTTACCACACTGAATAGAAGAAACCAAGATCCCAAAGAGACAAGATTTTGTCCATGACGGGATGAAGAGACGATAGTGGGGCTTCTCTGTGCTAAGACTCTATTATCTGTGATAAATGTTTGTTGTTTTTTGTTTCAGAGAAATTAGAAAAAAATACACCTTAATATCTTGCATTTCTAAAATTTGAAGACACTTGAATTTAATATTTGGTGAACTACTAACGTCCAAAGAAATATCATATCCTATAAAACAAAGTAGGCATTGTATCTGTTGTCTGATATTAAATCTAGCAGAATATCTAATACAAGGCCAGTTTCAAAGCACTCTGAAATTGAAACCCTAAGGGATGAGTTCTGTGAATGCAGATGTGGTAGACTGTCAGATGGCCACACTTAAATTTTCCCTTTACATATCCCTTTACAATGTGATTTTGCAGTTTCTCTTATTAACAGATAAAGTTTCCTTTTTTTTTTTTTTTTTTTACCTCTCAAATATGTACTGGCTTAGTGACTGTTCTGGCCAATGGAATGTGACAAAAGTCATGTGGTACTGGTTTGAGCCCGGGATTTGTGTGCTTCCACTTTTTCTTTAAAAACCTGGTTCATCATCACCAAGCTCTTATTATATGAAATGGTAAAGGGACTTATCTAAGAAAAAGAAGATCAAAAATATGAACAGTAAAAAGACAGCATACTCAGAGTTAACAACCACACCTAAAACAAAAGCAAACTAAGCAAACAGCTAGAACAGGAACAGAACCACAGAAATGGAGATCATATGGAGGGTTAGCAACAGGGGCGTAGGAGGAGGTGGGGGCAAGGTACAGAGAATGAGTAGCATAGATAGTGGGTAGAAAATAGACAGGGGGAGGGCAAGAATAGTATGGGAAATGTAGAAGCTAAAGAACTTATGACACATGGACATGAACTAAAGAGGGGAATGTGGGTGGGAGAGTGTGTGCAGGGTGGGGAGAATGATGGGGGAGAAATGGGACAACTGTAATAGCATAATCAATAAAATATATATATAAAAAAAAAAAAAAAACCTGGTGGAAAGGGGCAGGGGAGGGAATGTTTAATATGGTAGCTTAGGAAGATCCTGAACTGACCTCCATCCAAAAACACGCTGAAAATACTGGTACATATGGAGAAATTACCCCTGAAAAAGACCTGAAAACTAACTGAACAGCTTCTTCAAGCAAACAAGATAGGTGGGAGAGGCAGAGACAGGATCATGCCCCAAACCCGATCTGCAGTTAGGCGAACCACAATCATGAAGGATCTCAGGAATCCAGAGCCTCTCCCTAAGGAGCGAGGGGTTCACGCTTCACACCGGGCACCCCAACCCTTGGGCTCCAAAACTTTAACTTCGAAAACTAGCAGGGCTTACTTCCAGGAGACCAAAGTGACTGTAGGGAATTGAGATACTGCTCATAAATAGCTTAGGTACAGAGCCACCAGCCCGGGGGCCCAGCGCAAAAACAGATGTTGGGAAAGAACCTACACTATATTCGAAAAAGATTAATTTGCTAATTCTGCAGTGTGTCCTTGAAAGAGAGGAATTTGTCTGAACTCTCTCCGATAACGGAGGCACTGGTGGGGACAGTTTTCGCTTTCTCCCTCTACCTTACTAGCCCTGACAGGCATGCCTAGGCCCTGCATTCTCCCACCGCCCCACTAAAGGCAGTGGACATGCCTTGTTGCCACGCTCCCTTGCTAAAACCAGAGATGTGCCTGTACTTTTCAGGTGCCTCACTAAAGCCAGAAGGAGCCCTTGGCCCTATGCTCACCCACTGCCTCATTAAAACCTGCAGGCAGCAGACACTCCTTAATTGCCTGGATCTGATGACCAAGGAGCATCCTTCCTAGGTCCCACAGTACTGCAACAATTAAAGAGACAGTTCTTTGCAGACTACTACCCCCCCACCCCATCCCAGGGAACTGCACAGTGGACTGAAACTCATCCCCAGGATTTTTGTGAAAAAGGCCTATTTATTTGTCCTGGAGTTTCAGATTGAGGGGTAAGTCTGGTTAGCCACACATCTAGATGCACTCTTAGGGAATGCAGACTGAAGGATGCCATCTTTGCATTCATCCTAGGTCTTGCTACAGCTTGCTGGCATGTCCCAGAAAGGAGCATATATGTATTCATCTGGAACCCTGGTTTTTGCAACTGTCACACAGGGAAAACTCCAGATCACTTGAGCTGGAGACCAGTATGGTTTATGATCACAGTCCCACAGGGCTGTATATATTTGCATTCTTAAAAAGCTGCTGCCCAAGGACCTGGCTTCCAGTCAGCCTGAAAGTAGGTGCTGACTGATATCCATCCCTTTAGAGCACTGACAGGTCTTGGCACAACCTCGACAATTGTGACCTATCAAGAATAAATCAGTTTCTTAGACAATCACAAAATTTCCAGAGAAAAGCTACAGCCAGGAAAAGATTGATTGATAATAACCATGTTTTAAGCAAGGTCACTCTTTCAAGATTGAGAGAGGTAGCTATTTCATCTAACATATAGGAACAACACAGAGTGTCAAGTAAAATAAGACCAAAAAAAGAAAACATGTTCCAAAAGAAAGTAAAAAAAAATAAAACCTCAGAATGAAACCATAATGAAATGGAGATAGATAATTTACTTGATAAAAAGTTAAAAATAATGGTCAGAAAAATGCTCACTAAACTTGGGAGAAGAATGAATGAATACAGTGAGAACTTCAACACAAATACAAGTATACGAAAGTATCAAAGAGAAGTCACAGAGCTAAAGAATATAGTACCTAAACTAAAAAATACACTATTGGAGTTCAACAAATGAAGCAGAAGAAAGGGTTAGAAGAAAGGAAGAGAGAGCAGTGGAAGTCACCTAAACAGAGCAGCTCAAAGAAAAAACAATTGAAAGCAAAAGGATTTATCAGACATCAAGTGGAATAACATTTACATTGTAGGGGTCCCAGAAGGAGAGGTGAAAGAAAGGGTTACAAAGCTTGGTTGGAGAAATAATAACTTGGACTTTATTAATCTGAGAAAGATAACAGACATCCAGATCCAGGAAGACTAGAAATTTCCAAAGTAGGTGAATCCAAAGAGATTCACACCTAAACATATTACAATTAAAATGTCAAAACATAAAGATAAAGAGAGAATCTAAAAGCAGAAATATAAACCTGGTACATACAAAGGAAACCCCATAAAATTATTAGTAATTATTTTTTAGGAGAAACTTGGGCCAAAGAGGAGTACCATGATATAGTCAAAGTGCTGAAATGTAGAACAAAATTCCTACCAGATTTTCCAGCAATTCCATTATTTAGTTATATTCAAAGAAAAAAAAACACTAATTCAAAAAGATACACGCACCCCTATTTTATGTGCAGCATTATTTACAATAGTCAAGATATGGAAACAATGTAAGTGTCCATCAGCCAATGAATAGACAGAGAAGATTTGGATCCTAGGAAGATGGCTCAGATGGTTGAAGTGTTGCCCCATACAACAAACAAACAAACAAACAAACAAACAAATAGTGAAGTAGTTAAAAATAAATAAAAGGTTGCAGGTTTGATCTCCTGTCAGGACTCTAGGTTACAGGGTCCATCCCTAGTCGGGGCATGTATGGGAGATAATCTATCAATGATTCTCTCACTTAGATGTTTCTCTCTTTCCGTCTCTCCCCCTTCCTCTCTCTCTAAAATCAATAGTCATATTCTCAAGTGAGGATGGAAATAAAAACGAAGATTATATACACACATGTAAGCATATCTATACATGTATGTATATATGCATGTGTATATCTATATACTATGTATAAATTATGTGTATATATAAACTCTATATATGTGAATATGTAAATTATATGTATGTATAAACTATGTGTGTATAACCTAGCTATAAATAAAAGTAATTGTTCCATTTGCAACTATGTGAACAGAGCTCGAGGGCGTTATTCTAAGTGAAACCAGCGAGACAGAGTAAACCAAATAATGATTTCACTTATATGTGGAATCTAGTAAACAAAATAAATAAACAAAACAAAGTAGACTCAGGTTTCCCTACTATAATGTAACTTTTCCGCCTATAATCTGCTCTCGTTAGAGGGCAGTCACCGTTAACAGCCCACATTAGAAAGTAAGACATCCTGCTCCCCCTCCTGCAGGGCACAGTAGCTCTACAAATTATTTGGAATTCTTCTGCATGTGAAATTTGCTACTTCGTCAATTTATTTATTCAGTCGTTTATTTACATCATTGTAAGTTTATAGATATTTATTTTATACTTAGGGTTATAATCCAATACTATGCTATATATTTTGTCCCTTATGTATTTCTTGCATTGGTCATAAGAAGATATTCATCTGGCTCTGTTTCCCGTTGCCATAGGCCCTTCGGTGTGGGGTTTGCTTTGTTTTGTTTCCACTTTGAGGGGTGTTCCTTACCCTGTGGCACAACAGAATGTTCCAGACTCATCTGGTATATTTTCTGGCTCAGTTTTAAGACTGGCTATTTTTCCAAGTAGCCCTTGTTCTTTTCATCAGCGAATGGTATTACAGACTAAGATCAGGGTATAAGACACGCTTGTTGCTTGCTACTTGAATGTCCTGCTTGTAGACCCTTTCGGCTATCAGAAAAAGAAAATGTTTGTGTATATATAAACACATTCATATATAGTTCTATATGGAACCCCATGTGTCTACATTAAGCTAAATATGAGTTGATACCAATATCTTCAAGTCTACTGCGCTACCACACAGAATATTTTAGACTCCTCTTTGTGTTTACATGCAAACTCCAATTCAACACCGTCCATTTATTTAATTGTTCAGTTGCAACATAAATATTGAGCTGTAGCCAACTTGCTCGCCTGTTATTCTGGGGGGAACAGGTTTATCCGTTAGATAATGTCACATGACAGGAAGGACTTTTACAGGAAATTTCTAAAGATGGTTGTGGAAACACCTTACTTCTAATATTATTTTAAATTTTTATGCATACTTTGGGTATTTTTAACATGGAATCATTAAAATATTATGCTTTCACAAAAAGCCTAGAATCCTGAAATAATATTTTAATAAGAAATATAATTTACTACTCTATGGTCCAGGGATATGTAGCCAAATTATATATTATATTATATTCTCCCCGCCCTCTCCAATAATTATTAATATTAGTTGTTAAGGAACCCTGGTCCATTTGTACTTTCTCATTAAAGTACACTTGTTTTATACAATTCAGAGGCTTTTAAATTGCATTGTCACAATCTGCTCTCATTAAGAGCAATTCTTTTAATTATCCCCTTGGTTTTAAATAACATCTAAAAATCAATGACCCAAATTTACTAAGTGATGTCTGTGTTCTCCCACAAAACCTTAAGTAACATATCTAATACTTTAGTTGACAGTAAAGTTAACTAAGATCTACCCTTATCCAAAAAATTCTCTCTATCTTACTGCCAATATCACCGTGCAGGTAATCACCTCCTCGCACACGAACGGACCGCCTCAGTGATCTCTGTAATGGTCATTCCAGTTCTCTCCTTGACTGACAAATTATTTCCCACATATCAGACAGTAGGTATTTAAAGACATAATTGAGGTCATGTTTATACCATGTTTAAATCCCTTCAGTGGCTTATCCTTGACTTTAGAATAAAATTCAAACTTTCGACCATCAATGAAAGGGTACTATATTAGCTCATTTCAGCTATTTTCTATGTCACAGCAACTTTTCAAGAAATAGGACTACAATGTGTTTTTCAAAAATGCTACTACTTCTCTCTCTCCCACCCCTGTAAGGGCCTGTGTGTTTGCTTCCCTTCTGCCTGTAATACCTTTCTTCACATTTTCACTTTCATTCACTCTTTACCGTTCTTTACTTCAAGCCCATGGGGTAAACGTGAATTGTCGTGAGGGTGAAAATCACTTTTCTTAGCCCTTCTCTTTCAAATCATCCTGATTATTTACCACATTCATTCAAATTTTAGTCTGAAACTATCATGTTTGCTAAATAGCACATTCTACCTTGTTTTCTGTCTCCTCCTAATAGAATGTAACTTCCATGAAATGTTCTAGTCATCACTGAGCCTGTATTTTCCGGATTAGGGACTACTGTACGCCAGCCACAGATCAGCTATTAAAGATATATAAAATTATGGAATAAATGAGTGAATGAATACAATAAATCCAATAGCATTTTCCTGAAATCTTTGCTATGGAGCTAAGACAAAAAAAGAGCACATTTTTATTACAGCTTTCAATTTTTCTTAGATTTTCTTGTGAATTTAATTTTCATTACAGATGAAATTAAACAAGGCTTACTTGTGTTGAGCAGAGAGGGGTGGACATTGAGATGACTACCATGTGACTGCACTGAAGACTGACGGGGAAGTCATCCTCATCTGAAAAATGAATCGGCAACTCTACTAAAACATTAAGATCTTTACTTTAAAGGGGGGAAAGTATTACTTTTAAAAGAAATTAACAGCCCAGGATACAGGAGGGGTTTTTTTGTTTGTTTGTTTTTGTTTTTTTGTTTTTTACTAAACTTTAATACATGTGACACCTAGAAAAGCCACTCTTACTTGAATATAAAAAGTGAAGCTTAATTAAACAATGTCTTTACTTCATGAAAGTACTCAGAATAACTCTAAAAATTATTCATATTTATTTTGTTAGTTTTATGTGTTTTGCTTTTGCTACATTTAAATGATAGTAAAATATTTCCTATATTTTCCTTTATTTTTGAATTGATGACTTTTCTTGTTCATGGGTTTCTGTGGTTTTGTTTTTCTTGTTTTATGTGGATAAGTTGAGGTCTCCAAATTCTATAAAAATCCACTTTTTCAGGGATACAGCTAAATGAGTTTTAACAAATGAGCACAGTATCATAACCATGACCACGGTCAAGATGCACAGTATTTCCAAAACTTCAAAGTTCCCTCACGTTCTTTGCAGGTAGTTCTCTCTCCCCAGATCCAGGCCCCGGAATCAGGGCTCAAATGTCTTTTCTCATTTTTTTATAGTCAGTTTTTTAAAGGAATTATAGTTTTAGCCTCCAGTTTTGGTTGTTATACATACATGTGCTATATTCATGAAGAGGGGTTTTGGCAGATATACGTTTTCCTTTATTTAGGAGTATGGCTGCTATTATATTTACATTCCGTGTTCAGCTTTAGAAGAAACTGGGCTCTAAGAGTTCTGACGCTGGGAGAATCAGGACTCCTCTCCCATGCTCCCTTCAATGCCCTACACTACCAACGTTTTTAACATATCTCTTTTCCTTAAGACTCGAGGTAAGATCTGATTACTGAATAGGAAACTGTAACACAAGAACTTTCTTGTCATTCCACCTCTCATGTGAAGAAATAACTATGGAGAACGCAATACCTATGAGTATTGTGTGAATAATTTTCATGTACTGTTACACTATCTTACTGAAAGAACCAGAGAAAAAGCTAAATATTAACACAAAAATATGAAACCAAATAGAGTTTCTGGTACAATTATTATTTAATATTTTTACCCTGATATACTCGATTATCTTCCCAAACTAGTAAATGTCTCTAAATAACTACATTTAAGCCCTTCAATTAAAAATCCAGAATAAAAAGCCAATACTTTGTAATGCAACTAGCTATCTCAGTCTACTTTTCAGCCTAATGACCTATCACTACTTGTGTACATCTCACAGTTCAGGCAAAGTTTGATGTACGATTTCTGAGCAAGCCGTACTATTTTCTGTTGCATTAGTGTGGAATGACTTTAGTTTTATTCCCACTTTATATCCGCACACATCCATTAACAAAAACCTGAGTGTTAATTCATTCTTATTTTTTCTCTTCCTTTTTTCTTAATTTTTCTATTTCAACTCATAACCTATGGTTTGAGACTTCAGGGTATATTTTACAGACCTTTAGTAAAATTAGCTGCTTAAACAATGCCTTTCATCCTACCAACTGAAGAATAACGTAGTTCAGGGCCAATTCTTGGATCATGAATGCTATGAAAAGGACTTCTTCTAAGAGTGATGACAAAACCATTTTTTTTAATTTGATATATACAAGCATTGAGGCATATTCTCTGGTATACATGAATAATTTAGTGCTCTTTTGACAGTTGTGACTTTAGGGTTTACACTGTATTGTTACATACAATTTATACTAGAATATATATAATACACTTAATGATAGAGAAATGTGCAATATTGGACTGTTTAAAATGTCAGAATAGATGGCTGATGAGGGTGATGCAAAGAAGGAAAAATATGACCAATGAGTGAGAAAGAAAATGCTAATTTTAGTCTGATTATAAAAGCCTGACTCATTTTTTACTGGTTTGATAATGAGTTGAGTAAAGAAGGGGACAGGTGAGAGCAAGTCAATTACTTCCTAAACCATAGACATGATTCAAAGGTGTAAGTCATTCCTCAACAAGTCTGTCCCACATTACCTCATGGGTTCTTGTGGCCAAACATAAATTAAGTTTTATTATAAAAATACGACATATGTATTAAAAGTGTGAACTATGATGTGCCTTTTTATACTCGCAATACTGGTAACAAGTATAATGGTACAAAGTGTATGCAAAATATTAAAACATGGATAATTCTTACTTACTAAACATAATAGCATAAATTGTTATACGCTCTAAAAATAATTTGGAATTATCTTGTAAAGATGAACATTAATACACTTCTTACACAGTTATTTTTACTTTTATAAATATGACTTAGAAACATTATTGTATATGCACCAATAAACATAAAAATATACTTGCTTGTATTTTTTATAATAGCAAATATTTTTTAAAAACTAGAAACAAGACAAATATCAATTTATTTAAAATGAGTAAGTGAATTATAATGTTTGCACACAATGGAATATTTAAAGCAGTGAAAATGAATTCAGCAAAAACATGAATGAGTGGTAGAAACATTATGTTAAGTGAGAAAAATAATTCAAAAATATTACATATAATATGAAAACATGATCTTATTTTATAAAGTTCAATGCCAAGGTCCACTAAACAGTATATTCATTAGGTGGTACAAGATATGCAAATGTATTTTTAAAAAATCTGCAAATAACAGAAGCAAAATTCCAGCTATTGGCTTATCTCTTTAGAAAAGTTGGGAAGGTACTGAGATGAGATCTTGGCTCAAAAACACTGCATGATGTTTTTAAATTATTTACTTCATAGTTTACATGTATGTTTTATAATTTATTGTAATATTACAAATGTTTTCAAAGTGGGCAACTAAAATTAAGGGTAGCTTTTTAATAGACATTTGACATAGGCATGTTTGTGAATCAGACACCAAAAATGAAAGTCCAAAGTCATTGCTCAATAAAAAAAATTGAAATACAAAGTAAATAAAACAATATTTATTTTTGCCTATGTACTTGAAGTGGAACCGAGCCTTGCATGTTTTGTACTTTTACTGCTAAGGAAGTTATTAACTTTTAACAAAATACGAAATGATAATCATTTTCCTGTAGATGAAAATATTAGCTATTGAACACCTACTGTGTGTTCAATGATAATGCCAAGTATTTTATGTACATTTCCTAATATTAGTTTCTTATAATAACTCTGTATGTAATGTAGGCTGTCCAAGCTCACATAGAGCAAGGATATTACACCATGTGGTCCAATTTTAGTGTCTGTATTATTTACCATTACATGGCTATTGCCTGCCAGGACCAAGTCAGCTTCTGTCATATCTTCGTTCTTCAGGGAGTGAAAGCAAACCCTTTGGGAAACACTTTAGATACTGGTTCTCTTCTCATATTTTTAATACAAATAGAGCTAAAGTTGCCTAAATTATAAGTCTATCACACATTCCAAGGATGTACAAAAGGTTTTCCATATATTTCTCTACTAAAATTGTTGGTTTCTAATAACTGATTTCCCAATTTATACAAAATAATGCACATGTATTTCAGTTGGCCATGGCAGAGTAATAAAGAATAACATTTATGCGGTGACTGCACTCAAATTGTACTTACTGGTAAACACATCATACCAAAATAATTTTTAATTGCCAGCACCATATTTTTAATGCTCCATCATAAGAATACCACATTTGGACCATTAACTAAACTATACAGGCTCCTACAGAAATAAGGCTTGTTTGAATGTGGTTTGTAGTGTAATAATATAGGTGTAATAATTTATAGTTTTAATTTGAACATTTTGCCTAAAATGTGAAGCACATGTGGTGTGCTTGTGTGTGATGTTATATAAACATATTTATGATTTTGTAGTAAAAATTTTTGTAATAAAAAAGTGACATTATTTGTTCTAGACCCCGTACATAAACTCACACAGAGTTCTGGATAAAAAAAAATTTGATTGACACTGTAAAATAAACATCATATTAACAGTCATATAAATTACTAATTTATAAATGAATATGATCCAAAGGACTACTTCCGAATATATGACATGTTTATTACATGATATTAAAAATTATCAGCAATTATTTGTGCTTAGATATATATAACTTTCAAAGTATTTGCTCATGCCTTTTCTCAATTTTCTCCTTAAGAAGCCATCTTTGTTTCTTTAGTTAGCAATGACATTTTTATAGGATCATACAGAAATTGCTTACATTTTTGCCAGTATAGTCAAGCCACGGTAATTCATTTTGAAAAACTGTACACATTTTGATGAAATCTTAGCATGGTTTGGAAAATAATAAATATAAAATCAAAAAAGTTTGGCTTCATGGGAATTAGGATAAAACCCAAAAATAAGCTTAGTCAAAATACTAGTCTTAAATATTCATCTTTGCCTTCTAGCAGAATATTTTTGGAGGAAGAACAAAATATATCTATACAGAACTGCAAAACCAACTAGTTTATGTGCAGTCAATTCTTATTGACCATAATTATATCTATAAAATATCCACAAACACTGAATTAACAATACTGAATCATCGCTCTAGTTGCCTCCTTTCCTTACCGGCACATGTATACGCCATGCCTTGTAGCAGCATGGACACATTCTTCCGTTATGTTTCTATTTGTATCTATTCTGAATGTAGGTTGTATATTGAATTCTCCAAACACAGAGTAAGAGACAGAGGGCAAGATGTTTGTGGGGCAACACCAGTGAAAGTAAAAATAAAAATAAAAATTAAAAAAAAAACAGAATCTGGTAGATGGAGACATCAAATTGTGATGTAGTACTGACAAAGAATTGACAAATTCCACTAGGAATGCTTTAACTAATGTTATCTGTTGAGTTGTCCTACGATAGGTTAACATGGCCAATCATTTACACCTCGGCTTTGCTCAGTCACCTGGTGCAAGCTGCTTAGGAAGGACATGGCCTTGGAGAATGTGGTTTCTCTGCAGAGGGGGACTCCAGCGATGCAGAGCTGGGAATGTCTGCTGTTCACATTGCCCACAGCGGGGCGGCAAGCCTTCCTTGTTTGGCAGTTTGGGTAGCACATTTCTTTGCCCATCACAATGGGTATTTTTTTCTTCTAAATACTAAAGGGAGATTACTACAGCCTATACAGGGAAGTGACTATAAGCAAGTAAAATCTCAATCATTCCTACATCTCATCAGAAATACTAGAAAATCCAAAATCTCATTGGAAAGCTACAGTGTATAAGAAAAAAAATCAGCACATGTAGAGATGAAAATAAGGCATACTATTCCAAACTTGTTTGTACCTAACTAAAAACATCGTTTTAAAATACTTCCTCACAAAAATAATGTGTATTCATAATAATTTAGTATTTTAAAATGTTCAAAGGTTAGAGGAGATAATCTTTTGAACCATGTTAGATTTCTGCATTTTGTAAAAAGCTACAAAAGGAGACTGCTCCCAAAAATTTGCAAAGTCCTCCCAATTCCAAAGCAATCCATCCAGCTAGGATGGTGTTCATCTGCACAGGCAGGCTGATCCATTTCGGTTTACATGTAGCACGAAGTGTCCTTAATAATTTCCACTGATTTGAAACATAAATTTGCCTCTCTAAAATCTTTATGCTGTCAGTCATTATAAAACTGTCAGTTGTTTTTCCTTGTTATTGTACTGGTGTGTACTAGAGATGGATATATTTTTTACAACTATTGTGTTCACAGAAATATACACTGAGCCAAGAGGAAATGACATGTTGCCAAAATGAAACTGTATCTCATAAAAGCCATATTTATATATTTGGAGTCAATATTTTTTAAGATTATACAATTTGAGCACCTGGAAATATGGATGAAAATGTTCAGTTTCCAGAATGCTATATTTTGCATCATGTGGCTGTTATGGGGCCTGTTTATTGCTGATGGGAATTTAACATGTCACAAACTTTAATCCCCTCTTTATACGAATAAAGAAACTATTTGATGAAGTTTCAAATGTCACAGAGCTAGTTTAAATAAACTATGAATCTTTTCTTGTTTCTCAATTCTAGTCATGCTTATTAAGTTTTCCCACATTGCTATACATACAAAAAAGCCTTCACTTTCAAGAAAACAAGCTATTTTTTTCTCTGTTTTGTGAAGTGTCAGCCAATTGACAGCCAATGTTGTGTCTAGATCAGCCCTCATGTCTCCTGTTGTGATTGCAAGATACCCTCAGCAACACATATTAGGAAATTTGAAGGAGACAAGTCCTGAAAATTCTTCATGACACTCCTGGTCCACACAGTGTAATCACAAGCAGAGAGAGAGGGAAAGAACACTGAGACCTGGGGTTCTGATTTTCTTTGGGTCAAGGAGGGAGTCTTGGGTATCTGAAGACTCATCGTTGTGGGTGAATTTAAAATATGAGTGTGAATTTAAGGGGAGGAGAAAAAACAATTGGTGCCAATGGTCTATTATCAAAATCAACCAAGATCTTAAACAAAGGGAGAACCATGGGGGAGTCCTGTGGTTGACAGTGAGTTCACTGGAGATGTCCGTCTCTGAAGTGGACAGCTTGGCAGTCTGGCTATCTGGCAACTGAAGCTAAAGTCAAGTACTTGCATTAAAAAAAAAAAAAAAAAAAATCCAACTTTCAGTACTTAAACACTACCACTAGAATACTGGCAGAAAAGTGTGTATGTATTCTTAGAAGAGTTACTAGGACTGTGAAATCCACCAGAGAAAATTAACAGATGTCAATTTTGATAAACATGGCAGCCCATGAGTACCTTCCATTACTCTTAAGTTTTTAGTATGACTTAGTGCCTGCTGGTCCTTACCACCTTTATCTTGACTTAAATTCTCATGGTCTGACTTCAAATCAGGACTTATAAAATTTGTGTTAAAATCAAATAATCCTGAAACAAAATCACCATATTTCAATAGTATGCAACAATGTTTTCATTTTTTGTATTCAATGAGTAGACATGGAATATCATATGAACAATTATTTATTCAGCACCAATCACATGTATTCATTGTCTCAGAATGAAAGAAATAACAAAGTTCTTTTCAAACTTTATGGGCTACACAAATTACATGAGGGATCTTGTTAAAATCTAGATTCTAACTCAATAGAGCTACAGGGGCCTAAGACTCTGCATGTCTATCAGTCTTACAGAGGATGCCAACACTGCTTGACATTTACCTTTCATCAGCTATTTTAATAAATAAGATTTGAGTGTTTAAATGATCTTCTGAAATTACGTGGCTAAATTATTAACAGAGGAGAGATTCAAACACAAATATGTTTTACTTGAAAAATAACAGTGCTTAATTATAAATGTAGTTGCTAATATTTATGGACATTTACTCTACACCAGGCTTGTTGCCAAATTATTTAGATGCTTTATTTAGCTTAATATCATGAGAACTCTTAGAAATAGTTATTATTATTAAGTCTATTTAGCAGATTAAGATCTGAGTGCTAGAAATGAAAAGCCATTGACCAATGTTATAGAGATACTGAGAGTGAAAACACCATTGCACCCAACCTTTCATTGCAGAGCCCTCACTCTAAAGCACCTCAGTGCTTATCACTTCAGATAGTACTTCACTTCACTTCAGATAGTACTGCAAGAGAGCAAGCCTTAAAATGGGCTGTTGATATGAAAACGCTTCAGACCTTCAGTCCCTCTCTAAGAAGTATTCGTATTGAACAGTTTTCATTTTAAATTCCCTACTTCCAAAAGGGGAGGGAGGAGAGCAAAATAATTTTCCTCCCTTTATACCTAGTTAGAAATTAAAGTGCAAATATCTTCCATTCATCTATTTGTGGTTGTGCTTAAGCCAAACACAAGAGTGGACTCATTGGACGAGTCTTTTACACACATTGTATAGAATTAATTAAATTATAAATTTTCACGTGTCTACTGTTAAAATTTAAAAGCCCATGTGTCTTTATTTTGCAAAATTCCAAATGGCAGGAATCACTGAAAACATCAACCCCTTCTGGTGAGAACAGAAAGACTTATTGAACTTGTTGATTCTATCCATTAAAGTCACTTACAATCCAAATACCAAACTTCTTGTATTACAGGGTTTTTGCACCAGGGTAATATTTCTTTCTTTTGTGTGTGTGTGTGGTAATTTCCAGGCTATAATTCAAAGCATTCTTACTGTGTTTACAAGTTTATTTTACAAATATGCATTTCATTTTGGTGGTTACAGTATGTTTAATACTTTTAAATTTTAGATACGTGTTAATTTAGCATCATTTTTTGTATTTTAAAACTATTCACTGATTTATTTTTTATTAAATGTACTGGCATGGATGACTTGAGTTAATTGGACTAAGTTTCAAATGTATGATACATCATCTACATACAGCATTGTGTGTCCACAACCTAAAGTCAAATCTTTTATAATTTTTTGTGCGATCCAACTGCTATTGAAAACTACTGACCACAGCAACTACTTAGTGCTGTTTAGGGGAAAAGCAGACAGGAAAATACAAGAGTAAAATGCGAAAGGCTTTAAAACAAAGTAAGAATAGTATTAAAGTGATGCTTGTTTTAAATATATATTTTATTGATTATTAAACTCACGCATTTTGAGATGATTAACCCTGATCTAAGCACTGTGCCATTTCTGCTCCTGTAGTAACCACTTTTTAAAATTATATTTTATTGTTTATGCTATTACAGTTGTCCCAATTTCCTCCCCTTTGACTCTTTCCCCAATTCCTCCCCAAACTCCCTCAGGCGACCCCCACACCAATGCCTGTGTCCATGGGTCCTGCATACACCTTCCTTGGTGACTGTGTTCCATATCCTGTACTTTACATCCTCATGACCATTCTGTAACCATCAATTTGTACATCTTAACCTCTTCACCTTTTTCACCCATCCCCCTGAACCCCTTTAGATGACCTTATTAGTTTCTCATTCTCCTTGGTGAGAACAGTGAGTAGGTTCACATAATGTGATACCCTTCTTTTTTTAAAGCAATTGATCTAAGAATGCACATCTTAACTAAACTGAGACAGATAAAAAAAAATCATTAACCTCAGGTTGCTGAAGCCATAATATGTAAAAATCTGATCAAATTATACAATGAAAATATGAAAACCAAAGCAGATTTTTTCAGATAGAAAAGAATAAAACAATTTAGTCCACAGATAACTATTTAATGCCAGGTAACAACCACTTTTTGATGACCAATTGGATTTGTACTCATTGATATTGTAAAATGGCTGTGAGCACTAATATTAAATTTCTTCTTTGTGGTTAGGTTAGCTTAGTATTACTTCTGGTATTTGCAAGCAAAGACACATCTTGGAAACAGCTATTTATCTAGCTATATAAACTCAAGAAAGATTTTTAACCTTTCTAAACCTAATCAAAATTTTACCTTCTTGTAAGATTGTGACAATTAAACTGAATGATTAATGTACACTTCAAATCACAATCCCTGACCAAAAGTAAGACCCAGATAATGCTATTTTTGTTTACCAAAACAAACAAACTAAAACATTATTTGTTTATTATGATCTTTGGTTGGTAATTAAGAAATAAGGAAGGGTTTTCTGCTCTGTTTTAGGAGAATTTTTCCCTATGGGTCTTTTTTTGTTGTTTTTAAAATTGTTTTCATTGTGATTTTTTCCATTATCATTTATCCTCCCTTCTACTTCCTCCTGCCACGATCACCACCCTGTTGCCCATGTCCATGAGGCCTTCTTCCTTTTTGCTCATTTAGGCATCTCACGTTGCCAAAGGGGAAAGGTTTGATAAGAAACCATTACTATTTATCATTTAATACTCTCTCTCTATATATATATATTAAAAACCATACTATATATATTAGTTACAAATATTTGTGTAAAATTTCTTATGTGTAATTGAAAGTTGAGATTTAAATTTGAAAATACCATATTTTGTTACACTTTCTCAATATTACAATACAGGCATATTTTGCAACATGATGCATATTTTAGTATTCTGCCATTGTGTATATAGTTCCTACTTTAAGAAAAAAAGACTTAAATGAGATTATCTACTGATTATAATTCAACTCTCCAAATGTTAATGTATTGTAACAATTGACCCAAAATAATAATACATTTTTTATTATTTATTTTTTATTTATTATGAAAATAATAAATTTTTAAATTCTACAGAGAATTTCTTTAGAATTAATATAGTTTATTATAAAGATAATCCTTTGAGTGAGTAGGTTTCATTTGCCTGGGGTGATATATTTCTAATATTTTCTCTCATGAACAAATTTTAAAAGATTGCAAAGTATTATTATATAAGAATAAAATAGATGGGTTACAATTATGATATATCATATATATATTAGTCTGATCTATTTTTAGTATCTGGAACACACAAAATTTAAAATTATACAAAATAAACTCTAGTTACAATAATAGTAACCATTCTCTGTGTTGTTTTCTAAATCCTTGCATCACTTCAATAGCTTTTGGTAAAAAGACGGAGCAATTGACATTTTTATAAATGTCCTACCACTTACTCAGAGGTCAGTTATAATCCATGTAAGAAATTTCATTGGAGCTGCTGCAATATGAACATTAAAAAAACTCCCCTGCTGATTGGCCCACTTATTTTCTCACCTTTAGGGCAGAATTTTGTGTTATCACCCTTTTCTCACATTCAAAAATTTTACTATTGTTGACAGCTTTTTAACTTTTTTAAATGTATAAGATACTGTCTTTTTTGTCAAGGGGAGAATAAAGGTGGGGTTACTTTCATCAGTGTTAAACTTAAAATGTACATTTAAACAACTATAAAAGTCATGAGCACAAATCATTTAAAAATGCTGTGACAACTCCACCTTCCACTGTTCTTTGTGCTTCCTCTCTTTCTTTTGGAAGATGAGGGATTTGAGAAAATGGAAGCCGTACAAATGAGAAAGGAAACTGAGCTCAAGGCAAAATTTAGTTACTGCTCTCCTCAGTTCCAACTAGTAAGAAATAGAGTGGTTTCTACTGGGGATATAGGAATAAAAGTCATCAATTTAATCCTTATTTCTGCAGAGAGTGAGGTACATTTTAAAAACCATCAAACTTAAAAAATTAATGTCTAATGCCTATAGACAAACATTCATTTAAGTAATATAGATCCTTATAAAATGCAAATACCTTAATATTTACTTATATAGTGTAACAAAATTTAAAATTATGGCAAGTTTAGAGCTTTATAAAACTTAATTTTGGGCCATCTTAATAACAAGTGCAAAACATGCTTCTTTTTATTCAAAAGTTAACATAAAAATGTTAACAATATTTACCACACTGATTTTATTGTTTTGTGATATAAATAAGGAAATACTTTGTTCATATCTATTCATTTAAAATTGCTAAGTTATAATGTAAATAAACATAAACATTAGAATTCAGGTATATGTTGATTTTGGATACAAAGTAGATTTAAAAATTATTCATTAGGTTATTGTTATTAATAATTAACTACTTTTGTTCAGTGTAGAAGACCGTGTTAGGAACTGACAATTCTGACAGTATTCCGGGTTAGAAGAGTGAGTGACTCCCAGATACCTTCCTGTAACAGCTGACTTTGACATCCATGTATCGTTGTTCAAATACAAGCTTTACCAGAATTCCTGGAGTGATCACTTCATAAATTACACAAATATCTAACCACTATGCTGCACATCTGAAACTACTACAGAATAATATTGAATGTAATCTGTGATTGAAAAATAAAAAAAATGAAAATAGAACTATATATTTCTAAGGAAAAATAAAAAAGAAATAAAAAGTGTAAACTCTACCTAATTTGGCTTAATATTTCTAATTCTTTCAGTGAAATAAGGGTCAGAGTGGATTCCTAAGTATAGGAGACAGTGTTCACGTAAAATCCCAGTACAATTAAACATTTTATTTTATTTTTCAAATTAAGTTTTATGGTATTTTTTAAATCAATGTATTGTTCTGAATCACATTTTCTCATGGTGTAATTAAAAAGTTATTAGAGAGTTACATTTCCCAGAGAAGAGACAAACTTCTTATGTCTGAACTATATTTCTTTAATACCAAATAAAACTCAAAACACACATCCTAATTCCAAGAACAAATGTCCCATACTTCTGTATGTGACTCTTTTTTTCATGGCTGTGAGTAAAAATAAATAAACACACAGAGGAAAAACTTTTTCTTGACTCACTTTCAAATTCAGTGTTTACACTTTACTGTATATTAACTAAAACAACTGACAGTATAGTCCAAATATTAGGAAGCTATAGCTCCATGAGATTCAAATTATTCTGAGTCACATTTAAAGAGGCATCATTTAACATAGAATACTAATTGAAAAATAATATGATGTTTATTTACTTTTCTCAAAGCACAGGAATGGGGGATCATTTTGATCTTTCAAGGCAATGTCTTCAGAATTCCCTTTCTCTTTTTCTTAAATCTGACTCGGCTCTAAGACTGACCGCCACAAATTAAGTCTTTACTCTTTATATCTAGTTTTATGTAATTTTGACTGTTTAAATTTATATTATTTGACTTAGAGCCCCTGGTCTTGTCTAAATTACACTTGTCTTGTTTTTCTTGTCTTCTTTTTACTGCGGTTGAACAAAGACTCTCCTTTTGTGGTCAGTAGATGACAGATTTGCAGGAAGGCAGAAATACTCATACTTTAAGTGACCTTTTTAATTTCCAAAAAATAGTTGAAATTAAAAGTTTTTGCATGTTAAAAAGCAATACACATTTCCATCGATTATTTTAATGTTCTGTGAAGTCTCCTAAAATTTAAAATACGATATAGGTGTCCTACGCTTATCCTATATAATTTCCCTTTTTGTACCCTCTTATCTCCTTTCAACACATTTCTTTCCACATCAACTAAAATGTATCGGTGTGGTATCTTAAATTTCCTCTGAGCCCTGTATGAAAACTAGATGTGACACAAACTAATACAAGCTTCAAGAATATTTGCATTTTAATGGAAAATAATGCCTAATGAAAACAAATCAATATAAATATAAAATCTAGACACTAGGGCAAGTTTTTTTGTGATAGATATTTTTAGACAAGAGGCTTTGATTCTGGTTGATTCTATAGAAGTAAATGTTGTTCAAGTTTGCATAACTAAAAATATGTGAAAATGGAGGAGTTTAGAAAAAATTAAAACAAGACAAAACAAAGTGCCAAAAAAATGTATAGCTTTCCAATGCATCTAGGGTTCTACCATGCTCATAGAGAGACCACTAAAATAATGATTTAACTTCAGAGACATGGCTGGTCGGTCATACACAATTCTTTATTTTCCCAAACCTCTAATACTAATGCACTTGGCTCTAACTGCCACAACTAATTTTTACTACCTGAATGTCTTTCTTTGTAGATGTACTGGAAAATTAAAATAAAATAGTTGCAGTGATGTATAAAAAATTAATTCCTTCTGTTTTAAGAATTTTACAGCTATTGCCTGAGAAAACAGATAGGTGTTGACAAAAATAATTGCAATTGTTATAAAAACTTTAAACATTTTCCATTTAAGATGACACAGTCATTTAGTCTGTTTTGGTATAGTCTCTCTGATCTAAAGACATAGCAATAATAGTTAAAGCATAAAGTTAGAATATCAAACAAAAATAACTAGACAAGGAAAAAAAGCCCATGGTTCAGGGATCGCAAAAAGAAAATTGCAAAATGTGAGTGTGGGTAAACAGCCAATGCCAGCTTTAGATTCTGAAGCAAAAACAATGGTAGCCATGAATTTGTTCTCTGAAGTGTACCGGGGTAACAGGGTACCAGCATTTCCCTCTGACACCAGGTCTAGGCTGGGTCTTCTTTATTTATAAAAGTAATCTGAAGATGTAGTGCCACTGTCATTTGACCATAACTTCTTAGAATACTTTTGGTCAAATGTTTGTTTTTCTGTATTCATATGTAATCTTAAATAAATTTTATTATACTTTCAAAAATGTAAATATTCAAAATTTACTCTTTAAATGTTAAGAACCTGAATATTCAATGATCATTAAGAAATTAAATATGTTCTCAAGTTCTACCCATGCTGTGGCTGTAGGGTAGGAGCTCCTTCTTTCTTTCTGCTGTGTAGTGTTCTGTTGTGTAAATGCACAATAGTTTGTTCGTTCGTTTGTTTGTTTTTATCCACTCATTTACTGATGGGCACTTAGGTTGCATTATGCTATGTGAAATAAGCTCTGCGTTGAAAGACAAATACCATATGATCTCACCTATGAGTGGAACCTAATCTACAAACAAACAAGCAAGCAAAATAGAACCAGAGGCATTGAAATAAAGAGCAAACTGATAGTAACCAGAGGGGAGAGAGATAATGGGGGAAGTAAAGGAAGGGCCGGCAAGGAACATGTATAAAGGACCCAAGGACAAAGCCAAACGGGGTAGGTTCCAGGGTGGGAGGTGGGGATGGGTGGGGGAGTTTGAGTGGTGGGGGGAATATGGAGACAACTGTACTTGAACAACAATAATAAAAAATATTATTTGAAAAAGTACAGAAGTTAACTACCAAGAAGAAAAATAAATCAAGAAGAATTGCAAGAACAGTCTAGATGAGTTTGATACTTATTATCACGTCTTCATTGAAGAAAATGTGATAAAAACAGATTAGGGATAGGAAAAAAAGCATAGAGGATAAACAAATCATCTGACAACCCAGAAATGGCACTCATTAATATTTTGGTTCCAACAGGTATTTTTCTATGAATTTATACTTTAAAAAAGAGCCAGTGGGAAGAGGAACAATGATGTATGTACTGTATTGTACCCTATTTACCTAATATATAACAAACACCTTTATATGACAAATTAACTTACACAATAACTTTTTAGTGACTACGTAGTATTCCACTATTTATATCATAGTCTACCAAGTCACTCTCATTTCTGTATACTTACCCAGTTTTATAAAACTATTCTGAAATAAATATGCTTGTGCCAAGAAAACGAAGATATTAAATATGTAATAAAATATTCTCTTCTGCTGCCTTAAGACAACACCTAGTCCAAATAAATTTATCCATAAATTTCATTAAATTCTATAGAACAGATAATATTATATAATTGTTAAAGAGGAAGTTAACATTATTTTGTGAAAATAATCATATTTTTTGAAAATCATAAAAAATCAAGGACTAAAAATTTTATTGAACTGAATGTTAAAACTTCAGTAAAAGTTAAGTATACTTAATAAAGTGACTTTAATTTTAAAAAATAGGCCATAATCAAACTTTTTAATGAATGCTAAGGTAGTTCATTTTCTTAAATTATATTTACATACGTCAAATCTTCTGAAAAATGAAAATAGTGGTTATCATAAATAGAGAAAACCATATGAAATATGATATTCATGAATAAAAATAACAACAGTAGTTAAATATTCAAGGTAATCTTCTTAAATGACAGGCTAAGATAGACACGTCTACTAAGGTATCTTGTACTCATTGTCAATATTGTATGGAGAAATTTAAACAAGGTAATAAGGCTATAAAATAAGCCAGAAGTATAAGATAAGAAAAAAACAGAGGTTATTATTTGACTCCACAAAATTAAAAAAAAAATGAAGTTATAGATCTAATAAAAATAATTTAGCCAGTTAGGGATGTGCTATAAATAATCATGTTCTTTTACATTAATATGTAATTATTAAATAAAAATTGAAATAGAAAAATTAATTTATAGTAGCAATAATACCTACAGGCAACTATGAATTAATCTTAAATAGCAACAAAAGAATGAAAACATGGAAGTACTTTTATAAAAAAAATGAAAGCAACGTTTTGTTCCATAGGAATCTGTAAATAAACCACTGATGAGAACATAATTTGTTACACAAAAGCATAAGAAAAGACATATATCTATAATCTTAATGATGCCAAAATTCTTAAGTGGCTAAAAAATGGAAACAAACAAAACACATGCATCAGAGTCACAAGATCTCATTTTTCAATCAGTAAGAACAATAGGTAGGTGGTACAATATTTTGGATATGTATCTTGATAAAAACACAAAATATGACAAAATAAAGTACAAAGCAAATATCATTGATCTATAAAAAAGGTTGTTCTTATGAACTGAGTGCAAATAGGACAAAGCATAATGTAAATAATTTAAACTCAGTAAGTGCTATTTTGTATTTACATAATGCATATAATCTTATAAAGCATGTGTTTTATACCAAATCAGTTCTTAAATTAACATGACTCCACTTCTCTATAAGTAATTTGTATCATTAGTTTGGTTCCAAGTACATCTCAATTAATAACTATTCGCCTTTCAATGCTGTACCAGTATCTCCATTCGTCATCTCCAATTTGTGGTTGCTCCAATATAAATCTGCTTATGTTCATTTGTATGACACCTACGTAGTCACAGTATCTGTGTACTCTTCCACAATTTTTTAGTCAATTTCCCTGTACCATTTTATGTTGCATTTGCCAGACCCTCAGGATAAGGCTGCACAAACAAGGCAACAAAGTTCATGGCTGTGGTAGAAGTTTTTCAATTTTGGAGAAACAATTGAGTCAATTCAAGTTTGCTGCAGAAAGGGAAGATATTGATTCATAAAAGTTTTAGTGCCTCATATTGGTATGATTTCCAGATGTTTTAATTACATATTGCTCTGCATCTCTTGACAATGAATGCATTAAACTGAACAGAAAAGTTAACGCCAGCTGGTTCTCTGTCAGGTTGAATAAGTTACATTCTTTGAATTTTCAGCTATTTACTTTTAGACCTTTCAGGTCCCAATAAAGCCAAGATTAGGAATGACAGTCAATAGTATAATGTGCAGTAACCTCAGGTACTGATGTAAATTATAGCATTCTATTCATTTATTTTTGAGGTTAATAAATTAACTTTAATAAGAATATTTTCTTAATATGCCAGTTGCTTGGCAATTGATGCCACATAGTGGCAAAGCATCATTTAATTGCAAAATAACATTTTAATGATTTTATGTTTTTTCAGTAATTTTCCTTTTTTGTTTTACTTGATTTCCATTTCTTTTCATTTATCATTGAGACATAAAGGTTTCCTTTTTCCCTCAAAATTTTACTGTCTTTATATTATCCTTTTTATATAATTGGGGATTTTTATTAAAATGCAGTATTCATGTCTAACTTCCTATTACTTAATTCAAACATCTTTATAAACAGTTTTGGAAACTAAAGAAGTAGAGGATATCTAGATTAACCTTAAAATTTCAGAGACAGACCCAAAGATAAGTTAGACACAGTCCCTGCTCCTGAGGCAATTCTTGAATCCTGGTATAAACTAAAAAGAAAAATAACACATCATTTACTTTTTTTCTCATTTTAATGAGATAATTGATTTACAAGTACCCAAGAAGTAGAAAGCACAGAATCATGACTCAGGACAAATCCTGTTCTCCAAGCCAGCTAGAGCAGGAAAATCTGTGCTCGTTTTCATGGACCTGCGCCAAACTACTGAAGGTTCCTTAAATCAGTTTATAGATACTTAGAGAAATAAAAAGCCAGAGTTTCTATAATTGAGCAAATAGTGTTACAAATGAGAAATATTGTTTAGGTAACACTTTTGTGATATTATTTCCCGAGACTACAGAAATATAAAGCAGCTTGGTCCATTAAGAATTTCTGGCCCTGGCTGATGTAGCTCAGTGGACAGAGCGCAGGCCTGCGAACCAAAGCATTGCCGGTTTGATTCCCAGTCAGGGCACATGCCCGGGTTGCAGGCCAGGTCCCCAGTATGGGATGTGCTAGAGGCAACCATACATGGATGTTTCACTCCCTCTCTTTCTCCCTCCCTTCCCCATCTCTCTGAAATAAATAAATAAAATCTTTAAAAAAATTTCTGTTGATTAATTTGTTTTGTTTTAATTTTTTCTTTTCCTTTTGAAATTTTTAATTTAAATATAAATTAGCTTTATAGCTCAAGATGTCTGTAAAAATTGCTGTTTATACAACATCTTGCTGTTGTTATTGTTTTATTAACATTTTATAGTGCTATCCTTATTTTCAGGTGATGTTTCATATATACTCAGATGCGACAGTTGTGATTGAAACATTGTTCTTCATTATTACTGTAACAGTTTTTATTAATATAGCTTCTAGCTATTTTATTTTTCAAAGACTCGATATGTAAATTATTAACTAAAATCAGGGAGTTGTTCTACACTGTCAAAAAATCCACTTCCTACTCATTAGTAATACAATTTTATGTACTAAATACATGAGTTTGAAAAGATTTCTATTTAAATAAAAAGAAGCTGGATGCTACTTTAGTAAAGAATATCTCAAATATTGAATATAGAAAAATAATTTGCATATGTAATACAAATCTAGTTATTCAGACTACTTGGAATTCTTTAGAGAGCCAAAGATTATGTTTAACCAAAGATTTGTGTTAAGACAAAATTAGATGCCAAATGTTTTCATACAAAGTACATGAATAAATGAAATTCAATGTTATTGAATTTTATTTCCACTTGTAAATACATATATGACTTTACTCAGTAGTGTTGGATAATAAATTATCCCTAATATTAAACAATTAGTTTTTGCAGTTTTTAAACGGTTTTATTGAGATATAAGTCACATAGCATAAAATTCACTCATTTAAAGTATGAATTTAATGACTTTTAGTATATTCGGAGTTGTGTATCCACCACCACAATCAATTTTAGAACATTTTCATCATTCCAGAAAGAAATCCTGGACCCATTGGCATTCACTGGCAATCTCTAATCTACTCTGATCTACTCTGTCTTGTATTGGTTTCCCCTTTCTGAACATTCCATGCAAATGGAATCCTATAGGACATTCTTTTATCATTGAATTCTTTCAGCTAGCAGAATGTCTTCAAAGCTTATCCACATTGTAGTATTTATCAGTACTCCACTTGTTTTTATTTTTGAATAATATTGCATTGTATGGATATACCATATTTTGCTATTGTTATTTTATAATTTTGACTATATTAGCAATTGAACAGAGTTTTAATTGAAAAATTATAATAAAGTTTGATTGCAGGTGTTAATTACATGATATAGATTATGGCAAGATGAGTGAGGGAGAATGACAATGACAGGGAGAGGCTGGGGGAGTTTCCTGGATTACTTAGCATCGTTGGAATGTATTCATGCTTGGGCTAACACATGCTGGGTGCTGCAAAGGACACACTCCCCTTCTCTTTTGCTTCTTTTATTTTTGGAAATCTCATGCATCCTCAAAAAAGGAAGAGCTACATATAAAAATTATAGTAAATAAAAACTTGTGAGTTATAGGAAATTATGTGTAACTCTGGTCAATTACATTTGTTAGCTTAATATAAGTGATTTATTTAAGTTGCCTGTTTAACTAAATTACAGATGTTTTTTTCTTTCTTACATGCGATGTGTCCTGTAAATTGTTTAATTGCAATATATGAGTATTGCTTTAAGTATTTTTATTTTTATTTGCAATAAATTATATTATTTTTAAATATTTTAAATGGTTTCCTCTCCAATAATTTTAACAACTGAAACTCCATACTTTAAGAACATAAAATTTTAAAAGGTGAGTGTACAATGCAAGAAAAGACAGTTTCTTTTATGTTCTCTTATGTAAGAGTTTGATGACCAGTGATTCCATCATTAATTCTTTCAGAAGCAAAATATATATTTCTTTTTTCATTGTTTTAAGTTGTGCCTCCACCTTCTCTGTATTTTAATAAACATATTTAAGCATAAAACTTTTAACTTAAATGCACATTTTGTTTTCTTAGATGATCTCTTATTAACTATATATTTTAGAAATGAATAAAAAGGTTGTCTTTTTATCTGTCCTGTTAAAATGCATCTCATAAATGCATCTTATTCTTGCTGTTTACCAGGTTTTTTAAATCTACTTGACAGTTTCTTTAAGATACTTATTCTAACTTTCATGATTAGAGCTGAAACTGGAAGATTTTGGTTACAAAAAAGTAATCTGGATTATTATTCAAACATAATCATCTTACTAAGAAATTTATTTAATAATTTAAGGAACATCATTGTTACTGTATGCGACATTGTGTATTATCATGGCACATGAGATGAAAAGGATAAAATATTAATTTCAAAAGATAACAAATATTCATAGATTTTATTTCAAGCTATGATGTTAGCTAGTTCTCTGGCACTACATAAATTAACATTTCAGGTCAAATTTTCAAAGTACACTCAAAATTTCTTTTTCTAACCACTACTGGTTTCCTTAATAATTGAGGTGTATATAGATAGTTGCACATTAGACTTCATTATGCTCCAAAAACATCAAGTCTAAGTAGAAACAGAAAAATGTCACTCACAGTTGGATTAGGTTTAATTTTCCATGTAATACACTTCAAAGACAATTTAACTGCAAACATAAAAATAGTAGCCACTATCACATGTTATGAACATTCTGAGTTTGTAGGGCACAAATAGGCAAAGGTGAAGACATTACTTTTCTCCGTAAGCACAGTGGTTCTTGAGGAAGTGTTTGCAACACTGAAATGCCAGATAAAGCATTCTACATGTACACATGTATATATGTAGGGGGAGGCATTTAAAATCACCTGAATCTTGGTTTAATGGGAACCCAGTGAAAAGTTTGACATTTGTTTATCCTCTTAGGGCAAAACAAACAGCACCCACGTATATAAGTTCATGAGAAAAGATTCAAGCAATTTTAGAAATATTTAAGACTTAGGATTCTTTTCACTTATTCAAAGGAGATTTTTGCCTAAGTGGCAACTTCTATATATCCACTTTGATCCGTCATTCTACTTTGGCATTCTTCTTCCCATCCACACAGTGGCTTTAATTAAAAATGATTACAGAAGAAAGTCGTTATTCTAAATTACTGTCTCTGCTATGGTTTGGCAAACAATAGCCATTGGCCACACTCAGTCCTCTGCTTATTTTAATAAAAAGTTTTATTGGATCACAGAAATACTTATTTGTTTACTATTGTTTGTGATGCTTTCAAGTTACAAGGACAGATTTGAGTAGTTGTCACAAAGACTTTCTTATACACAAAGCCTAAATATTTATCATCTTGTCTGTTACAGAAAGAAAAGTGGTCCGCACTAACAAACTGTGTGTGTGATGGCATTTACCTTGAAAATTGTTACATTTATTAAGGAAAAGTATTTATTAAAACAAATAATTTGTCTATTTTTAATACAATTTGTTTCATTTTAAAGATATAGCTTCTGCATTTGAAATCCTAGGTCTCCTCAAATCATATCAATAGATGCCTCATACAGATACACCAATCACAAATAGAATATGTATGAGGGGAACCCAAAAAAACTGAATTTACTGATAAAAATTATGTATTTTCTTACATGTTTAAACTTCTGTAACTTCCAAATTACTCTCCATTTGATGCAATACACCTATTGACATTTATTGCCACCGCTCAAAACAGTTTTTGAACTTTTTAATTTTGGTGCCTTTTAGTGCTTCTGTCATTTTTTTGATTCACCTCTTAAACATTGGCAAAACATTTCCCTTTGTGAATTTTTTCATCCAGGTGGCATCAGGTGAATAGGGAGGGTGGGGCATGGGGTCAAGCTATTTTTGGTCAAAAACAGCTAAACACTCAGTTCAGTATACGGGCAGGTGTACTCAATCATCTATCATGAAATGGACAGACTCATTGAAATAATCTTTAAAAAAAATTCACTGAAAGCCTCTCACCTTTATAGTCAATTATTATTTAACAGAGGAAGCAAACACATATAATGGGATAAAAATAGTTTATTCAACAAATGGTGTTGGAAAAATTGGACAGATAGGTACAGAAAAATGAAACTAGACCACCTTCTTACACCACACAAAAGAATAAATTCAAAATGGATCAAAGACTTAAATGGTAAACCAGAAACCATAAAAGTCCTAGAAGAGAATATAGACAGCAAAATCTTGGACATTGCTCACAGCAATATTTTATCAGGTATATCTCCCCAGGCAAAGGAAACAACAGAAAAAAAATAAACAAATAGAACTACATCAAACTAAGAAAGTTTTTGCACAGCAAAGGAAAACATCAACAAAGTAAAAAGACAACCAACAAAATCTGGGAATGTATTCACTGATACATCTGATAAGAGGTTAATACACAAAATTTATAAAGTACTTACAACACTCACACCAAAACAACAAGCAACCCATTAAAAAATGGGCAAAGGATCCGAATAGACACTTCTCCAAAGAGGGTATCCAAATTGCCAATAAACATATGAAAAGATGCTCAACATCACTAATCACCAGAGAAATGCAAATTAAAACCAGAATGAGATGTCATCTCACATTTGTCAGAATGGCTATCATCAATAATTGAACACACAGCAAGTGCTGGAGAGCATGTGGAGAAAGGGGAACACTTTTATACTCTTGGTGGGAATGCAGATTGCTGCAGCCACTGTGGAAAGCAGAATGGAGATACCACAGAAATTAAAAATGGATCTGCCTTTTGACCCATCAATCTAACTTCTGGAAATATATCCAAAGGAACCCAGAACACTAATTTGAAAGAATATAAGCACACTTTTGTTCATTGCAGCATTATTTACAATCACCAAGATATGGAAGAAGCCCAAGTGTCCATCAACAGATGAGTAGATAAAACAACTACGGGTCAATTACACAATGGAATTTTACTTAGGTGTTAAAAGAAGAAAAAATTATTCTTCGTAACAGTGTGGATGGAGCTGGAGAACATTATGCTAAGTGAAATAAGCCAGTCAGGGAAGACAAATACCATATGATTTCACTCATATGTGGAATCTAATGAACTGAACTAACAAGCAAAACAGCGAAAGACTCATAGATGGCGAGCAGATGAAAGATAGTGGTGAGGAAGTTTGGGGGGTAGAGGAATTGAGGAAAAAAAGGAAAAAGACTCATGGGCATGAACAACAGTGTGGAGATTGTTGGGATAAGGAGATATGAGGGACTAAGTGGTATTGGAAAAAATACAAAAAATAAAATTAAAATTTGGTAGTTACATCTTTATTAGCACCTAATATTTGCTGGTCTCAGAGGTTTTATATTTCTGAGAGGCATATTATAATTCAAGATGTTACCAATATCCTACACCATGTATAAGCGACATTATATGGCGTTGCTCCTTCTTTGTGTGATTTAATGCTTTCTGGATCCATCCATGTTGTTGCAATAATAAGATTTCAGTCTTTTAATGGCCAAATTGTGTTCCATTGTTACGTATATACCACATCTTCTTTTTCTAATTGCATATAGATGGACACTTAGATTGCTTCTATAGCTTGGCTATCAGAAATAAGACTATTATCACTGAACTACAACAAATAACCCTAAAGTGTATATGGAATCACAATAGACCTTAAATAGTCATAGCAGTTTTGAGAAAGATGAACAAAGTGGGAGGTATTACAAACTACCTGATATAAAATCATATTATAAGTCTATAGTAATCAAAGAGCAAAGCACTGGCATAAAAAGACATAAATTGATGAGCCCTGGCTGGTGTAGCTCAGTGGATTGAGCGCGGGCCTGCGAACCAGAGGATCGCGGTTCGATTCCCAGTCAGGGCACATGCCTGGGTTGCAGGCCAGTTCCCAGCAGGGGATGCATGAGAGGCAACCGAACATTGATATTTCTCTCCCTCTCCCTCTCTCCTACCCTTCCCCTCTAAAGATAAATAAATAAATTAATTAAAAAAAAAGACATAAATTGATGAAATAGAATACCTCAGAAATAAATCTATGCCTATCCATGCCTACATGGTTAACTAATCCAGGACAAAGAAGACAGGAATATACCATGGGGTAAACAATATTTTATATAATAGTGTTCAGAAAAGTGAACAGATAACATACAAAACAAATAAAACTAGGCCAGTTTCTTATACTATAGACAAAAACAAACTCAAAATGGATTAAAAACTCCAAACCATAAAACTCTTACAATAAAACATAGTCAGTAAACTCTCTGACATTGTTCTTAGTAATATTTTTGGATATGTCTCCTCAGGCAAAGAAAATGAGAAAAATAAGGACTACATCAAACTAAAGAGTTTTTGAGCAATGAAGGAAACTATCAAAACAACAGCAACAAAAAGACAGCTTAAAAATTGACACAGCAAAAGAATCACATGTCTTTGTTAATATATATCAGCAGAAAGCTAGTGGAGGCTGAGGTAACATGTGCAGGAATGGATTCCAAAGGGCAAACAGGACAGGATGTAACTAAGGCTAGATTGAGTGTTATTTACCTTTATGAGCGCAACTAATTTCGCTCTTGCAGCTGGAATGACTCAAAGAGCTAGAGGTAACTAATACAAGCAGCTTGAATAAAACTTGACTTAGTGGTGGCCTGTATGTAATAGATTGAGATACCAGAAATTCTCAATTGAGAAACTGAGATCGAAAGGTTTGGGAATACAGAAGAGATGGGCTAGATTTATCATGTATGAGTCATACACCTATGACCCAACTGTATTCCATGAAAAGGTCCAGAAAACAATCTCTTCTCTAAGCTTTCATTAGTGAGGGGAACACCCATCCTTGAACTGCTATCTGGTTGCTCTACTCTGTAGCCTAGATGTGAACATAGGAGATACTGCCATTGACACAGGCTTCAGGAGGAGATCTTAGACTATCAGAAGTCAATTAACACAGTGGGCACATCTACTGTAAAGGGAAGAAAGGAATGCTGGAAATAAGCAATGCCTCTAAATGGCTCTCAGATGAGTGAATGACTTAAATGTACTAGGTTTAAAAAATAAAGTGCTATAAAAGACAAAATAGAAAGCACACACTGATGGTTCTCCAAATATTATTGTTATGCATATACATGTGTGTGTCCATGTGTGTTCCAGAAATATTTTGGCAAGAAGAAATCCTAGGCTTTTTAAAAATAGAGGGCTCAAGCCCTGGCTGGTGTGGCTCAGTTGGTTCAAGTGTCATCCTATGGATCAAAAGGTAATGAGTTCAATTCCCAGTCAGGGCACATGTATTTTAACTTCTCATAAATCCCATGGTTTTATGATAGCTTCCTATGTCCATTATATCTTCTCCTGTTATTCAAACTAGGGCAACACAATCCAAAAATACTTTTTTGTTCATTGGTGTCAAGGAGAGTATATTACCGGAGCATACGATCTAATGGTACAACAACTTAATTTTCAAAATAGTGTTTGAGGATTCACTATTTCTACATTAATAGGGAAAATAATTTTAATACAGAAGGTATATAGCTAAGCTTAATATACTCACATTTTGTGGGAATAGAAAGTACAGAAAAAATCTCATAATGGACAAAATATTTATAACCCCATTTCCAGGCAAGGGCTCATATTTAGTTCATTTCTTCTTAAGAATTACAGGTAGATGAAGAATTCTTGTAAAAACAGTATAACTTTCCTCTAGCAAAATACATTTGTAGTATGAGTACACAAGGTAGTAATAAAACCCACCACTCCTTTTCACAATATAGATATAGAAATTAAAGCACTAAAGTCTCGTTTGGCATATAATGGCAGGCTTAGCCACTCTTTTAATTTTCTTTGTATCACAATTTTAAAAATACTTTGTCTTAATTGTTGCTTAGATAACTAGAACAATGACATATATTTTACCATTACTATAGCTTCAAGACACTGGCTTAACTTTAAACTTGGACTGTAAGAACATTGTGTCTCCACCTGCCTATCCCCTTCACCCCTGCTGCCTTACACCCACTAATAGAGGAATGGCATTTCATGGAGGATCATCCTCACTGACAAGGACACACATTAATATACAAGATCTATAGTTAATTTAATCCTCTCCCTGCATCCAAACACACAAATTTATCATTTTGACTCCAGGAAAGATATATTTACCTCTCTGGTATAAATCTGGGAAAAAAACACTCTTGTAATTCTAGAATGAGTCCCTAGAGTAAACATTATAAATCTATATCAGACTTTCAATTTTATATCCCTACCTTACATACATTAGTAAGTAGAATATACATTGTCTCTCCAACTCCTTGCTCCTATATTCTTAAAACATTCTTTGTTTAATATTTTACCTTGTACTTTCCATGTTATTCTTTCTTTCATCTCTATCACTCATCAGTGTTCATTTCTATAATATATTGGCTATTGCTAATTTTGAAGAAATCATATTTCTTTTTTTCTTTGGCATATGATTCCACATTCATTATCCAATCAGACTGAAGGAGAACTCTTATGTATAGTGGTACAAAGGTAGCTTCTTCATATTTTAAAATTTATTCTTTTAAGCGAAACTAATAAAATACTTTAGCAGTTATATGTTCCTCAGTGAATCTAACTATGATAAATTGGGAAGATAAAAATGAGTATTTTGAAATTATAAACAGGTTTTTCACAATGATGAACAAGTATCCTGCATACTCCTGCCTCCAGTAATTACCAACTATAAATATCAGATTTTTAACTCATTTCTAACTACATTAGCAGAAAAATATTGCTAATCAATCAATTGAATAAAACGTTGATAGAAGATTAGGTAAAGAAGATGTGGTACAGATAAACTATAGAATGGGACTCAGCCATAAGAAAAGATGAAATTTGTGACAACACAGATGGACCTTGAGAATATTATGCTAAGTGAAATAAGCCAGTCAGAAAAAGCTAAGAACCATATGATTTCACTCATATGTGGGGTATAAAACTGAAACTCATGATACAGAAAATAGAATGGTGTTTACCAGAGGACAGGGAGTATGAGCGGTGGAGGATGGAGGAGACCAAATATGTGCTTGATACCTAAAAAAAAAAGCTGTAGTAATATCATGAGACACTTACACATAGCCTACCTTCCAGTAGATCAATATGCTTCATAATCTTACATGGAAAGCATACAATTGTTAAAATTGTTCAAATGTTATTCAAGAAGAAATACAATATTATTTAGAATATTATCTTTATAGGATAAATTAATTTTTTAGATTTATCTGAAAGTTTGACGAAGCTAACCTTAATATTGAGCGTGACTCTGGGTTTGGATCCTGGTTAGTAGTCTTCAACCAAGTAATGCATTTTAACAAGGCCTAAAGTTTTAGAACCAAATGAAATTTCTCCAGAATTTCCAAAGTTAGCTTTTTTTCTTCATCAAAACAGGTGACAGAAAACAAAACAAGAACTATTTTATTTTATTCCTACTGAGGATTCAACTCTCATGTCAACTAAACTACCAAAATCCACTGCAGGCAGATAGAGCATTAGAAACAAGGAAAGCTTTTTTATGTGTAGTTCCCTCCTTTTTCTGCCTCCATTTCTTTATTAGAGTGCCACCACTTAAACCCTAACTCTGGTAAGTTTCAGTAATGAAATGTTTAGTTTCAATGTCCATCTTACTTCACTGTGTCTTATCATCATTTCATTCTAATTATCCAGTTCATGCAAAAGCTTTATGTCCCAGGAGATGGAGAAACCATGTATGAAAATCTTTTCTCTGGAACAGATTAGATTGTATTTTTAATTCTATTCTCTTTCCATGTGTATATTGTATGTGCCTCTGATAAGTTTTTTCTATGAAATATTCCTTTCCCCCAAACTATCTTGCTTATTCATAATTTTATATATTCCACTATGTATTTAAAATATATAACTACATATGTCCATACTTTATCAAAAGGATAAATTAGATGCAAGCATTCAACACCAGTAACCAACTTATAGCCTTTAAAATATTTCCGCATGTGTTCATTTCAGCATTAATCTTCAATAATTCTGAGAATAAACTCCAATTATTATCATTCTTTAGCTATAATAAGTAATGTACACTTTTCTTTGATTTTTCAGTTGGACTGACTGAAGTTGATTTATAAAATTTTATGTCTTGTCCTGTTTGACTTTTATGACTTACCATCCTTTCATTTTCTTTTGCTGTTTCTCCATATAAACTATATTTTAGAAGAAACTTCAACTAAGTGACAGGCACAGCACCTTTGATATTACAGTTATCAACTTCTCTATTACATTGGTGAACTTTTAAGCTGCTATAAAGTTGGTGCTACCTATTCTTACTCCATGAAATCACAGAATTACTTTTGAGGGTACAAAGAGGCATAGTTTCATTGAATGGATATTTTTCGATCAGAGTATATTTTACAATAATATTTCCTTTCACTCTCCACACACAAATTTTCAATAAAGTTTGATCATCATTCAACAGATAATAAAGTTATTTAAAATTTTTCATAATTTCCTTACTCTCACTCTTGTGTGTAGACTGTTGCTGTAATGTTTAACAAAGTTATTATCTTTAGTTGATCCTTTTACTTCAATTCATTCTTCATTTTGCTTCTAATTTTCCTAAAATAATGTTTTGTTTTGCTTTGTGTTGTATTGCCTTGTCATGGTCTCTTTACTGATTAGTTTATGAACTTAAATTCTTCTCTACATTTTCCTTGGAACTCCTGAATTTTACTTCTCCTTGCATATTGATCCCATGACACTGCAGCCAAACCTTCTTCCTCAGCTTTCTGAACATTCCCAACATCCAGGCTAACCCCCTCTTCTCTCTTTCAATATTTATGCTACTCTTCTATCTGTAATGCACTTAACTCCTCAAAAGCATAATTTTATAACATTATTGTCTTCCTTTTTGTCCCTGGTACCACAATCTATTGGATGCCTTTATCTGCATGACTCTGTTTCTATTTATTTGTAAAATAGCACAATAACAATATCTACTTCCTTAATTTTGAGGGGCAGTGAAGTTATAATACATATAAAGGACATGGCATAACAAAAGTACCTGGTGTACCATAACTGCGCCATACAAGTGGATAATTGTACTTTCTTCCAAAGTCCAAATCAGAGTATTTTTTTTTTTGCTAAGAAAATTTTGTGTTGCTTGTACCACAACAAGTAGACTGCAGATCTAGCTCTTACAAAGAGAAGACTCTAAATTGGATTGGGAAGAATTCAAAACACCAGAAATAAAAAGTCGTTGTGTCTATTCAAATCTTTGCTTAAACATTCTTGTGACCATCTTAAATGGACAATTCTAGTTTCCAGTAATTCTATTGGTTTGAATTTCTTTTCGTTATTTCAGGGAAATCATTTTTTCTGCAATATTTATTCATTGGGCCACCTGACGTTTACTGGGATTGTAAGAGAAAATACATGATTAAAGATGATTAGTAGGTCATACAATAATATGACAAATTTTGTTTCATTAATTTTGCTTTCTACATACAGAAATAAAGGATCATACCAAACTGTTTAGCCTTATCCTTAAACGACGCACAGTTCATCATTTTGATTTTACATTTTTGAATATGAAACTTTAGGAGAATATACTTTATTTCAAAATTTCCTTTGACTACTTACAACATAAAATTGATGCTATACCACAAATAACTTTCAAAAATAAGTCAAACATGCAACCATATTCTATGAAATACCGTACCACAAAGTCTTTATTTTGTATCTTTCTCTAAACCTTATGCTATTATATAAATGTAGGAAGGTGATTAACATTATCTTCACTCATGAAGTAACTAATGGGTCAAATATAAGCTACATAAGGAACTGCATTTCAACATTACTTCTTTCTTGGTTAAGTAAGCTTCCTCTCCCCCTGACACACTTGAATTTGGAAGTATGAAAATTTTTTTAAAAGATCATGCATTAAAATGTGTCATGATGGTCTTTTAAATTGAACTTGTAAAAATATTTCTTGTTAGAGTGTTAAGGGTAAGAACTATAAAAAGTCCAGATAAAGATACAAGCATCGAAATGTTACCTGAAAATGAGAAACAGGGTTATTGAAAACTTTATTGATATCTGCCTGCTCAGGACCTAAAATGGGTATCTATGATTGAGAATTTCCAATCTACAGCTGTGAAAGTCAAACATTTAAATGCTATATTCTCTATGAATCCTTTCTTCAGCCAGGTAGATCATGGATACATGAACTTTGTCTTGGACAATGAATCATAATCTTTGGGGCTCAAAATCTGGGCTGTTGGTGCATTGAATCTGAGATGGTGTGGCTGGAATGCTAGAAATCTCTGATTTTTAGAGATTAGAGTGTCTATTTCTGTCCCAGTCCAATGTCCAGTTTTAGTAGTAGCACAGGTGTTTACTAAGCATGGTAGCAGGACTAACTCATACTCTAGTCATGGATGTAATCCATGTCCCTAGATTCACTTTTTTCTGCTTGTTTTCTGACTTTGTCTTCAGCTTTCCACCAATTCTGTAAACTAGAAAATATGTATTCATTATTTTTGTATAAAATTAGTCCAAACAGCTTCCATATTTTGAAACTAGGAAGTCTGCATTCTACAAATAAATAGATTGCACCAGGATTTTGTAATTGCTTCTTTAAATGCATTTTTCATTAATGCAGGGTAGAAAGTTGGACCTGCCTTAGTGTATTAATGGTGGATCATGTTTTCTTATGCTATAATTGAAACTTTCATATATATATGTGTGTGTGTGTGTGTGTGTGTGTGTGTGTGTGTGTATAATATATATACACAATATATTATTTTATGTTTATAGACAAGATATTTTCCCTCACCCCTGTTTTGATATTTCTGACGGTTCCAAATAAAAAAAAAAAACATGTGACAGTTACTGAAAATTTGTTGTAAGATATTGTGCTGGTATTTTCAGAGACATGCAGTTCTGTAAGACATGGGTTCTGACTGAAAGAGGCTTTTATGTAGTGGTGAGGCAACTGTACAATAGGATAACAAGAACTGGACATGCTACGAAAATACTTTTTCTATTTTTTCCTATGGTAGTTCAGAAAAATGGACTGTTTTATGATTATACTATCAAGCTATAATCACTAAAAATTATATAAAATATTCAAAAACATGTAGTATAAATAATATTATAAGTTAGAGAAGTACTGATTTACATAATTACAAATCTCCTGTGCTTTTACTCTTTCCTCTGAATGTAAAACTTAAAAATTTAATTGACATAAAATTTCATGAAAAAGCTGTGTTCTGCATGCCTCCATACTAGTACAGAGAAATCCTGCCTAACTACATATTTGTCATAGACAGTTATTTCAATACTAACATATCTGCCAGGGAAAATTTCAAGGCCAAAAAAATCAATGAGAAATTATAATAAATAATTATGGAGGAATGCATTTATGCACTTAACATATTTTTTAAAGCTTTTATTTATTTTCGAAGAGAGGAGTACATGGAGAAAGAGAAAGAGAGAAACATTGAGATATGTGAGAAAAACCTGTACCTACTGCCTCTTGCACACATCCCCCACTGGAGACCTGGCCTCCAACCCAGGCATGTGCCCTGACTGGGAATGGCACCAGTGACCATTCAGTTCACAGGCCAGTGCTCAACCCACACAGCAACACCAGCCAGGGCTTAACATATGTTCTTATCTGTGGTAAATATACACAAAGTAAAATAAAATAAGATAAAATCATACATTACATATGGATTATTAATAAATTATATTTAAAGTATTAACGTTCATATTAAATAATGAAGCAAAATCATTGTTATACGGTTTCGTAATTTATAAATTATATATGAATATATTCATAATGTGAATACTGGAGATGGGTTATAATTAGGGTCTTAAACTCAGAGCGGAGTAAGTAGTTTATCATTTAATTTAAATAAACACAGATATTATAGATAATAAATTACAATAGATAACTGCTATAATTAATAGATTACTGAATAATAGATTAGTATTGTAAAGCTTATATGTTTACCTAAATAAACAGTATCCTTTAATTCAAGAATAAGAGCTAATTAATAAGATCTGTTTCTTTATAATTTATGTAAAGCAGCACTCTGAATATTGTTTTTACTAACCTTTATGTAAAAATAAATGTAGAATCACATTTTATTAAAATATTTATACACATTTATTTCAAGAAAACTGATATAATAATTTGTTGACAAAAATTATTTTCTCTTTTATATAAAAGTCAGCATACTGTAATGATTTGGCTATTGCTTAAAGAATGAATTATAAATTAGAAGGTTCATAGCTATTCAAATAGAGAATAGACTTAAAGCACTGAAAGTATAAAGGATATGAAAAAAAATACTCCATACACATTAATGGAATTTTTTAATTAAAGAAAATATTTTACTTTTATTCATCTCATATTTATTTTAACTAGAGTTAATTTATTGCATCCTTTAGAATGTAAAGTCAATTTAAAAGTCTTACTTATTAAGTCAGGTTTACTTAATTAATATTGCTGAAATATATTGTCAAGTATACATAATATCAAACTCATTTCATGGATACTGATAAGAAAAATTAAATTCAATGCACACAATTGGAATTATACTTCCTTGTGACTAGTGGGAAGACACAATAGAATATTTTAACAATAGCCATACAGACTTGAATGAACAACAGTTTTGTTAATTCATTCATTTTGGTCAATTTGTCTTATGAGACAAATAAAAACCCCTCTATTATGTAGGAGTGATTAGTATTTTAAGTTTTGCTGCTGGTCTGTTCTAGTACAAAGTTAACTATCCTGACAAGTGAAGTTCTCAATTCTTTTTCCAGTATACTAAGCAAAAAAATAAAATAAAATAAAATAAAATAAAATAAAATAAAAAGTAAAAATAAAAATAAATAAATCTGGGCTTCTAGAAGTTTGGTTAGGTGATCACTAAAAATACCATGCTTCTTAAAAAATGTATTAATTAATGATTTAGGTTTGAGTAGAATGGATACAAAAATAATATATGGATTTATTAGTTTTTCTAAACTACCCACTTTACCTAGTAGGCTGAACTAAATATGTCAACTAATTTTAATCTACTATGAAGTCTGCACAAAAATGCCCATAAAAGATCTGGCAGAGAATTATGTTATACCAGGCAGGTAAATTTGAATATATCTTTGGAAAGGAAGGGAGGGTAGGCCAGTCATATTAAAGAAGTTAGCATAAACTTAATATTTTGTGATCCATGTATTATTTTTTATTTTTTTATTAGTAGTAGTTGGTTTAGATAGCATGTTTTCCAATAACTTCGCTTTTGCATTTCATATTGTTTTCATAACTACTACTTTTCAACCTTGGAAAATACTTGTCGGATTTTAAAAGCATTTTGGAGAAATATTTTTTTTAAGTAGAGGAAAGGGAAGAGAAGGAAAAGGAGAGAAACACCAACATGTGGTTGCATCTCACGCGCCCCCTACCAGGGACTTGACTGGCAACCCAGGCATGTGCCCTGACTGGGAATCATCACACCAGTGACCCTTTGGTTCACAGGCCAGAGCTCAATCCACTGAGCCACTCCAACCAGGGCACATTTTGGAAAAATATTTTTGAGAATGTTCTTGAGTACATTTTTTGAGCAGAAAACAAATATATTTACCAACAATGTGTTTCCTCTATTCACAACTAAATTCAGATCACATAGACAATGAGTACATTTTTTGAGCAGAAAACAAATATATTTACCAACAATGTGTTTCCTCTATTCACAACTAAATTCAGATCACATAGGCAATTAAATGTTAGTGGAACAAAGAAAAAAATTCAACTGCAGTGAAGGTTGAGGTATATTTTCATTGTACTTTGACTAGCTTGAAGTTGTGTAATCATGGTACACTGTCAATTACTCTTTAGCTTTGGAGGAAATCTTTTTTAAAAAATACAAAAGCATTTTTAATAGGAACCAATTCTTATTTTTTTTTTACAATTTCATTCACTGATGCTCAAGTCAAAATTTTAGTAAAGTGTTTTCCTTTCTTTAGATATAATAAAGTAAATTTCAAAAAATTATGATTATATTATCTAAAATTTAGAAATTTCCTTTATTTTTTAGCTTTTCTAGCTATACTATATAAAGGCAGAATGGTATAATGTGTTATGTTATGAACCATCTAGTTTCCCATTGGGACAAGGAATAGAGTCATGACTCACACTGGTAAAAGTCATATGGGTAAATACTTGACTGAAAAAGAGAAGAGAAAATAAAAAATAGTTATTAGAGTTAAATGAACATTTTAGAGAGCATAATTCTAATTTTAAGAGCAGAACAAGTGAATAAAACTCAGGTTCAGTGTCCTTACTGATAGCTCATATTCATATCACATTGAGTTTGGAGGCTGTAAAAATATGTGGCAGGACCTAACTAGATATATCATTTCTTTACAGAAGAATGCTAATTTTTTCAATGATCTAGTGTTGAATTATGGCCTTTGATTTATATCAGCACAATCCATTTCCATAAAATTGGATTATATAATACGCACATTTAACCAGCTAGATTGCAATAATATGGCTAATATAGAAGAGATTAAGATAAAGAGGGATGTAGAAGTAAAAGGACAGACTGGAGGGGATAGAAAGGAGAGGCAGGGAAATAAAAAGAAGTAAGAGGTAGAATAATATTTGGTCAAAACAAAACCTGACCTCCATTTTTTCCAGGGGAAATAGTCTTGGAATCTTAGGTCCAGGTTTTGAAAATTACAGGATAATTTTGGGGATTATAAACAGTAATTTCGACTACATTATTATTTTTCTTCTGGCAATATGAATTTAGAATCTAACCCACAAGTAAGGAAAATGCATTGCTTACAAGTTAGTAAATGGGAAAAGGAAAAAGCAATTCATATTTTTTTTAAAAAGTCAATTGACAAAAAAAAAAAAAATGGTATATGCCCAATCTTCTATTACATCTTCTATAGTAGAATAGTGTGGCTCTAAATTAAAGTAAAAATTTAGAAAACTCATAGAGATATTTCTTCCTTATATTTGAATTACAGTACATTTCTTCATCAGTATCCATTTTTCCTAACTGCCAACTGTTTTTCTCAAGTATCAGACTTTTCCTTCTTAAGCTCAAAAGGCTCTAAGGTTCAGAAAGGCTTTATGAAGAGTAGCATGAGATTCAATTCTAAATGTGATTAGAAATGATCCTTAAATGTCAACTTGACTGACCATAATCAGCTTATACGAATGAAAAATCGGTGTTCTCTTCCGTCATCCTTCTCACATTTGACAAGGTCAATAATACTAAAGCTGCAGAGTCAAGATAGCCTTTTTTCCTCCTTCTGAACTACGGCGTAGTACACCACTAGGAAAAAAGGTAATAGTGAATCGATTTGGAAAAAGTAAATAAATCCCATTTTAATATTAACTTTAAGAACTTTTCAAAAACTAGAAACTTTTACCAGAATACATAATAAAAAAAGAAGAAAAATAACATGAAATAAAAAAACAACATTCATCTGCATAGGCATATATATGCATTTTGTACAGGCTGTATGAGAGCTTTGTATCGTCTGTAATAATTTTATGTATTTCAAATATTTAACTCTTTAGTTACTGAATTTTGTAATACCCGTTCTTTTCTATTACATGTGCCAATTTTGGCTTACCTTTTCTCCTATACTTACGTAAAATGTAGCACCAGGAAAGAGTCAAATTAACATGTTAGGAAATAGACTGCTTGTATAAACTATGGACAACGTTAATTGAAAAAAATGACTCAGTACACTTTATTGCTGTCTATTTATTAAAATTTTACTATATGGCTATGTCCACAAAATACCAACCTGGCTTTATATACATTATGTGATTCTTTTACATCTGAATATTTAAATCTCAAATTCACCCACTGTATTTCAAAAATAGACTTATATACTTCCAGTCCAGAAGCAAAGCAGTCATGAACACTTAATTATCTTTTAATTCCTGCATTCCACTGGAGGTATAAAAATAATGATGTAGACCACGAATCAGCAGAAAGGGATGAATGGTGTGTCAGGGCAGCAGGCTGGTGAAGGAGTGTCAATTCCCATAAGTAAAATAAATAGCATGTTAAATTTCAAAAAGTCTTGGGGGAGGATTAAGAAAGAAAAAAATGAAGCTAAATCTCTTTTAGTTCACAGACAGGTAAGTGGAAAGGAATGTTAAGCTCACAATGACAATAGTAGCCAGCATGATGTGTATATTAATATGTAGCCAAAGCCATCATGAATCTCTTGCAGTAGCACAGTGATGCCTGATGTTCTTTTCATACTAAATGGTATGTGACTAAAAGTATGAGCAAAGTTGTCAAATTAGGTTCATTTTAAGATAAAGAAGAGATATAGAAATGTTTGAGAAAATAAAAAGTTGGAATTCTAGTGGATGGTTAGGGGGTAGAGGGATTGAGCAAAAAGGGAAAAGGACTCAGGGACATGGACAACAGTGTGGTGATGGCTAAGGGAAGGAAGGTATTAGGGGACCATATCATAATGAAAGATATAATAAAGATTATGTATTTAGAAAATTCGGAATTCTAAAACTTAGCAAAACCATTTTTGTGTGAATCTCATTTTCATTGAGTACAGTACCTATTCTGTTAACTCTGGATATTTGAACCTACCTCTGCATAGGACAATCTTTCTCCTTTTTTACCTCTTTACTTAACTAATCCTTGAGGTCCTACCTGCATTGGCACTTTGTGAAGCAATATTTCAAAGTTTCTTAGACTAGTACCTTAGACAAAGTTCCCGTTGTTAAATTAAGTCTCCACTCTAACTTCTACTCCTATTTTAAAATGGCTACAGTAACTGTCCTCTCGGATCTCTTCTTATTAGATACTCCAATGTCTAATAAGTCTTTAAAAGCCTTAGGAGAATTTTTGAATATGGAAAATATAGCTTGATATACATTTTCATAAACTTCAAGCATGTCTTTCACTAAGAGAGGAAAACACTTCACAAGGTTGTCTTTGTTTCCTAATTTACACATTTGCCATGAATTTTCCAGGACATTCCAAGGGGTTATCTCCTCCTGTCACCTTGACAACTCATATAACAAAAAGAGCCGAAGAGAAGGACCATGAGCCTATTTAATCCAGATTTTATTTTCACAATTTTTACTATTTAAAAATATAAATTAAAACCAGTAAAAGTATTGCTGTACTTCAAAGGTACCATGTCAACTTTATTCTGTATTACAGGGAGGCCAATGACTTCAAAACACATGCAGTATCATAAAAATTAATAAACATGTATTTAAAATTATGAAAATTGTAAAAATGTTATGCAAGTGTATTATATGTTATAATTCATACCAGGTTACAGGTGAGAATGAACTTACATTTTTCTCACTCTAAGGGTATTCTGTATTAAAATTAAGCCTTTATGATTATTTTTATTTTTAACGGTCACATTAAAAAATATCCTTAGACTTAGGCAAAGAGAAAGCTTTGTCCTTAGTTGCATTATTTAGCCAGTCCTGCCTAACACAAACATTGGAACATTTTTTTTTTTTTTGGTTTTTGTAAAGAAATATACATTTTTTTAAATTTTAGCAATTGACTGAATACACAATCACTATAGGAATGGGATGTGTGAGCTAAACTGGTTTCTCCTGTTGAAACGATGGGGATCTAATAGTGCACCAGTATAAGTGTGTGTGTGTGTGTGTGTGTGTAGGTGGCAGGAAAGTAGAAGACCATAACCTTGGGAAATTGTGCTGCTTTTGTTTTAAGCTGGTCACCAAGATCTGTAAAAATGTGTTAGGCACGTTTTATCAGCTGAACCCATGTCACCCTTCAGGTTTCTAGCCCCAGGACTGTCCTGTGAGGAAATGTACCCACAAGAGTCTCTGGCTTATTTAGGCGATGGGTATGGGGGAAGCTGGGGACAGGGTCTGGGCTGGGGACAAGGTCAAGATGTGGGACAATAGCTATAACTTGGTTTAAAACTTTTAAACATTTACCTATACTATATGGGACTCTCTATATATTGTATGTGTACATTGTATGTATATTATAATTGTATATATAAATATAAATGCAATTATATAAATGCATCAGAGACAAGTCTATATATAAATACAGTCAAATGTTTTGCAGAATAAAAATTTATTTTTTAAAAGACTTTGGATTAATATTGGAACACTCTTACAATGATTAGTAAATAAAGGTATAATGTATAAGATAGAAAGATATGTAGATTAATGGCTGAGTTATAGATAATTCACTTTTCTTTATATTTCTCTATAATTTTTCTGTAATTTAAGCATGAAAATGCATTTTAAATTTAATTTTTCAAATAATTTCAAACATGTAAGTCTACTTGACTGACTACAACACTTGGAAAATATTCGGTGGCATATAATTAGAATATTAAAAACATAACCCTCTTTCAATACCTGGGGTAGAAAAAGATTACACCAATTATTATATGATGCTATGACTTCAAAATTAATTTCCCTTTCCTCCTTATTCACTTTACCAAACCAGGATGGTCCTATTTTAGGTAAAAAGTACCATTAACATTTGGCATTTTTTTCATTCTCAGAGAAAATTCAGGATTTTGACTGAATTATGTTGCTTATTTTATAATAATTATTGGAGGCTTCTAAATTTTAAAACAATTAAATAAATTCAAATGGAAAGTATGGTTGTTAACAGTATCTTCCTTGTGGGTATGTGAAACTATGAGAAAAGAAAAGTTTGATTTATTTTTAATTTAACACTGATTATTTAAAGACCACAAAAAATGGTTCTGTCTTTAGAAAGATGAAATTTGTTAATGCTATGGTGCAATTTAAATTTAAGAAAGTAAAATAAAATGTGAACCATTCTCAAAGTAAAAATGTCACTAAAATTGCACTAAAATATTATTCTATGGAGTCACGAATCTTAAATAAGCTGTTCTGCACCCTCAGATACTGGGCTTTATACAGATACAGTACATATGGTTTAAAATTAATGAACTCTGACTGATTTGCGTTCAACTATTCACTTGGTAGGCATTTTTAGTTACAGAATTTACTTTCTGACTGATCAGATTTATGGCTATAAGGCAAATCTGAAAAGATAATCAGGCTGAACAAATATGTGCTCAAGATACTTGGCAAAATACAGCACTTTGATATTTTGAGAGTCATTCCCTATCTGTCTACCCAAATCTCTGTTTCACTGCAATTACATCTGATAGGCATCCAGTTTTCCACAAAGGAAACAACTGATATCTCTGTAACACATAAGAAATATTTCACTTAAGTTCTTTTGTGCTGTTATTTCACTGTTGGAAATCCCATAGCTGCCAGTGTCTGTCTAATCTAAAAGTACATTAGTATCCATCACTATAAGAAATTTAAAAATTTGATTTAAAAATAATTTCATACTTCTTAAGAAAGTTTTAGTCTCATTTTTATAAGGCTTATTTTTATAAGACTTTATTTTATTATTTATTTTTATAAGACTTATTTTTCTGCCCTATTTCTCTGAGGAACTCCTTGCAACATTCCATTCTGTTATGTTAGTGAAGTTATTTATGACACATCTAATATGAACAAAGTAGTAAGACAAATACTTGAGGGATACAATAATTAATTATGATTTAGTTTCTGTCATCTAGGAGTCATGGTCTAACAGAAGAACCAAGAAAGCTGAGTATCCTGGAGCACCAAAGAGTTAACTTTTGATTCATTAAACAGTTTGTAAACGCTGAAAGATTTCACTGGAAAGATTTTTCTGATAGATTTTAATGCCAAGCAAGGCATTTAGCTTTTATTTGGCTGGAGAAGGGATAACCTGAAGGTCATTGAGCAAAGAAAAACATAACGAGAAATTCACTTTACGAAGAGTATTTCACATTTATATGAATGGTGGCTCTTCTGGGAGTAGAGAGGGAGAACAAATGGTATAGAGTGAGAGCAAGAATGAAGAAGATATTATTAAAGCAGTATATTTAACTGACTATGAAAATTATCATTTATACATATATATTACATTTAAAAGATTGATTGTTATCTTTCTCATTTTTTACTGTTTCACTTTTTACTAGAGTATCAGCTTTTCTTCCAAAAATAATGTACTTTTTATATTTGCACTTTTAGTTACAAGGCAGAATCTGGGAAACAGTAAATGCCTACCAAATGCTTGTGAACTGAACTGAAGGAGGATGATTTAAAATAATGACTTTGAAATTTTGAATTTAAATAAATATAAAGCTTCAAATTATATAGATAGTTATAGATAACAGAACCAGAGGAAGAAATCGTATTTAAAGTCAAATTGTGCTTATGCAGATGTTCGTTATCCTTTGTGACTCAGGTCTATCATCTGTCAATACTATAGGAAATTATTTTTGTGATCCAAAATGTTGGTAAATGCCAGATACAACACATACAAGTGTGCACTGGACAGATAATTTCCCAGGAGTAAATGTGAATTGATGGTGAGGAAACTATTTGTAGATACTTTTAAAACAGTAAAGGGTTGCTTTTCTGCTATCATTATATGTGTCAGTTCTACATAATAAGAGCGATAAAATATTCCTTCATTCTAGACTGGCAGATCTCTCCCACTGCTCCTCTACTGACTCTTAATACCATTGTAGCAGTTACTTATTAAATATTAGATTGGTAAAATTTGTATTTTTCTGTGAGAACAATAATAGGCAAGAAACTAAGTAAATGACACCATTTAAAATGAGGTTCCTTTATTTTCTTTCTCTATAGATATTCCTCTATTTAAGATATCATAAGGAATTGGACTGATTCTAACTATGAGACTCAGTTATTATTGACAAGGTAAAAACCCTCATGAAACCACTACCAAGTTGAAGAATTGGAACATTATCAGCCCAACTCTCAATTAGAAAACACTCTCTTTGTTAAGAAAGTTAAGTACCATTTAGACTTTCAACAATATAATAAGATTTGCTTATATGTTGACTCATTGAAATGGTACTATAAAGGATGTGTTTTATTTCTTTCTTTCCCTTCTGTTTTGATGTGTAATTCTTTGATTTAATATAATGTTTGGCATTCATTTATTCATTTGTGTTTTTCTGTAGCTATAGTTCACATACTCTTTTGATTGTTCTACATAAATACATAAATATAACATTAACGGTCATTTGAGTTTTTTTTCAAATTTAAGATTATTATAATTATGCTGCTATAAACATGTGCATGTATTTTATTGATTATATAACCTAGGATTTAAAATGTTGTGTCCAAGATGATGTTTATATTGAATTTTAGAAGATAGTACTGAGATTTTCAAAGTAGTTATATGAATTGATGCTCACAATAGCACCTAGAAAGTTCTTGTCTCTCTACATTTTCACCAAGTAGTATTGTCAGTGGATGTACAATATTATGTTAGTGTAATTTTAATTTGCGTTTTTCTGAAAACTGATCTGATTGAGACTTTTCATATATATATTGAGTATTGCAGATTCTCTTTTATGGTTCTTTCCAAATACCTTCATTGTCTACCTTTTAATTAATAATGTGTAGGAAGTTTTTTAAATGAACATTTTGTGTGAGTTTTATGGGGTGAAAATTATTTTTCTTTTACTGTAAATCATGTTTTTTAGTCTCTTAACAAATGTCTTTGGATAAACACTGAAACAAAATATATTACATCAGTCTTTTTCTTTATAAGGAGAACACTTTTTGTTTTGCTTACTACATTTTAATTCAACATTGAATAATAGTCCCTTTGTTATTTTTAGAAGCTGAATCATCTTGCTTCTCACATTTATAGATACTTCACTGTAGAGGTGAATTTTATATATGAATATTTATATGCATATGTAATATATATTACATGTGTACATATAACATATACTTACATGTAATATATGATACTAATGTAATAATTATAAAATATATTACTATTATGACACTTAATAATAATCTTGAATATTTATCTATATGTTCACTATATCTCGGGCTCTTCCTTTATTTCAAGATTCAATTTTTCATTGGGATATTATTTTATTTCAACTTAAGAATTGCCTTTGTTATTTCTTTTGGGGCTCTACTGCTGGTGACAAGCTATTTTAGATTTTACTTGTCTGAGTGATTATTTCATCTTGATTTATTATGAAAAAGTTTTGCTAGATATTAAAATGAACATTGATTGTTTTGTTAGCACTGTAAAGATGGTATTCCCTTATTTTCTAAATCCTTTTGTTTCTAATTAAAAATAAGCTATAAATCTTTTTGTTGTTCTCCTTAATGTGATGAGTCATTTTTATTTTTAATTTTTGACTTTCTGAAACTTGTTTATAATGTGCAATGTTTCATCTTCCTGCTTGGGTTTCACAAAGATTTATTTTTAGTGATTGTAACATAAGTGTTTGTTGGCCAAACTGGTATTTAATGCCCATTGGTGGTGATAGATTAACAGTTCTGAAACAACACATCATTGATGTATTCATGGAAGAGGTAATGAAAGTAATGGCTTTCATCTATTCTGTACAATACATCTCACGTACAAATAGTCCTGCTCTCTTTACGCACTGCATTACATTTTATGTCCTTGACATAATGATTTCTTTAGGAAAAATACCTACTTTACTTTTCCTGGTTATTATCAACAGCTGACAGCAAAATCATTACCAAATCATTACTACTTATAATTATTTACTCTTTTGCTAAAATACATTTGACAATTACTTGTGAAATATTTATTAAATGAAGTGTGGCCTGTGTATTAAACACATTAATGATATGTTTAATACCACATTCTTTCTGGTTTTGGTAATGGAATTCCATTCCATCCAAGTTTTATACCATCATCAGTTGCGATTCATACCATTAGGGCATATACTGTTAAGAATGGTGAGAACATTTACACAATGGACTTCTATGCAGCAGAAAGAAGGAAGGAGCTCCTACCCTTTGCAACAGCATGGGTGAAACTGGAAAGCATTATGCTAAGTGAAATAAGCCAGGCAGTGAAAGACATATGCCATACGATTTCACCTTTAACATGAACCTAATCAACGAAACAAACAAGTAAGCAAAATATAACCAAAGACACTGAAATTGAGAACAGGCTGACAGTGACTAGAGGGGAGAAGGGAGGGAATTTCAGGGGAAAAGTGTGAAGGGTTTACAGGAGCAATTACAAAGGACACATGGACAATAACAAGTGGGGGTGGAAACAGGAGAGGGAGGTGGGGAAGGCTGGGGTGTTGGGCTGGAGTGGGGGGAAAGGCAGAAAACTGTACTTAAACAACAATAAAAAAATCTTTCAAAGATAAAAAAAGAATGGAGGGAACAAATACTATGAATTAACCAAAACAATCTGTAAAATTTAAAGCACTTCCAAAATTTTAACTTCCTGTTATAATAAAATATGAAAACATTTGAATTGCAAAATTAATATAAATATTATATGGTTCTTCAGGAACATAGTAAAAAGGTTATCTTAGAATTGTTGTTTTTTTAGTTCTTTTTCATTTTAATTTTTTTCTGGCTTTACTGAGGTATAACTAATATATAACATAAGTTTAATGTATATAATGCATTGGTTTGATACAGTTATATATTGCAAAATTATTACCATTATAGCTTTAGCTAACACCCCCATCTTGTCATATAATTACTTTTTTGTGGTGAGAACATTTAAGATATTCTCTCTTAGCAACTATCAAAGACATAACAGTATTAACTATAATAACCATGTTGTACATTAGGTCCCCAGAAGTCATTGATCTTATAACTGAAAGTTTACACCTTTGAGCATTATCTGCCCATTTCCTCCAAACCCTAGACCGAAGTACCCCCATTCTACTCTTTATTTTGAGTTTATCTTTCCTGATTCCACATGTGACAGCTTACAATATTTCTCTTTCACTTTCTGACTTGTCTCACTTGGCACAATGTCCTCAAGTTCCATTCATGTTGTTGGAAATGGCAGAATTTCCTTATTTCTCATGGCTAAGTGATATCCATTGTATAATGAGATATAGATATGAAATACCCTCTTTTTTCCTATATATTTTTTCATTTTTTAAGTATATAACCCTACAAAATGAAAACTATTTTCCATATTCCTTTTCTGGATGAGACAGATGAGGGTAAGAAGAGATGAAGTAACTTGCCCAATGATATTCAGTTATATTTTTCCAGGACAAAAGCAAATAAAAATACTTTCTTTAATTTTCAATGAATGTTAGGACAAAATGTAATAGAAAGACATGATTAAAGCATTTGTTTCTCTTCTGCTTGTTTATCATGTTCTTTAGATTCTACATATAAATGATATCATGTGATGTTTGTCTTTCTCTCTCTGGCCAGAGCTGAGGGATGATGCACATACAAATTGGTGTTAGGGTTAAGATTACTAATTGGTAATTGCAAAATAGGCATGGGGTTATAAGGTAAAGCATAGGGAATATAGTTAGCAACCCTGTAATAACTATGGTGCCATGTGGACTTGAACTATCAGCAGAATACTTGTAATCTATATGAATGACTGCTGTTCTCTATACCTGAAACTAATATAAAACTGTGCTGAATGCAATCTGTAATCAAAAAATAAAATAAAAAAAATAAAATAAAATAAAATAAAATAAAATAAAATAAAATAAAATAAAATAAAATAAAATAAAAACAATATTCTTATGTGAACCACTAATGCATCTCTTCAGTATTTTGTAACAGCATGTACTCAAGTTGGGGTTTACAAACACAGAGGCAAATACATGTAAGGAAGATAATGATTCTTCATGATGATACAGGAACTAACTTTAAGGCCATAGACACTTATCTTGGAAGCAATAATTTTAATGAATGGGTCTATATATGGTAGGGCTGATCATAATGAATCATAATGGATACATATATTAGGAATAAATTACTCCATCCTCCTCAAAAAGGTGGAGTAATGACCTGCCAGAATTGAATCAAGTATTATTATTATTCCCATTATGAAAATAAAAAATTAAGTTACAGGAGTATTCAATAAGCTGGTCAAGATTGCCTAAATAGGTAGAGCAGAATTTGATCTATGACTCTCAGGCCCCAGTGTCTATGTGTTTAGCCACTACATCCTATGTGCATGGTTATTTTCTCTAAAACGAACGAACAAAAAAATCTTTGGATTTTCCCTGATTCCTTGATTTCTCTGCTATAAGGTAAATAAATAGGGTGGTTAAAAATGTCATTTTCTCCTATGGGTCCTGAAATTCTGAAAGACTTTGTAACAATAGGGTTAGTTTCAAGAACTTGAAATTATTAAAGGTGTGTCATGAAGATGACAAAATTGAGTCTTACTTCCCTAAGAATTGGGGATCAATATACACACTTTACCTGTCTAAGAATCTCATGCTTTACTCAAATACAGGGAAAATATCTTAGAGCATCTGAGTCCTCTGAGATTTTCATTTGTTGCTCAATTTAATAAAGGCTTAAATGAATTTTTAACACTTTGAAAAAAAAAGCCACAAACAAGATTTGTCAAAATGGATTTGTCTATGTATATCATTAATCTGTTTCACATAATCTTTCAGTGTCTATAGCAGGCAGAGTGCCATTTTGAATTTGGCTTTGATTTGACAGTGGACTCTGTTCAGTACAAAAATTAGTAACTGATGGATACTTTATATTTATTGACATATTTGTCTCCAACAAATTTGTTTCTGACATTCTCTGGTGCTAGATATTAAAAGAAATTGAAATTCTCAAACTACTAAATTGATGATTGCCTTCTGAGAACCCCTATTTTTAGATTGGAGGTTGAGATGTGATTAATGAGGTTGGAAGTTTACTGCTTCTTTTCTTTAACAGCTGGAACTAATGGCAATTTCATGCCCCTGCTGTTTTGACCAGTAAAATGCATTAAAAACAGAGAAACTTCAAAAAGTCATCTTTAAAAGATGTGTTTAAAGGGATCGAAAGCTACTTTTCCAAAACAGTTTATGAATATTCTTCTCTTTATGTTGATATAATCTAGTTAATTTTTGGAGAACAAATTATTTTATGTAGACTTACATTTTTGTTTCTCTTCTTCACTAATTGTGTTAGTTGTAAAACATAGAAAAGAATAATACAGATTATATATTTTACACTGTTCTTTCCACATTAAGAATTTGTCCTCTTAAATATTGTTATAATAATTTAAAACAGTTATCCATCAACACTGTTTTTGTTTATCATCATTTCTTTTTTCCTTAATTTTTTTCAGTTATAGTTCACATTCAGTATTATTTTGTATTTGTTTCAGGTGTACAGCATAGTGGTTAGGCAGTCATATATTTTACAAAGTTTCCCCCCTGATATTTCCAGTGCCCAGCTCACGCCATGCATAGTTATTACAATATTATTGACTTTATTTCCTACGCTGTACTTTATATCCCCATGACTATTTTGTAACTACCAGTCTGTACTCCTCAATCCCTTCATTTGTTTCACCCAGTCCCCTGAAACCCTTCCCCTCTGGCCAGCATCAGTCTGGTTTTGTATCTATGCATCTATTTCTATTTTGTTTGTTCATATACATTATTCTTCAGATTCTACATATAAGTGAAATCATACTATATTTCTATTTCTATGACTGACTTATTTCTTTAGCTCCGTAATTATCAAATTTTAATCAATTGTTTGGTCATAGCTTTTTTGAGTGCATTTTTTTTTTTTTTTTGCCATCATAGTATGTCATGTTTTTAGAGAGTATTTAGTGCTATGTCATGTTCTAAGGAGCTCTTTGGGATCTAGCATTAATTATTATTCAAGTCCATTTTTATTGGTATGACAGTGAGGACTTCAGAATTTGTTTCTAATGAAAACCACAGACAAACAATTTGAATGAACAAGACATGGCATGGGGACTGTAGATGACTTGCCTTGAAGCTTTCTATGTACATACAGCTAGTACCATAATTTGCTAGAGTTCATGTGAGTAGCTTGGGCATGCTAAAGACAATTTATATGAATACTCCCCATTGTTCCTTGTCTCTTCAATGCATACTACTTACTGCATTTCCTTTCTTCACAGTATCCAGTGCATATACTCTGCTTGAGGGTTCACTGTGGCTTATCATCTCCCTCAAATTCAAAACACATTCTGCTGAAGGTATAAATTAGTCTAAATTGATATAAAACATCATTAAAATGAAAAGAGAACCAACTTTATGGGAAACATATTTGCCAATAATACTTTGAACAAGGCTTTGATCTCCAAAATATATAAAGAACTCACATAACTCCACTCCAGGAAGATAAACAACCCAATTAAAAAATGGGCAAAAGACCTGAACATACACTTCTCCAAGGAAGACATACAGAGGGCCCAGAGACATATGAAATGATGCTCAACATCACTAGCCATCAGAGAGATGCAAATTAAAACCACAATGAGATACCACTTCAAACCAGTCAGAATGGCCATCATAAACAAATCAACAAACAACAAATGTTGGAGAGAATGTGGAGAAAGGGGAACCCTAGTGCACTGTTGGTGGAAATGCAGACTGGTACAGTTACTGTGGAAAACAGTATGGAATTTCCTCAGAAAACTAAAAATGCAACTGTCTTTTGATCCCACAATTCCACTGCTGGGATTATATCCTAAGAACCCTGAAACACTAATCCAGAAGAACCTATGCACCCCATTGTTCACAGCAGCACAATTTACAATAGCCAAGTGCTGGAAGCAACCTAAGGGCCCATCAGTCAATGAATGGATCAAAAAACCATGGTACATATAGACAATGGAAAACTACACAGCAGAAAGAAAGAAGGAGCTTCTACCCTTTGTGACAGCATGGATGGAACCGTAGAGCATTATGCTAAGTGAAATAATCCAGGTGGTGAAAGACAAATACCATATGATCTTGCCTTTAAGTGGAACCTAATAAACAAAATGAACAAACAAGCAAAATAGAACCAGAGATATGGAAATTAAGAACAAACTGACAGTAACTAGAGGGGAGGTGGGAGCGGGTAATGGGGGAAAAAATTGGGGAAGGGTTTTCAGAAACAACTATAAAGGACACATGGACAAAACCAAGGTGGGGTGGGATCAGGGGAGGGGGGTGGGGGATGGCTGGGGTTGGGGAGAGTGGTTGGGGAAAATGCAGACATCTGTACTTGAGCAACAATAAAAGAAGTATTACACACAAAAGTATGAATAATACATAATTCTTGATAATCATAATAAATGACTATGTCACTGGTTTATGCATTTACTATACTTATTATTATTTGAGTGTGCTCTTTTTACTTAGAAAGATGCTGTAAAATATAAAAAAAAACCTTAGTGGTTAAATGTATATCATTAATTGTCCTTTTATGAAACAATTTTATTTTAACAAAAAAATTTAGAAAAATTTCATAAAGTACTGTCTTATATGTAAATTGTAGTCACTGAACTAAGGCCATAGAAAGAGAAAACTATTAGTAACAATAAATAACAACTTCCATTTATATTTAACTCTGTGCTAGGCATTTATTTGTATAATATGATCATCCTGTACCATTTCCCTATCACAGAATAATACTTTTAAAAACACTACCCTTAATACAAACTTACAATATATTAAAGAAAGCTTTCAATAAAGATTTAATTATGCTCTTACATAAAACATAAAAATTATTTAAAGCCAAAAAGATATATTATGTCTCTATTTCAGTGTTCTAATTATTAAAGATTTTCATAAAACATGGTTCCTGTTTATCATTTCAGCTTGAGATTTTGAAATTGCACCTTAAAAAATCTTTTGTTTAAATTTTAAGTTTGTATAACTTGGCCTATGAATTTAATAACATTAGACCTCATATTGACAGTGCAATTATAAGACCCTTGTTTTCTTGTGACATGAGTATTTTTTTTAATACTCAGGTTAGTTGAGAAGTCTCTAATATTGACTTTTTTTTTAAACAATGACATAGAAACACCTCATAAGTATTGTTATTTTTAAGCTTGCATACAACACATGAAAATAGATTGGGGTTTTTGTTTTGTTTTATGCTGGAGAGGGACTGGATAAGTAAAACATCTATAAAAAACGGCCAAGGGAAAGTAAGAGAAATGTGAAGCTCTTTGAGAAATCAAACCATTGATCGTCTATAGGAGTCTGGCTCCACTGTTAACTTTCAAAGCTTTGAATAGGTTAGGAGGACAGCAGGCTCTGCGATTAAGGTTGTGAAAGTGCAGCCTGCAATTTTTAAGATATACATCCTGCTGACAGGTACACTTTCAAAGGTAGGACTATGGCTCTGACTTCAAAAAGCACTTTGCTTTAACATTTAATGGTGTTTCTATTTAACAAACATTTATTGAACCTTTAGTATGCATAGAATACTAAAGGGAGGAATAAAACAAAGTACAATTTCAGATAATTGATTTTCTTTATAGTAGGAATATAAACATGAAATTATAAATAAGTTCATTTTAAGGTAGAGTAGGGAAGAGACAAGAGAAAGGTAAATATGTACCATTGGGATATAGAAAAAAGAAAACTATATTTTGAAAACTGCTTTTTTAGCTCAGGTCTTCCAGTTAAAAATTAATTGGTTAAAATTATAAATATTTAAAATCTACTACCATTTTGTGTTGAGCAGAGGAAGAACAGTGTAAGAAAAATAAATAGAATACAGGTAGGTGTGAACAGCATTTGTTTTTCTGCAAAGACTCAAGATGCCATGTAAGAAGCAAGTGAGGTAAATCCAGTACTAACAGGAATAAGACAGACCCAGGGTTCATAAGAAATTCAGCAGAGCAGTTCTGCATAATAAATGCCATATTGGATTGAGTCAGGGTTCCACTAGGCCCAATAGCCAGTCATAGTAGTAATTTCATAGAGTAATCAGAATAATAGCTCACTAAATATGTAGTAATTCTTGGAACTTATAAATATGTTATATAACATGGCAAGAGGGCATTAAGGTTGCTAATGAAGGTTGTCTTGCAATTTGACTTCTGACAACTTAATAAGGTGTCACTGACAATGATTCATAAAAGGTGAATAAGATGGGTCACTAATATGAAATTCAGGGTTTTAGAAGACTGGTTTAGAACAATATCATGGTTACTATTCTATGGATGCATCATTCATAATAGGCTCTAAAAGGCTGCAGAAGCAGGTACAAGGTAGAGAGATTGGATATGAAACCATCACATCTGTCAAAGAATTAGATTGGCTAGACAGGGAAAGCCTATTCCTGCACATGTGTATTAAACTTTATTTATTAACCAAGTACAATTAGCCTTCCACTTAATATAGTTCTGAATGTTTTTATGTTAATTGCAGCCTACTACATTTATATAACTTTCCCTTATTACACAAAATGCCACATTACTCAGTTTCTTTGGGACCTGTAGCTCCAACTCTACTCTTTAATGTCCACAAAAAGAGAATACAGTAAGTGGAGATATTAGGCATTCTGGGGAATTACATTGGAAGTAGATGCTGATAATGGCAATTATTTGGGAGCACTCTGGGTATCAGCACCAGGAAAAAAAGGGAAGGAAGAAGCCTTAATCAAGAGAAGTTGAATTGTAACACACTCCCAAAGAGAGCTTTACCCATTCAATGGGAACTCTGGAGCTGAAACAGGATTCAGAGTTGTTTTACTTTGTGGTAAGGGGGTCTGTTTTTTAATCCATGCATTGATCAGTTTTTAGAAGAAGGCTGCCATGGAAAGATACATGACTGAGCAAGACCCCCTTCTTTAGCAAAAGTAATCTTCAAAGACAGCGGGAAGTAAAGGGCCATCTCCTGGGGGAAATAATACGCTAATTCCTTAGAGAGATCTGGTGGGTCATCATAGTATCCATCCTCCAGGGGTAAGACTGAACCAGAGTGTCACTAAATCATGTCATTATTTAAACAGCCAAACTTTCTGGGCCTGTAAATGAAGAAGGCTGCATATCCCATATCTAAATATACGTCTTTCTGCTCTCATATTATTTGATTTTTCCTTGATTTTTGAATTTTGTTATAGAAAATATTATCAGGATTGGAAACTCTATACCTATCCATTATGTTCAGACATTACTTTTTAAATCCACTTTATTAATGTTGTCAATAGACTTAAATTTGATTTTACTTTCCTCTGCTTACTAAAGTCACATTTCTATAATCACAATTTAAGCTAATAATCAACTAATTATTATTTAATAAATAAAATTGTTTAATTCAAATTTTCCACAAACAATTTCAAGTATATTGCAGTACATTTTAAAATCATTTATTCAGGGTAAGCTTTTCATATTTCTCAAAAATAAGCTAACATTACATAAATGCAATTGAAACCATATCTCCTTGTTTGATCTAGAGAAAACACATGTATCACAAAGTGGTGGGTGAATGCTCCTCAATAAGCCTAGGAATATTAGATCATCTCTGGCAGCTTCCTTTTCTTGCTCCCTTCATCATGTTTGACTGAAAGTAAATTTATAGGCTTTTAATTATTGTGAAGCTTCAACTCAACCAGAAATAAGTAGTTATTTTATTTGCTTTCAGCTTTAACCTCAACCATGACAGAACAATACATATGGCATTATCTTTAGTACCATTATCTTTAATGTCTTTAGTATCAGAGTAGCTGTCATCTAGAGAAATAGTGATTATTTATTGTAAAAGAGATGACCTATATATAAGTGAACATGTAATATTTTAATATTTGTTATATATAATGCTAGGTTTTTTTCTTCCTGAAGACTACTAGTTGGCTTGGAGACCAATAATGTTTTTAATCATTAGTTGATTAATTCATTTAGTAAATACATATTAATTTCTTCCTCTCATGGGAGATTGTGATAATGTATAAAAGATGATAGCTACTTGGAATGGACTGCTGCAATAAAGTAAAAGTTATGGATTAGATTTTGGGTGTAAGAAAAATAGTATTAAGAATGATACCAAATTTTTTTAAGTTGTAATTAAATTACAGCTGTCCTTTTTCCCCCTCATTACTCTCCCATGCCCTACCCGCCCTTAACTCCCACATTCAATCCTCCCCCTACCCTTGTCTTTGTCCATGTGTCCTTTATACTGTTCCTTGCCAACCCTTCCCCTTCTTTCCCTATTATCCACCTCCCCTAACTCCTCTGGTCGATGTCATTTTTTTGTTCTTTATTTCAATGTTTCTGGTTCTATTTTGCTTGCTTGTTTGTTTTGTTGACTGGATTCTACTTACAGGTGAGATCATATGGTATTTGTCTTTTATAGCCTGGCTTATTTCAGTTAGCATAATGCTCTCCAGTTCCATCCACGCTGTTAAAGGACAGGAGGTGCTTCTTTCTTTGTGTGCATAGTATTCTACTGTGTAAATGTACCACAGTTTTTTGAACCACTCATTCACTGATGGGTGCTTAGGGTCTTTTCAACACTTGGCTATTGTAAATTGCGCTGCTATGAACACTGGGGCACATAGGTCCTTCTGAAGTGGTGTTTCAGGATTCTTAGGGTATGATCCCAGCAGTGGAATTGCTGGATCAAAAGGCAATTCTATTTTTAGTTTTCTGAGGAAATCCCATACTGTTTTCCACAGCGGCGGCACCAGTCTGCACTCCCACCAACAGTGCACTATGGTTCCCTTTTCTCTACAGCCTTGCCAGCACTTGTTTGTTGATTTGGTTATGATGGCCATTCTGACCAATCGGAAGTTGTAATACCAAGACTTTTTGCCAATGCAACTAAAAGAATGGAATCATCACTATCAAAGATGGGGAAAATTGTGAAATGGGTAGGTTTGAGGAACATATCAGAAATTTAGCTTTGGACAGACTGATGCAAAATAATACTTTGTTGTTAGTACACCTCATAATATGGAATAATTACTTATTGTTCACAGAAAATAAATTTGTAAATTTATCATTTATTACACCCTTTTATGGTATATTTATTAGTGGTTATTCAAATATATTAAACTTGAATTAAAAAATTGAATGAACAGAGAAAAAGCCATTTTAACATGGACAAAAATACATTACTTACAATGTGAACCTATGAAAATTGGAAAATGCTTCAGAATATGAAATTCAAACATTAAAAACATTAAAACATACCACTACCTTAAATATAATATAGTTTAATTTTTCTCTAGATTTTTTCAACCAGTTTTACTCTTTATGCAAAAATATGTCTCAACTCTTATGTATGAGGTTTTAAAAGAAAGGTAGTAGAAAAGATGAAACTAAATTTGAATACCAAGGAAACCGTTTACTTTTCTGAAGTTGTCGTAACCTCACACCTGTATTTTAGAATGTAGTTTATGTTTTAATGTAATTTTTTTGTTTACTGATAACAGGGACATTTTGAAAGAAACCTATTTACTTCTCTGATAGCTCAGAATTTGTATAATATTCTTTAGCTTTATGTTCCCTTTCCTTATTTATTTTCATTTCCACTCCATAGCTCACCATTTTTAGTCCAGTAAACTATTATATTTTATTTATCTTTTTATTACTTAATTTTTCATATTGTACATTTGTTTACTTTCCCTTTAAGGGAAAGTATTTACAGCAGGGCAAATATATGAAGCCAATTTTGAACTGGCAAAAGCTAGCGAGATGCAAAGATCACAACTTGCAGATTTATATTGTTTCCTTATAGACATGTGGTCCTGTCCAAAACATCCATGGAGACATTTGGTCCATAGTTAATATAAATCCCACTCTTCTGCAAGATTTGAATCCCAACCGATTGATCTACCTCCTGTGTCACTTACTAGCTAGGCTACTAAGGCACAAAGAGTGGTTATTGGCAATAAAGCCACATGCAAATAATGGACCAATAAAACATGATGTTATTTAGATGTGTTAATGCTATAAACCAAAAGGATAAATAAACATTATGGGCTATTTGGACCCAGATGTTTTCAAAGGGTGGATGTTTTGACAAGCCAGCTACCAAGAACCTTTTGGTGTTGATCAAATTTCTCCATGGATGTTTTGGACAGGGCCAAATTTCTCCACTAATCTATAATTTAAAGTATAATACTTCAACTGTAAAACATTGGGGGATTCATTATAATTTTCATACTAATATGATGTTAATTATATTAAAGTTGTTCATTCTAACAGGCTAAAATATTTTGAAATATATAAAATAGTAGTTATAAGTTGAAGTAATCTAATGGCAGTAGGAATTAGACATGGCGTTTTAGTAGGTTTATTTTCTGCTATGCCAAGTTTCTTGATTACCTATGAATAGCATATACTGGTATACTGTGTGAGTGAGTACACTACACAAAAGTCCTCCTGTGCAAAGATGTGTCAGACAAACACACATGGAGATGTGACAGACCACAGACAAGCTGAGGATGGAGGCTGCTTGCAAGTATTTTACAAGCAAGAAAAAATACCTTCAAGATGACCACAGAGAATTTACTCATTTGACTAACATGATCTATGCATGCTGAAAATTCTTAGAAACATATGATAAGTAATGTTTCAGCAGGTAAGTGACTGTTATCAATTAACTGTACATGTGCATATAATGGAGGTAGAGGAAAGGACTCCATATAGTTTCATATGCCTGAACTAGAGCATTTCTTTATTTTGATCTGACTGTAGACAAGAGGTTGCTTGGCTATGAAATCAAGAACCAAGTATAGATTCTGTCAGTTTGGAAGTATGAGTTTTTTTTTTTTTTTCCTTTAGAGTTTTTTATTCTTCAAGTACAGGAATAAAAAACTCTATTGTCTCCATTTCCACCCCACCCACCCCCACCTCCCACCCTCGAACCCACCCCCCCTTGGCTTTGTCCATGTGTCCTTCATACATGTTCCTCGATGCCCCACCATTGCAGAAAGATTTGCACAAATTATTGGGCTTATTTATGAAATTTACACAAATTTCATAATTTGTGCAAATCTTTCTGCATGCTCTTTATGTTTTCTTAAGTCAGTCAATCACCTTATCACTTAGAGAAACATTTGATCAAGCGGATATTCATTAATAATAATATCCATGCTTAAATGTATGAACACAATCTTTTTTCTCATTCATTGGACCTTAATGAGTGAAGATGTTAGGAGTCAGGACACTTTCCATTTCAAAAAATTTATGTTAAAATTGAAATGATATGTCATTTCTATTTCCTTAAATAAATTGTCTCCTGTTTTAAGAAATACCAAAATCTCAACACATCTATTTGGTATTAACTTTAAAATTAATAGCCTACAATGTCACATAAAAATTCAACAGGGATAACATGATTTTTCTTAATGCCGATATACAGAAGCTATACACAAATTAGATGCTGTACCACTCAATTCTCAGAAATGAATTTATAAAATAAATTTATAAAATTTACAATTGCCTAATGAGCCCACCTAAATTTTGGAGGGTAATCTCCTTTACCCAAATATGCTGATTTAAATATTAATCTCAACTAAATAATACCTTCACAAAAAATAGAGAAATATGTGAATGCATATTTATGTACTGTGGCATAGCCATGATGACACATGAAATTAACCACTACAGATGCAAGGGTTTCTTTTTTAAAAAATTTTAATTAAATTCAATGTATCTCTTTTATTTTTTGGTCACTTGTACTTTTGGGGTTATGTCTAAAAATCTGTTGCCAAATTTGAAGTCATGAATATTTACTGTTTTTTTTTTCTGAGTTCTATGACTTTAGCTTTTATGTTTAGGTTACTGGTCCAATTGAAGTAGTTTTTCTATAGGGTGTGAGGGGAGAGAGCCAGCTTCATTCTTTTGCATGTGAAAATCTAGTGTTCCTAGCAACACCTGTTAAGAAGACTCATCTTTCCTATTAAAGGGCTTGAAATCCTTGGTAAAAATCAATTGACCATACATGTGTAGGTTTATTTATGGACAGAGAGAGATAGAGGGTGCCTAGGGAAAGGGAGATGTGGGGGGTAGATGGAGGAGGGGAGAAGAGAGAGATTAAAAAGAGGTTGAACTTGAGATTTAATTCAAACTTTGAAAATGTATGAGAGTTAGAAATTGATTTAAAACAATGACAGGTACATTGATTTTTCTGTTTTGGATTCATTGAAATAAAACTAGGATAGTTTATTACCAAAATATTGGGATTAATGCAAATGTTGAAATCTCTATGTCCTTGTGACTCAAATATTTAATGTGGTAATTGGGTAGAAACTGAACACCAACTTGAAATAATACAGAGATTTTATATAGTAATAAAGATAAAAATTTTAATAGATAAATACTAGAAGTAAAAAATATATAATCCAAAATCATTTCCAATCTAAAGTTTCTGAATAATTGCATGGCTAAAGTAAACAAGCAATATTTGCATGTGTGGGAGGAAAAGATGTATACTACACTGTTTAGCGTTGTTCTTCACCCAAAGGTCATAGTCATTTTACAGGGAAAACAAAAAACCTAGAACTTTCTCCTGTAGAGTTTAGTGCCTGTCCTTGGGGCTTGGTTTTATCTTTTTCATTTTTACTGTATCCTGCCATATATTTTTATATAAAACTTTTATAACTCCTGTAATATTGTTCTAATTTGCATGTTCACTGATAGGTTATATTGGGGCTCTGACAGATATTCTAATGACCATTAATAAGATTGAATGGTTTATAAAAGTTAATATTCTAAGCAACACTTAAATACTATCTGAATATGCCTAAATATGATTTACCTTATTAACATAACTTCTGCAGTTGATTTTCTCTTCCTTCTGTTTAATCTATATAGCACATAGCACAAAGGAATGGTAGGTAGCTCATGGTGTTTCTTTTCTCTTTTGGCCCTTAAGGAAGGTAGCAAATATAAAATAAAATAAACACAAAATTCTACTCTTTCCTCTTCACAATCAATACATCTTTTGAAGCAGACCTGTTTAAAGAGAAGAAACTTTTTCACAGGTCACTGCACATAAAGTATAACTTCCTCAAGGAAATGGCCTTTTCAAAATGTTCTTTTAAATACTCTTCAAATGGTCTTTAACTGTAATCTATAATAGTTTAACAGTCTTTGTTCCGGTATGTTAAGATGTGGCTGCATGTCCTTTGGTGCAGTAAGGATATATTATGGAGCTGCTCCTAGTACGCAGCATACTCAGTAATAGGTATATGAATATAATGCCAAAGTATTTTTAAAGATTAAAAATGAGATAATAGCTACCCTTTTTTCTTTCATCTTACTCTTTCATAAAAATGAGATTCAGATAAGAAATGCTAATTTTAAAATATAAAACCATTACAATTGACCTACATCCATAGAATAATAATGTACTCTATCAGATGTATTTTTTCAATTACAGTTTACATTCGATAATAATTTGCATTAGATTTAGCTGTGTAGCATAATAGTAAGACAATCACGTACAGGGTTTTTTCCCCCATATTTCTAGTACCAACCTGGTAACGCACACTCTTATTACAATATTATTGACTATATTTCCTGTGCTGTACTTCATATTCCCATGACTATTTTGAAACTACCAATCTGTACTTCTCAATTCCTTCGATTTTGTTAATCTAACCCCTTGACACTTCTTTGGCAGCTATTAGTCTGTTCTCTGTGAGCATTTTGTGTGTTTAGAATATATCGTTAACTAGATTCCACATCTAAATGAAATTATATGGGATTTGTCTTGGCCTGACTTATTTCACTTAGCATAAAACTCTAAAGGTCCATTACTGTTGTAGCACATTGTATGATTTCATTGTTTATAACCAGATAACATTTAGTTATGTATATATATGTACCACTCCATTTTTTAAACATACTCAGCTATTGATGGGCGCTTGGGTTGCTTCCATAGCTTGGCTATTATAAACAACATTGTAATGAACATAGAGGTGAATATATTCTTTCAAATTAGTGTTTCGGTTTTTTTCAGATACATACCCAAAAGGTGAAATGCAGGATCAAAAGCAGTTCCATTTTTAATATTTTGAGGAATCTCCATATTATTTTCCATAGTGGCTACACCAATTTGCATTTCCAACAGTGCACTAGGGTTCCCTTTTCTCCACACCCTCCCCAACAATTATTGTTTGTTGATGTATTGAAGATAGCCATGCTGACAGCTGTAAGGTGATATCTCATTGCGGTTTTAGTTTCCGTCTCTCTGATAATTAGCAACATTGACCATGTTTTCATGTGTCTGTTGGACACGTGTATGAGCTCTTTGGAGTCATATCCATATATAGGACCTTTTGGTTCATAAAAAAATGAACATATACCTATTTGTTCATTTTTTTAGTTGAATTGTTATTTTGGTGTTGAGCTGTATGAGTTTCGTATAAATTTTGGATATTAAACTTTTTTCAGATGCACCATTGGCAAATATGTTCTTCCATTTAGTGGGTTGTCTTTTCTTTTTGTTGATGGTTTCCTGTGCTGTGCAAAAAATAAAAATTAGTATGATCTAGTCTCATTTGTTTATTTATTTCTTAAAGGATAGAAAGAGAGGGAGAAAGAGAGTGAGAGAAACTTCAATGTCCAGTTGCCTCTTGCATACCCCTCTCTGAGGAACCTGGCCCGCAACCCCGGTATGTGCCCCGACTGGGAATTGAACACAGGACCCTTTGATTCGCAGGCCCGCGCTCAATCCACTAAGCTACACCAGCCAGGTCATTTGTTTATTTTTGTTCCTCTTGCTTAAGGAGATATTGTAAATGATATTGCTATGAGAAATGTCCAACATTTTATTGCTAAGTTTTTTTCCTAAAACTTTTATGGTTTTGAGTCTTACATTTAAGTCTTCAATGTATTTTGAGATTATTCTTATATATGATGTAAAATATTGTTCTAGTTCCATTTTTGCAGGTATCTGTACATTTTCCCAACATCATTTACTGAATAGTCTGTTTTTAGCATATTGTAGGTCCTTGCCTGCTTTGTCAAATATTAATTAACCGTTTAGGTGTGGGTATATTACAGATGTCTCTGTTTTATTCCACTGATGTATGTGTCAGCTTTTATGCCAGTACTCAGCAATTTTGATTACTATAGACTTGTAGTATAATTTCATATAAGGTATGGTGATACCTTCAACTTTGTTCATCTTTCTTGTGTATCCATATATCTTTTTGGAATATTTATTATAGCTCTGTGAAATATGCTTTTGATATCTTGATAGGAATCATTTTGAATCTATAAATTGCTTTGGGTACAATGGACATTTTAACAATGTTAATTCTTCCTATTCATGAGCACAGTATATGTTTCCATTTATTTGTATCACTTCAATTTCTTTCTTCAGTGTCTTATAATTTCTGAGTACATCTTTTACATCCTTGGTTAAATTTATCCCTATGTATTTTTTGATGCAATTGTAAATGGTATTGTTTTTTCAGTTTTGCTTTCTCATAGTTCATTATTAATGTATAAAAATGCAACTAAGTTCTGGATATTCATTTTGTATCCTGTTACTTTACTGAATTTATTCATCAGCTCCAGTAGTTTTTTTGTAGAATCTTGAGGGTTCTCTATGTACAGTATCATGTTATCTGCACAAAATGACAGTTTTATTTCTTCCTTTCTAATTTGAATACCTTTTTCTGTTTGTTTTCTTCTTGTTTGATTGCTGTGGGTAAGATTTCCAGTACTATGTTGAATAAGAGAGGTGAAAGTGGACATCCCTGTTTTGTTCTTGAGCATGAGGGAAATGCTTTTGTTTTTCCTCATTGAGTATATTGTTAGCAGTGGGTTTGTCATAAATAACTTATATTATATTGAGGTATATTCCCTTTATACTCACTTTGTTGAGAGTTTATTTTTCATAAATTACTTTATTGTTGTTCAATTACAGTTGTCTGCATTTTCTCCCCACCCCTCCACCTTAGCCAAACTCACCTCCCTCCCTTGCTTCCACCACCCCCCTTGGTTTTGTCCATGTGTCCTTTATAGTATTTCCTGAAAACCCTTCTCCCCACAGTCCCCTCCCCCTCCCTTCTGGCTATTGTTAGACTGTTCTTAATTTCAATGTCTCTGGTTGTATTTTGTTTGCTTTTTTCTTTTATTGATTATGTTCCAGTTAAAAGTGAGATCATGTGGTATTTGCCCCTTACCACCACTGAGAGTTTTTATCATAAGTGAATGCTGAATTTGTCAAATTATTTTACTGCCATCTATTGTTATGATCACATGATTGTTATCCTTGATTTTACTTAGATGGTGGATCATGTTAATAGACTTGCAGATATTGTACAAACCTTGCATTTCAGGAATAAATCCTGTTGATAATAATATATGATCTTTTTAATGTATTGATGAATTTGGCTCATTAATATCTTGTTGAGAATTTTTGCATCTATGTTCATCAGGGACATTGGCTCATCATTTTTATTCTTTGTAGTTTATTTAGTTTCAGAATTAAGATAATGTTAACCTTATAGAATGAGCTTGGAAGATAACCTCATCTTGAATTTTTTAGCGTAGTTAAGAAGGATAGGGGTGATTCTTCCCTAACGTTTGGTAGGATTCACTTATGCAGTTGTTTAATCCAGGTGTTTTGTTTGTTGAAAGCTTTTTTTTTTTTTTTAGATTTTATTTATTTATTTTTAGATAGAGGAAATGGGAGTGAAAGAGGTCGAGAAATATCAATGTGTGGTTGCCTTTCATGTCCCCCCTACTGCAACCTAGCCAGGGCACATGCAACCCACACGAATGCCCTGGCTGAGAATTGAACCAATGACGTTTGGTTCTCAGGCCAGAGATCAATTCACTAAGCCACACCAGCCAGGGCTGTCTGCTGAAAGATTTTTTGATTACTGCTTTGATTTCATTAGTTGTAATCAGCCTGTTCAGATACTCTATTTCTTCTTGGTTCCGTTTTGGAAGATTATATGCTTATGGGAATTTATCCATTTATTCCAATTGTCCAATGCTGTTTGTAATTTTTTTTTACAATTCTTTGTATTTCTTTGGTGTTGGTTTTTATTTTTCTTTCATTTCTGATTTTATTTGCTTGTGTCTTCTCTGATTTTTTCATGGTAAGTCTGGTAAAATGTTTATTAAGAAATGTTTGGCAATCAGCTCCTTTAGGTTTTTATTGTCCGGGAAGCATTTTATTTCTCATTCAACTTTAAATGACAGCCCTGCTGAGTAAAATAGTCTTGGTTGTAGTTTCATTCTTTTTATCACTTTGAGTATTTTGTGACAATCCTTCTGGCCTAGAATGTTTCTGTTGTGAAATCAGCCAACAGTTTCATGGGTGCTTCTTTGGAGGTAAATGTCTTTCTCTTGTGGCTTTTAAGATTTTCTCTTTGTCTTTCACATTTACCATGTTAATTAGACTGCTTTTTGTGGGCCTCTTTGGATGCATCTTGTTCGGTACTCTCTCCACTTTCTGAACTTGTGTGTTTGTCCTTCACCAGGTTAGGGAAGTTTTCAGTCTTTATTTCTTCAAATAGGTTCTCAATCTTTTTCTCTCTCTCTTCTCTGTCTGATACCCCTTTGATGCAGATATTGTTACCCTTCATATTATTCCAAAGGTCCCTTAAATTACCTACATTTTTATTTTTTATTTAGTTTTGCTTCTCTGATTGGTGTTTTCTGCTACATTGTCTTTCAAATCACTGATTTGATCTTCTACTTCATCCAACCTACTCTTTGTTTCTTCTAGAGTATTCTTCATTTCAGAATTTGTATTCTTCTTTTCTGACTGGTTGTTTTTATAGCTTATATGTACTTTTTTATTCTTTCTATCTTTGTGTTGAAGTTCTCACTAAGTTCATTGAACATCCTTATCACCATTTTTTACCTCTATATTTGGTAAATTGCTTGCTTCCACTTAATTTAGTGCTTGCTCTCTCTCTCTCTCTCTCTCTCTCTCTCTCTCTCTCCCCACCATTCTTTTATTTGAGGCATGTTTATTTGTCTCTCTATTTTTTTCTGCCCCTCTGTGTTTGTCTGTGTATATTACTTAGATTTGCTATGTCTTCCAGTTTTGGTAGGGTGGTCTTATATAATAGGTGCCCTCTGCGACGCGGTGGTACAGTCTCCCTGATTACTTGAACTAGGTTCTCCAGTAATATTCCTTATGTGGGTTATGTGAGTGTTCTTTTTGTAGCTGAGTCTTCTTTGCTGTTGGCTCACCCATGCATGGGGTCAAACCTCAGGCTGTCTGACTGTGAGGATCCACCTCAGTGTATGAGATGCTGTCTGGGTGCTGGCCACATGAAGCACAATTAATCTCAGCAGGGTCTGGTGCCTTTCAGGATCTCCCTTTAGATGTGCCTCTTGTGGAACTAATTGGACCATGCTCTGATGCTGTCTGAAGCCTGCCATTGTGGGTATTGTTTCTAAGGTCCCTTGGGAGGGACTCTGGAGCAGTTCAATGTCAGACACTGCCTGTGATTGACCCTGGGATCCACAGCATCCTATGCTGGGCACATGAGTGTGCTTGGAAATAAACAATTCTGTGTAACAAGGCAGGCTTCTACCAGTACCAAGCCCAGTACTAAGGACAGGTCACCAAAAGGCCCATGGCAATCCAAGATCTACTTTCACCTGTCTCCACCTGCTGGCTGCTTGTTATATTCAGTCACTGAAAGACTCTCTTGTGATATGTGAGTTGGGCGAGGTAGGTTCTCAGTGACTCAACAGCTAGGGGAGACAAGTGTTCATCAGATTGATACAGATTCAAATACCGTGCCAGTGCAGGGCCTGAGCCACTTGACAAAACTCCCAGGATATGCCAAGGCCAGCGTCACCCGCTTGGTACCTGTAGACCTTTGTGGTGGGTCAGGATCTCAGAGAGTTGTAGAGGGCGGGTCAGCAGAATTTATCAGGCCCCAATAGACCAAGGGTCTGGAAAGGGAAGGCTCTGTACAGTTCACACGAGTGAGGGAAAAACAGTCCTCACACTAGAGCTGCACAACTCAGTCTGTCCCAGATTCTGCCTAGATCTGGGAGCTCAAGCTTAGCAGGGCAGGGTCACCAGGAATGAAGTTTGCTGCCAGTCAGGCTCATGGGAAGGTGAGAGGAATAGCCCTTGACCCAGAGCCATACAACTTAGCTTCTGAAAACCACTGAGTCTGCCTCAATCTCTGCATCTGGGCCCAGGAAGCTAACTCCTCTGCAGGGCTTAAGCTTTGCAGAGCAAGACATCAGGGAGTCTGGAAGGTGAGGCACTTACATTCCACCAGATTGATGCCTTATCGTGGGGAGTGCTTGATCCAAGAAAGATGGTGTCTGTGGGAGGTGTTTGAGAGGGACTCAGGACAGAAACCCTGGCTGCTGTCCCTTTAGTGCTCTAGTTTCTATTTATACAACTCTCATCTGCTTCATCCTTTCTCCATTGGAACCTAGGGGGAGTGGCTGCAAATGAGATTTTTGTGTTGGCCCTTTATGAGGGCACTTGGCTTTCTAGCAGACAAACCCCTGCTGGTTTTTATATCCAGGTATTGTGTGGGCATCTCTTCCTGGTTCTGGTGCTGTGCACTAGGAAACCTGGGATGGGGTTGAGATCCCATGCTCCTCCAGAAGAGCCTTTGCGCCTGAAATATCCCTCTGAATTCTCAGCCTCTGCATGTGGGTGGGGCCAGCCTTTTTTGTGTCTCTACCTTTCCTACCAGTCTCAATGTGGCTTCTTTTGTAAATTCTTGATTATAAGACTCCTGCTCAGCTAGTCTTAAGTTGGTTATTCAGGATGATTGTTCTTAAATTTTAGTTGTGATTGCAGTTTGGTCCTGGGAGGAAGTGATTCCCTCTTACTCTCTTTCTTTTTATTTTTGGCAATGATATTAAGAAATTGATTTGCACACATAATTGCTGTTAGTCACTTGTTTTCTTCCAATTGTACCCAACTATTAAACCTTAGCTGCCTCTAGCAGAGATAGGCTCTGACCTTCCAGTTTAATGTTAGAGGAGAGTGGAAGAAATGTTCATTAGTAGCTTTGGTCCAAAGAGAATGTGATAGTCAATATTTCACCTTAAGATGATTTCAACCATTTTATACTTCTTTCTAACTTTCCTAGTGAAAAATTATCTTTAGGATCTTCTTGTAATCCAATGTGTCAGGCAGTATCTTGGTTTAAATCTGACATGATATAATTATAGAGGGTAACACTTTTACTCTCAAAAGTATTATGAAGGTAAAACAAATTTTATAAATCTGCACCCAGCTTTCTGGCCAGCCTCCCTGTTGTGTGGCATCTTGGAATAATTTCCAAATCAGCTGTTCTACAAAACTTTATGAGATTGACTTAAACACACTCCTTCCTGCTGTACCACATCCCTCCAAATTCAGCTGGCAAGGTGATACCTTTAAAGAAGCAAAGGTGATTGGGCCTGGAGTGTTTCCTGCAAACCCCACACCACAAAATAAATTAACTTCCAATGAATCTGAAACATATGGTATTCAACAAGCTTCTCAGAATGAGCCTTATTTAATAACCTTGGGAATCACTATCTCCCAAAAATGGTCGGGGCTTGTTACCAAATCCAGGACCTCTGAAATCAAATTTGAAATGTGTAGTCAAACAAACCATACTCTCCAGGGCCAGGTTAATGCATTTTGGCACCATTCATAGGAGATTTCCAAATGTATCATTTGGTGACTGTGGACTCAGAGCAGAGTCTGATTAGGAGCAAAGTTAAAAAGACACCTGACCAGTGATGACTCAGTAAATACACATTAAAACAAATCACAAGTAAGCACTACTTTACTTGCAGTGTTAAAGTACATATGTGCTGCTGCTATTTTCAGAAAGTTAATGAACAATTTTAGTTATGGTGAAACAACCCCTCCCAAGGAAAACAAACAAACAAACCAAAACCAAAACCAACAAAACAAAAACAAAAAAACTTAGTACTTAGTTTAGTAAGTTCTTCTAAACTTTTAATACATTAGTGTGGCCTTGTCTTAGTGCGGGCTTTCCAACTGGCTTCAATCTTTCAAACCATTTTTGCATCTAGGTAGCAACAGCCTCAATAAATGCTACATAATCTCCAGAGCTTGGGAGGTAGGTGTCTTGAATGTGAGGGGCAGTCTTCTTTCTGCCTGTTGCTAGTAGTGGCTGCCTGAAGATGTAGTTTGGTTGTTGGGCTCGATGCCTCATCTGCTCTCTTTTCCCAGACTTCTTGGTTAGGGTGCCTTTGTCATTGCAGAGCCCAGCCTGCTTGTTAGATCTGGCTGCCTCTTTCAAGGGCAGCAAGTCTGTCTGGCCCTTGACATTCCTCCGTCAGGAGCCTGTACAATCTGAGGAAGACAGCTCCTGCTGGCATGTGTGGGTAGCAGTGAAGTTGAAGGCCTTTCCCCTGGCCCTAATCAGCTGAGGATAACTGTCAGAAGCTGCCACTGGACCTGCCATCACCACTGATTGAGCCACACCTAATTATACAATCACATTTCTTACATTATGTCGAACCAAAGACAGGTTTGTTATATTTAGCAAATGACACATCCTATGCAATACTTGGCATACTTAAAGGTCATTACTTATCTAAAACTGACAGATAGCTGAATATACTTTATTTCTGTATTTTATCTGGCAGCTTTACCAGTGGGAGACTGAAACTCTTAGGTAGGGTAGCAGCAGCTTCCAGCAGTCCCACTAGAGCCCAGTGAATGAGACCCCAAAGTCAAAATGAATCAAAATGCAAAATAAAGTAAAATAACCAAGTTTCTCTTGTAGGTGCCAAGAGGCTGTCTTGAAGAGGTTCTTGAGCCTCAGTTCTCAGGAAGTAGGGTCCCCAGGTCGGTGATATCTTAGGAAAGGACCAGAATAAGGTTCCCTGGACAGGCGACCGTCTGTTCCTCAGACATCATGTTGAGTTTCAGATCCTGAGCCCATGTTTCCAGGTTGAGGCTTGGTCTGTGGACTCACAAACAAGGTCTGCAGTCGTCATGGTCTGGTCTTCAGAGATGGCCCCATGGGGCAGGTCTGTATAAATGTGGGAAGAGCCAGGAGACAGATGTGCTGGGTAGTGTCACTAGTTGTCCATCTTGGAGAGCACTGCTTGGGATAGATCTGCAAGGCAGTGGGATGCTAATGCTACCAGGTACTTGAGAACATCACTAAGCTCTCCTTGAAGGGTTGCCATTGGGGCCAGGGTTGGGGGTAAGCTCTTCATGGGACTTCCACTGCAAGAGCTCTGCCAGCTCCCCCACTTCCCCCACCAAGGCTAGGAGCAGGTTCTGAGGCTGGTGGAAATGGTCCCAGTCTCTTTCAACAGCAAACTCAGCACAGAGGCAGTGGATGCTCTTGAGAGTGGCTCCAGGCTAAAGCTGAAGGCAGCATCAATGTCCTCTGCCCCTGCATTCCCACAATTCTCCCCGCCCCCCCAGGGTGGACATGCCCGCTGCACTGCAGCCCAGCGTCCATTGATTTTAAATTCACATTTTATCACATCATGAGATTCATAGATTTAAGGGCTATTTTTTAAATTCTTCTGTTATTAATTTTTTTCATGATTCAGACTAAATTAAGTTAAATTGATTTAATTGCTGTATTTATAGTATATTTTAATAATCGTTAATTTTGTTTTGTAGGACTCTCTAGGGTTTTCTGTGAATACTTTTCCATCTGAATGCTATAGGCTACTTTTAATGTTTCAAAAAAAGAAAGAGACTACTGGTATTTTACCAATGCCGTAACTCATAGGTCAATTTAGAGTGAAATATTTTTATATTTATTCTTTATTTGAGTCACTTAGCTTTTGCATGTAACAAACCACCCAAAAGTGGGTAGTTTAGTATACCACTCCAATTTACAAATTGACAACACAAGTCAGGTTCAGCTGGGAGGTGCTTTTGCTCTCAGCTAGACTCACAGATGTTTATAGTCCAGTGCCTTACAGATTTCTGATTTTCCAGCCCCACAATCATGTGAGACCATTCCTTAAAACAAATCTGCTCTGTTTCTCTCAGATAATTCTGACAGAGACAGATGGACTCATTTGAGATGGCCCTTCTTTCTTCCCCGTGGTAGCTAAGCCTGCACCAGGCCGGCCCAGGTTGTTTTCCCAGTGGCAAGGTAGGGCTCCGAGAAAGAAGGAGCAATGGTGCAAGCAAATGGCACATAGAACCTCCCTGCATCTTGTTGTCAAAAGCAAGAACGTCTTGGAAAAAGGAGCATTGTATAAATCTTTTTGGGAGGAGGGGAATCTAATATAATATGCAAAAAGTGTACAGCTTTTGACTTATTCAGGTTATATTAATAGTCTTGATTAGGGTTTAAAGTATTTCTTACATAGGCACTAAACACTTCTTAACCATTCTCTCAGGAATTTAATCATTTTATCTACTATTTATTTTAAATGGTATATTTACTTCTAATATTTTGTTAAGAATTATTTATTTGATCAGCAAAAATATTTATTTTACAATAATTTACTAAATTAACATCTGATTAAATGATATTTTATAATTGTTTATTAACAGATTTGAAAGTTTTAGGAATACAATTATATCATCTTCAAATACTTATTTTTCCTCCTTTTCTTCTAATCTTTACCCTTTCAGGGTTTTTTGTTTGTTTGTTTATTTGTTTTTCCTTTGCTTTCTCTAATTGCATTAATAAATACTTTCAGAGAAATGCTGTTAATGGAGAAATTCTTCCAATATGTCACCATTAAGCATGATACAAGCATTGGTTTAACAGATTGATAACCAGATCAGTCTGAAGGCATATCCACATATTCATTCCTTTTTAATTTTTTATCATGAACCTTTTTTAAGTAAAATATACCCATGATAAGGATCATCTGAATATTTAATATGGCAAATTTCATTATGAACTTTCTAAAACTGCACAACTTCATATTAATATAATAAGTTGATCTTTATCATAGTTTACTACTCTTTTAATGTGCTTTTAGATTCTATCTTCAGATATTAAAATAAAGTATAAGCACCTTTATAAGTAAAATTGTCATACAGTTTTCTGCTTTGTTGTTCAGTTTGAAGCTATTTGATTTCTATTGTATGCTGGTGGCAACTGTCTGTTGAATTTTCGAAAAAAAGTTTTGTTTTGTCCCCACTGCTTCTGTAGTATCTTCTTTCTTATCTTTGATTACAGTCCTAGGGATATCCCTTAGTTTCTCTTGTCACAACTTTTAATGAACAATTTCATTTTCAGACGATAAAAGAATCTGGTCCTATTATTATTAAAACACTGATTTATTATCCAATTAAAACTTCTTTGCTCCTGAGCTCAGACCTGATTTGTTGGAAAACTTAAGGAAGGAAGGAAGATGATTGACTCGTTTCTTCTCCTTTGCTATTGCTTGGCATATTTGCTCTGTTCTTCCAAGGTCAAGGCCCAGGGGATCTAAAACCATTCTCATTTTCTCAGATCCCTAAGATTTATTGGGGTGGATGGATTTCTGATCTCTCATTTAAATTCCATCTCCTACAAAGAATTAATCATGTTGTTTTATCAACTTGATTCCCCCTTTCCCAATAGCACATCACTTTCTAGGCTACAAACCTCTCTTTCCTTTCGAATTCAAAGCATCACACATTAATTTATTGTATATAACTAATTATAGGGAAAAATCTAAATAAACAATAAACAAAGGTTAATGAGTTTATTACCTGAAACAGCTTAGCCTTAATTCAGTGGAAAACATTCAAAGCCAGTTTTCAGAATGTATACATTGTAATTCTGCATGAGAAGCAGGAAAGTCCCTAATAGAATGGACCCTAATTTGAATACCAGTACACTTTTTTTTTTTTGCATTTGTGCAAGGTAAGCAGAGAAGAGTTAATGATGTGCCTTCTGGGGGTGATAGGGACACTTTAACTCCTACGAATATAGAGACAGCACAGTGTTTTGATTAAGAGCGAAGACTCAAGAGCTAGAGGTATGCACTTCTAAGCAGTTGTATGACTCAGAGTTGTTATTTCACCTCCCTCTGTTCAATTCCCTTAACTGAGAGAGGCAATAAGTAATACCTATCTCAAAGTATTGTGGACATTTAAATTATTTGTAAGGTGTTTCAAGCAATGTCTCACTCAGAGTAAGCATCGCATGAGTTTATTAAATGCATAAATGGAGATAGTTGGATGATGTTGAGTCATAAGGCTTGAACACAATGTAAAATTACCATCTCGAGCAATATGATAGAACAGCAATTTTCAACTGATGTGCTGCAGTAGGCATGCCAGTGTGCTGCAACAATTTTTAAAACATGCAATACTCAACTATTTAGTCAGGGACACTGACCTCTTTTCCCTTACATTGTCAAATTTAAAAAATGATAACATCCAACAAAACAATAGCCATCTAGCGTGAATGTCATGTCTTGAATCATGCAAGTATATGTCATGTAATAGATATTTTATAATATCAATAGATATTACTGATTATGTTGCACAATAGGGTTGCATTTAATTAGTTAATTATTGTTACCAGAAATCCTTATATTCAAGGATAGTCACCTGATTTTTTTTAAAAAGGGATTTTAGAGCAAAAAGGGCCAGGTAATTATCACCACTATTTTTTGTAAGTCAATCAAAATTATACCTATTTTTTGTCAGATGGGAAAAATATATTTTTGGTGTGCTGAAGAATTTTAGTAATGAGTTTATATGTGTCATGAGACGAAAAAGGTCAAAAGCAACTCGGATAAAGAAATGCGTGTGTGTGAAAAGTTGGCGTCATGCAAGTCCCCTTCATCCCAGGGCTGTATCTCCGTGTGGTTTCCGACTGAGCAGTAAACATATGGAAAGAGAAACAAACGACGTTTTTCCTGGTATTTAGGAATCTTTCTCTGGGCAACCTTTATTAGTAATTTTGAAAATGTCTTTCTGTATTTCCCTCACTGACAGACTCTGGGAAGATTATAATCTAGTGTGTGAAGGGTCAATAATTGATGGAATACAACAAAGTAAGCCAAATAGTTCTAGAAAAAACACATAAGCAGAAACCAGTTCAGATTGAATATTAAGATAGGAAACTATTTAATGCATGTCATTTTGCTACTTTGTGGCAGAAAATTTCTCTCTGGACTGGCTGTTGAAGCCTCCCTCTTCTCTGTTTCTTCCTTTTGCTTTAGAAATAGTACCCCTCAGACAAAAAATGCCTGTTTATCTATCATATATTCTAAGTTTGCACAACTAAATAAGTTAAATAGAGTGTCTTCTTATTCAAAAGCATGTTACAATCACCACCCATTATCCAAAACTTCATTAAGTAACCTCATTTTAAATAGCAATTTACCTATGATATTTACTAGATGCGTTGTCTAATTAATATAGCTACGTTGTTTCATCCAAATATACTAGATCTGAAATTCTAAGGACTTTGAGTGTCCTGTTATTATAAACTCAACATATCTATAATTAAATTCATCTTTTATTTTCTTCCTTAAACGCCTGCTACTTGTATGTATTATTTATCTATTTAAGGTGGTCTTAATTCTACCAGTGACATACACAGGATCTACAGTCATGTTTGGGTTCTCCTTTTAGTCTCACACAAATCTGTCATAACATCATGCTAATATTTTAGTGGTTATATATCTGCCAATAATTAATTTTTGGTCTCAATGACATGCCAATCTTAGCTCTGATAACAAATACACAAGGGATGACTGAATAGCTGATGTGGACACTGGCTAGCAGTGTCCGAGTCATTATGGATGAAATAAAACATACACACTGACTACCAAGTCCGGTGGAGGAAAAAGGATGACAGCGTGACTTTTCTCTCAAGGGGAGCAAAAGCCGAGGCCTCATGGAGGCCTCCACCATGACAGGCCTTTATTCTATTTCTCCTCACATTACAAGATGGTCCTCACTCACTATCCCCAGTTACAACAGGAGCCAACACCCCTAATCACATCACAGAAGAAGGATATTAGCAAAAGAAAATGCAAAAGTGGGTGAGCTGTTTACACTGGTCCCTGCAAGGTTTAGCATTTGCAGGGTGAGAGTTTCCAGCAAAAAGCAAGCTTAGGTACATTGCAAATCTGATTACCCACAAGAGAACCTATCTGTGGGTGTGGGTCCTGTGCATCTCCGAGTGGGAGCTGGGCCCACACCATGCAGAAGGGTCTCCCACATTTCCCCCCTTTCGTTTTAATAGAACCGGTATGATCCCACAAACTTTGCTGTTTGCTGGTCTCCCACACGACCCTAGGGAAATGATTTGCAAATACATCAAAATACATAGAACATTATTATAATCAGTAAGCAACCAGAGGTTCAAAGGACCCACATTCTCAGATTAAGTCCAATCAATCATTGTCAGGCAGTAATGGTCAAATAGATCACATTCAAAGAACTCTGAGGGCCTGTTTTGAGTCAGGGTCAAATAGCTCTGGGGAAACAAACTTATTTCAGGCTTGAACCCTTATCATTTAAATTGAGGGTATCAGCAAAGTAGATTTCATAGAATTTTACGCTTTCTTTCTTAGGCCTGATTGCCCCAGGGAACCTGCCCTTTCCAGCACAGGGCTGCACCCACCTCCTGCATTGTTTCAGGCTTAAGTGGAGCTTTCTTGCTCTTGCTGACAGAATGAGGACTCAAGCTATGTCTGGATAGCTGCAGGGATGAGGATCCATCACCCTCTTTTTGCTGTGGCCCCGAGCCCTTCCTTGTGGGCCATCCATGTGGTCATGCCTTAGGCAACCCCTCCCTTGAAGGAATCTTACCCGTCATTGGCTAACTGACTAAGCATTGGAGGCCAGATATGGGTGAAGCAGTAGAGGCGCTCCTGCCAGGGAGATAAACTGTCTCCTTAGTGGCTCAGGTCCTCTTGACTGAACAGACCCAGAAGAAGTGGGTACTTTGGCCTCTTACTCAGCCCAGCCATGGGGGATTACAGCCTCTGAGACCAGGCAGGGCAGTTCCCAACATATAATCTCCCAGCTTTTTCATTTGTAAATGCAATTGTAGCTGTTAAACCCATGAAACCTATTTGCTGTTCCCGAATGCAATCTTAAGAGAACAACCTTTATATATATCAGAAAGCACAAATGAGGATTAAGACAAAGGGGGGATCTAAGGGCTGCTAGGACCCAAACTTGTAAGTTCAGTCCATTGAAACAGGTTTTTGGGGTTCAACCATTGGACTTCATGGGGCATCAAGGGGTTGTTGCTCTCTGCAGGAGGCACCTAAGCCTCAGCCCCTGTCATTGGGGCAGGCTCCATCCTCCTCCGTTGGCAGACCCAGGCCCGTGAGTGATGGTGTGTCTGTTTTCCTTCTGGTTGTTCAGGGTCAGCGGGGCCATCTGGTCTGTCAGTGGATTGATTCTCAGCTCCAGACAGCAGAGCTCGGTGTCTGTCCCTCTCAGGATAAGCCTTTTACTCTTTTGGCTGGCAGCCAGACAGGACCTGTAGGGATGGAAACACACACACCCTCTTCCCCAAGTTAAATGATCTACAGGGCCTTGCCAAGAGCCATCTCCCAGCAGATCTCGATATAAAATGTGAGGATAAGATGACTTTGGCTACTTCTTCTGAAAATGTTTCTCAATTGGAATACAAAGCGATACATCACACTTTAGAAAATTATATGTAAACATAGCTAACATAATCAAATTTTTGGGGGGAAGGACTCATGATTCTCCCTTTTTTTGTTTTTTAAGAAGGTTTTTAAAAATATGACGAGCCCATTCTACAATTTTCTGACCGATTGGATTGTAAGATATTCCTGCTTTATGTTGGATATTCCAACGCTGAAGAAAAACCTAAGTAGAATGGGCAAGGTATCCAGGGCCATTATCAGTTGTAATTTGCTGAGGCCATCCTAAATGATTAAAGGCCTCAAGCCAGAGAGCTTGTGTATTTTCAGCTTAGCTTGGAAAGACAGGCCCCTTGCTGTTTCTGCAAGCTGCAATGTATTCACAGTTTTCAAGGAAAATGGGAAAGATGGGAGGGGGGAGGTGTCTGAAAAAATATGTTTTAGACAAAAAAATGGTTGTGCACCAAGGGACTTTTGTGACTCGACTGATTAACCATCTCCTTCGGGAGAATAGCCAGTTCTTACCTAAGGAAACAATCAGTGATTACAGGTACTGAGTTAAAAAATGGTACTTTGTCTTCCATGGAAAAAGGCTAGTTTTACACGGAAGACAATATACCTATATTTCATTTTTACAGTAAAGGTCACGGCTCTGGCATAAACAAGGAGGATTCTTAATATTTTTTAACATGTGGCACCCTCTATCCCACTTATAGCATGCTTTAGATTGACAAATTTATGAACACATTCACAACTCTCAGAAATAGTTTTTTCTCTACTGGCAAATACATTTAGTACTTTTTTTTTTTCAAATGATCGCAAGTGCGCTGGTGTGTCCGGGAACAGGAAAGATTTCCCCAGCACACACCAGACTAAGGAGAAAAAGAGGCGAGGAAACCAATCCCTTCTCCTCGCAGCTGCTCGGTCAGGGTAAGAGACCCACGCAAGGGCGGGTGACATCGCGCAGTCCCATGGGTCCCTGCCAGGGGCACGCGTCCTTGGGGCACGGTGCGACTAGGCCTCAGCCTGAGCCAGCCCTAAGAGGGGGGTGGGGGGCGAAACCCCACGCCGCCCCAGGCCACATACGGTGCAAGGCTAACTGCAGCTGGCCCAAACCATGAGAGAAGGGTGCATCCGTCCCTTCCCTTCCATACAACCAAAATGTAAAGATCCTTTATCTGGGAGAAAATTAGCAGCCCCAAGATGCTGCTGAACCTAAAACATTGCTCTTGTTCTTAGAGAGCCTATTCCTCGTGGTTGAGGAAGCGCAAAAACCTTCAAAGAAAAAAAATTTTAATGGGCCACAAGATGCGGCTTAAAAGAAAGAATTTGCTGAGATGCCTGTAAACTGTCCCGTAACTAGTTGATGTTTTAAAGCTGATTAAAGGGAAAATCTTTGCTCTTTCTCCCAAGCCCAGAACTTGGTGGAGGTCACCTCCGGGCAAAAGATTGGGAGAGGGAGCATAGCTTCTGCTTACTAAAGAAGGTAGAGTTGCAAAGTGGTTGCACTAGAGAGAGAGACCTAGGAAGAAAACCCTATTCCTCTGAATCCAACACACCAGACGGCATTCCCGAAAAGAACTCGAGACTGTTGGCCCTTACCTGGGCCGATGCGCATATATTCCTACCAAGTTGGTGTGTTGTCCATAATGACGATGGCTCGTGGCTTATGAGTCCCTGTTCCGGGAAGCCGGCTGATGTGGACACCGGCTAGCAGTGTCTGCGTCATTATGGATGAAATAAAACATACACACTGACTACCAAGTCCGGTGGAGGAAAAAGGAAGACAGCGTGACTTTTCTCTCAAGGGGAGCAAAAGCCGAGGCCTCATGGAGGCGTCCGCCATGACAGGCCTTTATTCTATTTCTCCTCACATTACAAGATGGTCCTCACTCACTATCCCCAGTTACAACAGGAGCCAACACCCCTAATCATATCACAGAAGAAGGATATTAGCAAATGAAAAGGCAAAAATGGTTGAGCGAGTTACAATGGTCCCTGCAAGATTTAGCATTTGCAGGGTGAGAGAGTTTTCAGCAAAAAGCAAGCTTAGGTACATTGCAAATCTGATTATCCACAAGAGAACCTATCTGTGGGCGTGGGTCCTGTGCATTTCCGAGTGGGAGCTGGGCCCACACCACGCAGAAAGGTCTGCCACAAATATCCACATGCATGTTCTCTCATAGTCTTAACATGTGTTAGATATATCTTCTGCTATTCTCTTATAATGATGTAAAGTATTTCACAAATCTCAAAAGTTTTCGTGGATGCTCAGCAAAAACTGATCAGCTTTCCTTCTACTAGTCTCTCAGATGGCGGTTTGACAAAAGTCTGGCTGATCTTCACATCTGAGTTCTTCAATGGACTTATTTCTGCTCACCTTTGAGCCTTAGCCCACTTCCTTCTACCTTTCTATAGTCCTCTTGTAGGTCTGCTCCCTACAAGTCATCAGTGATAATTCCAGACATGGTGCATGTCTTCTGATGAGATCATATTTTCTGCTAATTCAGTGTACTGTATTTTCTAGTAAAGTTTATTTTCTAGTTGAAGTGGACAATTAGTTTTCTTGGTATTTAGAAAGATATAAATGGGAAAATTAAGAATTTTATATAATTTTGTCACAGTTTTATTTATATGATTTTACATTGATGGATTTCTGAATATATCTTACACTATGTGTGATGTGGAGATAAAAAAAAAAAAAGTTCCAAAGTAAATCATAAGTTAAGAAAATCAATATCATCCAAGGCCAAATTACTAAATTTCACATCACATGAAATTGATTCCCAACTATGTAACTATGGATGAGGTGCAATAATATGTGTTTCTCGGTTTCAAGTTTCATCAAAAATAAGGAATAAAATCAAGAAACTGCAAAATTGTTTCACATAGTTTTAAACACATCACATTTTTTGAAAGATAACAGAAAACTATAATGATCAAAGTTTTAGAAAGAAGACTTATAGGAGAAAAGATACATTTTGCTGTAATGAGGCCAATGATTTCTTATATTTATGTATTTATGCATAGTTTAGTTTTCCTGATTTTCTTCCTTCATCAGTGTAAACTTTCATTCTTTGTTTTTATGCTTCATAAATTCAGTTTCCATTTACAAAGAGTGATTAGTTTGTTTAATACACTGTACAGAGGAAAATATTCCTGTATATTCATTTTCTTTCTTTTTTGTCATTATTTTTAATGATGCCACAAATTTTCCATGTTTTAATTTAATTATTTAACTGTGGTTCAGTGATTTAAACTATAAACACAATGACAAATGGTGAAGTAAGAGAATTAGATCAAGTTATTTATCAGTAAATTATTCTAAATGGGTTCATATTTCTTCCATGAAGCAAAATGTAATAGTTTAGAAGTCTCCACAGGAGCAAGAATAAAAATAACACAAATAAATTGGATTACAACAGCAAGATTTCAAATAGGAGGAGATCAGGGAAAATGAAGTGGCTATTTTTGTTTTAACATTTATAGATTTCAAAAGGAGAGTTTCCCCTTAAATAGAAATAACCAAAAATGTCATTTGGTAAAACATTATTTTCCTAAATGACAGATGAATTTGAAACCAGCTTTTTTCCCTTTTTTTTTTTGTACATTAGCTTAAATGGTAAACTTGTTATCATCATACCTGAAGCCTGTCAGATGAAAGCACCTGAAAGGATTTTAGTTTCAGTTCACAGATTTTAATCTATGTGGAATCTGATACAAAGACAAATATAAAGTATGTTAAAATGTTTTCTAAAATATTAATCTTTGTATTTTTATAGAGTTGAGGATCGGTATATCTTCTATATTTTATTTAGACAAATAATTCTTATTAATGTTTCAGGAAGTTACAGAATGACTAAATGTTCATTAGACTTTTTGAGAGCTCTGTTGAACAGATTGCCTAAGATTACTCTCAGAATTTTTTGTTTCATTAAGGGGAAGAAGTTACAGAAGTAAGACTTTATTGCTATCCATTTTATCTCTGTTATACAAAGAGAATGATGGAAATTAATCAGTAAAAATGCATTTGTATCATCCTATACCACATTGTTTTAAAATCATAATGAAATGTGGAGCCATAAAAGGGAATAAATCCAAGGAGCCCACAAAGATATCTCAGCTATTAGGTTGGTAAATATTAATATCAAAATGTATTTAAATATGTAACTTCATCACAATCATCAATTATAAAATATATTTTTCTTGTTATACAGCTTTTAAGTTCTGATCAATATAATATTTCATCTTAGATCATAGGAAAAAACTGTATTCAGGTTTAGAGTATGAGAACTCAATTTCATTCACACTCTACTATAATAAAACATTAATAGTATGAGCTACCTTATCTTCCTTGAGATTTTTTATTTATTTATCTTGTGAAAATTTACCTGGAAATGACTGAAAATGATAAAATATTGAGAACCGAAAATGCCATGCACTATGCTTGGTTCTGTAGACAGTAGGGTTACTATGTCAAACATGATGGTAGCCTTCATTGAGTTTATAGCATTCTATAAGGACATAAATGTGTCAGGTGCTGTAGAATTGTGAACAAACTCTCTTAATTGAGATTAGGTTAGGGGAAAAAAGAGGGAATGGAGCAGGCAGAAACGACAGTCCTTTCTGAGGTAATGATTTCAATGCTTAGTTTTGAAGTAGAGACAATGAGTTTTCTAAATGAAGGCATAGGGTTAAGAATACTACAGTTATTTACACAATGGAATATTATACAGCAGAAAGAAAGAAGGAGCTCCTACCCTTTGTGACAGCATGGGTGGACTCTGAGAGCATTATGTTATGTGAAATAAGCCAGGAGGTGAAAGCCAAATACCATATGATCTCACCTTTAAGTGGAACCTAATCAACAAAACAAACAAGCAAGCAAAATATAACCAGAGACATTGAAATTTGACAGTAACCAGAGGGGAGGTAGGAGGGGATAATGGGGGGAAAAGGATGAGGGTTTTCAGAATCAACTATGAAGGACTCATGGACAAAACCAAGGGGCAGTGGAATCAGGGGAAGGAGGTGGGGGTGGCTGGGCTGGGGGGATTGGTGGGGGAAATGCAGACAACTGTACCTGAACAACAATAAAAAAAAAAATAGTATGAAATTGTGATGGATAGGAAACAATAAAAATAAAATAAAAATTTATTTAAAATGTTTTAATTTCTAGTAGAGATGGCCAGAAGTCATTTTAAAGTTATTATATCAGAAAACAAAAATGGTGGTTAGGGCAACAAAGACTTGGGGCAAATAGATTGTGACTGAAGCTGTGAAAATGGTAGAAGCTTTTGTAGAAGAATATGGCAAGGTATTTATGAGTTTAATTTACATAAAGACCAAACAATATCATTAGTCATTAACTCATAGGGAATATTTGTTTCCCCAATGCACATAAAAGACTAGATAGAAGTACATAAATATGATAAAGGTTTTTAATCCTTAACTATTGAGAATCTAAGTGATATTTTTTCTTCTTTTTAGCTTTCTGTATTAAATTTTCTCTATCATGTGATAAATATAAAATTGCTGTTTTCAAGACTATTTAGATATGATCCCAATTTGCTTTTACCAACAGAGCAAGGTACAAGGCAAGATATTTTTAAGGAGTCTACTTTAATGTTTACTAAAATAAATCAAATAAAATAATTAAGGTCTCATTTTAAGCAAGTTTAACATGGACATGAATATTATAAAATGGAATCAGCATAGTTGAATATTTAGGAGTATTTGTTAAATGGAAATCAAAAAAAGTAATATTCAAATACTTTGGAAGAAAAAGGAAAATATTTAGATATTAAGAAAGAGATTTAATAAAATTCAAGAGAATTTTATTCTGGAGAGGAGGGGGACATGGTTTTAGGACTGAATTCCTGAGATCTCAGTGTGTCTTACAAATCCTGCTGGGTTTTGCTGTCCTCTGCCTTCGGGAGAAGTGAAAGCTATAATGTGTCTTAGCAATGAAGATAACGGAGTCCCTTGATATACTTGGATATTTTTTGCTTTTGATAGACCATGCTGACTACAATAACAAATGCTACTCAAATTCATTTTCTTTGTTTTAGAATGTCCATATTTTAATGACACCTAGGAATATACATGTTAAAATTTTAAGTCTAGTACCAATAGAATTTTAAATACATAATCCTCATAAATCCAACATCATTCATATTACAAATAAATAAGCACAGTAAATAAATGATCAATCCTTAATATTATAAAATTATAGAAATACACTGAGATATATGGGCTTTAAAATAAAATATATTGTATTAGTAGGTTAAAAATGCAATCTGAACCTAGGCACCCCTATGTTCATAGCAGCACAATTTACAATAGCCAAGTGCTGGAAGCAACCTAAGGGCCCATCAGTAAATTAATGGACCAAAAAACTGTGGTACATTTACACAATGGAATTCTATGCAGCAGAAAGAAAGAAGGAGCTCCTACCCTTTGCAACAGCATGGATGGAACTGGAGAGCATTATGCTAAGTGAAATAAGCCAGGTGGGAAACACAAATACCATATGATCTCACCTTTAACAGGAACCTAATCAACAAAACAAACAAACAAGCATAATATAACCAAAGACACTGAAATTGAGAACAAGCTGACAGTCACCAGAGGGGAGAGGGGAGGGAATTTCAGGGGAAAACGGGACAAAAACTATGGGGGGTGGAAATGGGAGGGAGGTAGGGAGGGCTGGGGTGGTGGGCTGGGTTGGAAGTAAAAGAGAGAAAACTGTACAAGATCAACAATTAAAATAAGAATTAAAAAATAAATAAAATGAAAAAATGCAATCTGACTTTAATTAGGATGTTTTCATAAACCTTTGTCAAAATGGGTAGTGTTTCCAATTGCCACCCAATGTCAAAGTTTTGATTTGTATCATAATGTAGTACCTTTTCATTTTAATTATTATTGGAATAATGGAACACAATTTAGTATAAAGCAGATCAGTTTGAACTGTATAAAAAGGTTTTGTTACTAAAACACCAGTAAAATCTTGAAAGTAGGTCATTGTTGTAATGCACTCTGACATTTTGATTGTAACCTAATGGGTAGTTGTTCTGATGCATGGTTAAAAACATGTGCAAAATCAATCAAGGAAATTATAGAACATCCCCAAAATGAAATGAATCCTTTAGGTTTTTAATTGAAGCTTCTTTTATGCTGCAGATGTTTCCTTCTTAGGAGTGGAGCAGTTATTGAACAGAATTTGAACATCGTTTTCCTATATTCCTCAGATAATAAAATGTGCCATGATGACGTGCCAGAAAATAGAAACAACAATTCTCTGAATATTTATAGTGTTTTTCAAAATATTAAAAAAAAATGTTCTCCAGACATCTTTGTTTTTGGCATTATAACATAAGAATCGCTGTGTTGGCTTCCTTATGCATTGACTGGTAAAGAATGAATATTTCACAGTGCTATTTGTAAGTTTTCCAGATGAGTCTTAAATAACATAATGAGTACAGAATTTTGTAGATGTGTCTTGTTTTTACCAATCAAGATATTACAGTTTTATTTTCTGCATTCATAAATACATGGTTTAGACATTAGAAAGCCTTTAATCAAAGTGACAGTAAGCTGATCTGGAAAAATCCTGGTACTTTAACTGTCTTCAGTTTGGAACCTATGCTATTTTACCTAATTCAAAGGCACACATGTGTGCTAGGCTGTTTCTTCTGTGATAAAAACAAACAGATAACCTTGGAAGCAAGAGGACCTATTAACAAGTGGTCTGGATTAATAGATCTGCTAGCACTGTCCGGGTAGCCTATGAGCTCAGTTGTTATTGAGCTGATTTTCATTAACTGCAGACTGGCAGAACATCAAGAGAAACCAGTGCAGATGACAACAAAACATGCCTGATAAAATACTGGCAAATAACATTCATACTAAAAAGGTCAGTCAAGGTACTGCAAAGCTGTCTCTTACCTGAAAAACACTAAACCAATTAAGAATATAAAACTTTATTATCAACCTAAGAATAAATTAAGTATTCTTTTGCATAAGACCCAAGATTTATTGGAAGTCAGGGAATTTAATATTTTAATATCATATCCTTGCTTAATTTCTGCTTGAGTCATCACTCAAATGTCTGTTAATTTTGACAATCTTAAAAAACAAATTCTCAAAAATAGGTTAATTTTCAACTTATTGGGAATAATTTTGTAAATATTAAAAATTTATGGAATTAGTTACCATTGAGATGATAGTCTAATTTTACAGTGGAATAAATGAATGAAATTATAAATCTAGAATATTATTTTCTAATTCTCAGAATAATATTCTTTGAATGTAATGTTTCTGAAACCAGAGAAATTTGAACAGATAAAAAAATGAGTCTCAATGAGCAAACTTTTGTCAGTATGTTATTCTCATTTCAACTATCTCTTTCTTCTGTTCTCAGTCTATCATTATTACTTAGTGATACTGATGTTTAATTAAACGTAGTTTACTTGAACTCTTGTTCTTTACTTGGGTTTCATTAATATGTACCAGCCTCCATTACAATTTGCAAGTTTATAGGATCCAGAGACAGTCTATCAAGTATCTGACCAATACTCTTCAAAACTATCAATGTTATCAAAGAAAAGTACTGTACCCACTCCTGAGAAAAACCCTCAACAAAATGGGAGTAGAGGGAGCATGCTTCAACATAATAAAGGCCATATATGAGAAACCTACCGGCAATATCATACAGTATGGAATTTCCTTAAAAAAAAAAAAAAACTAAACTAAAAATGAAACTGCCTTTTGACCCGGTAATTCTACTGCTGGGATTATACCCTAACAATCATGAAACACCAGTTCAAGAGAACCTATGCACCTCAGTGCTCATAGCAGCACAATTTACAACAGCCAAGTGCTGGAATCAACCTAAGTGCCCATCAGTAAATGAGTGGATCAAAAAACTATAGTACATTTACATGATGGAATACTACATAGCAAAAACAAAGGAGGAACTCCTACCCTTCATGACAGCATGAATGGAACTGGAGAGCATTATGCTAAGTGAAATAAGCCAGGTGGGAAAGACAAATACCATATGATCTCACCTATAAGTGGAACCTAATCAACAAAACAAACAAGCAAGCGAAATATAACCAGAGATATTGAAATAAAGAATAAACTAACAGTAACCAGAGGGGTGGGGAGAGGGGGAAAATAGGAGAAGGACCATGAAGAATAGATACTGTTTATTTTAGAACAATTTTCTACAAATCTAAAATTGTTCTAAAATAAACAGTATCTATCTACACACACTCTCATTCCAGGTATGGTGTTTGGTCACAAATAAAGGATCCCTAGTCAAATCCTCAGTGCCTACTGATCTCTGATTAATGGGCTTCAGTTATCTGTGCATAAAGGGAAATGTTAAAACAAGACAATCATATCTTCTTATGGAACTGAAGGACTACTTCCCTCTCTTGTGGTTTTAAAGCCTGCCCCCCACAGTCCCTGCTTCTTCAGTCTGCTCCCGAGTAGCATATGTGCTCTGAGTAGCATATGTGCTCTTCCCAGACTGTGAGAACATGTGACTAACAAACTGCTGTCCATCTCATCTCTCCAGTGTCAGACATTATGTTCAGACATCTCCATAACCCTAAGGTGGGAGCCCCTCCCTCATCAACAAGGTGAAGAAAAGGTGATCAAAACACCAAGAGAAAAATGTCCAAGAGAATCTACACTATCTTTATTCATCTATCTTGTGTTTCCAATTTCTCAACTCCCCATGTTATGCTTCTTTAATTATCTCCATGTTTTCCTAACTTCCAATGGGTTTCTAATTCTTTATTTTTTTTGCATATGATTTTTCTCTTTTCACTTATACATTCTAGAATTCTAAAGACTTTATGCAAGCTGGGTAATGGCTCCACCACCATATGCAATTACCCTAAGATATTCTTTGCTCTATCTTCTCTTCAAGGATATTTTTTTCAGTTAATCATTTGAAGCATTACGGATTATGGCTTAGACATGTTTGGTGACAACATTACTAGTCTGTCACTATCATTATTCTTTTTATGAGTTACATAGTGGAATAAAAATCTTTTTAAGAAATTATGTCAGTCTTTACTTCACATTAATTGTCATATTTAGATTTAGTCAAGTAAGAATTAACTTTTTAAACTTTATTTTCTAATCTACTCATACAAATTAGATGAAGGTTTCTGACAACTTAGTCTTGTTTCATGATTTAAATTCACTTATACATGAACAGGAGAACTCAAATAAATCATAAAATTTTATCTAAAATATGTATGCTCTTTAGAAATTAGCAAAGGTTGATAGACTGAAATAAAACCTACAATTACATGTACCTATATTGCATACTAATGATGTATAGCAGTGCCTTTTTTTGTATAATCAGTCTACCTCTGCATATCCTATGTACTAATGGTCCATGCATTCAATGATATTGAATGACATAATTTCTATGCACTTCTGTGTTAATGACTGGAGTTAACTATTTCTATGAAGTAATTAAATAATATGGTTCCAGCAATGCTATGACAAAACAGGAAAATAATCCATATGTTAATAAATAGTTTTAGCAAATAGCAAAAAAAAAAAAAAAAAAAAAAAAAAAAATGCTACTACCAGAAAGAGTGAGATGTATAGTATCGTGGTTGTCTTTGCAAGTATAGAAGATATGCCTTTTAAACCAGCTAGAATTGGTGTCTTTTTTTGTTTTGTAACCGTAGCTGTTTGTGTACTTGTTCTGTTTATTTATTTATTTATTTTTACTGGAGCATATTCTGGTGAATTTTCCCTTTCTAGAAAATCCGTATCCACCAAAATTTCAAATATACCTTAATAAGTAAGTGTTGAACAAGAATAAATGAAAAGTGTTGATGTAGATGTATTAAAGCAAGGAAAAGGGGTGCTAAGAGAGCACTCACCTGACAGTCCCCAGTTACAAAGGCACCTTATCTGTGAGATTGAATGAGATGGGACATTGAGAAAGGTCAAAACTTGAACTGATTCCTGATTAAAATAAGAGCAATAAAACAGGTTTACTCTATAGTAGTGGTTCATCTGAGACTGAATCCAAAAATTCAGTTCACCCTTTCCAAAAATTACCCAAATTCTACCATTATTTTTAAGATCCATTTTCAATTATTTCTCTATATAAACAAATCAAGTCATATTTCCTCCTTTCCTCAACTTCCAGTTTCTATCCAATTAATTCAAATAACTCTATAAGTGAAAGATTTTTTTATATATTGATTTGAAAGAGAGAGAGAGAGGGGGGGGGGGATTTTGTTTCACTTATTTATGCATTTATTGGTTGATTCTTATATGTGTCCTGACTGGAAATTGAACCTGAAAGCTTGTAAAATCTGGAAGATGTTCTAACCAACAGAAAGATCAGACTAAGGCTTATAAGTGAAGGAATTTTAAGAACCTGTATTTTCTTCAATATAGCAGAAGCTATAGTAAGTTAAATGTTACATTGTAAACTTCTTTTACGTTTGACCCCACCAAGGACAACTGTTCGTTGACTTCTAATTCCATTTTACTGTTCCTAATACCACTTCCTCCTCACCCAGTCTCACTCTGTGTTCTTTTATTATAACCCTGCCTTTGCAATCATCCTCACCCACTTTGCCTACATTTCTCTCTATGGTACTCAACTGAAGAAATTTCAACTCAGGCTAAGTTCAGCTCTCCAAAAGTAAATATGGGGGAAACTGATGCAGACACCAGCCCACAGTGTCCATGTCATTATGGATGAAATGAGGCATTCACAGGAACTACCGAGTCCGGTGGAAGAAAATGGACAGCACAGCTTTTCTCTCAAGGGGAGCAAAAGTTTGCAGCTTCTGCCATGAAAGGCCTTTATTTGGTCGTTCTCACATTACATGATGGTCCTCATTTACTATGCACAGGTTCACTTTAGGTGGTTACCTTTTACAGATGACAAAGGAGATGATGCCACTAATCACATCACAGAAGAAGGATATTTGCAAATGAAAAAGTGGTCTAACTGGTTACATTCATCTCAGGAAGGTTTAGCATGGATTTTAGGAAGTTAAATAAGTACTTGCTGTCTCAAATCAGGGTGAGGGAGTTTTAGCAAAAGCAAAACTCAAAGCAGCTTAGGTACAAATGCAGGCCTGATTCCCCATGGGAGAACCTATCTGTGGGCATGGGTCCTGTGCATCTCTGAGTAGGAGCTGGGCTCAAGGCACACAGAATGGTCTTCTACAGGAAATACACGTCTATGTGTGTTCTCTTACACACATACTATTGTAACGATCTGTCATTTTAAATTTAGGGTCACTAATATAAGGTGAAATCTTAGTCATGAAAGTAATTTTCCATTTGCCTAGGATTCCAGTGTTTCTAACCTTTACTAGTCAAGATAATTTAGATTATTCTGTTAAAATAATCACCTCTTAAACTTCAGTGTAAACATACAAACAATGGCTCATCACTCACTCATTCAAAATACGCAAGACTGAGAATCTTCCCTAGACAGCTGTTGTATAATTGATGGTTCAGCATTTACCCTTTACAGGGTCTTAAGATATCACTATTGCAGTGTCAGGGGGAAAGCTCTTTAGGAAACCTATCTCAGGCAGTCAATTGTTTGCCTGAGAAATAATTGATTTTCTGAAATAAATCTTTCAGAAAAGTGAAACACATTTAAATGACTAAATCGAGTCAAATGATGACACCTAACTTAAGAAAGAAGTAAAACTGTTGCCAAATGTAGGTGCATATATGTCAAAAAATGTTCTCAAATAAAGTTTATATGTGAGGTGATGGATGTGATAAATTGATGGGGAAATCTTTTCACAATGTATACATATATCAAATCATCATGCTGTATCCTTTAAATATCTTATAACTTTGTCAATTAGACCTCAGTAAAGCTGGAAAAGTACAGGATTCCTAGTTAAATTTGAATTTGCAAAATAAATTAGTAATTTTAATATGTGTATACTATGTGATATTATGGAAAACACATACTAAAATATTGTCATTTACCTGAATTATAGAATTAATTGTGTCCTCCTCTTTATCTAGCATCCCTACACCCAAGTACCAAGAGGGAAATCTGGAAAATATTAGTGAGCAGGACTATGGAAACCACCCAACCTTTTTATATCAGAGCCCACATAAAAATTATAATGTCTCTACCCTTTTGGAGCCCCAGTTGAGTTTGTTTATGGCAATAGGTAACTGACTCTGGGGATTTAGGTGTCCCAGATTCTGGCCTAGTCAGCTTGAGGAATAAAGGAAGAAACATAAAATCATTCAGAAGGTTCTGCCCTGAACTATTTCCTCTGCCAAATCTCCTTCAAGTGTCCCACTGCATGACTACGTAACAATTAGTTATTCAATAATTGATTGATGGACCTTTTTCTGATGCCTAAATTTTTATTGTTGACAATGCCAGATGATGAACTTCAAAGTGGCTGATTTTAATAAAGTAAGTAGTTAAATATCTTCTAAGCAACCAAATAAACTATGTAGTGCTGCATAAAATCTTTGACTCTAGGCTCTGAATGCTTGTAATTTTTTTAAGTCTCATACCAAGCTGATAACAGTGGTCTAAACAGATCTTAAAATATGTTGTTTTGTATACCTCTTGAGTTCACCAGCCTAGCTTGAAATGATGTAGAAAATGTCTTTTGAAGGACAGAGGTTGAAGGAAATTCTCCTTTTGAATTATTCATGCCTTGCTCCTTATTATAGTTAATGCTTTAGGAAAGTATTATTCTTGGTCTCAAGTGTTTGGTTGTTTGACAGGACTAGATCAACAGTTTAAGACAGTATAGACTGGGGTTCAGCTTAGGGACAGCCTTGAACTCCAGGGAGTATTTGGCCCTTGATTTACCTCCCCAAAATGTAGCTCATGACTGAGTATATAACGCAAATACTTTAATTGTTTCATGAAAGAATGACCAAAATTGAAATATATAAATAAAATATATTCTTCAATGACCTCCTTAGAAAAATCAGCTCTGTAGGTTTTCTACTATTCTAGCAATTGAGTAAAACAGCTTCCAAATAATCTTTTGCATCAAAATTTGATAATGAAATAGAAAAAGAAAATCTCTTATAAATGATCCAAACTTATGTATATTTTGTGTCTAATACAAAATCTGGGTGTCCTATTTTCATTTCCAAACCTAAGCAAATATTGTTTAGATCATGTTACTGAAGAAAAACAGTAAAACATTTTTTTAAATTTAAATGTTCCTCTTCTTTGATGAAAGAATATACAAATATGCAACAAAAGTAATACTTTTGAGTCAAATCAGGCCCACATTTTATTTTATTATCATACACACAAAGAAAACAACAAAAAGTTGCTATCTGCATAAAAAGTGTTGCAAAATATTTAAATTATCCAACTTCTGGCATACTCAGAAATCATATACAATTCATTTCACATAAATTTGTTACCTGGAAACAAACATGTCTAAAGAAAAAGAATTGGTATTTCATTGCACTTGGGATAAATCTGAGAAGGGATTATCACAGTGTATTTATTTATGGTGAAAAATATCACAGATGAAAAAATTGACAGTCATATTGGTATTATTTAACTCTACATAAATGCTTTCAATACAAACACTTCTAGTGATGTATAAATCAATAGGAATTCTATCATTAATAATGATTATTTCCAGACACATACACATGCAAATTCCTTCTTGGGTACATTTTTTGACTTCTACATAGATCTGTAATGAAAAGTATCTATCATCATGAACTGTATATGAAATATTTATTTTTCAAAGGTATGTCAGGAAGGCCATATGATAAATAGAGAGAATAGGCAATAGAAATACGTATGAAGTAAACATTTTTCTCAGAATCCCTTTTTCTTTTTATGTTATTAAGAAACAAAATCTATCAAGCAAGTTGATAGATATTAATCTAAATATTCTACGTTACTCTCTATAGTAATCTAAATATCCAGCGTTACTCTCTTACAGTTTCTAAGATGAAGGACTGAAACTAAAATCAATATTCATTTTACTCTAAAGTCTATCTTTACTCCTGTTCATCAAAACTCCTATCAGTAAAATTTATTTGTTACATTATTAAAAATTATTTTAAATATATGAAAGGCATTCATATTGCACATGTGTGTGCATATTTTTTTTCAAGATTTGTAATGTTAAATTATAATAATCAGGGGTGTTCTCTGGCCTTTTACTGATCATTTGATCCTTTTCCAACACAAACACACTCACACACATACTTAATGCTTTATGGCTACATATTTTATTGCTCATCTAGAAAGTCAATAATCTTAACTATTCTTTTGAGTATAGTCATTAGCATTAATAGAAATATGCTACAATGAAACTTGATTTACATATTTCCTGTTTAATTATATGTTTTATAGAAATTTTCATTTCAAATAAACCAGTTCCATTAAAATATCTAAAGATAGTTTTTATTTCTGTAATAATAAATCTATATGAAGCATACTTAGATGGCACCATGCATCAATTAAACTATAAACATTATATGCTCAAAGTCATATATACTTGAATGCATTTTAAGCGCATTCAACATATCAACATTATATTGTATAATTTAACAAAAATTGTTAGAACTAGTAATATGAATATTTAATATTATTTGAGAAAGTTAAGTGACCGTTTTAGACACTGTATGATATCTGCCAGTGTTTAAAAAAACTTCATTTTATAAACCCAGAAGTACATTTACTTCTTTTTTAAGTATATTTTATTGAATATGCTGTTACAGTTCCAATTTTTCCCCATTTACCTCCCTCCACCCAGTAACTGCTTTCCCTACATCAATACCCCTCTTAGTTCATGTCCATATAAAGTTCTTTGACTTCTCCATTCCCTATACTACTTTTAACATTCCCCTATTTTATACCTACCAGTTATGCCTTTAATCCCTGTACCCTTTCTCTTATTCACCCCCTGCCCACTCCCAGCTGATAACCTTCCAAATAATCTCCGTATCTATGATTCTGTTTCTGTTCAATCAGTTATATAATTCTAAGTTTAAATCACTAAATCATACAATCTGCATTTTGGACAAAAATTTACATGATTAATCAAAAAAATTATCTTTAGCCAATCATTTTTATAGCCATTTTTTTACCTGCTAATCAGAATTTGTAACAAAAGTTACAAATTCACAAATACAAAATGGTGAATTTATAGTGAAATTTTAAAGAAAATCTCAGGTGATTTATTAAATAACTTTACCATATCCTTTCATGTATTTAAAAGAAAACTCTCGTTATATTTTTTCTCAAATAAAATATGTAATTTTTTGTCTGTTTCTACTTTTGCTTTTTCACACTCATGAATTAGATGGTCCCAAATCACCAGGATTCTGCATTTACCCCTACACTCAATTCAACCAATTCAACTCTTACCAGATATGGATAACTAAATAGTGTTTTTTATTGTTTCAATGAATTATTTTTTTCTCTTCTTCCATTCTTTAAACAGATTCTCAGTACTGCATACTAAAACCTTCAACAGAGCTTGGAAAAGTGATAATGACTAAAATCTAGCCAGATTTTAGTCTAGATTTCAATTAAAATATATTGAAGTAGGCTCTAGGTATCTGGGTATTTTTTAAAGAACCACAGGGGATTGTAATGACAACCAGGCCTGAAAATGTCTTCAAAATTTAAACTGGAACCCCAAACTACATTTGTACCTTTGATCTCACTTTACACAATCTATGGCTGGAGAAACACACACGTACACACACAAATGCACATAGAGTTGTTTTGTTTTATTAATTATAAAATGAATGACTGATACCTCAGTCTTAACAATATTGCAAATCCTACCCTAATCTTGACTGGCAGTAAAATTAGTATGATTAGGAGATCCTGCCTGTAGAAAAATTTCCTGATCTTTGGCTTCTCTACATGGATAACTATGGTGAATTTTTTTGTGACTTTTGTTTATCATAATTTCCCCTTATTTTCCATTATTCATTTAGAGTCATCCATATTTATACAAGAATTTAGAATCATTTTTCTTAGCTACTCAAATAACTAATCCTTGCCACTTTTCTTTTCTAATAACTGCTTTTACCTTGAAAGGTACAGGTTTTCCTTTTCCTTCTTTTTGCCATTCCTCAATTTAGTATTTTGAACATAAGCCTGTCAACTTTTCTTTTTTTTAATCCTCACTTAAGGAAATATTTGTTTGTTTTATTCATTTTAGAGACAAAGGAAGGGGAAGAGAAGGAGAGAGAAAGAGAGAGAGAGAGAGAAACACCTGACTGGTTGTCTTGCATATGTGCCTGGACTGTGGCTTGAACCCCCAAAGTAGGAATTAGGCTTGATTGAGAATTGAACTTTTAACCTTTTGTACAGAATGATGTTCCAGCCAAATGAGTCACCCTGCCAGGACTGTCAGTTTTTTTTTTTTTTTCTCCATGTTATCCATCCACAGTTCTTCCAAGAAATCTTTAAGCAGCTTTCCAATTTAGAATAGAGATCATAATTTTTTTATTCACCAGTTGAATAAATGAATATTATAGCTATTTCTTTGAACGTCTCATAATAGGGATCTAATTCTGTTACAGTAAAACAATGTTCATATAAATATATATACTAGATTCAATTTGTTTTCAGTTTTATTTAACCCTTGTGGGCTATTGAAATACAGATTTGTTCTCATAGAAGGATGTTTTTATTGAGTTAATCCTTAATTGAGTTATTTTACTCATTCAATCATTCATTAAATTATTAATTTACTGTTAAATGACTGTCCACTCTGAGTCTGACACTGTACTGAAATTCAGTGCTGCACAATTATATTTCTCATTGGTCAGTAGGTGTTAATCTTGAGCAGGAGATAGAAAAATAAACAGTGTAGGGCAATGCGTTACTGAGGAGAGCTGTTTCAAGGGTGAAACAGTTGATTTTGGGTATATAGAGAAGAGAGGACCATTTTCTCTGTAACTTGAAAGAAAAAAATTTCTTTAGTTTTGGACTCAAAATCTAGATGAAGTTTAAAAAGAGAAAAGAGGGATTGATAAACTTGACTCCATTTAAAATGTTGTGCAGCACAGACTAAGAGCTAGACTTCCTAACATGTAAAGAATTTCTAAAAAGCAGGAAGAAATAAATACAATAATCTGATAGAATAATGGTCAGAATTATATGATAAAAATAATGTGTTCATGGATGAAGACAGGAAAATTGTTCTATGGTTCTTCAATATATAAAGGGAATCACACTAGACTAACAATGTTCCCACCCATCAGACTGAGAAAAATCCAAAAGTTCAATAATATTAGTTGGTTATGCAGAAAAACAAAACCAGTAAGATATTTTATAAATATGCATGTATATGTGGTTATATATGTATATAGCATGTATATTTATAATTATATTTATGTTGAGATTTATATTGAGATTTTATGGTGAGCAATTGGCTCCATGATTATGAGTCTGAAAAGTCCCACAATCTGCTATCTGTAAGTCAGAGACCCAGGAAAGCGAGTAGTGTAATTTAGTCCAAGTCCAAAGAAAGGCCTGAGATGAGATGTCCCAAATCAAGCTGGCAGGCAGGAAACAAAAAAGGGGCAAGTCCCTCCTTTCTCTAGGCCTTTTGTTCTATTTAGACCTTCAAGGTATTAGGTGATACCCACCCATACTGGGAAGGGCAATCGACTTTGAATTCACTAATTCAATTTCTAATCTAACCCATCAACATTTTCACAGGCACACCCAGAAATAATGCTAAATCTGGGTACCCCATGGCCAGTCAAACTGACACATAAAATTAATCATCCAATTGGGAAGTTTACACAGATCAAGCTCTCTGATATACTAATGCTGGTGAGAATTCAGAAATATCTAGAAAAATTATACATTGATGTATTTATCTTTGACAATCCTAATACTAAATACTAAAATTCTATCAGAAATACATTGGTAAAATTAGGAATATTTGGTGACAATGATTATCCATTACAGTATTTATAGAAATAGCAAAAGAGTAAAACCAATTCAATGTTCATTGATATCGGCCTGATTGATTAAACTATAATAGCATAGTTATTAAATTGGATTATGCCATAAAGTGGAAAAAACCCTCTCATAAAATAAATTTTAGGATCTACTTTTAAACTGATAAAAAGTAGGGTGCAGAAGAAGATATTCATAGTATTCTACCATTTCCATATATTCTTACTTTTTTATACGAAAGTTATAATATTTATATACTGCATACATATAAATGCATACATATGAGCATTTCTTTATATTTGTGAGAGGAAATACTGACAGTTGGATAAAAATGCTGGAATAGAGAATAGCTGGATATGACAGAAATAAAAGATAGTTGTCTGAATATATCTTACTATATACTTAGACTTGAAAATACAACTTCAAAAGATATGTTTAAAATGCTAATTAAAGTAAAAGCAATGGCTAAATATTGAAAACAAAAAAAAAAGCAAAAAACACACCTGATGCCACATCTAATTTGAAAATTTTTATTTCAAGCGATTTTAGAACACAATATATTTATACACATTATTAAAAACACAGTCTATGGAAAAAATAAACTGTAAAGAAATCTTAAACATAATACAGTAATCTAAATGTTAATTAGTGTTGGTATGACAGTATTAAAATAAGATTAAATCTCCATACATATTTGGATAACTCAGCATATAGAAATTTTCAAATTGCAAAGTTAAAAATATTCAATACTTAAATAATCTGAATGTACTATTGTGGCTTTAATTTTAAGTACACATTTACTTCTCTATATATCTATATTAATTGGTATATGAGTAGAAAATATATTTCTATTTCTTAATATTTAGGTATGAACAATAACTGTTACTTTAAGTTATTTAGAAACTGATTAATCTAAAACCATACTTTGATACAGGAAATGCCTATCAAATTAAACTCTGTAGTACCTTGCTTTACAAATGAAAATGATGAAACTTCAAATTGGCCTATCTATACTTAATACAATTATATATCTTTATCAATATGCTACAATAAGTTAAAAACACAAGACATATTTTCATAATTAAGCAATTTTTAATTTTATCATCTTGTCATAGTGTATACGTGCATAGTGCATACGTAGTGTATATAATTACACGTGAAATAATGTTACCAAACAGAAGTGGGGTTCAGCTGCCCACTGTGGAACATGGACATACTCCAAAGACAAAGGTTGGTAGGGGAGGAAAGAGGTCTTTATTAAAATGTTGCACAATTTGGGAGAATGGGAAACGCCAGGACTTCAAGCCAATCTCTTCAGTAAAACACAGAAAAAATCCTTCTTTTCCCAAAACGACTGAAGCCCAAAACCATGCCCAGAAATCTGCTCCATCCTTATCTGTCCTTCAGATCACAAGGCAGCTAGTTGGAGGGCTCTGTATCTTAAGGCTCCCTGGAGTCCACGTGTGGGGCCGATGACACCATTGCCAGCCATAGCTTCCCATACTGGGGGCTCAGGGCCACTGCGGACTGCTACTGACATCCATGGCCATATAGGACTCCATTGTGTTGGCCATGGGGGTCCTGCACCTGCAACTAGGTCACACTCACTTTCAGGGCCCACTGGTCCATGAGCACTCCACCAGCATAGCATGGATAAAAGAGGAAAACAGAGTTTCCGCCTCCACTCCATTTAAACATCCTGGCCCAAACTTCCTCCCGCTCAGGGAGAGTCAGCCTCACCAGCAAATCTCATACTTTTTTCAGGTTAGAAGGGCAGTTTTTACTCTATCTCAACATCTTGCCTTGCTGCTATGTAGAACTTTAAGGTACACATCTGTGCCCTCACCCTTTGGTAACCCCTTCAATCAGGGACCAGAAAGGGATAAAGGGGCTTTTCCCTTTGTCCGCCACTTTCTAACCTCACTCAGACTCTATGCAGGACCTCCTCCTACCTCTTCCCAGGATAGGAAAATTTGTCCTCAGGCACCACCCTAGATGCGTGGTTTCACCCACCCCTGCACCAGGCGTTTCCTGTGACCCCTCCCTCATTCTGGGGCCGGGGTAGGCACTGATATCAGCAATACAAAGCATGTGTGTGCATTGTTATAGAGAGAAGGTAATTTTATTTTAGTCTCCTTATAATTTTGATTTTTGAAGGCTGAATCTTTGACAGTTTGCTCTTGCTTAATGTTTTTATTTATTTTTCTCTCTAATGTCTCTATGTTGATGAAATTCTCTGCATTGACAGATATTTTCCCAAGGAATCTTGGGAGAGCAGTGACTGCTTTTATTGTAATGATATATGACATTCAACAGCTTGTACCATTGTTTATATGAATGACATAGTCTGATCAATGGCATGGAGAAAATGTATAATACCAAAGAATTGTGTTTTTTGACAATTTTTCTTTTAAAATGTGATTTTTTAAATTTTCTTTAAATTAAGTATATAAAATAACCAAACATTCATTATTTAAGTACTTGGTCATTTGTGCAACTGCTGTTTTGAGTTTCATAAACTGTTAGCTATACAAACATCTGAAATATTTTGACAAAGCCCTGCTGTTGACAAAATACAGACATTTAAACACCCCCTAGTTTCTGTCTTTTTATTCTTTTATCAATATAAAACATGCATATTTTAAGTCATTCAATGTATATTTTTAAAATTACAATTCAAAAAATGTTTCCTACTACTCCCCAATTCAGTTCCATTAAGGCAAGTGCTTATGTTAATTTTTAGATATATCTTCTCATATCCACAATAAATAACATGCATAGTCTCTAATTACCAGATAACTCAACTTTAGAATTTACCAATTTATTTTGTGTTAATTAGATGGGCATTTAACCATATTAAACCTCTGCCATCTTACTTCCATTAAAATAATAATGAGAATTTAAAATATGTATAATTAAAAATGTGTTCTAAAATGAGATTACATTTTCAACATGCTTATCCATCTACATTAGAAAAAATTTAGAGTTATAGTTATTTTATGTAAATTATAGTCAACATAAGATGCAATAAAACTATTTCATAAGATTTTCAAAGACTTTGAGGCCTGGTTTTTTACTAATCATTTATCTGAACTACAAAATTCTTCTTTAAAGAAACTAGCCAGAAAAAAATTTTCTTTAAAAACATTTTGCGAGAGGAAAGCTTCAGGCAAAGTGATTTTACTGACATAGAACTCTGACAGAGTAGTGATTCAGGCTTAAAATCTTCTCGCAGAGTTATTGTAACTTGCACAGAGAGATCACCAATCTTTTACTCCTTCCTTGTGTGCTCCTAACTGTAATTTAAATCTACCTTTGTAAATTTTAGAAATTTTAGTTTAGCCTTAATAACTCATTACTGACAAAAATACCAGTTAGCATACTTAATATGCTCCTGACAAAAAGAGAGATTTGAAGTTTTCATGGCACTCAATTTGAATATAAGTTAGGTCACGATGCTTTTCACTAAAACAGTATTTAAATATTTGATTCAACGTTTGATTAATATCTTTCATTATTGCCAAGCACTGACTTTAATAGAAGTGAGTTGATTTAAATAAAGGTGATTACTCAAAGATGAATAGTGTTTGAAAATGCAGGTGGATAAAGAAAATGAAACAATTAAAATTTGCAGGATATTGTAAAAGCAATGTTTAGAAGGAAATCTGTAGGTTTGAATGCTCATACCAGAAATGAAGAAAATGATAAAGTCATTTATCTGTGATTAAACATTAAGGAGTTACTCAGATTCTCTCAAGAAACTGTCTGGTAATGCCTAAACATATGTCTCAATTTGCCTCATTAAGCAGGAAATAGTCATATAGCAACCTAGCTGCAAGAAAGGCTAGGAAATACAACTTTTAGCCCAATACATATCTGTGTAGATATAATTGAGATCCCTGTGAGAAGGGAAGGGGAGAATAAATACTGGTTAGCAATTTGCAGTTTCTGCCACACAGCTAAATGCAGAGATCACAACTAAGAGTCTTCCAAGGAGTCTCCCATGAAGTGACCCTCCCACAAACATCTATATTTCCCTGGAAAGAAATATTAAAATAACTGAAATTGATAGCATTTTTTGAGGAATGATTTAAAACAATCTAAAGTCTGAATAATATGTGAAGAAAAGCAGAATAGGACTATACTGTCCATTTTGTCTTGGTCAAAATTAGTTTACTTAATCCATGCATATATGGAACACCAATCACATGACAAACACTAGTCTACACATTGAGAATACACAGTAAATAAGACAGACAAGGCTCCTACTTTAAAAAAATGTATATTCTGATGAGAATGCATAAGCTAAAACTACAACTAAAAATAAAAACAAATAATCTATTATAAGTACCAAAAAATAAAACAGGGTGGGATAAGAAAATAGATGGAGCTACTTTCTGATGGGTGTTGAAATCAGTCTTTCTGAGCAGGTGGCATTTGAGCAGAGAATGGAATTTGTTCATGACAGTGATTGTGTTTCTCCAAATTATTCTTTATAAATAGCTAGCTAGTGCAGTCATTTATCTTACACACTGTGTATTAGTTCCTTAGATATGGATACAATTTTTAGCTGCCTTACAATTTAAAATCATTAGGATATCATGTATGATACTTAAATTATTTAAATTGATTAACATCCCTCTGTCTTCTTTCCTCTTTTAAAAAGGGATAATTCATCCAGTCCAGTAAAAGAGGACAGGGCACATGCCTGGGTTGCAGGCCAGGTCCCCAGTAGGGGGCGCATGAAAGGCAAGCACGCATTGATGTTTCTCTCCCTCTCTTTCTCCTTCCCTTCCCATCTCTTCAAAAATAAAAAATGAAATCTTTAAAAAAAGAGATTAGACAGTAATTTATGTTTTTATCAATGACTGTTGAAAGTTAATTCTATCAATGACTATACACCTCTAGGTATAAAGATAAGCATCATGAACTGCCTCTAATCTACTTAGTAATTATAAGAAAGAAAAATGGTACATTTTAGTAAATATTTTAACTCTGCATCCACTTAAAGCCACTGCATATTTATTCCATATTATAAAAATTATCAATTTTTAATAAATCTGTCTACCTTATTACTAAAGCAATAAAAGCAAAGAAAAATATATAATGGTTTTTGTACAGCCTGTGGTTAATTTCACAATAGGCAAATAATAGTTAATAAACAATTAATTGCTAAATATCATAAAATACAATTGCATGATGCCAATATAAATGGAACCCAGTGATTAACAATCATTATTTAAAAATTGTTTGAGCATATATTATGTACTGTTCAGTGATTAGAATGTTTCTGTAATTCTCACAATAACTCTGCATTAGTGTGTATTTTACCACTGGGAAAAAGACTGAACCTCAGAGAGAATAAACAACTTTCCTAAGAGAACAAAATGAGAACTAATGACATTGGTGAATTTTTTGGTTCTTTTTACTGGAATTAAAAAAATTAAAAGGGCAACATATATAATTATAGTTTGTGGCAGCATAATCAGAGATGTGTAAATATTTCTTCTTATCCCATCTGCAGTAGAATTTCCCTTGCAGCAGTCACTGTAAACCAATGACCACTGGTTTACTTCTGTAAACCAGAAGTCGGTGAAGTAGGGAGTGAGAACTCTGACCAGTCCTTCTATTTTTGCATAGTTTATGAACCATTGATGTTTTATATGACTGAAAATTTTTTAAAAACAAAGTATCTGCCCTGGCTGGTGTAGCTCAGTGGATTGAGCGCGGGCCTGCGAACCAGAGGATCGCGGTTCGATTCCCAGTCAGGGCACATGCCTGGGTTGCAGGCCAGTTCCCAGCAGGGGACGCATGAGAGGCAACCGTACATTGATATTTCTCTCCCTCTCCCTCTCTCCTACCCTTCCCCTCTAAAGATAAATAAATCTTTAAAAAAAAAAAAACATTTAAAAAAAAAAAAACAAAGTATTTTGTGAGACATGGACATTATACAGAGTTTTCATTTTAGTGTCCATAAATAAAGTTTTATTGAAATATAGACATGCTCATTTATTTGTAGCTGATTTTACACACCAGTGGCAGGAATGCATTGAGTAGATACAGCAGAGACACATATAGGACATATGAAGCATAATTTTTATTTACTATCTGGCCCTTACAGAGAAGGCATGCCAACTCCTTCTTTAGAATATAAATTATTCTATGTTTATTTGTGTTTTCATAAATTTGTGGTTGTGTTCTTGCATTTTATATATATATATATATATATATATATATATATGCAAGAAAACTTTTTTCCTTACTACAATAACTGATTTTTTAATTTCTTTATTTTCATGTGGCCCTTGCCTCAGATGATATTTTCGATTAGTATCTGAAGCATTGGAGTTACTGGATTGAATGTTCATTTGAAAGGAGAATACATGAGGATATTGGAATGAGGCATCTGTTTCCACTCTGTCCAGGTTTTCTAGCTTGTTTCCATATGTAGTGATAAGAGCCAATCTGACATTTAGAATTACACTGGCACTTTATATCTGCAAAAGGTGTTGTAACATATTCATTCAGAAGTCAAACCTAAAACTCATATATAATCAAAATTAGAATATGTATGCATCTGTTTCAACCACTGTTTTCCTAATAGTAGGAAAAAATCAATGTCAAGGTAAAGAGATTATAGCTATTAATATTTTCCAATAACATTTGGATACATGTCTACTAAATAACAAAACAACCTAGTGATTTGGTAATTAGGCAAACATTAGGGCACTGAAGTAGTTGCCAAAACTGACAAGCTGTTTGACTTAACTGCTAGTATGTTGATTAAAAAATACTAAAAAGAAACATAACAATATAAGAAACATAAAAAACTAAAAACTCACTGTATAGTTTTCTGACATGTTCAAATTTTCCATTCAGTTCCAAAATTATGGGTGTCAGATTCTTACTGTGGCTTTATGAGATAGGAACTTTATTATTTTACTTTACAGATGAGGTAATTGAGGCATAAACTGCTAAGTATCTGTCCAATCTAAAATAACTACTAAGTAGCCCTGGCTGGTGTAGCTCAGTGGATTGAGTGCAGGCCTGCGAACCAAAGGATCACGGTTTGATTCCCAGTCAGGGCACATGCCTGGGTTGCAGGCCAGTTCTCAGCAGGGGACACACAAGAGGCAACCATACATTGATATTTCTCTCTCTCTCTCTCTTCCCTACCCTTCTCCTCTAAAGATAAATAAATAAATAAAATATTTTTTAAAAATAAATAAATAAATAAAATAACTACTAAGTAGAGGAGATGAGATTTAAACTCATGGAGTATGAGTAGAGAGCGCACATTCCCAATACTATTTTGTAATTGTTCTCATTCGTTGCATAAAGTTTTTACTCCATTAACATACACATACATACTGTGGTATCTTAGTCAGTGTCAGACATCAGCTGTTTCATCAGTAGCAAGACTTAGACTAATGAGGGAATCACGTTATTACAGTGAAAAAGGTTCAAAACATTTACTTCAACCTGGAATGCAAGAATGGTTCAATACATGAAAGTAAATCAGTGTAACATACCTCATTAACAGAATGAGGGGAAAAATCTACATCATTTGATAAAATTTAATACATCTTCATTTTAAAAACTCTCAAAAAATTTGAGTGTGGGCCTGTGAACCAAAGGATTGAGGTTCGATTCCCAGTCAGAGCACATGCCTAGGTTGCAGGCCAGTTCCCAGTAGGGAATACTCAAGAGGCAACCATACATTGATATTTCTCTCCCTTTCTCCTTCCCTTCCCTTCTAAAGATAAATAAATAAAAAATTTTTAAAAAACTCTCAAAAAATAGAAATAAAGGGAAACTATCTCAACATGATAAAAGCCATTTACAAAAAGCCCACAGCTCTCATCATACTTAATGGTGGAAGACTTAAATCTTTACCTTTATAATCAGGGACAAGGCAAGTATGTCCACTCTTATAACATCTATTCAACAAAGTACTAGGAACTTTAGCCAGGGCTATTAGACGATTAAAAAATCAAAATTTTTGGAGTAGAAAAAGTGAAAGATTATGAAAATGACACGATCTTATATGTAGAAAACCCCAAAGTTCTACAAAAACTGTTGAAACTAATAAACAATATCAGCATAGTTGCAGGACACAAAATTAGCACACTAAAATCAGCTGCATTGCTGTATGCTAACAATGACTAATCTGAAAAATATTAAGAAAACAATGCTATTCCAGTAGCATGAAAATGAATAAACTATTTAGAAATAAATTTAATTAAGTAGCAAAAGACCTATGCACTGATAATCACAAAATGTTACTAATAGAAATTAAATAAAATACAAATACATTGAATATATCCACATACAGGGATATATACTCAAAATATGAACTCAAAATATTGTTAAAATGGCCATGCTACCCAAAATGTTCCACAGATTCAATGCAATCTCTATCAAAATTCTAGTGACATTTTGTTTTATAAATAAAAAAAAAAATTCTACTCTAAAACTTATAGGGAATCTCAAGGGACTCTGAATAACTGAAATAATATTGAATGAGAAGAACAAAGTTGGAGAGTTTATGCTTCCTGATTTCAAAACATAATACAAGGCAACAATAATAAAGATGGTGTGGTATTGGAAGAAAGACAGACCTATAAACCGATGGCACAGAACACAGAGTCCAGAAATAAACTCTTATGTGTATGGTCAAATGATTTTTAACCATGCTGCAATGGGGAAAGGACTGATTCTTCAATAAATGGTGTTGGGAAAACTCGATATCCACAGGAAAAAGGATGAAATTATATCTTTACTTTATATCATACACAAAAATTTAACTCAAAATAAACAAAGACCTAAACATAAGACCTAAAATTATAAAACTCCTAGAAGAAAAAATAGGAGGAAATCTTCAGAATATTGAATTTGGTTATGAAACCAAAAGTATAGGCTATAAAAGAAAAAAATGACAAATGAGAATTAAAAAAACTTAAAAAAGCATTTGTGGATGAAGAGAACCCAAAATAATCAATAGATTGAAGAGACAACCTACATAATGGGGGGAAAGTTTCTAAACAATATGTATGGTATGGTGTTAATATTCAGAATATATAAGAAACTTATACAACCCAACCACAACAGCAAAAATCAGATATCCCTATTTTCAAATAGATAAGGGCCTTTAATAGACAATCCTCCAGAGCCACAATCAAGCCACAATCCTCCTTTCATTTCTAAGGCCAGCATTCAGCCCACTGAGCCACACCAGCCAGGGTGCCAGGCACTTTTAACAATTTGTTTTCTCTTGAACTCATGCACATGGATGACAATGTGGTGACTTCAGAGGAAAGGGACAAGGGAGGAGGTGGAAGAGTGTAAAAGGGAGATAAAAAGCAATGAAGAAAATACAATAAAAATAAACTATTAAAATATTTTTGAAATAATTTGTCAAAAAAGTTCTTATTAATTAAAATTACTAAGAAAAAATATGAAACTCAGGAACCAAATATTTCATTCAATTATACAATCTAGGCAAAATGAGTATTTGGATTAGAAATTAGTCCTCCTAACTATCTGCTTGGTATACCTTCAATAATACCATTCAATATGTTGTTTTTGATTTTTTCTTTATGTTATTAAAGATGATTTTCTTACTTTAAATAAAGTAAGAAAACAGTTAAATAAAAACATCTATTCAAAACAAAACAAAACAAAACAAAACAAACAAACAACAGAAACAACCATAAGCTTTTCCTGCAACTGCAACATAAGATAAATACTGTAGTCAAGATCCGGAAGGCCAGTGTGCTGTCAGATAATCAAAGATTGAATGCAGTGTAAAGTAGTTTGGTTTCGAACAGGTCTAAAGGTTTGGTAAGGGGAGTGATATGACCACATTTTAGTTTTAGAAAGAAAACTGGCTGGCTTGTGGAGCAGGGTTTAGAGTGAGTAGAAGCTTAAACAAGGATCTATAATACTTCAAGATCAGGTGAGAGCCAATTGAAACTGACATAGTGGAGTAGCGATATTTATTTTACAATAAAATGGTTGGATTCTTCATGCAGAACTAGGAAAAGTAAAGGAGAGGAAAGGGGAGAGGTGATGAAGAAGCATGTTGTGGAGGAAAAGGGTTTATTTATACAAGCTGGAGAATCAAAGCAAATTCAGAGGTGAGGGTGACTCTCAGAAGATAAAACAATAGATAAAAAGAGAATAGAAAATTACAATTCATAAATCCCTGTCATTAAGAAATTATTTTGGACCATACATGTATTTTTTAGGAAACAAACACACCCAATTGTTTGCCTTGTGGGATAATTTTACCATATAAAACTCAGTTAAAATGTGATATTTTAGGGACTGCAGCATGTAGCACTGCTTACAGAAGCTTAAAAGTCTAAGAACCAGATTTTTTCCCTGAATTTGTGCCTTTTTTTTCTGACCATAACCATTAAGAACTACTGTAAAATTGGTTTTATTAGCCTAGAGCTTCTAATAACCCTTTTTACTTTTTTAAAGGGTGACTGTCATAAACCCTTACTCCTTAAGTAATTGGGACATCATTATAGCCTTAGTTTTATTCATGCAGATTACATTTAATTTTCATTAACTAAATAGGAAGATATTACCTAGCTGGCAGTGATGATTGGTAACTCAGAATAATTTAAGATAGAGTTAGTTCATTTTATATTTTCTTACAAATGTCAATGATTTCCATTTAAAACTAAATGTGCACCATGTTATGGATTCTTAGGTAATTCTCCACATGAGTAGTAGTACTAATATTTTAGGATCGTTTAATATATTTTAAAAACATTGAACCTTTTAAAGATGTTGATATCTTTAAAAATAAAACTATTTTAATATTCAGTTGTTACCATTATTTTAAGAACTATTTATTTAATAACCTGAGAAGTTACCTAAATTTTTTCTTCTTGATACCTGATTATGGATGTAAAGAAGAAAACTAAACATCAGCATGTGTTAAGTGTAAAATTTAAAAAAATAGTATTAAAATTTTACCTGTATTTATAAATTTGTGTAATTTGTGTTAAACTGGTGAATGAGCCTAATATTTAGTAGTATTTATAGTAGAAGTAATCCTGACTCTCATAATATTTCTACTATTCATATCAGAACCTGTGACTCAGAAAAGAAACAGAGGAACAGAAAAAAAGTGATAGAAATAGAAGGGTTTGGGTGTCCAACCTGTGGTCAATTGGCAACACACAGCCCCAAAAGGCTATGAATGCAGCCTAATACAAAATCATAAATTTACTTAAAACCTTCTTTTTCCCCCTCAGTTTTTGTTACTGTTTGTATCTTTAATATGTGGCTCAAGACAACTCTTTCTTCCAGTGTGGCCCAGAGATGCCAAAAGGTTGGTCACCCCTACATCTGGACAAATGTCTTTCAAAGGTCATTCAGCTAACTGGAGATTTTGTTTAAGTGCGTATCTAGTTCAGCAGGTCTTGAGTGGAAGATCAAAGACTACCTTTTTATGCATCTCCTAGGTAATTCCAATATTGCTGATCTAAGGACCATGCTTTTGAGTAGCAATCCATTTGTTTTAATTTTCCAAATGAGTAAGCAAACTCAGAGAATTCCTGTGTTCCTGAAGATCATGAAACTGTTCATAGGCAGAACCCAAGCTATATTGTTATTGTTATTCTTCAGTAACTTCTAAATATATTTTTTATTTTTCTAAATATTGGTTCTATTATTTTCCTTGCCACAGGAATTTTTATTTTAGTTTATTTGATTTAACTCATGACAAGCTAAATCACCGTTAGTGACTTTCTCCAATCAGTCTATTGTTAGTACAAAGAAAATAGTAAGTAAATTAGGCAAAACATTGACAATCCTTAGGATAAATGAGAAACTAAATCTAAACCAGAGTTTAGAGAAATAGTGGCCTGTAACAAATATAATACTTTATTTGCGTCTATGCCATGACTGGTTTAATATGGAAGTACCAAATTATGTCTCAGTGTTGGTATGATGATTCAATTCAATTAGCACAAAAATACTATTTGAATCTAATCTTTAAACCTTTGTATACATTTCCTTTTGTGAACCATATCAAATAATTGCAAAAGAGTTCCCTACTGGTATATTTTCTTTAGCATGTATAATGAAGTTCATTGTGAATCAGAATAAGGTTATTGCTAGGGCTGCCAGCTTGCTTTAAGCTAGAATGAGAAGGCATAGATAGTTGATTTGCATTGATGCAATTTCTAATTTGATTATGCTCCAGTCTTTCCAAGAGCTTTTAAATGTTTTGTAGAATGCAGTTGGATGATTACACATTGTCTTTCACTAATAACAGGTATAAATTCAGCACATTTTGAAAGCCTGCATGAAAGTGCCAGTTTTCAGGGTAATATTGATATTATCTACAGTAAAGCACTTCAAAAAGGAAATAAACAATAAGATAAATGGAAATACAACTATCTTTTGAATAGACTCTTTCTTGAGGAAAATTTTCACTCCTGTTTCACAGTTCCTAAAGGAAAAGAGTAACCTAGCGATCAAAAGTAATTGATAATCTATAGTCATTGAAACTGTCTATCAAGCAGGTTCACTCATACACTGACAAGTCTTTAAATAACAATAACTACCTTGTAAGGGAGGGCTTGGGTCATGGCATCTCCTAAGTCATCCATTTTCACAGTGGACATTGGAGATAGGGGCACATAGCTGACAATAAATAAAAATGAAAAAAAAAATGTGTTCTCAAGGTCACCTTGTTCCCCACTGTTGACTACTTAAGGTCCTGTAGTTGGTCCAGTTCTCCCAATAACACCCAAACTCTAAGCCATTCTAATTCTCTATTTTCATCCAAGATATGAATGACCATTTGTCTCCAATCTATCCAACTCCACTGTTAGAGTAATCAGTTTCAATGCATTAGTGATTCACACTTGTACTACTTTTATTGATGACTCATAAATTATTGAATAAACAGTTTTGATAATGACACATGGTACTGGATTGAAAGACTATGATGCATTACTGTGGTATATTCATTCAAAATCTTTATATTGTCAATTGTGCAATGTTTATATTGTTACACTGCACTCAGGAAGACTAAAATTACAGTGGATATTATAACCTAGGAAAGGACAGAAATTTAAGAAATCTTAAAAATCTATTGAGGAGGTGTTTGTTGATTTGTTAATGATGGCCATTCTGAGTTTGAAGTGGTATCTCATTGTGGTTTTAATTTGCATCTCTCTGATGGCTAGTGACACTGAGCATTCTTTCACATATCTATAAGCTTCTGTATGTCCTTTTTGGGAAAGTGTCTGTTCAGGTCCTTTGCTTATTTTTAATTGGATTGTCTGTCTTCCTGTTGTGGAGGCATGTGAGTTCTTTATATATCTTTATATATTTTGGAGATCAAACTGTTATCCAAGATATCATTGGCAAATATATTTTCTCATAAGATAGGTTTCCTTTTCATTTTTCTGATGTTTTCTTTAGTAGTGCAGACGCTTTTTTGTTTAATGTAGTTTTCTTTGTTTATTCTTTACTTTATGTCCCTTGCTCTAGGGGATATATCAATGAACATAGTGTTGCATGGGACATCAGAGATTTTCCTGCATTTGTTCTCTTCTAGGACTCTTATGGTATCATGACTTAAATTGTATGTAAATCTTTTATGCATCTTATGTTTATTTTTGTGTATGGTGTAAGTTGATGGTCAAGTTTAATTTTTTTGCAGGTAGCTGTCCAGATCTCCTAACACCATTTCTTGAAGAGACTATTTTTACTCCATTTTATGCTCCTGCTCCCTTTGTCAAATATTAATTGACCATAAAGACATGCATTTATTTCTAGACTCTCTATTCTGTCCCATTTATCTATATCTCTGTTTTTATGTGAGTACCAGACTATTTTGATTACTGTGGACTTATATTATAGTTTGATATCAGGTATTGTGATCTCTCCTCCTTTGTTCTTTGTCAAAATTACTGAGGCTATTCAGGATCATTTATGATTCTATATAAATTCTTGAAATGTTTGTTCCATATCTGTGAAATATGTCATTGGTATTTTTATAGGGATTGCAGTGAATCTATAGATTGTTTTTGGATAGTATGGACAGTTTAAAGATGTTAAATCTTCCAATCCATGAACATGACCAGTGCTGGCAAGGTTGTGGAGAAAGGGGAACCCTAGTACACTGTTGGTGGGATGCAGACTAGTGCAGCCACTGTGGAAAATAGTATGTAATTTCCTCAGAAAAACTAAAAATGAAACTGCCTTTTGACCTGGCAATTCCACGGCTGAGAATATACCCTAAGGATACTGAATCACCAATTCAAAAGAACCTATGCACCCCAATGTTCATAGCAGTGTAATTTACAATAGCCAAGTGCTGGAAACAGACTAAGTGCCCATCAGTAAACAAGTGGATCAAAAAACTATGGTACATTTACACAGTGGAATAGTATGCAGCAGAAAGAAAGAGAGAGCTCCTACCTTTTGGGAGTGTGGAGGAAACTGGAGAGCATTATACTAAGTGAAATAAGGCAGTCAGTAAAGACAAATACCATATTATCTCACTTATATGTAGAATGTAATCAACAAAACAAACAAGCGAGCAAAACAAAACCAGAGACGTGAAGATAAAGAACAAAATGACAGTAACCAGAGTGATGGGGGGAGGGGAATACGGGGGAAAGAAGGAGAAGGATTGTCAAGGAACATGTATAAAGGACCCATGGACAAAGAAAGTGGGGAGGGTGATTAAATATGGGAGGTAGGAGTGGGTAGGGCAACAGAATAACGGCGGGGGAAATGGGGGCAACAGTAATTGAATAACAATAAAAAATCTATTAAAGAATTCTGTGTATTTTATTTTGGGGTGTTGGCCACCTATGAATTATAGTTGATAAATGACTGCAAGTTGTGTCTATGTGTAAGATTACATCTGTGCCCCTGGCTGGTGTGGCTAGTTGATTGAGCACCAGCTTGTGAACCAAATGGTCAGTGGTTCGATTCCCAGTGAGGACACATGCCTGGGTTGTAGGCCAGGTTTCCAATAGAGGGCACATGAGAGGCAACCACATGTTGATGTTTATCTTCCTCTCTTTCTCCCTCTCTTCCCCTCTCTCTAAAAATAAATAAATAAAATCTTTAAAAATGTGAATATTTCAGGTTGAAATAATTTGCAGTTAAAAAAAGATTACATCTGTGGAAAAGTAAAAGAGTTGTATGAGTCATGTTTTATTTTTTATTCTGGAAATTTTAGTTATATAATTTTGTATGAAGAAAATGAAAGTGCACAGACTGTGGGACTCATTCTAAACCAAATGAAGCATCAGGAATTTATGTAATTAAAAACACATATGCAATTGTACGTCAACTATATGCTTTATATTAATAGCATCTAAGATGACTCAGAATGTTAACTTTGATAACTCAGATAAACTAGATCAAAGTTAGAAAAACTGACTCAGAACTAATAGTGCAAACATACATACGCATGCACATACACATAGGCACACACAACTATGTACACATATGCTGATAGTTCCTTTTTCCCCAAACATCACAGTGGGCAATATTGTGAAACATGTTGAAGCTAAAGTAGAACATTTATATAATTTAGTAGCAGATAAAAAAACTACCTAATAGCATAATTTGGCCCTTAAAGCCATTGGCCACATTTCCAAATATCTAATAATTACACACTCGAGCCTCTTTCTAGAGTTCAACATGAAGTTAAAGCTCACCTCAGGGCTTACTGAAACTTGGGCATAGTCAAATCTTAACTTTCCCTGCATGGCCAGAAGGAACACTGATTTACTGGACTCTATAATCTGACACCTCAGCTACTATTTTCTTCACATTGGTTTATGTCACTAAGAACAGTGTTTATTTGTGCCTATTAGTGTTTCACTTTTATAACAAAAAGTACTTTAACATTGTATCTGTATCATTCTACCAGTATTTGCTTACTCTTTAGTTATTTCACAAGTTATTCTAAAAATTATATATATGTACATATATACATATGTGTACATACATACACACACCACATAATTATATTTTCCAAACCCTTTCAATTCAGTAGTTAATTCAAAGTCTCTCTGAAGATAGATTACCACTGTTTTGATTAATAATTCTTGGCATAACAGCTTTTCATTTAGCTACAAAAATTGTTTTCTAATTAAATTCTTTCCAGGAAGCTATGGAAATTATTAACAGACTTAATGCTCCCAGCAGGTGTCTTTTCTCACATTGCAAGATTTCAGAAGCTTTATGCACTATTCATTTACAAGCTACAATATCTTTGTGTATGATTCATAATGCTATATTTTTTGGTGATATCTGCTCCTTTTAAAAGAAATTCTAGGAGATAAAGACATTTTATAGTTTTCTGTTTGTCCCTGACTACAAGTTAACTTCATTTGGAAGACTAAACTGAACTTTTGGAAAATCTTATTTCTATAGAATATTTTCAGTGATGACTTTGTGTCAAAGCTCATATTTCAAATAGGTACAGACATTCATTTCATTTTTTCTGTATCTCTTGCTTGTGTGTGTCAGCAACCAGCTGAAATTCTTATTTTCCTTATTTTACTTTACACCATATGTAATTCATTTCACTTTGAATCCAGTCATGCTATCCCTCCTCTTTGGTTTCTAACAGTTGCCCATTACCACATTTTAGTTCATAAATCAAGTAGAATACAATTTAATTAATCTCTATAAACTCTTAAAAACTAGAAATAATTGGGATAAAAGCTCTTAATAATCACTTTTTTGAATAAACTCTACATTTGCCTTGATGAGACAAAATTTCCTATCAATTTTTCTAATACATGGACCAACTGAAATTTATTGCCAATTATGATAATAAAGCTGAAATACCCTGGTCAAATTCCTTAATCTCTCTGTGGCTCAACTCTTTGCTGTAATAGAATAAAAGTAGAATTTATTTCATATAAGTTTGATTATTACCTGATATATGCATGTGTATATAAAAATAATGGTTGGATCAGTGTCTGGTAGATACACTTTCTTAAAAAAGACTGTATTTATTCATTTCCAGGGGGAGGGGGAAGGAGAAAGAAGGAGAGAAATCTCAATATGTGGTTGCCTCTTACGCACCCCCTACTGAGGACCTGGCCTGCAACCCAGACATGTGCCCTGACTGGAAATGGAACCTACAACCCTTTGATTCATAGGTCAGCACTCAATTCACTAAGCCACACCAGCCAGGGCATGGCAGATACACTTTTGTACATATGTCACACTCACTTCTTTGACAGATAGTTAAAAGATAGAGACAAACATGTGGTATTGATTCATTTAAGTTCAGGAACTGAAAGTAGAAAAGGCAAAGATCAAAAATAATATTAACATTTTGACAGGTTGAATAGAAACTGAAATAAGAAGGTAAGATTATAAGCAAGACTTCCATTTGAGTGATGTAGAGTTGATAACAAAATGAAAAAGGAAAGTGGGAAATCTTAAGGCTGGTGGGAATTATTTTTTTGACCAGCAGCATAGAATACAGCAGGGTGGGAATGAGAGAACCATTATACATAGCCCAAAAAACATATATATATATTAACTAAAGCAATACAAAAAATACATCTCACCAAAACACACTCCCTTTTAGACAGACTGATCAAATTCTTAGTATGATTCAAAATGAAGGAAATTAATATAGTACATCATAATTTCCTCTTCATAATAATATTTTGCTCTATTTTCTCACATTTTCTTTTTCCAATTTTTAAATATTTACATTTTAATAAAGTTATTTTTATCATTGTTAATATTAAGTTTGTATATAATATTTACCACATTTTTAAATTTCCATCTCAGAGTTTTTTCAACTAATCCCATTATATTGAAAAGATATTTTGCACACACAATACAAAAATCAAGAGAATTAGTTCTGAGTAATTTATTACTGACTTTTCTTTGAAGAATCAATAGCTCATAAACACTGTATAGTGTCAAGCTGATTTTTTTAATGATGTTAAATTAAGATACTAGTTACTTTAGCATCAAGAAGATTGCCAGAGTATATTAGGGATTGAAAAGTTTAATCTTTTGGTGTTGCCATTTTTAGAATATAAATTATAAGAAGAGATCAGGCAAAAATAATATTTCTCATTGCAGAGCAACCCACAAGCTAGCAATTCCTGTAAGGAGAAACTGCTTGTTAGATGCCAAAATCTGCCATCCAGTCGGTCTTGTAGTTATTGTGTTTTGATATGCCTTTGACAAGCTTTAGCACACAAAAAACTCAACACCTCTTTCTGATCCCCTCCACTACCAGAAAGATCATGGAGTGCTGACGAAGGCCTGTGGTTGGCCCTTTAATATTCACAAAGCTGGAATGTTTATGAACAGAACAGAGTATAAGGAGAGTAAATGCTTAATCACCTCAAGTAGCTCCTGTCTTGCATGCCATACAAATATCAACTTTATCTTGTTTTGTAATTTGTGATTCACACAAAGACCTAAACTCAGGGCCTGAAAACTGTCCTTGGGATTTAAAATTTAGGGCAAACAGCTCTCTTTTCCTTTAATAATTCTGATGCACAGTTCTACCACTTTGGATTTGTATTAGTGTTATTTCAATCATCTTTAGATATTATCCTGATAACCTTGGTCCAGCAACAGCCAGTCTCAGTCCCCTAACCCATCCTCACAGATTTATCCCTGCATCCAGAGTCAAGTGGGGAAAATAGGAAGGACTCAATTATTACCATTCATTTCATGAACGGTATTACAAACCTCAGAAAAATTAAGGGAAAGGCAATAAAAACAATGCCATATAGTTATTTAAAAAGAGAATAATATCTATGTACTTTAAATACTTACTCTGCACCAGTAGCTATTCTAAACATGTACTAATCCATTCTCACTACACTTCATCATGACTGGTGATGACAAACATAACTTGGCTCTAGAGCTCATATTCTTCATCAGTCCACTACTCTATTGAAATGAAATGGGAGCCCTTGATGAGCACAGAGAAAACATTAAAATATCATTCTCTGGAATAGCTTGTGAACTGACTCAAGTAATTTACAGATAGTTATTTTATTCTTTGCTATTCTTCTTATATTTGTTCATTCTATTCATTACATTTCATACAGACAAACAAACAAACTAAAAGAGACCATTTTGGGTATTTTGCAGTGAGAGCTGTTCCCTGCCCTTCCATTCACCTGCTTCTACCCCAAGGTAGCACACTTACATTTCCCAACACCCTTCCTCTTCGGAAGGGCATAGTTAAATATGCATTCAAAGCCAATGTCTCCAGAAGGACCAGAGCTTAGGTGCATGGCATAAGCTTATTTTTACCCTAAGGAGAGCTGTGCTTCATTTCAGTGTATTGTTCTAAGAGGATAATATGTAACACACCCTGTACAGAAAGGAGCACCAGTCTGTAGCCAAGACACAAAGCTGTAATAATGTTTCCTTCCTTCCAATTCTACATACTTTCTTTCTCAATGTTAATGCATCAGAAGGGAGAATTTTCCTCCAATTGGTAACTTTCCTCCTGAAATTAAGTGAGAGAAATAATGAAGTAAACATTAAATTAATTCCTTTATCACACTTAGGAAGGAAAGCTCAAAAAACCAAAATAATTATTTGTCTTCCTGAGGTATGTCAGATCAATGGATGAAATTGACACATAAACATAGAGTGTGCTTTTTCTGATTAAAGAGAGATAATCATTATGTTTTATTACAAAATTACTGGTAACTTAAATCTGACATTTACTTAACCTTTGCATCTGAATGACAAGATTAAATAATGACAAATGTGTTTTTAATATATTTTCTGTTAAAAATGTGATACATTTCCACAATGAAATACTACTCAGTGATTTAGAAAAGAAGGAAATCTTACTTACTGCAACAGCACAGATGGACCTGGAGAACATTATGCTAAGTGAAACATGCCATCCAGAGAAAGACCAATATCATGTGATTTCACTTATTTGTGAAATCTAATGAATTAAATAAATAAACAGACAATAGAAATAGACTCATAGATACAGAAAACAGACTGACAGCTGTGAGAGGGGAAAAGCATTGGGAGTCTGGGTGAAACGGGTGAAGGGATTAAGAAAAAAAAACCTCATAGACACAGACACAGTATAGTGATTCGCAGAGGGAATGGGTAATGGAGGAGGTAAAAGAAGGTAAAGAGGGGATAAATGGTGATAGAAAGATACTTGATTTTAGATAGTGAACACATAATACAATATACAGATGATGTATTATAGAATTGTACATTTGAAACCTATATAATTTTATTAACTAAAGTCACCCTAATAAATTCGATAAAACTAAAAATAAAGAAAAATTAAATCATATTAAGAGAATTTAAATCATAAAATGTATTAAAGTATTGTCTTTATGTGGAACATGTCCCTTGTTTAACTTTCTTTTCTAAAATATACTGAAACCAAAGGAGCACATTTTCATGGGGACATGTGCAAGGAAATTAACCATTATGTGGAAGGAAAACCAATATCACAATAAATTATGCCCTCTAATGGTTAACATTGGATTAAATAAATATATTTTTCTAAACTCCAGTAACACAAAAATAGAAAACCATAAGAAAATCATAAAACTATAAATAATATAAAACAAAAGGAGCTTCTGAATGAGAAATAAATTTCTATAACCCCAAATGCTGAAAAAGTCAAATTCTGTCTGATTGTTTTGAAAACAATATTTTAACCTATGTGTGATATTTTAGTTCTTAAAGCTGTCAAATTCTTTTATCAGTAATGACAAAGGGATTCCACAGCTTATGGAGAATAACTTAGAGCTAAATGACATAATTACAGGCACCCCACAAGTAGACCTCTGTTGAGCTCCAGGAAGTATTGTAGTGTTAATAGTGAAATTAATCTTTAATGAACTTGCAGCCAGAATAGAAATACTAAAGTAACAATTTTTGTTTGCTTCTTTTACTTTGTCAATGGCTGAGCAGCTCTGTATCTATGCAACTGAAACTAGTATAAAATGATAACAGAAAGCTGGGCAAATAAAAGTGTTCCAGGTGATGAAATGATGAATCAAATATTTTCACATTAAGAAAATACTTGCTCTTTCATTCTACCACTATAGTCTGTCTACATGGAAAGTTATTTCTATATTTTATTTTATTTATATTTTCTTCTTTTTTCTTTTATTAAATTAATTGGAGTGATACTGGCTAACAAAATTATACAGGTTTCAGGTGCACAGTTCTATAGCACATCATCTGTACACTGTACTGTGTGTTTACCACCCGATGTCAAGTCTCGGTCCATCATCATTTATGCCCCTTTTATCCTCCTCTACCTCTCTACATCCCCTTCCCCTGCAGTCACCATTACCACACTGTTGTACATGTCCATGAGTTTTTCCTCTTTTATTTTTTGCTCAATCCCTCCACACCCCTATCCATTCCCTCCCTACATCTGTCAGCCTGTTCTTTATCTATGAATCTGTTTTGCTTGTTTGTTCATTTTGTCTATTAGATACCACATAAGAGTGAAATAATAATGCTCTTCAGGTCCATCTACACTTTCTTTTTTATAGCCAAATAGTATTACATTGTGTAACTGTACCATAGTGTTTTATTCACTCATCTACTGATGAAAAAGCCTATAGCTAGTAATTATGGACATTAAAAGTATAATAAAGCATTACAAAAATGGTGTGCCTTGAAAAATAAAAACTTTGAGAAATAGACAAATATCTTCAAATGTATAAGCCACAGAAACTCATGAAAGAATAAAAAGATAATTTAATAGGCCTATATTTATTAAGACACTGAATCAATATTTAATAGCCTTACTAATCAGAGACCACCATGCCTAAATAGTTATTTGTGAATTCTATAAAACATTTTACAAATGATACTAAGTAAACATAGTATTTTCTAGAAAATAGAACTTGAAAAAAATACCCATTAACTCATTGTATAAGACTAGTTTTACTCTAAGAGAAAAATGAGACAAAAATTTTACAGGATAGGAAAAGTAAACACCAATATATCTTATGAACACAGATGTAAAAATTCTTAACTAAATATTAGCAATCAAACCCAACAATGTATAAAATGAATTATAAGCACTTTTATACAATAATATATGAAACAAATATGACAAAATCAACTCGATCAACAAATCTGCAAAAACAAAACAAAACAGCCATAAAAGCTTAAAGTTAACACAATACTGAAGGGTGAGAACTTAGAAATTACCCCAGGGACAACAATAAGACAAGAATGTCTCCTCTTACCACTCCCTCAATTGTACTGAAAGTCTCAGCTAACACAATTTTAAAAATTAAATAAAACTATCTTTGTTTGGAAATGATATCACTATTTATGTAAAAAGTTCAAATGTAGCAAATATTCTGGAATTAAAAATGATTATAGAAAGTTTTCAGGATATTATTCGTATGTGCAATATACACATACTTACTTATATAAACCAATTATCAAGAGGGGACAAAATACCAACCTTACATTAAAACCAAAAAATAAATGTTTAAGTAAAGTCTATATGAGTAAAACTTTACTAAAATAATTTACTAAGTAATGGGGTTATATAACGTGTTCTTGGAGAAGAAGATAATATTAAGATGTCAGTTCTCTCCTACTTGGTCTACATATTCAATGCAATTCTAATAAAAATTCTAGTGTGTTACTCTGTGGATATAGACAAACATATTCTAAAGTTTATGCGGAAAGACAAGAGACCCAGAACAGCCAATGCCATATTTGAGACAAAAAAAAAAAAAAAAAAAAAAAAAAAGGGGGGGGGAGGACTGTTAATACCCAAATTTAAGAGTTTCTATAAAACTACAGTAATCAATATAGCATGGTATGTGGGAAAGAACAGACAAATAATCAAAAGAATTAAACAGAAAGCTTAGACATAGACCCAGAAAATTACAGTCAACTTAAATTTGACAAAGGAAAAATATCATATCATAGAGAATGTATAGTTGTTTAAAAAAATAGTGCTGAAATAACTAGGTATTCATGTGTTTAAAAATTGAATCCAAACAAAAACCTTTAATGTTTCACAAGAATTAACTCAAAATGTATCACCGACCTAAATTTAAAGTTCAAAACTATAAAAATTTAAAGGATAGCACAATGGAAAATCTAGGTGCCATTGGGCTTGGTGATGACTTTTTAGATACAAGAGCTGAAACAACATTATGAAAGAAAAAGTCAATAAGCTAGACTTTATTTAAAAAGCTTTTGTGCAAGTCACTGTCAAGATAATTAAAAGATGATCCACAGACTGGTAGAAAGCATTAGCAAAACACATATCCAATAAAGGACTTTTATCCAAAATACACAAAGAACACTTAAAACTCAATAATAAAAAAATCTAATTTGTAACAAATGGACAAAATATATAAATACCTCACCAAAGAAAATATATAGAGGCAAATAAATGTATATAAAAGCCCATCATCATATATCAATAGGGTATTGCAAGTTAAAACAACAATGAAATACTACTTTACACTTTGCAGAATGATGAAAATCAAAAACACTAACACCATTAAATGCCGATGAGAATGTGGAACAACATAAATTTTCATTTATTGCTCGTGGGAATGTAAAGTGGTACATGTCATTTGAAGAAAAAATCTGACATTTTCATAAGCATTGCTTATCTTATGATCCAGATATTGAGCTACTTGGTATTTACCCAGATGAGTGAAAAGCAATGTACGCATAAAAACATGCACACAAATGTTTATGGCATCTTTATACAAATTGCCAAAACTTGGAAGCAAGTAAGTGTTTTTCAGTAGGTTAATGGATAAATGAGCTGTGGTATATTCATACAACATAATATTATTTAATAATAAAAAATGATGAACTATCAAGCCATAAAATGATGTAGAAGAATCTTAAATACACATTACTGAAGGGAAAAGAAGCCATTCTAAAAAGGTTTATAATTCAAATTATATCACATTCTGGAAAAAGTAAAACAAGAGACTAAGATCAGAGTTTGCCAGGAATTTGGAAGAGAAAAAGTAGGAATGCATAGGTGGAGCACAGGGGATTTTTAGGGATGATGCTGTAATAGTAAATATATGACATTACACATCTTTCAACCCATACATTTGTGCAACCCAAAGGGTAAACCCTAATGTAAATTGTGAACTTTAGTTACTATTAGAGTATTGACATCGATTCTTCAATTTTCTTTACAACTTTTCAAACATATCACACTAGTGCAAGTCATTAAAAATATGAAAAAATGTGTGATGTGTGTGTCAAAGTATCACAGAAGAGAACATGGAAGCCCTGTACTCTCTGCTCAATTTTTCTGTAAATCAAAAACATTTCTTAAAAAATTTATTAATTTTCATAACAGCACAATTTACAATAGTCAAGTGCTGGAAACATCCTAGGTGCCCATCAGTAAATGAGTGGATCAAAAAACTGTGGTACATTTACACAGTGGAATATCGCGCAGCAGAAAGAAAGAAGCAGCTCTTACCCTTCGCAGCAGCATGGATGGAACTTGAAAGCATTATGCTAAGTGAAGTAAGCCAGGAGGTAAAAGACAGGTCAGACCTTAATGTTTATATGGGAAGGCAAAAGATTCAAAATAGCCAACACAACAATGAAAGAGAAGAACAAAGATGGAGGACTAATACTACCCAACTTCAAGATATTCTAGAAAGAAATGGTAAGAACTGTGGTACATTTATACAATGGAATACTATGCAGCAGAAAGAAAGAATTACTACCTTCTGCAACAGCATGGTTGGTACTGGAATCCATTATTCTGAGTGAATACAGTTGGTGAAAGACAAATATCATATGTTCTCACTTGTAACAGGAATCTAATGAACGAAGTGAACTAATGAGCAAAATAGAACCAGACACATGGAAACATGGAACAGACTGACAGCTGCTAGAGGGGAAGGGGAGGAGTATAATGGTGGAAAAGAGGGGAGGGGATTAGTCAAAAAAACATGTATGAATGATCCATGGATGTGGACAACAGTGTGGGGATTGACTGTGGGATGTGGAGGAGTGGGCTGGGCAGAGTAGGGTAAAAGGGGGAAAATGGGGACAATTGTAACAGAATAACAATTATTAAAAGAAAGACAATGTGGTATCATTTAAAGACTATACAAATAGATAAAGAGAATAGAATACAAAGCTCTAAAATAGACATACCTAACTATAGTCAACTGATTTCAACAAAGGAGCAAAAACAACACAGTGGAGAGAAAGGAGGGAAGGATGGAACGAAGGAATGAAGGCAGGAGAAGGACAGAGGGAGGGAGGGAGGGAGAGAGAGAACAAGAGAGAAAGAAAGAAAAAAAACCCCTATACAAAGGCTTTATACTCTTCATAAAGATTAACTCAAATTGGACCACGGGCCTAAATGCAAAACTATCAAAGACATAGAAAATAACACTGGGGAAAACCTAGGTGACTTTGGATTTAGTGATGACTTTTTACATATAACAGCAAAGGTACGATTCATGAAAAATTAACTGATAAGCCAGACAGACTTCATTATTTTTTTTTAATCTTCTCTGCAAAACACAATATCAAGAGAATAAGAAGACAAGCCATGTGCTAGGGGAAATATTTGCAAAAAAAAAAAAAAAGTATATTAAGGTCTGTGCTCCAAATTATACAAAAGACTCTTAAAACTCAACAATAAGAACACAAACAACCCTTTTCAAAAAATGGACCAAAGGCCTTAACAGATACCTCATCAAAGAAGATATAGAGATGTCAAATAAGTATACGAAAAGATACTCCACTCTATGTCACCAGGAAAATGCAACTTTAAACAACAATTAGATACAACTTCACATTTGCTACAATGCCCACAATCCGGATCACTGACAGTACAAAGTCATGGCAGGAAGTAGAGTAATAAGAACTTTCCTTCAATTGTTGTTGCAAAATGGTACAACCATTTTGGAAGACAGTATGGTATTTTCTTAAAAAACTAAAAATATATACTTATCAAATCACCCAGCAATCATGCTTTTTGGTAATTACCCATACAAGTTGGAAATTTATGTCCACACAAAAACTTGTATAAAGATATTTATAGAAGCTTCATTAATAATTTCCAAAATTTGGAAGCAACAAAACTGAACAAAATGTTGATGAATGGATAAACTGCATTCCATCCAAACAGTGGAGTTTTAGGAAGTGCTAAAAAGAAATAAACTCTCAAGTCATGAAAAGACATGGCAGAAACTGAAATGCATAATACTAGGTGAAAGTGGCTAATATGAAAAGACTATGCATTGCAGGGGTCCCCAACTTCCAGACTGTGGACCGGTCACACAGCAAGAGGTGAGCTTGAATGTAATGTGCTTGAATCATCCTGAAACCATTCCACCCACCCCAGTCTGTGAAAAAATTGTCTCCCACAAAACAAGTCCCTGGTGCCAAAAAGGTTAGGGACTGCTGATGTACTACATGATTCTAACAATATAACATTCTGGAAAAAGTAAAACTTTTGAGACAATAAAAAGACCCATGGTTGCCTGGAGTCGGGGAAAGGGAAGGATGAGTAAACAGAGCAAAGAAAGCTTAAAGGGAGTGAAACTATACTGTATGACTCTATAATAGTTGAGACATATAGTTATACATTTTTTCAAACCTATAGACTATGCAACACTAAGAGTGAACCCTAATGTCAAATGTGGACTTAGGGTGATTAACCTACATGTATTGATGTAGGTTAATCGACTCTAACGAACGTACACTGTGGTGTGGGATGCTCATATTGGGGAATGCGATGCATGTGTGTAGCCAAGGAGTATGAAGAAAATTGCTGTAACTTCTGCTCATTACCACTGTGAATCTAAAACTGCTCTTTAAAAGGACATTTATTTAAAAAAAGTATACTAATGTCTTGCTATGTAACAACAGAAATTGAGCTATGGAACTAAAATCTTCAAAGATATACTGTTTTCAGTTCAAAACATTCCTGATTATAGGAAAGAATGTTTTCATAACATTTTTATTCGGAATTGATAATTTTTTCTTTATCTTGCCAACTCTGACATATATCTATAGTTAACATTTCCCTTCAGAATTGCACATTAGCTTAGTGACTTAAAAACACTTTAGTGTAACTACTAAATTTATCAGAATAACAAAATCCAAGAGGATTATAGGATTACATTCATGCACATATATATGTATATATAGATAGATACACACATATGCATACATATGTGCATGTGTATCTATATAATCCACTTACAAACAAAAACAAGAATAAAATTTAGCCCAAGAAAGCAGCAGATAAAATACATAGAAGAACAGAAGGTAAAAATGTAATTCTGCAATTGGCTTTGATCTGGACAGTCACAGCATGTTATGTTCTTTCCGAATTGATACTGACAAACAACAGCATAGGATAGTTTAGAGGTGAAGGTTTCTTCAGATTAATGGGATAAACTCCCAATCTTTTTTATATCTTTAATCTGCTAGTAAATAGTTCTGTTGGCTGAGATTTAGATCAATCCACAATCTTAGGCTTTAAATTCTGTCAAGTAACTCAATTGCTATGTGACTTTCTTGAAATTTGCTTCCTCCAGACAGCACATATAAAAAGATGTTAAAGTCACCAGAAGCAGGGGTCTATGAAAGTTAAACCACCAATTTACCTACATAATATGTGAAAAATAATTACTTGAAATACAGCCTAAAACACTGTGTTAATGAGAAGAAAAGATGTGAAACATAAATTCTTATTTAGGTGACATTTCTTTATGGAGTAATTGCTTCTAAATTATGCCCAACTTTCTCCCTATTTGTCAGCTGGGTGTATGGATCAGTGCATTTCTTAACTGAATGAGAGAGACATCCAACTCATTAGTAAGACAGGTGAGATTAGAAGTCCATCATTTTTTTCTCCTCTTGCAAGTTACTCTTCATAATACAAATAATAACACATTCTGTGGGAAAGCAAACAGTAAAGAATAGTTTAGCAACCTTAATATCTGTGTCTAGTCCTCATTTTTCCAGCTTAAAGTATTCCAGCACAGAATGTCTCACATTAACTGTGGTAAAGAAAACAATTTACATATTTGTAACACAGATATTTTAATGCACTAAAAATGAATTACTAGAAGAATTAAATGCAAAAGGATATTCAAAATAAAAGCTCTAATTTATCAATGAATTCAATAATCTCCCCCCAAATGTTTTCTAATAAATATACTAAAAAATATAGGAAATTGAAAAGAATAGATAAAAACATTCACATTGTTTATTGCAATTGTGCTTCTGGCCATTAAAAAAAATGAATCACTGTCACATCACAACTTATTGTCATAAGTAAATACCACTTATAAATTAAATAATTATCTATTTAAAACATCAATATGCATTCTTTTAAAAATGAGTATACGAATATTAAAAGTCTTTAATGTGACAAATTATGTTGCTCTGTCTTGCTTGTTAATTTATCTAACATAGATAGAATTGAGAACATAATTATTAATGATATTGTTAACAACTTCATAATAGGGAAACCAATCTTATTGAGTTATACTGATGATGGTAGAAAAATAAGTTTAAAAAATATTTGGAAATTTAAAATATTTATTTTTAATTTTTAAAAATTAAGCAAGAATGATGTTATGTTTTTCATTGTCTTGGTTATTAGCCTTCTTAGAATAGCAAGCCAAAGTTGCACTAGAAAAGTAAAAAAAAATCATATTCCCTATTTATTAAATATATCTGGGAGGTCCAAAGAACTTATCCAATATATTAGAGGAGAAATATACCTTAGAAATCAATTATTTCAAGTTTTTTTTTAGATGAGAAATATCTACTAACCAGCAATATAATTATCAAGAACTCAGTACCTGTGAGAGATTGTTTTTCAAGACAGATGCCACATTTTCTCCCTTTTACAATGGAAATTTTCATTCCCCTCATCAACAGGTGGAGTGCATTTCTCCTCCACAGAATATGGGTTGGTCCTGTGATTTGCTTTGACAAGTAGAATGAGGCAGAAATGACTTTGGAGTCCAGTTATTAAGATGTCTTGCAACTTCCTTTCTTAACTTCTTAGGAAGCCTTAGACACCACATACAAAAACCTAGGCTGCCATACTAAGGAGACTAGATGGAATTAAATGCCTTGAAGAATAGAAGGATTCAAAGTCATAAGAGGAGAGATTTGGAAATACAATGGACTTTAAGTACAGAGAAAACTCAGCATTGCAGCCATTCTAGGTCTAGGACCAGACATACTGGCCATAGTAATCCCTCTGTCTCAATGGGGAGCAGAGAAAATCCATCCCTGTTAAGCCTGTCCCAAATTCCTAATTGCAGGAGAAAATAAACTGACTATTGTTTTAAAGCATTAAATTTTGGAATGTTTTAAGTTACTAAATTTTGGAGTGTTTTGCTATTCAGGAATAAATAACTGAAACTATTAGCACTTATGAGGTAAGCAATTAAAAGACTAATAGGAGATGGTTTCTAATTATAGTATACAGTTTAGAGGTGTTCAGTGTAACTTCACACACAGTTACCTTTAAGAATGTTATAAGCATCACATTGATAAACATTCAAAATGTTATTGGAACAGAAGTTAGGCTAGTGAATAGTAGATCAGGGGACACATTTAAAAAGGGGTGATAATGGAGCCAACTTCCACTCAGTCTTGCATTCACTCATTAAATATTAAATATTGTATTCATCTATTTTCAGAGAGAGGGGAAGGGGAAGAAAGAGAGGGAGAAAAATATTAATGTTTGGGAGAAATATCAATGGGTTTGCCTCATGCACATGCCTCAACAGGGGACCAGGCCCGGACCCAGGCACGCGCTCTGACTGGGAATTGAACCCTCACATTTTTGTTATACAGGATGATCTCCAACCAACAGAGCCACACCAGTCACGGCCACTCACTCTATGTTTAAAGGGCACATCACCTGCACATTGTGACAATATATAGATGTGAGAAATTGTATGTTCTGTTCACAAAAGAAGTTATGTTCTAAAATTTGGATTGAATAATCTTATAAATTTGGTTGAATATGAATTTAGAGAATTAGGTAGAGTCCAGAACATAGATATATTTGAAACTATTCCAAAGACTGTAGACTTCTGTCTTTGTAAAATGGGAAAACACTTTAGAACACCAATCTTGGAAGAGATCATTCAAAATATAAAGAATGAAAAAAAGAATAGCGTGGGCTTTTCTGAGAACCAATCAAGTTTTTAGTGGTTGGTGTGATATACTAAGTGAAGAAGATTGATGAAACCATAGAATATGCCATAAATTACAGATTTTCTTTCACTTTAAAATTACTCATACAAAACCCACATGCTAGATTTTAATAAATGCATAAAATCAGTTTAATTTTAACTTTTCTAATTTAATGACTCCTAAACTACTCATTTGTAAGTCAATGATTGTATAAAACTTCTGCTGGCAATAAAATTATTGGATGTTTCTTTAACATGAAATGAAGTCTTTAATATGTTTTGGGGCACAGAAAATGAGAAATTAATTTTTAAGCATTTTTATGCTTTAATATTTATTTTATTCAGCTGTAAATCATTCTCACATTTAAGATATATGGAATATAAAAAAGAATCATTTATCTTTTTCTTATATAAAAGTAAGTTTCAAGTTAGATATAGAAGAATTATGACTCTAATTTTCCTTTTCACAAGTTAATCTACTAAACAATGAATCATTCCTGAGAGCGCAGCACTCCTAACGTCACACGTTCACAGTGGTTGTCGACATATAATAAATGAAGTTTGCTTTCAGGAAGAATGGCATATGGAAATCATTGAAATTGTATTTTTACTCAATGTAAGTTTAATTATGAAGAGAATTCTGGTTTCTAGCTGAGACAAAAGAAACTATCCATCACTTTGCAAATTTTATCAGCTTTTGGTTTTATCAAACCAAACCATTCCCCCTTGCAAAACGTAAAAGTTTAAACAAAATGTAAAATTCTAACAAAACTCCAAAGTAGATATGATCATGGATTTTACAATATATTTGGCTCAACTCACAAACATCTCTACAATGCAAAATGTGGAACTATTTGGATATTATGAATTCCAGGGAAAATCTATTTCACAAATTAACAGGAATACTGATAAGGTGTTCTTTTATTCTATGTAAGATCTTTCTCTTATAATTCTTTTTCATTATTTATAGTTACACAATTTAATTTATTTAATTTCTTTTTTAATAACTTCATCATATAGTCACATTCCACTGAACATACTTCCTCTTCCAGCTTCACTAATATATAATTGATATATAGTATCATGTGAGCTTAAGGTGTACATGTGTTGATTTGATATATTGCAAAATTATTACCATTGTGTCTTTAGCTAACACTCTTATCTTGTCACATAATTATCATTTCTTTTTTGTAGTGAAAATGTGTAAGATCTACTCTCTTAGCAACTTTGAAGTATGTAAGGTAATTTTTAATTAGGTTTATTTAATTTTTAATTAGCTCTATTTATTTAATTACAATTGACATTTGATACTATTGTATAGTAGTTTCAGGTATATGGCGCAGTGATTAGACATTTGTATAACTATGAAATAACCCCCATGATAAGTCTATTATCCACTTGACACCATAAATATTTTTTATTACAAGCACTGACTATTCCCTATACTGTAATTTACATCCTTGTGACTATACTGTGATTATCAATTGTACTTCTTAGTCCCTTCTTTTTCACCTAGCCTCCAAACCCCCTCCCACCTGACAACCATCAATTTGTTCTATCTATGAGTTTGTTTTTGTTTACTATAATCATCATGCTGCATGTTGAATCCTTAGAATTTATTCATATTCTAACTAAAATTTTATACCCTTTGGTGAGCATTTCTGCATTTCTTCCACCTCTAGTTCCTGATAATTATCACCCTACTCTATTTCTAGAGGGTTCAATTTTAGATTTCATACATTAAGGTTATCACACAATGTTTATCTTTCTCTGCCTGACATTTCATTTAACATAATGTGCCAAGATTCCTCCATGTTGCCACAGAAGGCACGATTTCCTTCTTTCTCATGACTGAGTAATACCCCATTGTATGCATATCACATCTTTTTTAAAAAATCAGACTGCTTTTGAAGCATAGATTGAGTATAATTCACATAACCAGTTAAATTTGGCTCTTCAACAACTGAATTATTTAAGTTTCTCCTAACTAAATTGGTCTGGTAATAAATTTCAAAATGCAATGCTATCATAAAGAATGGAAAACCAACTGAAGTGACTTGACTAAAAGTATTTCCATACTACGTTTATAAATAATTAGAGCTCAGTGTGTACACAAACAGTAAGTTAATGTTCATAGGATATAAGCAAAGAGAGAAAAAATATGCGTAATGATTCAGGTTTAGAAAAGGGTAAACTTTATTTTATATGATTTCTCATGAAATATAATACATTAAATATATAATCTATATATTGAAATATAATATAATTCATGAAAAATAATAGATTAAATATATTTTAACCTCTATTCCTGTATTTGCAATAAATTAGACTGGAACAGTAACTAGTATTAATCCAACATTCAACACAACCAAGAGGTGAAAAGTATTAAAGATACCAATAAGATTTTGGAAGACTGAAAATATCTAGAGAATCAACTAAAGTTGAGAAAGCTTACTATCAAGTGGTTGCAAGAAAAAAGAATTCCTTAATACAGGCAATATGTTGATAAGGCTCAGAATTAAGAGCATCAAGTGTCATTGAAAGTAAGGGATGGGGAAATAATAAGAAATTGATTAAAAGACTTTAAAGGCAATTAGGTCCCTAATTTTTTTCCTGCATTTCAGGCTGTGAGCCAACTATCCTCTTTCCCTCCACCACCACTCCCCCATCTTCTAACAAAAAGCTGGAATTTGCTAAACTATAAATCATCTAGAGCCAGGAATATCAAAAATAACAGAGAATAGGGAGCTGTGTTTTCGAGAAAACAGAGATACTAAATAAAAGCCAACTTAATGAACGATGGCTAGGCATCCCCTTTCTGTTGCACATCTCCAAGAGTACTGGAATATTTCTCGAACTTCCACCTCACCCTGTTCCTCTCTGACTCTCCAACTCAAAAGAAAGACAAAGGGGGGAAAAAAGAAAACACTACTTTACCATAGACAAAAGTGGTACTTTCTTTGTAGAATATGAGAAGAAAATGTCTTTACATTCTGACATCTGTCTATATTCCAACAAAGTAACAGGATTCCCATCAAGATGCTCCATGGAAAACTCACCAACCATTTTGCACATTTCACCAATGGACACAGAGCTGGAATCAATTACTCGGTTATTTCAGTTTTAAATATGTTTGAATAATTGCAGACCATTTAAAAATAATTTAATATGAAAGATAAATACCTATGCAGGAAGTGAGGGAGGGGGAGCAGATAAAGCATGAAAAACACACAGAAAAAAACAATATGGAAATATAAAAAACATATTTAAAAATTATAAATAGCATAATCAGATAGATTAAGTTGATATTGATCACAAAACCAAAATAGGATTATGTGAAGAACATAGAAAATAATAATCTCTCAGATATTAAATATGACAGATAAAAGACATTGAGTCCTGGATTCTAAGTGTATTGTAGAATATGAAAGGAAAAGATAAAGGAATTAACAATGAAAACTATAAACCCTACAGCAACCCTATATCCACCTAATAAGAATTCTAGGAATTGAGAGCAGACAAACCAGAAGGGAATAAATCAGATAAATTTAAAAAATCTTCCAGAATTATGAACATAAGTATCCATGTTGGGATAGATCACTGAGTATCCTGCCAATGAGTTTAAAAAATCTACATAGATGTGAAATTACATTGTTATGAACTTTCACAGCAACAGAGAAATTTCCAGAATGAGATGGAAATAATTTAAAAATGTCAGTGACTAAGAATTGTAACAGCATCCTCAGCGGCAAACGTAGATGAGAGAAGACAGTAAATACGTTGGCTTCAAAAGTGTGGTTGGAAATCAGGTGCAACCTTTCTAAATTGATATCTCAATGAGATATAAAGTCTTTTTTGTTTTTTTGTTTTTTACATATTTTCAGATAATCTATATTTTAAAAACTTTGCCACATGTACAGTTTTTCTCTTAACAAACTTAAAAAAATTGCTCAAAATTAGAAAAAATCAAGAAAGAATAAGCCATATGATTGGGATACAGAGAATTCAATAAGAAGAGTGATAAAGCAAATTTTCTGGATATCAGGCTAGATCACAGGACAAAGTATTTCAGGAGAGAGATCTCAATGGGAAGTGAGGGGTGGGAGGCACGGAGGAGTTTGGTAACAATTATTAATTCTAAAAAACAAATTAAAGAAACTTAAACACATTAAAGAAAATATGATGCACTTGAATCCCCACTGAAAAGTCTTTTCATAATCACCTTGTAAAAATGCTGCAGTTGTGCACTGGTAGGTAAATAACTGGGGAGGTATTGATATAGGTTATAATAAAGAGGAAAGAAGAATTAGAAGAGCAGAATGAGAAAGTTGTTTTTCTCAGTTGTAAGCTTTAGTTTTACTGAGGTGTTTACTGATTAACAAAAATGATAATTTTTGAATAACAAAAAATAATAATTTTTAATCATGAAATATTGGGTAATTTAAACTACCCTCTTAAGTAAAACTGTAAATCTGAAAAAAAATGTGAATGGACTTATATTTTTTAGAACAGTTCACAGCAAAATTAAGTGAAAAGTACAGAGTTTCCATATATACCCTCACCTTAAAAATTCTCTGCTCTGTCTGAAAAAAAAATTTAAGAAGTCTCTTTGAAGATATCAGAGACTTAATAAGATAGTGAAAAATTACTAGGCTGTGATGTAGCAAAGGAGAAATACAGAGAAGCGAGCACAGCTTTGTGGCTGCCCTACGTATAGGAGCATCTTTGCAGAAGACTGAAAGGCTCAGCAGCACTTTTTAAAGCCCCCAAGGCATTGGGCTATAGACAGTTAATCCAGGGTCTACCAGGTGGGAACCAGGGCTAGGTGCAATCTCCAGGAATATGAGTGAATTAGAAGTATATGTAACCTTACAATGACTATACCCAAATATCAAATTACCTGTGTACGATTCCTATCAGCTATTGTTTTCTTTGTGTTTGAAAAAAAAAATTCCATGAGAAAATTTAAGGTGATTCTGTTGGCAGTAGATTATTTTAACTCCTTTAATTAATACTTGAAAATGTCATTATTTTACTTTTGAAAGACATTTTCACTAAGAATAAGACAATGGTTTGCCTTTTTTTTTCTTTAGCACTTATAAATTTTATTCCCATTGTTCCTGGCTTGCAGGGTTTCTGATGAAAAATCTGAGGTATTATCCCCCCAAGGATCATATCCAATGCTCCATATATTGTGAAACCTCTTTCCTCTAGTTTGAGAGCAAACTATCCCCAGCCTGTGTAAACTCTGGGATTTGTTCTGCCTATTCCCAGCATATGTTTTTGTGCATCTTGTGGAAGTACATTGTAATATTTGATTCTAATTATACAAATTCATGACATTTGACTCCCTCCTTTCTTTGAAAATCATTTCAATCTCTCTTTTTTTCTCCTTATATTTTCTTCTCTGTGTGAATTTCTCCCTCTCCCTTTCCCTTCATCCTGACCATATATTTCCCTGACAAGCCTGCTGTCCCTTACTTGACATATAACCCATCATTCCTTTGTGTGGTCAAAGGAAGAATGGCAAGGCTATCTTTGCCATGGGCACTCTTTGTTGTGTCTGTTCAGTTAACACTGTGTTGTTTTCTGTAGGTGAGTTTTATGTACAGAAGAAAAGCTCTAAGGCAGTGTTTCGTACCCATCCATTGTGTCTCAAGATATTGGCACATTTGAGATTAGTAAAAGAGGAAACAGTACTGTCTCGTCAATTGCCAAGAACTGTGTTTAACGCCTAGCCGACATTACCGTGCAGATGTACTTGTTCAGCCTGATATGAAGAATCTTAAATAATAGGAGAGAAAAAATTGAAACTTACAGAATTCAAAAATATTAAAAGTAAAATTTAGGAAATACATTGCTTGTGTTTATATCACTTAGCGACATACATTATGTGCCATCAAGAAAAAAAGAAAAAACTCACTGTTCAAGGGAACAATTGAAAATACTACTCAAAATGGCAAGAATGATATATTATCTGGACCTTCTCATTAAGCTTGGTAAAACAGGAACTCAGTTTAGGGGGGAGAATGGGTCTCTACTTACAAAGCAAAACTGACTATAGCAAGACCAAGGTTGGATATTCCCTGCCCTTCAGAGCAAACATTGTTTAATATTGCAAACTGGAAAAATATTAACCCTTAACATTATAGAAATTTATATAGATATTTAAAATTTCTTTATATTTCCTCTTAGCACATATGGTTAACTTTTCTGTTAGAATTTTTCTTTTTCTTTATTTTATTTTATTGTTGTTCAAGTATAGTTTTCTGCCTTTTTCTCCCGCCTCTGTTGGAAATTTTCAATAGCCATTAGAACATTCACTAGTAAGAACAATTTAATTTCTCTGTTTTGCAAGAAATAAAAATATAATGTTTAAAATGTGATTGTCCTGAACAAAACCAGAGTCTGTCATTGTTTTCCATGGACTGTAAACTAAATTTCATAGGAATAAATTTTTGAATAACCAGTAGTCTGTCCAAAATTTCAGACTTTACTTTTTTTACTTGAATGCTCAGATCAAATTCTGTATACTTACAAATTTAGAATTTTTAAGCATGAAAACTAATTTTTCAATGTTCTGTATTTATATCAATCATTAAAGGCATACAATTTTGATTTTATATTATAATAAAAATGTAGTAAAAAGTAGGTAGCATTACTATAGTTTCAATTTTTGCTGTGATTTTGATTTCCAGAGTAACTACCTTCAGGAGAAGCAGTCAGGGATCACATACAACAACACTTCACTATAAATTAGACCTGGATCCTGCTAAATGCTCATTACTTTTTTCTAATATTGTGCAAGTTACCTAGCTTGCACAGAAGGTCAGAAAGCATTAAACCAAATCTGGAATTTGCACAAACAGAGTGAAATGTAGAATGACATAACACCTAACAGAGTCAGCTGTGATTCAAGATAACTGATGTGCAAGGGCCAAGTTATCAACTCTCTGAAATTGAACTAGCCTGAATCAATTTGCTTTCTCTGAGGCAACCAAACCAGCAAGGAGACTATAATTCAGTATCCCAAACATGGATATAAATGGACTGTACATGGAATTTTAACTTCAGAACAAATATTTATAGGCAATAGCGAAGCATCCAAATCTCATTCTTGTGAAGAAATGTTTGAAAACTCCGAATTATGTTGGAAAAAAGACAATATTTTCTATAATGTTTAATTTGCTGCCTATTTTTTTTCTTTTTTAAAAATAATATTTTTCTTTCTGAATTTCTGTAAGTATACTCAGGTGTTTTAAACTGGATTTTTATAGTGTGAATATTTTGAATATTCGAGTTGCATAATAATAAGTAGGGTTGAAGGGAAATTTAGCCTATATGGAAAAGGAGAAGTATTGGCCTCGGTATTCTATTAACGGCTCTTACATTGACAGGTATTAACTTAATGATTTGTATTATAGTATTATTCACTGGAAATGACTAATGGTAAGTACCCAAACATAAACTGTTAAATATAGGTCAAGAATAAGAGTATTATCTGTGTGTTATTAAACAGAACTCTTCCACATTGTAATAGTCATGGTATGGGAATTTATTTATGATTACTATGTAACTACTTATGATGATATGAATGTTAAATGAGCAAGCTAAATGAAAATATTGCTTATATAAGCTCACTAAAAATAGTATTATGTAGATTCATATAAAAACACTACGACAGAAAATTGAGCAATTTGGCTTCTACCAAAAAAAGAGAATAGTTGAAAATTATTGGTAGTTTGTAAAATATGTGTTTATCTAAAGTCAAGCTGAGTGAGAAATTTTTATTACTTCTAACATAATTTGTTTCAGAAGGAAGTACATATAAATTTTACTTGGATATATACCTTATTATTTATACAAAGAGTAGAATCCCTCCTTGCAGGAAGACAATGCAAATAGCTGTTCATGACTAGGCAAGAGAAATTACCCTCAGGCTATGTCCTACTTCTTCTCATGAATTCTATGACAGTAACTAGGGTATGGTCACAGCAAAACCCAGCACGGAACAGTTAAGCCTTATAATTCTCTTATAAGATCTAGACCACAAAGATCTAGACCACAGAAGAGCTGAAAAGATTAACCAGCATGTATCAACAGGAGGCAAGAGAGTATCCTTGATACTTAATTTTGAAGGTACATGATCAAGGGGATCGGAACATAAAACTAAGAAAGAGTTTATTAAATTTGGGGTCTCCAAATACAGATTTTCACACCCTAGCAAAGATATGAGGTGATGATGAAAATCTGATGCTAGGTTAGCTTCTATCAATGGCTCACAAAGAGCAAAATTAAAATGTCTAAAACTTCTGGTGCAGGTTGGGATTTAAAAAATCAAGTAAGTAGAGATGGTAGACTGGATATATTGTATGAGGATAAGTGTCCCACCAGAAAATTGGTTTCATAGGAAGGCCCAGAGTGCTCACTAATATCACACTATTGGAGATGTGCTAAAGAGAGGGTCACCAGCATCACTAGAACATGCAGCAGTGGCTTTCTGCTGCAGGCAAGGGCAGCTGGTGTAAGAGGATAATGCACTGCTTCACCTGCTGATACCAATGGAGATGAAGGGATCTTAACCAATTGACATCAGGTAGCAGTGCTTAGGTTCCAACAGCCAGCAGATCATTATTATCATAATGACCAGAAAGGTTGGCATGCAAGACAAGGAGTTTTGACCTGCAGGGACTTGTGGAGATGATTTAAAAACCTAGAATCCTCATGGGAAAAATAAAATGTTAGTAAATAAGGATTTTTAAAAAAAGCAGGAATAGATGAGCATGAAGCAAAAATTTTTATTTTTCTAAATAAAAATTCACAATTCCTTGGACGTTTCCCAGATTTGAACCACTGTTCTATCCCATTGAAGAAATTACCGAGTCCCCACAACAAAGAACTCTGCAATATTATATCAGTGTGTCCCCTTTCCTTTCCTACAGTTGACTGTATACTGGTAAAAAAAAAAAAAAATTACTCAGACATGCTGAGGACTACTACATGTAGGGTCTGAGTTGATAATTGATTCCTGGAGAACTAAGCTGTCATTATGGCTTCCTGTTAAGGCCGAGGTCAATTAAAAGTGGAATCCTGGCCAAAGCCCAGCTAACTGTTATCACATTGGGTCTACAGTTATCTTTCCTCAGCCTATGGATGTATAATTTGGACTGAGATACTTTTCAGTTAATGTAGCCACCACCTTGGGTCATGGCCTGTGCTATGAGAGCTATCACAATGAAGAAGGCCAAGTGGAAGTCTCTACAACTGCTCCACCTCAGAGGAAAGATACTAAACAAAAGACAAGATTACATATTAGGGAAATAGGGAAGACTAGGGCCACCTTTAAAGTTCTAGAGGATGCAGCAGCAGTGGTACCTATTAAACAAAGGTACCACCTTTAATTTACCTGTATGAGCCCTAGAAAAAGCAGTTGGAGACCAGCAAATGGTAGTAGATGATCACAGTCTCAACCAAACACTGGTGTTGAGAGCATTTTGCATGCCAGAGTTGCTATTGCTGCTGAAGATTGGTTCATCTGTTTCTTTCGTAATCAGTAAAATGTGCCATAAAGATTTGTATTTATATAAAATAAAAAAATACATACTTGCAGTTTTGCCTAAGGGCTATGTTAAGCCTCCACACATTCTTCTTAACATAATTCAAAGATATCCAGGCCATCTGGACATTCATAAAATATCACACTGATTTATCACATCATTGTCACCATGCTGACAAAGCAATATGGTGAAGCAGTGTTTTAGATACCAGAAATTTTGCTGTGATATTTCCAGAGAGTTCAAAATAAACCCTATAAAAATGTAAAGATTATCCACTTCAGTAAATTTTTAATGACCTATTACTCAGGGCAACCCAGGACATCCCCTCCAAAGTAAAAGACAATTTGCCTCCTCTTGAATCCCCTTCTTCAAAGAAGAAAGACTTTGGTTACCTTTGGATTCTGTAGACAACATATAACACTACTAGAATTACTGCTCTGGTACATACAGTGAGAAACACAAAGGGTTTCCTCTATTGAGTGGAGCCAGAAAAAGAAAAGGACGTAGTACTAGGCTCAGTCTTAAGCCTTTCCATTTGGACCATAAGAACCTATTGTGATGAAGGTGCCAATGGTAGAAACTGATGCCATGTGGAATTTGCAGTAAGCTCCAGTAGGATAATTATAGTATAGGGCCTTGGAGTTCAGGAACAAGTTCTTGCCATCTAAGAAGATAATTGCCCACTTCCTCATAAAAGTTCTTAGTATGTCACTGAGCCCTGTTAAAATTATGCACATGACCATAAGGAATCAAATGAAAATGTGTTTGGAGCTGACCATTACAAAAGACATGCTATTTATACACGAAGGTGTAAATTCAGTTGGGCAGGATAGCATTACACTATAAGTGAGAAATCATCTATTTTTAGAATCAAACTCAAGGTAGGCCAAAAGGCACATGTAAGCTATATTATCAGGCAGCCCAGTTGTTCAAGAAACCACCACAGTTTCATAGCAGTTCCCTCAGTTCACACCTGAAGGTATACAAGACATCCCACATAATCTGTTGGGGAAAAAAAGGATACAGCTCAAGTTTGATTTACAAATAGATTGGCCTAGTATGTACATATAAGCCAAAAACAAATGGTGGCTAGATTAAAGGTCACTCAGAGATGGCTTTAAAAGAAGTGATGAGGAAACATCTTCCTAATAGGTATAGTTTTAGGAAAGTGCATCTTTCCATTCACTTTGCATGGAAGGATAAGTGGTCCAGGTGTAGGATATATTTGGATTCATAGGCTTTATGGGCTGTGTGACAATAATACTGGGTAACAGAAACACAAACATTTGAAAAGTCAGAGATAAGGAGATCATGGGTAAAAAGCATGAAGGTTGACATAAGGAGGGGGCACAAACTGCAAAGGTCTTAGAATCACTTACTAATACCAGCTATAAAACATCAATCATTGAAAGACTGTAATAGTGGAGAATTGTAACTGAGGGAAACTGTAACCCACCCAACAATTCTTTCGACAGTTTTTCTGTAAGTGCTGACTCTGCCTATTATGTAGCCTGGGGATGAACAGCATGTTTCAATAAGAATCCTAGGATCTAATTTCAGAAGACACAGACTCCGACCTTCAAGCACCCCAGCTCTGGGATATTTGCTGACTTACAGCTGTGGGGCCAGGATGACAGGAAGCCAGGTTGCCTAAGCCAGGGTGATGCACATGGGACCATTACTTGCCTTACTGGAATGGACTGTGCTCATCTGCATGTACAGAATTTAGCAGTCCCCTCCCTTGATCACTTTGTTCTGTTTCCCTCTCCTTCCTTATTAAAAAAAACTCTGCCTCCACTGACAGATGGAGATGGGCTTTGAGACATGAGTCCCCCATCTTCCAGATAGCCAGCATCTGCAGATAAACCACTTTCCTTTATATCTGCCCCTGCCTCTCAAGTATTGGCTTTTGTATTGGCTGACAGCCAGACCTACATTTTGATTACAGAGCCACTAAAATAACTGAGTATAAACCCTGCCACAAAACTTGCCTTGATAGCAGGCAGCATTGTTCAGTGGGCACTTCAGTGATGACCTTACAGATACACTTTAAATGGCCATGTTGGCAGAGGTGGAGGACATGACTAGGCACAACAGCATTAAAGAGCACTTATCAAGCATGACCTAGCTGGCATCACCTGTGAGTGTCCAACACATTTGTAACCGATACCAATGTTGAGATCCTCTATAAAGAGATGTGTACAAACTTTTGGCATCTCTGGGCCACACTGGAAAAAGAAGAGTTGTCTTGGGACACACATTAAATACATTGTGACATGTAATCACAAAAAAATCTCATAATGTTTTAAGCAAATTTATGATTTTGTGTTGGGCTGCATTCACAGCCATCCTGGGCTGCAGGCAGCCTGTGGGCCACAGCTTAGGCATACCTGCTGACATTATTAATTTTGAAGAGCAATTTGGCACTGGGCAACAAATTGACTGACTACATCAGGCTCTTCATACCCTGAAAGTACTAATGATATTTTCTCTCAAAAGAATAAACATTGTTTCCCAGGTGTAGGTTTGTTTTTGCTGCCCAGAGAAATTCAACCAGCACTACTCTTTTAGGGTTTACTGAGTGTCTAGTTGACCCTTATGAAATACCACTCAACTTAATATCCAAACAAGGATCTACTTGACCTTGAAAGAGATGAGGGAGTAGGCCCATAAATATAGGATCCATTGGTCATAGCATATACTACAACGAATAGAAATAGCTGGCCTGACAGAGCCCTCAGATGACTTCACCAGATATACACCTGAAGTATCAAACACTGAATCTGCATTTTGCAAAATGACTGATACGCTCCTGGTTACAGGATATAAATGGAATCAAGAGATATCCAAATGATATTATATTCCCAGTAGACATGAATATATGGGTCTAGGATTCAAAGGTTCAAAGCAGGAGTGACTCCACTTATTATCCTCACTTTGGAAACTTGTGCACTCCATTCCTGCCACTTCAGCCCCTGAAGCATTAGATGTTCCAGATTTCCAAAAAGGCATACTCCTGACAATGCAGTTTCCAGTGATCCCATTGACTTCCAAGATATGGTTGATGCTTCTGCACTTCGAACTCTATGAAAACTATGATAAGGAACAATTAATTCTAAACTGGTTATCAGAGCAGTCTTCAAAATACTATATTTATTTAAGCTAGGGCTTGGTTATTATTCATTACTATTAAGGTCAAATATGATTGACTACTGGCTTAAATCAGGTAGAAGTAGAGAGAAGAGGGATGACTCTTCTCTCATCAGAAGCTAAGGCTGCCAGCCTCTGCAAGATATGTGCGTGTGTGTGTGCATTAGAGGTGTCAGGGAAGAAATCTTGTGGTTTCAACCACGTTATCTGCTATGAGGCAACCCTGGATATCTTGTTTATTGAGAATTAAAAATCTCTAATTTTTATGTATGAATTTATTAATTTCAGTTTTCCATTTTAATATAAACATAAGGAAAACTATTCTAGAAAAATGCTAATATGCATCAATATTTTTCTTTAAATCTTTTTTCTTCTTATAACATATACATATTTAAAAGAAAATTTTTTTTGTTTTAATTTTAAGATGCTAATAATACAGCATAGCAAAAATAAAACCATGAGATATTTTCCACTAAATTCCCACTTCTGATAGATTCAGCCTTCAGTATTTTTGTATTCACACAGAGTTTAAAAACTCTTTTAGCACTCAGTACCTAGAGAGATATTTGTCCTTGCAACAGAAGTTACATAATGTGTCCAACTTTCTGTGACTTTATCTATTGTTCTTTGGAGGAGTCAGCTTTAGTGACAAGATAACTGTATTAACTATTCACCAAGCTTTGATTCACTGGAGAAAGATAACAGTAAGTGAGGCAATGTTTGGAATTTTCTGAAATGTTCCACTCAGCCCATCATGGTAAAAATCCACTACTAGCAGGGAAAGCAGTAAAAGTTTATTTAGTTTAACATTAATTATCCAAAAAGAAGTCAAACATGAGTTGGAAGACAAAAAATAATGCAGACACTGAAGAATAATTTTACTAATTGATTCGACTTCCAATACTGTGGTAGAGTTGTTTCAATTCCCACCCAAAAAAATGACCTATGGGCTTTGTTATGTTGAGAGAAACATAATTATCTGCTACATTTGCAACTTCATGGCTTATGAAGATGGATTGAAACTTGTGTAAATTTAGGAAACTGTACTCAATGATTTAACACTTTTGCAAAATTAAAAAAAAAGAACTTAGTGTCAATTCTACAACCTTAGAACTCTGAGAAAAGAAAAATTTCTACATCAATGTTAATACAAAAAGAACCAATCAAACTTAACCAGAGTGTTCAAAGCCACTATTAACTTATTCTCTCTTCAGACTAATAGTGGACAATAGGGAAGGAAAACAGCATTCACATTTCCTCAGCACAAAGTCTATTTTATGCATATTATTTGCATATTACTTTAAGCAAATAATTTGTTCATTTTTTGTAATTCACATGCAATAGTATATAAGTTTCTAATTTGGCTTTTGAAAGTAAATCCAACAGGATTCAAATTAATCATATTACACAGCTTTTAAACATCACTTTTATTGTCTATTTTGTTACTATAAGACATCCTTCATTTAACATTTTTGTGACAGAACTTTTTCTATATTGTAGATAATTTCTGCATTTACATGAAATTACCCAAATTAGGGTAATTATTAAATAATATAAAACCACTTAGATTACTGAGATATAACCAGTGGTTTGTACTGTGGAGTGATTAATTTTACAGTACCTAGATTTATATTGAAATCAAATGGCTTGGCTCAATTCATGTGAACTGAAGTCACGATACAGTACAACTTTAAAATAGCCACACTATGTAGTAATAAAGGGAAATCGTCTCAGGCAGAGCATAAGATTTTGAGATTTGGTTGTTCAGATATTTGATGAGCTTTTGATTAACGTTTTGGTAGGGAATAAGATGCTAGTAATCCATAGCACCATTCAAATTGTTATGGGTTTTTAGCATGGGATACAATACAGATGGAAAGAAAACCTGTGAGCATTAAGTGGTTATAGCATTTAGTCACTATGGTGACAAATCAATGGCAATAATTGGTGACTATGAAGTGTTTCGGGATGAATTTGCTGCCTGCTTCTTCCCTTAAGAGCACACTGAAAAGAAAAAAAAATATGAAAGCATTGAATTTCAAATCAGGACTCAGGTCTCAAAAGCTTTTGTGGGGCCTTAAAGAAAGCCCCTGAAGCAGCAGGACAGGCAAGCAGGAGGATCAAACCCAGAGCCTGGTGGCTGAGAGTAAAGATGCTAAACCAATTAAAGGGCAATCAAAAAGGATCGCATGTAAGTAGGATGTTTATATACAAGTGGGGTTTTGAGGACTTGAGCTGGAGACATTGAGAGAAATTCAAATGAAGTTGAGATCTCAGATATCCAAATTTTCTTTGAATGTCACTGGCCATTGGAAGTAAAACCAATCCACTCTCCTAGAAGAGACCAGACTTTTCTTGCATTAAAATAATCAAACTTTCAAAGACCTTCCCTGGGGTAAATGGCTCAAAACAAAAATGTATTCTATTGCTACCCTGCATTCATTTCAAACCCATATTAAAATTTAGATGCCAGCATAGCTCGGAAGAAGTCCTGGGCCTTCTCTAGGAGTAAATAAGCTATAAATTATAGGTATTTCCCATTTAGATAAGCAAAATTCTTAGAAACAAGAATGTTAAAGGATTATAAGAGAATTCAACCACTGAATATAAAGTATACTTGTAATTGAATCAGGCCAAATCTAATGCTATGGGTTCACTCCCCTAGGGGTTTAGAGTTGCAATGCATTGGGAGTGGTATTAATGGTCTGTTAGACTGGCTAATTAAAGTCTGGACTAAATAGTAGACCACAACTTTTTGACTCAAAGTGTGGTCAAGAACCAATTGGGAGCATGATCAGAGAGCTTTAGCCATACAGAATCTCAGATCCCACACTACATCTATTGAATTAGATTGTGCATTTTAACAAGATATCTGAGATTTGTACACTTGTTAAGATTTGAGAAGCATAGCTTTTAAGTCAGTGAACTTCTTGGTCATCTCATAGAGGAAGGAGTACTAAGAATCAGAAATCATAGGTGTTAGAGTAATTTTACTATGCTTGGTCAGGTACATCCTAACTGTGCCCTGTGAGAGTACTCTTGGACAGTCTCACCATCAAAGGATTATGAAGGGTACTAATGAGAAGACCAGCATACTTGAAATTTATTGAAAATCTTTGTCATACTTTTGGCATTGTTATTTCTTAGGCTGAAGATGACAGTGGAAAATATTGCCAAAGAGTGACATAAAAGCTTAATTATTAATTAGTTCTCATGACTATTACTTTTAATAATTATGTTTTTCCCTCTATTCCTTTACTCTGACTGCCACGTTTCATTGTGAACAATAGAAGTAGATAGTATTGAATTTAGGTTGTAGGAGTGAGGATGGATGAATGGCTAATTTCATTTCACAACAGCAGGAGGGAGTAGCTGTGGTAGATGTTTGTATGGCCAGCAAAAATATAAACTATCTTCACAGAAAATCTTTGCAGACAACTTATCCAAGCAAAGCATAAGATTAGAAGTTGAGTGATAAAATTTTGGGGTACGCTGGCTATTTTCTAGTCTCACTAGATCATTGCTCATCCCTGCTTTGGTCTCTGCCATGGATGACTGAGGACTGCATTGTCTAAGTAGTCTTGCCCTCTGGCTTCTGGCTGGATTTAAATTAAGGTACATACGAAAGGCAAGACATCAAATCGTGAGAGGAAAAAGAAGTAGAGATATTGATTTATCTCCCTCCCCTTCCTCTCTGTATTTTGTTTTGTTTTCTTTTCTTTGGTTATTGTTTTTGCTGCTGTGTTTTTCCTTTCAGCCAGTGACAGCAGCTCCTGCACCGTCGCCCACTCCCATGACTGGGAGAGGCTCAGGAAATGCTCACCCTTCTCTTGCCTTTCAGACTTCTTTCTTGTCCCTGCAGGCTTTACAATAAAAGCTTGCTTTCCACAGCCTTCACCACACTCTGGAAATATACCTTTCATTATTCTTGTCTCAGTTAAAACTTTGACTATGCCACTCATATCCTCTGGCACACAAATGGACCCTTCATGCTACTACTTACGTACTGTGCTGTAATAGTATGACTTTTATGTATCAATAAATGCATGTGCCTATGTCAGAGAATTCTATCTACTTCAGTGGTCAACTTTTTTAATCTTTACCACACTAAATTAAGTGTTTTAACTTTATAATTAAGTTATGATTAAGATCTAAGAGGGAGGTACTGGTCTTCCCACGGAGGAGAAATTCATCATTGATATGGTTTCAGATTGCCAATTGTGTTGCTAATATAAGAACATACATACTTCTTAGCTTGTTTTATTGTTGCTTTTAAATTATCTATATATAATGAGACTTTTATTGTCCACAAGGGCAAATCATCACCTCCTCAACCTTAGACAACATTGTATTTATGTATAAATAGATAGTAAGACTAATTACCCACCCTATTTTTCTTCAGAAGGATTTTCCTTCTCTTGCTGCTTTAATTACTTCTCAATATTAATGTTAGTGTCAGCTTACCAAATTCTAGAGAAAATACTATTTGATTTTTATTTAAATTACATTGGATTTATTGTCAAATTTTATACTTTTTATAGTATTGAGTTTTTGTATAAATTTAATTGGTTAATTTTTCATAAAATTATAATTGTAACTATTGACTATGCCTTTTACATTTTCTTTTAGTATCTAAAGTTGATTATGACTATAAAAATATTGTCCTTAAAAAACATACATTCTCTGCTTTTGATGCTACATAGATATCAAAGACTTTTGCCCATTAAGCTTGTATTCAGACAATTTACTAAAATTCCATTATTTCAAATAATGTGTATGTGGAAAAGTCATTTTAAGTAAAACATATTTTTGTTTTTCTTTTTAATCCTTATGCCTTTATTTGACTTTTCTCTCCTTTCTATCTTCCTTTTTAGAATATCAGACAATGAAGAATAAAAATGGTAATAGTAGACATTCTTTTTTTTATTATTTTAAAAGAAATGTTACTAATGTTTCCCCATTAACAACAGCTGTTTTATAAATATGTAACATTCATTACCAGGCTTTGGAATTTTCCTTCAGCCTATTTCTAGATTAACATTTTCCCCATCATGAGTGTGTTTTTACTTTTATTTAAAAAATTATAAAATTTTAAATCTTACTATGGTGAATAGTACCATCTGCCTAGGATGATCTATGCCCCCTTGAAAGTCCTTAGCCTAGTAATGAGATTCCTTATTTATTTCTTCCAATTTCCAAGTGGTCTAAAGTTTTAATATCAACACCATTGCCACCATTTATCACTAGATGCCTCTAATGTCTGCCTTTTGCTTACTGCTTCTTCCTTTCTTTTCCATTCACTTTTTAAAAGGGTGTCTGTCAGATGTGTTTTGCATGTTTTTCTTACTCTCTTTGGGTCTAGAATGCATCACATACTGATTTTTATCCAGAATTTAGTTCTTCTGAAATAGAAGACCATTCAGAGCGCATAAAAAAAAAAAAACCATTTATTTCATATACAGATATTTTCATGATTAAAATACACACAATTTGAGAAAATGGTAAAGAGTAAAGCAATAAGTATTGGAATAATGAAATATTGAAGGTAAAAGTCGTACACTGGATGTTAAAATAAAAAGAAATACCTAAAATGGAATCAGCTATTTGATTACTTGACCATGAATACAATACATATCTTCATAGTCCATAATTTAATTTGCTTCTAGATAAAGGATAAGGCAGATAAATTTAAAAAAACTTCATGAGAACTTCTTTGAAATATCTTGCTTACTTCAAAAGCACAAATGATATTTATACTACATAAATCATTAAAATTAATGATTGCTTCACTTTCTCATTGAAGTCTCTTTTCCATTTAATTAGTTCTCCATCTGGATAACCATCAACGTCTTATTCCTTCAGTCCAATTTGCATACTAGCATGCACTTTGGTATAAGATACATAGCCCTATTGTCTATCTCCAACATAATTTCACAAATTATCCAGTAACTTGTAAATTGACCCTGTTCAGTTGTCTCTTTATTCATATGGACATCATTACTCAGATTTATGAAAATTAGTAAACTCATGTCCATGACTTTAACCTCTATATTACCTCAACCACGTTGATTTCTTTATTTCTAATTTATTGACAAATTAAGGACAAATAATATTAGCTACTTTGAATATGGTCTCTTTCCCCTCCAATTTCTATTCTCTCTTGCCTCTGTTATTTCTGATCTGTTCATCATTATGAAGCTTCCCCACTTAATGAGTGACTTTCTAATTATATAAACATTTGAGTTACCCCAAACTTAATGTGTCTTTTTAAATCAGTTGTCCTTCTTTAATATCATTTTAAAATTCTCTTCTCTATTGATTCCTGTTCACGAGTCTACAAATATACACATCAAACCTTGGAACAATGCCCCCAAAATATCTTTCCTTGTTTTAAACTCATCCTTATTATAATGAAATAAAAAAAAAAAGAGGTATAACTTTCAAAGCATTCTTATTAAAAAAAGATAGAAGACATAGTCAGTGGTGAAAATACTATCTGTTAATAAACTAATCTAGAGGGTACCTCACTGACTTTGTATCAAAATACACGAATCAGAAGAAAATCCAGTTTAAAAAAATCTTAGTTATGGTGCTCTAAAAATGTTACTTTATATATAAAGCATAGCGAAAGAGCTGTTTAATCTATTTTTCACTCAGCATTTCAGAATGTATTTTTATACCATTCACTTTCCTTTAAAATCTTTTTACCAGAGCTGTATCAGAGTATACCATTAAGTACATTATAAAAGATTAGAATGCAATTTCTTTTGGCACTCTATTTATGTTTACTATTGACTTCAAAGGATGTACAGGGTATAGAAGAGTTATTTTCCCAGAGGTACAAATGAAAAATAATCCTGTCAGCAATTCTCATAGACAAGTGATGCAGAGGCAGTTTTAGCAAAGACATGGTATATCCTTTTAACCAGAAATGATTTGTGTTTTCTTGAGGCAATGCCTATCTGCTGCAATGTTAACATGGACATCAGAAGCTAGAAAATGACAGCAAAAGACAAATGGTCCTCAAGTGTGAAAATCAGCAAGTGAGAGCCTTGGCCTTTGGGAAAATATCTGGATGAGCATGAGCGACTACAGATCATGAAAGGGGCATGAGGGGAACAAAGTTTTGCCACCCAAAATAGGCTTTTTGAAATATTAATTTTAAGCTGGTTATTCAGAAACAAAAACTCTGCCCTGACTATGCTGCTCATGTGATTGATGCATCACCCCAATATGCCAAAGTTATAGGTTCTATCCCCTATTAGGGCACATACAGGAGTCCACCAATGAATGAATGAATTGGTGGAACAACAAATTGATGCCCATTTCTCTCTCCTCTCTCCTCCCTTCCTCTCTCCCAAAAACTCAGTAAATATTTTTTTAAAAGCATCCTGTAATACAGGGAATTTTTAAAGAAACAAAATACTCAGAAAGAACCTTTCATCCTAGAGGAATTTAGATAGAAAAACCTGGTTAAAGTGTGGAAGCATCACCTTAGTGTCATAATATAAACTAAATAAGGCACACAGGGAGAAATTTAGCAAAGCCTACTGTTGAACTTTCCTCTGTGTCGCATTGTTTCTGGGTGTGCAGCAAGAATTTGTTTATCACGTGTTTGTTTTTTCTCATCTACATGTGAATTGCTTACTCAGGTCTCATATCCCAATGGCAAATCCCCCATGTAAATCCATGATAAATTTTGGACATTTCTTTCCTGTTAATCTGTCTTGTGTTAATTATTAGCCCAGCCAGAAGTTCGTGGGGTATTTTTTGACACTCACAACCACAAACTGTAACTTTTGCGTACATAAAGGCCATAACCTTACAATAATCCTTACAGCATTCCAAGAGCAGCAACATCATTAAAACTATTATTCAAGTGAAGCAAGAAGAATTCTTAGCTGATATTTCTTAAGGCAGACAAAATAGTCCTTTAAACATATATTCTCTTCCTTTCTCTCTCCTCCTCAAAGGAGGATGAGGACTGTGTGGCTTTGGGTGGATGCTATAATGAAGATGATGTAAATGAATTAGTGAAGTGACAAGAAGTGGATAATAAGAGCAGACACAAACCACCAAAGGGGAAAAACAAAGAAAGCATCAGAGCATTCCTGCCAGGAAGAGAAAACAAGGTGCCTCTCATTAAAAGAAGAGAAAAAGGAGAACATCAGCAAGAAATCTGTGAGAAGTAGGAGCGACAAGGAAGACATGGCTGCAGAGAAGGAAGAAGGCACTGGGTCAGAGGATTTAAGAAAAAAGGAGGAGGATGAACTATGAGCCAGCTTTTTCAGGGTGTGGGACCAAAACCAAAAGTGCTCCCGCATCCACGAGTTAAATAAAAGAGAGGTGACTGAAGAGACAATATGAGTTCAAATAAATTGTTGGTAAAAGCAGAAGAATTAGATAAACCTAAAGAAACTGAAAAAGTTAAAACCACCAAGGTGTTTGATTTTGCTGGTGGAGAAGTCAGGATGACTGAGGAAGTGAATGCTGCATCTAAAGAGGCCAAATCTTTCTTCAAGCAAAAGAGGGTGGAAAAAACCAAAACGGGTTAATGTCCCTTCGACTCTGCCATCACTCCTTGTGAGGTTAGGATTGAAAAGATCAAGGAGCATAAGCAGTTTTTAGAGAAAAATTGGAGCAGAGGAACAGAAGACAAAGCACCCAGGGAAGTTCAAATTAAACTGGGAGAGCTAAAAGGAAGAAGAAGGCATTGATGAAGAACTAGCCATGTATAGTGGAAGGAAAGAAGGTTACATTGAACAGAAAGGTTTTCTAAACCGGGTGGACCACAGGCAGTTTGAAATTGAGTGAGATCTCAGGGTGATCAAAGTGAAACCCTGATGTTTGGGAGGAAATCAATAGCAGCTTAATCTTGTGAGTTTCTTGTGCATCTGTAAAATGTCTCCAGTGTTTCTCCTCAACTGTTTATCCTAGCAAGGCCGTTCCCCCCCTCCCCCCACCGCTGCATTTCTGTCTTTGTACTAGGGGGAGACCCAAAAAACTGGAATTTATTTATAAAAAATTGTGTATTTTTCTTACATGTTTAAACTTCACTCACCTTCAAAGTACTCTTCATTTGATGCAATAAACCTATCTAGACTTTTCCACTGTTAAAACCGGTTTTTAATTCATTGATTTTGATGCCTTTTAGTGCTTCTGCTGTTTTTTGTTTCACCTCTTTCACATGATAAAATGTTTCCATTTGAGGACTTTTTTCACTCTGAAAACAAAACAAAAAAATGTTGCTTGGGGCAAGATGCCATGAATAGGGGTCATGCCATTTTTTGGTAAAAAACAGCTGACCACTCAGAGAGGTTTGGTTAGGTGCATTTGTAAATTACCCATCACGAAATGGGCAAAGGTTTTGAAAGAGTCTTCAAAAAAAATTCACTGAAGCTGAACAGCCTCGCACAACAATACCATCTGGTACATTGATACAGATGGGTTCCTAGAACACCCACTTAGCAAGGGAAACCTGTACCACAAGGGGCCCACCCTCCAGAAAATAATTCCATTTTGGGAGGGTGTCCCTTGTATCTTTATTTCACATGGTTTCATTCATTTTACTTTTAAAAGTTTGTCTTTAAAAAATAAAAGTAAAAAACAAAAAAACAGTTGGTCCTAAAAAGTAAAATTGTGTGTGTGGTGCATGTTAAGGACTTAACCTATATCTTTTCCTCACTGCAATCTCAAGAGGCAAACGACACTTCAATAAGAAAGAAAAGTGGTTGCAGTGCATTTTTCCATGTTTCCTTAGCACTAAAACTGGAAAATCATAAGAAGGAGACACAATATCCATTGCTAGTGTGGCAGGTTCATATATGATATGAACAGACTGGAAGGAAATGGTCAAGTTGAAAAAAAAAACATATTCCAAAAGTCATCTTCTGGTTAGTGGAGCTAAAAACATTGGTGAGCACTGCAAGTATTTGTAGTTATGTACAATTTCCCATAGAATCAGTGTGCTTTCTCGATGAAACTATTCTCTATTTCTGATATTTAGGACATACCTTTTGCATGAAAGTAAATGAGTGAGTGAATGAATGAATGAATAACAAATTATTGAATAAGGGAAAGATAGACAATATTAAAACGTGCAACATTTATAGAATGACAGTAAACAAAATAAGTAAAATATGGAAAAATAGAGGAAATATACCTTTAAAGACTGAAAAATTAAAGATAAGTGATTCTTTTCATTTCCGGTAAATATGTATTTGGTAATTCTAGAACATTATTTAAAATCTAAAATCATTTCCTTAATTTGCCAATCGTATCTGATGAATTATCCTATGCACACATTAGCTATGAGCATCACACTAATGCTCTAAGCAGCCAAGAAGGTCTCAAAAGGTTATAAGTTATTCTGAATCACTTCTTATTAACATTTTAAGTAATGCAATTAAAATGCAAAGTGGATAATGATTATAATAAAGGACAAAAGATTCAATAATACAGCAGCATTTCTGACATCATTTAGATTTTAAAGGAAATGCCCTATTGAATCAATATTAATTTATAAGATACGTTTATAATCTATATCTTTATATGAGGTCACAGTAAACCCAATAAATAGCTTACTTTTACTGCTGATAAGTTGGTTTTGACTTACATTCTGGAAATAAGAAATAGTTTAATATCATTTGTATTTGATCAAATTTGTATATCCTGAACTACTTTTAAATTTTTTTAAAATTTATTTTTAGAGAAAGGGGAAGGGAGGGAGAAAGAGAGGGAGAGAAACATCAATGTGTGGTTGCTTATGGTGCTCTTCATACTAGGAATCTGGCCCACAACCCAGGCATGTGCCCTGACTGGGAATCGAACCGGCAGCCCTTTAGTTTGCAGGCCAGCTTACAATCCACTGAGTCACACCAGCAAGGACTGTATATCCTGAACTCTTAAAAGTCTTTTAACAGTATAGTAAAAAATATTGGAAAAAATACATAGGAGTTTAGGGAAGATTTTAGAGATATATTTAGTTTGATTCAGTGAGATTCTTATATACTACAAGAAGAGTAAAAAAAGTGGCTTAAATTAAAGATATTAATCATTCAACAAAATTTATAGAATGTATAGTGTGAGCAAAATTCTAAAAATTCATACAATTGGAGAGTAAACATTCAATGGAATTTCATAGAGATTAACCAGTTGTTGAGACAAATTGAGAAATAATTTTCAGAAAGGTTGAGGTCTGAGCTGTGTCCAAAAGAAGGAAAAGGAATTTGTCAGATAGAGAAGAGAGAACATGTCTGATAAAGGGAACACCACTATTCAAAATTTGAAATGTATGAAATTCAGTGCAAACTCAGGGAAAGAAGAATTTGTTCTGTGAGAGGACAACTTTATAATCAAAGTGAATAAAGCAAATGATGCCAGAAAATTACTTGTTCTTAAATGTAAATTGGGAAGTAATTTGTCAATGATTCTATGGTCTACAAACATTGACATTTAGATGGTTAAGAATATCTAGTGAAAACAAACCTCTAACATTATCTCACATTTGGCACTTTTTATGATTTTCAGTATGGAGAGTATCTGCTGTCATCAAAAATATTTATTAGGGGTCTATATGTAGAAGTCAGAGAACTAGATGATAAAGAATAGATATAGGTAAAGCAGAAGAAGTCTTTTATGTTTTAGAGTAACTCATAGAATGTGTATTGAGAGGAATTCCATTTTCAGTATGATATGTAAAGACTGGAACTTGTTATTCCCACCTTGATAATAAGAAAAAAAAGACTGAATAAACTGAAAAGCAATTACTTTTCTTGGCCCAATGTCATTATAAGAATGCCCAATGTGTAAAGAATTTTTATGAGTTTATTTGAGCAAAACTCTCAAATGCTCTAGTGAAAGAAAATTGTTCAGTTCTTTTTATACAATGGAATTAAGAAGGGGACCTACTTAATTCCAAAAAAATTGTCAATTTTGACAATTCCTTTAATTATCAAAAAAGGAAAAAGGGTCTATGGACATGGACAACAGCATGATGACTACTGGAGGGAGGTGGGTATAAGGGGACTAAATAGTCATGGAAGAAATACAATGAAAATTCAATTTTAAAAAATAAGTAGCTCCCTCTTTGGACCATCACTGTGAACTATGATTGCATTATTTACCACATGAACCCTTCCACCCCCACTCCCCAAAGAAAAGAAAGGAATCTAGGGAAGGTTTTGAGAAGGTGAGAGAAAGCAAGGCAGGGAAATGTAATTGGATTTCTGATACTGAATAAGAAAGAGTATATGCTCCCTTGATAGTGGTTATGCTTCTGAGGTATCCAGAAAAGAGGATTACTCCTGATGTTTGTTTCCCCAGCCCAGACTTATTGTTGGTTTATTACTGTGTTTTCCCCCCATTATCATTTAATCCCACTATACCCCTTCCATCCAGCATCACCACACTGTTGTCCATGTCCATGAGTCCTTTTTCCTTTTGCTCAGTTCCCCCACCCCCACCCTACCACCCCTCTTAGCTGTTAGCCTGTTCTCTATCTGTGAATCTGTCTCTATTTTCCTTGTTAATATAGTTTGTTCATTAGATTCCCCATATGAGTAAAATAATATGGTCTTTGTGTTTCTCCAACTGGTGTATTTCACTTAGTTTAATGTTCTCCAGGTCCATTCATGCTGTCACAGGAGGTAAATTTTCATTTTTTTACAGCCAAATTTAGTATTGTGTTGAGTAAATAAATGTCCAGTAGCTGTTTTAAACACTCATCTACTGATGGACATGTGGGCTGTTTCCATATCTTCACAATTGCAAATAATGCTTCAGTAAACATAGGGATGCTTATGTTCTTTCGAATTCGTGTTTTGGGTTCCTTTGGATATATTCCCAGAATTGGGATCCCTGGGTCAAAAGGAAGATCCATTTTTAATTTTTGAGGTATCTCCATACTGCTTTCCACAGTAGCTGCAACAATCTGCATTCCCACCAACAGTGAAAAGGATTCCCCTTTCTCTACATCCTCACCAGCACATGTTGTTTATTGAATTATTGGTGATAGCTATTCTGACAAGTGTGAGATCATATCTCGTTGTGGTTTTCATTTGCATTTCTCTGATGATTAGTGACACTGAGCTTCTTTTCATATGTATTGGCCATCTGTATGTCCTCTTTGGAGAAATGTCTATTCAGGTCCTTTGACCAGTTTTTACTTAGGGGTTTTTTTTTTGGTGTTAAGTTTTATAAGTTCTTTATAAATTTTGGATTTTAATTCTTTATCAGATGTATGGGCAAATATGTTTTCTCATTCCGTGGGTTGTCTTTTTATTTAGTTGAAATTTCCCTTGCTGTGCAAAAAATTTTTAGTTCCATTGGTATTTATTTATTTATTTATTTATTTATTTATTTATTTATGTTTCTTCACCTGGGAAGATATATCTGAAAAAATATTGCTATGAGGAATGTCCAAGATTTTGCTGCCTATGTTTTCCTTTAGAATTTTTATGGTTTGGGGTCTAACATTTAAGTCTTTAATCTATTTTGTATTTATTGTTGTGTATGGTATAAGAAGGTGGCCTAGTTTCGTTTATCTGCATATACCTGTCCAATTTTCCCAACACCATTTATTGAATAAACTCTCTTTAGTCCATTTTGTATGTTAGTTTCCTCTGTTAAAAATTAATTGGCTATAAAGTTGTGGGTTTCTTTATGATCTTTCTATTCTATCCCACTGATTTGTGTGTCTGTTTTTATGTGATGACCAAGCTATTTTGGTTACTGTGGCCTTGTAGTATAGTATGAAATTAGGTAACGTGAGTTCTCCAACTTTGTTTTTCTTTCTCAGGATTGCTGTTGCTATGCAAGGCTTTTTGTGTTTCCATATAAACTTTTGAAGTATTTGTTCTACTTCTGTGAAATATGTCATTGGAATCTTGATAGGAATTGCATTGAATCTATAGATTGCCTGGGGTAGTATGGACATTTTAATGATGTTAATTCTTCCTATCCAGGAACACAATATGCGTTCCCACTTATTTGTATCTTCTTCACTTTCTTCAGTGTCTCGTAATTTTCTGGATTACAAGATTATAAGATGGGATGTTGGAAAGTCATCATTTTTTACATCATCAATGAACCATACCACAGAGCCACTTACCCCTGTGCATGTATCAGGAAATTATTTTCCTTTAGCTACTGCAAGAGCCCTACTTCCACTGGTAACAGGTAGTGTTTCTCTAGTAACATGTCCACCAAAATAGATAGCATCCTGGGCTATAAAATATACATTAAGGAGCTGAAAATAATAGAATTTATAAAAAGTATAATCTCATAACACAATGAAATTAAGCTTGGTGTAAATAACAGAAAGATAGTTGGAAAATCCTGAATATTTGGGGATTAAACAACATACTTCTAAGTAACAGTGGTTCAAATAATATCTCAACAGATATTTAAAAATATTTTGAACTAAACATCAAAATAAAACACCAAAATTTTATAACTAAAAACTATTTCTCAAACAAAATAAAAATAGCAAAAATAGTGCATAGAGGAAAATTAATAGCATTAAATGCAACTTAGAAAAGAAGAAAGATATAACACAACAATCTAAGATTTCACCTTAGGCAACTAGAGGAAGAGAAGCAATATAAACTTAATGCAATCCGATGGAAATAGTACAAACTAGAACAGAAGTCAATAAAATTTTAGAAAGCAAGAGAAAAAAACCTGCAACAGCAAAAGCTGGTTCTTTAAAAGATCAATAATATTTCAAAGTGTGTAATGAGACTAACCAAGAAAAAAATGAGAGAAAAAATATCTTAAATGTTGTAAGGATCACAACTATTTATACTAATAAAAAAGATCATAAAAATTTTCTATAAAATATTGTAGGCCTATCCATTTAAAACTTGGGTAAAGTGAACCAACTCCATGAAAGACACCACTACCAAAACTCATATAAGTAGAAATAGATATATTTGAATAGGCTTATTGATAAAGATTTTATTTTAATTACTAATAAGTTTCAAAAAAAGAAAACACCAGGACTGGATGGATTCACTGGTGAATATTACCACACTTTTGAGCAAGAAATGCTATCAGTTTTCTCCTATGTTTTCCAGAAAATAGAAGCAGATAGAAGGATTGCTAACCTGTGTGAATCTAGCATTACCCTAATACTGAATCCTGTAAATACATAACAAAAAGAGAAAACTACTGATGGATATTGCTTAAAAACACAGATGCAAAACCCAAAACAAAATATTAGAAAAAAAAATGGTGACTATCTAAATTTAAAATGAATAAAGCTAACTCAAAATTAACGTAAAGCTACTAAAAGGTAACGGGTTTCAAATATATGGTGGCAGAAGATGATTCGACTTTATGTGGTGAACACATAATGAAATATACAGATCATATATCAGAGAAATGTACACTTAAAGCTTATCTAATCTGATTAACAAATTTCACCCCCAATAAATTTTAATTAATTAATTAATACAAAACAGTACAACCCACCAAATCAGATGCTGAAAAATTATATTGCTATATCAAATATAGCTGAAAAATATTTGATAAAATTTGGCACTCATTCATGACAAAAACATTCAGCTAATTGAGAAGAGAAATGTAAAACATCAAAAATAACCTCTAAGGGAAAAAGGAGACAAAAAACAACCTTTAGCTAAAATAACACTTAGTGGTAAGAAACTGTCTGTTTTCTCCCTTTAAAGAAAAAGCATAGCTATTAATTCTCAGTACTATTATTTATCATCAGACTAGAAATCATTGCTAGTGCAATAAAACAAGAAAAAAAAAAACCAAAAAGGTATACACTGGGAAGAAAAAAATCAATGTCTTTATTCACAAAGATGATTGCCTATGTAGAAAATCCCCAGAAACTGACAAAATATTCCAGGGACTAAAAAAGCATAGCAGCACCCTGAGTAACATGTTTAATATACAAATGTCAAATGTTTTTTCTAAATACTAACAATAAACAATTGGAATTTTTAATCTAAAAAGAAAATGATACAATTTATAACAACACCAAAAAAGGAAATACTTAAGTGAAAATCTAACAGAATCAATTTATAATCTATCTGCATAAAGCTACAACATGCTGATGAAACAAATCAAAGAAGATACAAATAAATAAGGATATATTCAGTGTTCATGGATTGCAAGATTCAATATTTTTAACATGTCAATTTTTCCCAATTGTATCTACAGATTAAATGCAATCCACTCGCGTAGTCAGCTATTATGTAAATAGTAACAAACTAATTCTAAAGATTATATGAAAATTAAAGATCTAGAACAGCCAGCACAATACTGTAGAAGAATCAGTGTGAGACTCAACTACTGATTGTAGATTCAGTATAGTTACAGTAATTATTATATCATGATATAAGAAAAAAAAGAACAGAACAGACACATAGATTAATGCCTTAAAGTAAGAGAGCCCAGATATAGACCCATATAACAGACTTAACTGATCTTTGACAAATGAACAAAAGCAAGTCATCACAGTCTGGATAACTAATTGAAAATCAGTGTCAAATCTCTCGGAGCAGGAATATCTGAAGGTCAGAATCTGCTTCTTTTGAAGTTAGTTCCTAGAATTCTTAAACAGACTGTTTAGCTGTATTCACATGTAAGTTAACAGGTCATCATATACAAAAACAATGTCAAAAGGATGGTGAAATGGATCATAGGATGACTAGAAAATTGTTGGTGAACACCACATGTGCACTGGAGAAAGAGCCCTGTGCTCGGCAAATGTATGAGGATTCTGTATCTTCTTGTATGCTTTTTATTCATGAACCCCATTGACTTCTCACAGTATGGATTAAGGTGTCCTTAGAAGATTTCGTTAATGATGGCAGAGCTAGGGAAAGAAAGCATTGACCATTGTAGGAAATGTGATATTATCTATCAAACTCTATCTTTTTTGTGGGATAAAATCATTAATTCATGGAAAAAGGGCAGCAAACACATCATAATTAGTGCACCAATGAAAATCCATCACATCAAAACATGCTGTGATGTATATGAAGAGTTTTTTACAAAACTGTTGGCATACACATTTATAATATGATCCAATTAAGATAAAAATTATGCTGAGTTTAAAAAGGCTGATCCCCATGAAGTATATACTATATGATTCCATTTTTACAAAATTATTTAAAAAACAAAACTTGAGAAATAAAAAGATTAGTGATTGCCAGGAATTAAGAATGAGGTTCCTAGAATAAAAGAGTATCAGTATAAACAGGCAACATGAGTGGTCTTCGTGGGGCTTGACTTTCTCAGTATCTTGACTGTGATGTGGATTTGTGAAGGTACATCAGTTACATTAAAACTGAATAGAACTCACATACACACATAAGTGGATACAAGCAAAACTGGGAAAACTTAAATAAGATTGATGGATTGTTATCAATGTCAGTACCCTAATTGTAATGCTATACTATAATTTTTGTGAAGTGTTATTATTGGAGAAAATTGGAAAATGTGTGACAGAGGTCTCTCTCTGTTGTTTCTCACAACTACATGAATCTACAATTATTTTAACGAACATTTCAATTAAAAAACATTTAAAGACAGAAAGGGTAAATTGTAGTTTTTCTTTCACTCATACATAGAGCGACACTATTGTCCCAAACTTATCGTATTTCCATCTTCCCAAAGATATACTACAAAACCTAAATTGTTTAAAATAGCATTTATGTGTATAAAATGTTTTATATATTTAAAACTAGTGGCAAAATACCAAGAATCTTTTGCATCTGAAAGTTTTCATTTTGTTGACCTTAAGTAATTAGTCAAATACTTCTCCAGCAAAAAGAATTTATTAAGGAACAACAAAGAATTACAATTAAAGATATGAGATTTCATCATGAACCAATGAGAGAAATATTCTTTTATAACAGGATGGGAAGATTTCAGAGAGACTGTTGTAAACAAAGAATCTAACAGAAGAAACTGGGAGTTTGAAATGTACTGCTTTTTTATTCGCTGAGAGGTTGCAAGTTAGAAGATCCTCCCTCTTCCTGTCAGAGTAGTAGAGTAAAATAAAATCTTCTTATTATAAATGGAAAGTATGCTTCTTTCTTTTTGAGGTGATTGATGATGAGTGAAAAGCATGAGGGCTTCCCTTACAGGCCCTCCCAATTCCAATTTAAATGAGGTTTCTGTTTATTAATCTTCACGATTTAAATATTTCACAAAGATTTTTATCAATTAATGAAGTTTTCTCATTCTTCTTAATGTCTGCATAATATTCTATTTTATTACTATCCCACAATCATTTAACCATCTCTCTGTTTTTAATATTTCTTCTTAAAAATCCATACATCAATAAATGATTTTGTATGTTATTTTATTCTTATTAGAAAGTGTATCTTTCAGATACATTTTTAGAAATACAATCACTTCATAACATTGTATATACCTATAGAGCCTGCTAAATGTTGGCAATTATTAGATGTTTGATAAATTTCTGCTAGAAACAAATGCATGTAACTTTTGTAATACTTTTTCCAAAACAATGTGAAATTAAACCTTATTATTATTAAACATCTAATAGAAAAATTAGGTCTTGATAGATTAACAACTCCGTATTGCTTGCTTTAGGGTGAGTAATGGCTGAAATTTAAAAAAAATTAATTGTTGTTAATGATTTTTCCAACTAACACTGAGACAGTCACTTAGGAATCATTATGAATATCCTTACAAGTTGCTTAAAATATGAGTATAAAAGTTATAGAATATTTATAAAAATTCAGTAATTTACACAATCTGCAAATTATCAGTGGAGAAGTAGACCAAATTTGTCAATGTAAAAAGATTTATCTGTGAAAAAAACATAATTTTTATTCTGGATGTAGCTTTAACATTAATGTGAATTTTGGTTTATTATTATTATTATATTTCATATACTTTTCAAAACTGTGGATATATATTTTCAGTAACCAGTGACCTAGACTCTAGCTATTCTTTTGATTTTAGTCTTCACAGAGCACCATTTTTATGTAAATTTCTTTACCAGAAACTCAGACTACAGAGCAACTTGATATTTAAATTAATAATAGGTTTTATTTAAATTGTAGGATTTATTTATTTTTAAATTATAAAACATTTAATAGAATAGCAAGAAAATGACTTGAAACACTCATTCAGATGTTTTATATATTTTTAGCAATACACATTTTTAGAAATACAATCACTTCATACTATTGTATATGCCTATAGAGCTTGTTAAATATTGGCAATTATTAGATGTTTGATAAATTTATGTAGCAACAAATGCATGTAATTTTTGTAATACTTTTTCCAAAACAATGTAAAATTCAACTTTATTATTATTACAAATCTAATAGGAAAATTAGGTCATGACATGACTTAAAAAAATGACCTCACCAAAAAGAAATTCAGACATGAAAAAAACTGGCATTAATAACAAAGGGCTGAAAATCAATACATTGAAATGACAATCATGCCGATAATCAATTTCAAAATTCTTCATGATTACATAATCAAAGGAAGCCATTTGACTTTTCCATGAAATCCCTCCAATATCCTGCCATAGTACGACAATCAGTATCTAATTGGAATGTGAGGTTTACCAAGCAGTATCTCATCACTACAGATGCTATGGTGAAGATGCATCACAAATCTAATTGGCTATGTCACTAACATACATCTCTTCTACTTGTTTCCAGAAAACTTATTTGAATCTGTCTTTACCTAATAGATGGTCTGTTTCCTTGCAAAATAAACATGTTTTAAAAAGGAAGTGCCGCATAGCTGTAAAATACATCACGTACCCAATTCTTGTTTGCATGTTAGAATATATCTATATGCCTGACAAATATTTGCATCCAAGACCAAAAATAAAATCTTCCAGTTAGATGATGAGCTGACTATATTTCTTCTCTCACACACACACACACACAAAACCCCCACAAATAAACAACTAAACTAGATTGTGGAACCACATGAAGATATACTTGCACCGACAGTGAGCTTTGATTTAAGGTAAAATACATTTTTATTGGACTACTTATAGGTTTTTTAAAAATATTTCATTAACAATCGAAGAAATTTTAGTATAAGCATCTGAGGATAATAGGGTAAATAAAACTAAAGTAACAAAAAAAATCTTGTTTCTTGCAATGATAATGCACTTTGACACATATTGAAATATTTCTAGAAAAAGGACTCCTGGACATGGACACCAGTGTGGTGATTGGAGGAAGGATGGTATAAAGGGACTAAATAGTAATAGAAAAAGTACAATAAAAATACAACTTAAAGTAAAATAGAAAAGATATACTTCTACAACTTAATGTTTACTAGACCACTTTTATCAAGTATTACTAAATGAGAAAGTTTAGCATAAAATTAAAATTTTATTTTAGATTAATTTGAATTAAATGTTTAGGAATCAGTGTTATCAACTTTGATAACAACAAAGTTTTAAATTCATTTCCACTAATGAATATAGAAATAGATACATACAAATATATGCACATATATACATACATGCATATTCACATATATAGAATCCAGGTAAGATAAAATGATTATTAGTTTGGTGATTTGGCAAATTAGAAATATAATATCCCAAAATTGTATATTGAGAATTTGCTCAGTAGTAGAAATGAAGAACAAACCTAAAAATTATCAATTTTTCATTCATTATAGAGTGACACGGATCAGTCAGAAACTAGAAGGGGATTGAACTGCAAGAGAAAAACAGCACTGACTGGTATTTTATTTCAGGGAAAGTTAGTGCTTCAAGTGTTAGCTAGAGCTCAGGAATACATTCAAAGTCTCACTGGCTTGAAGACTCAAAGGATAAAATTCAGAGACTCTGCAGCACCTGGGAAATAAGAATAGGCCCTAGAAAGGAAAGAACCATATATTAATGGAGTTAAATTCTGAGTGTATACTCTGCCTAAATTTTGAAGTGATCCCTAAACTTTACATCTGAAGGTCAAACCATAAACTCCTTTGAAAGGTTAAGATAAACCTGAAATTTAACTGCTGCCCAAGAAAACAATTTACATTTTAAATTTGATTTTAAAAATTGTATGCTATAAAAGAAAAACAGCAGACAAGCAAAATCTCTCTGGAGAAGTATAACAAAATCATAAATCTTCTCAACAAACATAGCCTCCAACATTACCATACGTGTAATGATATGCCACATACAATGAGACATAAAAATCTGGCCCATTCTCAAGAAAAACAGAGGAGGGAGTTGAAGAATAAGAAAATCAATCATGTAAATTATCCAATCAGAAGAAGAAAGAATAAATACATGAAACAAAAACAAACAGAGACTCTGGGACCTGAGGAAAAATATGAGATGTAATGTGTTATATAGTTGTCCGAAAGGAGAGAAAAGAGAGACAATGTGACAGGAAAAAGTTTCAAATTTTTTGAAAATATGTAGTATATTTACAATCTCACATGATTTCACTCATATGTGCAATCTATGAACAAACTGAACTAACAAACAAAATAGAAACAGACTCATATATAGCAGGATGATAACTAAGGGGTGGGGAGTGTAGAGGGTGGATGGGTTGACCAAAAAGGACAAAGGACTCATGGATATGGCCAAAATGGAAGTAATTACAGGGGGGAGGGAGCATGAGAGAACTAAATGGTAATGAGAAAATACAATAAAATTATTAAATAAAAAGAAAGTAATATATTTACATATTCAATAAGCTCGATATATCCTACATAGAATCCAACTAAAGAAGACCATGTCTAGGCACATAATTATCAAACTATTGAAAAGTAAAGATAAATAGAATATTTTGAAAGCAGCCATGGAGGAAGGAAAGGAAGAGCTCACAACACATAAATAGTAACAAGGATTTAAGTTATTGCTGACTTATTATCCAAATCATGTAAGCAATTAGACATTCAAGCAATATCTTTATATATAAAAAAAAATTAACCCCTCTATTTGTTTCCATGGTAAATGTCTCATAATAAAGATGGCATAATAACAATAAAATCAGAGCAAGAAAATTTACAATGTGTTACCAGCAGAATTGCAGTAGGAACAATGGTGACTCCTAGAGAGAAATAATATCAGATGAATAAATAAATACACAAATAAGGATGAATGACATTCTTTATCTATATTTTTTCTTCTAATCTTGTAAACACATATGATTGCATTGGAATACAGCACTGGATTGTGGGATTTATAACACATGTGGATACAACACATATATAATATAATAAGTGTAATTATAAGATTTAAAATTTTCCTTACTTTATAGATGTATGTTAATCCTAATAAAGAGACATTTTAGTACTAGATATTGTTATCTCTGAGAAATCTCTATAAATGATAGAAAGAATTATAGTTATAAAGTCGATAGCCCTCAGAACAATAAAAACTTATATTCACACAAAGACCTATATGAGAATGTTCATAGAGGCTTTATTCATTGTAGCCAAAAACTGGAATCAACCCAAATGTCCTTTGACAATTGAATGGGTAAGCAAACTACATTACATCCATGGCATGGGCTATTACTCAGCAATAAAAAGGAATGAACACATAAAAATTGAGGCAAATATCTAGAGAATTATGTTGAATAAAAAATCCAAAACCAAAATCTTGTATATTGTAAGATGCCATTTATATAACTTTCTTTAAATGACAAAATTATAGAAGTGAAGAAGACAGAAAGAACAAATTAGTGATTGATTGCAAGTGGTCACACACAAGAAGGGGGAAAGAGAAAAAATATGTGGTTTTAAAAACTAACAGAAAAGATTTTGATAGCAGAATTGTTCTCTATTTTGCCTATGTCGATGTCAATATTTTGATTTTGATATTATACTACAGGTTGTAAGGTGCTGTCGTTTGGGGACTCTGAACAAAGAATATAAGGTACCTCTACCTCTAAATTATTTATTAAACTGTGTATGAATCTATGTTTATTTTAAAATAAACAATTTAAGTGAAAATTGAAAAAACATAGTCTTGAAATGGTGAATAAAAATCCAAAAAAAATTTAAGTGGAATTCTAAAACAAAGTCAGATAACTTCATGGTGGACAAACATGGACAAAAGAGAAATTAAAATTTATAAAACAAAGCAAAACAAAACAAACAAAACAGATGACACAAGTAGGAAACAAATGACAGATATAAACTGTATAAATAATTATGTTGAATGTAAATGGACTATAAAAGCTATAAGCTTTAGAAAGTAAGAAAGTAAAATTGCTTGCATTTGCAAACACACAACTTTTTTAATGTGGAAAAATATTAAGTTACAGAACAAATGCTAGAGTGAACACATGAGACTAGAAAAGTAAGACAACAAAGGGAAGTAAATTTATGACTTTATAAGACTATATAAAACCATTGTCTACACCGTTGTACAAATTAAAATTTCATAAGTACTAATAAAAAATCTTATTGATCTGCATGTTCTCAAACCTTGACATTTTCAAATCTTTAATTTATAGCAATTAAATGGTAAAATGTATTATTTTACTATAATTGTGATTTACATTGGCTGATTCCTAGTGAGGCTGATGAACTCTTTGTGGTAGTAGCCCTAGGTATTTTGTTTTCTGAAATGAGAATGAGTGAAGAAAGAACGCTCTAGGTTTGAAAAATGGTTAAGAAGCTCAAGCTTGATCAATAGACTAGATGATATCATATGACTTAGGATCTTTTCTTCTTAATCCAAGAACATCACTTTTTCTGTAAGACTCATAATAACTTAACTTAAGAAATGTAAAGTGGTATGTTAAGAATTGTTCCCATATAGGCATAAAAAGAGAATCCCAATCTACCTTCCCAATGTGCTTAGAATCAAATTATACAACACTGATTTATATTTGTTACTAATTATTTATATAAAATTTTTATAAACCTTTACGAATGTATAAATCAAAAATCTCCTTTATTGTTTTGTATGGAATACTTAAACAAAATCAGTATGTCATTATTAATGTGCTAAAATCTCTGGCAGAGTACTTGTGCCATATGTTGTCATATATGGTGCCATAACACAAAGTGAAATTGATGAAGAGCCTCATGAATTTCAGCCAGCTGCAGTTTAAGTTCTTTAGTTTTTTATCAGTAATATTCCATTTACATAAAAGACAAGGTTTAAACAAGTTGACCTTTGCAATATTCTGTTTGACTCAAGTATTTGATCATAGCTATAATTGCATTATAATAACAAAAAATATAAAGTTACTGACAATGCACATTAAATACATACATAATAGAGACTTATTTTAAGAATGGTAGAAATGCACTTATTAGTAACATTCTCTTTCCATCAGTTGTGCTCCACAGTCAAAAGTGATACCAATATATATTACTCAAAAGAGTGAATCACAAGTATAAAGAGAAACCTACATTCATTTGCAAAAGTGTATAAAGGTACCCTATTCTGAACTCAGATATTTTGGATTCGTTTTCAAAAGCTAGGTACATTGCTCATTCTGTCCTTTGAATTTAATCACTATATGAGAATGTTATGGGAAGTGGATGACAATCTTTCTGATTTTGTGAAATAGTGACCATTTGATTGAAAGAGAACTATGGCAAAGAGCACAAAATATAATATACTCAAACGAAATTCAGATCTATTTTTCAAATGGAGGGCTGCGACTCAATAGGGGATCATAAAACTAATTCAGAGAAATATTACCATTTCAAACATGAATCAGAGTAAGAGAGAAAAGATAGCAGCCAAGTAGGTGGAAGCTGAGTCCACTTGCTGTTGCCCCCAACTTGGATACCCAGCCAAGTTTCTGACAAATTAACTGAACATGCAACAGAATCTTAGCTGATATGTTTGGAAGTGAAAGAGTATGGAAGATGCTTCACAATGGGCACATATAAGACCTGACAGGAATTGTGATTTAAGTCAGCCAGCCAGAAAGGAGAACCCACCAATGAATGAGCCATCTGTAATCAAAGCACTAGTATCTCACATAAACTGAATAAAGGGCAACCCTAGAGCATCCAGACTGGTATATCAAAGAAACTGCACTACTGAGTTCCACAGATCTCCTAGCAGAGACGTCCAGCCCATGAAAACAGGCAGGCAAAGCAGAGCATCCTGAGATGAAACAACAGACAAAAAGAGTCACCTCAAAAGTGGAGAAAAATAAATATTCTTCAATCAAAAGGTGTTGCGGACCGTTCAGCCTGGTTTCAGGAGTTGTAACCCTCACCCCATGGTGGGCTGTGTAAGAGCCAAAGGGACCCACTTCATCTGAGTCTGTTCTGTTACAAGGATGTGACCTATTAAGGAGACAAAGTTTATCTCCCTGGCAGGAGTGCTGCTTCTACCTCACCCATCTCTGGCCCCAATGCTTGGTTGGCAGTCAATGACGGGTAAGACTCCTCATGGGAGGGGCAACCTAAGCCAGACACGACCACTTGGGAGGCCTCATGGAAGGACTCGGGGGGCGGGGGGGCGGGTTGCAGCAAAGAGGATGTGATGGACCCTCGCCCCCCGGCTATTCTGACATAGCCCGAGTCCTCATTTCCATCTGGGAGATGTCTCCTGCTTCCTAATTGCCTTAAAGCCTGAAACTGTGGGGGTGAGCGGTGCAGCCCTGTCCTGGCCAGGACGGGCCCCTTGGGTGATTGGCATAAGAATGAATTCCTAAAGTCCTGTGAAACCTGCTTTGCTAAGAGTGCTCTTCCTGAGGTGACAAGTGGCCCAGGAGGAAATAAGCATGTCTCCCAAAGTCTGGCAACCCCCCTTCCTGACAAACACTGGCTCCGATTAAGCCCTCAGATTTCTTTGACATGTTAAACTTGTATTCCGGTGTATTGGAACCCAATAAAAGCCTAGTGAGGAAGGGGCTCTGGGTCATTCTCCTCTGAGAGTTTGAGCCCTTTCCTCCCCAAGCAGAAGATGTCTTGGTAGTTTTTACTTTCATCCGTGATGGAGGGATGGGGCTCTGCGGGAGGAGCCCCCCAGCAAAAAGGAAAGGAGGAATCCCAGGAAAAAAAAAAAGAGCTAAATGAAATTGAAGTAGACAATTTATCAGACATAAAATGTACAATAATGATTATAAGGATGCTCAAAGAATTCAGTGAGAACTACAACAAACTTTATGAGAACAACAGGAACTCAGTGGGACCTACAGCTTCATGAAAAGAACATAGAAACTATGAATAAGAACCAGGAAAAATAGTAATACAATATCTGAAGTGAAAAATATATAGAAGGAATTAAAAGCAGGCTAGATAAGCAGAGGATTGAATGAGCAAGTTAAAAGACAAGGTAGAAATACCCAGTCAGAGCAACAACATGAAAAAAGACCAAAAAAAAAAAAAAAGAATGAGGATAGTTTAAGGGAGCTTCAGGACAACATGAAATGTAACATGCTTATTTTAGGAATATCAGAAGGGGGGAAAAAGGAGCAAGGGATAGAAAACTTGTTTGAAAAAATAATGACAGAAAACTTCCATGACTTGGTAAGAAAAAAGGTACACAGATTCAGGAAGCACAAAGCATCCTAATCGAGATGAAAACAAAACAAAACAAAAAAACCCTACTCTAAGGCAGATCACAATTAAAATGTTAAATTTTAAAGACAAAGAGAGAATCTTAAAGGCAGCAAAGGAGAGACAGCTAGTAATATACCAGGACGCTTTGATAGGGCTATCAGCTGATTTCTCAAAAGAAACACTATAAGTCTGAATAGATTGACACAAAGTATTCCAGGCAATAAAAAAGAAACTACAATCAACACAACCAACACTAGTTTATGCAGCAAGGTTCTCATTTAAAATGGAAAGTAAAATAAATAGCTTCCCAGGGGGGAAAAAAAAGAAGAAGGCTAAAAGAGTATATCTCCACCAAGCAGTCCTTATGCTAAGGAGACTGCTATAAAAAAGATTATATATATATATATATATATATATATATATATATATAGAGAGAGAGAGAGAGAGAGAGAGAGAGAGAGTGAGAGAGAGAGAGAGAAACACATGTATGGAAAAATGTCAATGAATAAGTACCTATCAATAATAAGCTTAATTGTAAATAGATAAAATGTTCTAGTTAAAAGACATAGGGTAGCCGAATGGATAAGAACATGACCCGCATATATGCTGTTAAGAAGAGACCCATCTCAGAACAAAAGAGCTACACAGGTTGAAAGTTAAGGGATGGAAAAAAATATTTCAAGAAAAAGGACATGAGCTCTGGCTGGTGTAGCTCAGTGGATTGAGCGCGGGCCTGCGAACCAAAGGATCGCGGTTCGATTCCCAGTCAGGGCACATGCCTGGGTTGCCAGGCCAGTTCCCGGCAGGGGACACACGAGAGGCAACCGTACATTGATATTTCTCTCCCTCTCTCCTTCCCTTCCCCTCTAAAGATAAATAAATAAATAAATAAATAATAAAAATAAATAAATAAAATATTTAAAAAAAAAGAAAAAGGACATGAAAAGAAAGTTGGGGTAGGGATATATATTTCAGACAAAATAGATATCAAAATAAAGTCCATAAAAAGGGACAAAGTAGGTCACTACATAATTCTTAAGGAACTGGTCCAACAGGATGATACAACCCTTAAAAACATATATGCACTCAACATAGGAGCATCTAAATATATAAGGAAAATCTTGGAAGATTTAAAGAAAGATATTGACAACACAGTGATCACAAGGAATTTTAACACCCCACTCTCAACATTGGATAGATCTTCCAAAGAAAGAATCGACAAGGATATAGTGGCACTGAACATCATTCTAGATCAAATGAACCTAATTGTTATGTACAGAATCGTTCACACCAAGGAAGCAAAATATGCATTCTTTTCAAATACACATGGAACATCTTTAATAATAGACCATATGGTAGGGAAAAAAACAAGCCTCAACAAATTAAAAAAGAAATGAAATCATATCAAGCATGTGCTCAGATCACAATGGCTTGAAACTAGAAACCAACCACAAGGAAAAGAAACTCTAAAACATTCCAATACATGAAGAGTGAATAACATGTTATTAAATAATGAATGGGTCAAAAATCAGATCAAAGAAGAAATCAAAAGTATCAGGAAACAAATGAAAATAAACACACAATAACTCTAAAGCTATGAAACATAGAGAAGGCAGTACCAAGAGGGAAATTCAGAGAAATACAGGCCTACTTAAATAAGATAGAAAAATCTCAAATGAACAACCTAATTCTGAATCTACAAGAACTAGAGGAACAACAAACAAAGCCTAAAGTAAGTAGAAGGAAGAAAATAATCAAGATCAAAGCAAAATTAAATGACATAGAGACTAAAAGAATAATTCAAAGGATCAAATCCAGGAGCTGATTTTTTCCAGGAACAAGTTTTAATACATAATATTAATTTATTACTCACAATACCCACATGGTCATAAAATATGATTTTAAATGTTTTTAATGGTGGGGAGGGGCCCAAGGAAACACACATTCTAGAGCCGAGAAAAGGAATAAATTAGTCCTGGTCTTGTTGATCTGGGGTCCCTCTGTGAGAAGGCCTCAGTTTGGGGCCTTTTTTTTTTTGAATAGATAAACAAAATTACCAAAAGTTTAAGCAGACTTACCAAGAAAAATATTGAGAGAAGACCCCCCCAAAATAAAATCATAAATGAAAGAAAAGTAACAATCAATGTCACAAAAATAAAAAGGATTGTAAGAAATTACTATGAACAACTACATGCCAAGATATTGGACAACCTGGGTGAAATGGACAAATTCCTAGAAACATACAATCTTCAAAAACTGAATCAAGAAGCAGAAAGCCTAAATAGACTAACAGTAACTACTGAATTAAAGCAGTAATAAAAAATTCCCAGCACATAAAAGCCCTGGAATGGATGACTTCATAGGGGAATTGTACCAAACATTTAAGGAAGAATTAACACTTATCCTTCTAAAACTATTCCAAAAATTCAAGATGAGGGAAGACTCTCAAATTCTTTTTATAAGACTGTTATCATCCTAATTCTAAAACCAGGAAAAGACACAACAAAGGAAGAAAACTTCAGGCCAATATCTCTGATGAACATAGATGCTAAAATCCTCAACAAATTATTGGCAATTCATATTCAGCAAGATATTAAAAAAGATCATACACCATGATCAAGTAGGATACATTCCAGGCATGTAAGGAGGGTACAATATTTGCAAATCAGTAAGTGTAATACACCACGTAAACAAAATAAAGAAAAAAATCAGCCCTGGGCTGTGTGGCTCAGTGGATTGAGTGCTGGACTGCAAATCAGAGTCACTGGTTTGATTCCAGGTTGGGACACATACCTGGGTTGTGGGCCAGGTCCCTAGTAGGGGGAACACAAGGGGTACATGAGAGGCAACCACACATTTATGTTTCTCTCCCTCTCTTTCACCCTCCCTTTCCCTCTGTCTAAAAATAAATAAATAAATCTTTTTAAAAAAGAAAGAAAAAAATCACATGATCATATCTATAGATGCCGAAAAAGCATTTGATAAAATCCAGCACCTATTTATGATAAAAACACTCAACAAAGTGGGAAGAGAAGGAGCATACCTCAATATAATAAAAGTCATATATGAGAAATCTACAGCCAACAATATACTCAATGGGCAAAAGCTAAAATATTTCCTCTTAAGATCAGGAGCAAGACAAAGTTGCTCACTTTTACCACTCTCATTCAACTTGGTACTGGAAGTTCTAGCCACAGTGATCAAAAAGAAATAAATAAATAAAAGTTATCCAAGTTGGAAAGGAGGAAGCAAAAATGTTATTGTTTGCAGATGACATGGTAGTGTACATAGAAAACCCTATGGACTCCACCAAAAAGCAACTTGACCTATTAAGAGAATATGGCAAAGTAGCATGATATAAAGTCAGTATTCAGAAATGGAACAGCAGTTTTGTACACTAACAATACAACATCAGAAACAGAAACTAAGAAAAAATCCCATTTGCCATAGTAACAAGAAAAAATAAAATACTTAGGATTAAATTTAACCAAAAAGGTAAAAGACCTGCACTCAGAAAAATACAAAAGACTCCAGAAAGAAATTAAGGAAGATACAAATAAATGGAGCATATACCATATTCATGGGTTGAAATAATTAAAATCATTGAAATGTCCATGGTATTTTTCAATAATTGAAATATTTTTCAATCAACAGATTCGATGCAATTCCTATTAAAATACCAAGGGCATACTTCACAGATCTAGAACAAATATTTCAAAAATATATATGGAAACAATAAAGATCCCACATAGCCTCAGTGATCTTAAGAAAGAACACAGTTGGAGGGATCAAAATACCCAATATCAAACTATACTATAAGGCTGCTGTAATCAAAACAGACATTTCCTGGAATAAGAACAGACACATAGATCAATGGAACAAAATAGAGAGGCCAGAAAGAAACCTATGTCTCTGTGGTCAATTAATATTTGACAAAGGGAGCATGGGCAAAAAATGTAGTAACCATTGCCTCTTCAATTAATGGTGTTGGGAGAACTGGGCTGGTACACACAAAAAAATGAAACTAGACCACCACCTCACACCATACACCAGAATAAACTCAAAATGTAAAAAAGACTTAAATATGTCATGACATCATAAAAATCCTAGAGGAAAACTAAGGCAGAAAAATTTCAGATATCCCATGTAGCAATATTTTTGCTGATATCTCCCCTAAGGCAATGGATATAAAGAAAAGAATAAAGAAATGGGACTACATCAAATTAAAAGGCTTCTGCATAGCTAAAGAAACCATCATCAAAATGAAAAAGGAACTGACCATATGAGAGAACATATTTGGCAATGATACATAAGACAAGAGTTTAATCTCTAAAAAATATAAAGAACTCATATAACTCAACACCAGGAAGAAAAACAATTCAATTTAAAAAATGGGCAAAGGACCTGAATAGACACTTCTCCAAGGAGGACATACAGATGACCCATAGACATATGAAAAGATGTTCAACATCACTAGCCATTAGGAAGATGCAAATTTAAAAAAGAGGGGTAGGATTGAGGGTGGGAGTGAAGACAGCTGGAGTTGGGGGAAGTGTTAGGGGAAAAATGGAGACAACTGTACTTGAACAATAAAAAAAATAAAACCTTAATGAGATATCACCTTACACCTGTCAGAATGGCAATCATTAATAAGTCAACAAACAAGTGCTGGCAAGGATGCAGAAAAAAGGTAATCCTAGAGCACTGTTGGTGAGAATGCAGACTGGTGCAGCCACTGTGGAAAACAGTATGGAATTTTCTCAAAAAATTAAAAAAGGAACTCACTTTTGATCCACTGATTCCAGTGCTGAGAATATACCCTAAGAATACTGAATCACCAGTTCAAAAGAAATTATGCACCCCTATGTTCATAGAAGTGCTATTTGAAATAGCTGGGTGCTGGAAATAGCCTAAGTGCCCATCAGTAAATGAGTGGATAAAAAGAACTATGGTACCTTTGCACAATGGAATACTTTGCAGCAGAAAGAAAGAAGGAACACCTACCTATTGCGACATGCTGTCGGGAATGGGAGAATATTATGCTAAATGAAATAAGCTGGTCAGTGAAAGAAAAATCCCATATGATCTTACTTATAAGAGGAATCTAATGAAAAAAATAAATTACAAACAAAATATAACCACAGCAATGGAAACATGGAACATACTGACAGTGACCAGAGGGGCAATGGGAGGGGGATAATAGTGAAAAGAAGGGGAAGAGGCTAATCAAAAGATATGTGTGAATGACCCATGGACATGGACTACAATGTGGGAATTAACTGTAGAGTTGGGGGTGAGATGGGTATATGAGACAAAAGGGGAAAATTGAAACAACTGTAATAGAATAATAAAAAATGATTAAAAATAATAAATCAATAAATTGGAATAGAAATACTAAAATATACAACATGTAATGCAGATATATCCAAATAAAACTTTATTACATATTTTTTATGTTTATTATACATGCTTGCTTATGTATAATATATTGTCAACTGTAGGTTGTTGTAAAAATATTTCAAGGTGCAGATTATAGGGTTTAGCATGATGTTAATTGAATCTATTTCCAATGTAGGATTTTCATATCTGTTATTTGACATACTTATAATAATAACTAACATGCGAGTTTCTGTTATATTCTAATGGCACTGTTCTAGGCTAAAAATCTCTAAACTCTCTCTCTCTCACACATACACACACACAAACACACTCACATTTCATTCATTCTCACAAAATTCTATATGGTAAATGACATAGCTCTTCTTGGATGATAGTGTAAGCTAGCTGTCTAAGGTACATACATAGCCATGATTATGATAATCCTTGACTTTTTAATAGAGAAGTAGGTTCACTATGGCTTTTATCATTCAATCTCTATTGACAATTATCTATGACATACAAGTAAAATGAAAAAAAATTGCTCAGAACATGTACTAAGACAGCTATATCATTGTATCAATTAAAATAGTTTTGTTACTGAAACCCAATTTAAAATATATCTTGTAAAAAGGAAATTTTATTATTTTATGTGATCAAGATAACAGGATTATTGTTAGAAACAAGAATCAGACTTCATTCAACCTTTTGCTTTTGCTTCTTAAGACAGGTCGTGGTCATTTTCTCTAATGGATTATGTGTGTCTTGTAGCTTTATCCAAGAGTTCCTGCCTTTGAGCAGCAAGCAACTTTGAACAAGAGTGGCAAGGCAATGTTTACCCTCTGCTCTGACGCTGTATCCCAATGGATCATAGGTGGCAATGGGAGGGAATATTAATTCTGCCCTGCAAGGGGCACACAGTTGGAGATATCTAATAGTATTCAGGGGTAATTATCTTTCTCAATTTCACTGGCTTTTTCTGTATGTTTCCCTTTTGAGGTAGTTCATTCACTTTGACATGGATCAATGAATTCAGCTTTCAGAAGCTGGCCAATTATATGATTGGTAGTCCTCCGTAGTCTTGGATCACTGGAACTTGGAATAATAGACTTCCTTTAATCAAAGTGTTCTTCACTGGAATATGGTGAATACTATTTTGAGAAAAGTAGCCAGAACGCTTCAGAACTCTGATTTTTTTTTCTACACAGTGCTCCAAATTCTCAGAAATAGTTGATGTGTGATTAAGATTCACAGAGTTAAAATAATTACTTAGCTAAATGATATGTAACCATGCTACAAACTGGCAAAAGCAAATCCTATGATGAAAAATGAAGTAAACATTCCTTCGAGAGCAGGACTAATATTGTTCTTACAACTTGTTTAGTTATGCTCATCATACAAGATAGTATCAGACCATCCTTTGTGCTCCAATCACACATTTTTAATTAAATTTATTGAGATGGCATTGGTTAATAGGATCATATAAGATCATATAGGTTTTAGATGTACATTTCTATGGCATGTGATCTGTACATTGCATTGTGTGTCCACCACCCAAAGTCAAACCACCTTCTGTCATCCTACATTTGTCCTTCTTTACCACCCCTCACCGCCCCCTACTTTCTTCCCTCTGCTAACCATCACACTGTAGTCTGTGTCCATGAATTTCAGTTTTATAATCCACATATGAGTGAAATCACAAGGTTGCTAGCTTTTTTTGACTGACTTATTCTCTTAGCATACTATTCTCAAGTTCTAACGCTACTTTCCATGAAGCATTCCCTCAATGTAGACACAGAAAAACTTGAGACTCGGTATTCTGAAAAAGGTACCATAATTTACATGAAAACAGTATACAATTAGTAAAGTTTGTAGACTTTTCCTAGAGATATGGTATCTGAGGTTGAATCAATTAATGGGCTTGCGTATCCTGGGATGCCATAACAAAGTATAATACTTTGGGTGGCTTAAACAATGGGAATTTATTTCTCGCTATTCTGAAGAACAAAAGACCAAGCTCAAGGAGACAGCATGGTCATATTTCAGATAGGGCTCTCTTCTTGGTTGGTAGACTTTGTCACCTGGTAATTTATACATTGTTTATATAATGATTTTGCTTTTACATAAGTAAATGATTATTCTTTCAAGCCCCACAAATTCTTTTTTTTTTAATTTTTATTTTCATTGTTGATCTTGTACAGTTTTCTGTCTTTTATTCTCACCCGAACCCGCCACCCCAACCCTCCCCACCTCCCTCCCATTTCCACCCCCCCATAGTTTTTGTCCATGTGTCCTTTATACTTGTTCCTGTAAATCCTTCCCCTTTTCCCCTGAAATTCCCTCCCCTCTCCCGTCTGGTGACTTTCAGCCTGTTCCCAATTTCCATGTCTTCGGTTATATTATGCTTGTTTGTTTGTTTTGTTGATTAGTCATACCAGTTAGCTATCTTTCAAGTACTAATTAATTATATGTGTGTTTATATATTTGTATATACACTAAATAAATATATACATATGTATTCACATACAGTTTCTCTTCACAGTCTTTCAAAGAAGCTAAGTCTAGCAATTTGTTGTCAACAAAAACTGCATTTACTATCTGTTTTCCAGGTTATATATAGGGCTCATGATCATGTAATTGTTGTTTTACACCACATGAGCCATTACGTCTAGTAATTCCACTTGAAAGATTTGGTACTGTCCACAAAACTTATCTGGTTACCACATAAAAAATTAACTGCTGGTCTTTTTTTAAATTTCTTTTTCTTCTTTTAATTGTTGTTCAAGTACACAACTGCTTGTCTTGAATGCCAGAATAGTTTATGTTGACAAAATATTTTGTTAAAAATGTTTAAATCTTTCTTTTCTTTTATTTGTTTTATCTTTGATTCTTCCCAGGATGGAATTAACTCTATTGAGAAAGCTCAGGGTAGAATGGAAGTGTTTATTGAATGTGTATTCAAATTCTACAGTGAGAGGTGAACTACTGCAGGTCTCACACATTGCAGCTTGGCTAGTAGGTGCCTTTGTCTTAGAAACTACTTTTCCCAGGGGAAGACTATAATAAAAGAGTCAATGATCTGTAAATTGCAACTAAAATGTTCAAGCTGGTCTTGTCCGTAAATACTTTTCTCTATAGTTTACAATACTCAGAATTCAGCTGCTGTTTAGGCAATGAACTTAAGTTTTGTTGTTCTTGTTCTTTTTAAGGGCTTGACATGAACTTGCAAAAAGGTGAACACAAAATATAGAAGTATTGAGATATTTTAATTCTAATTCAACAGATGAAAAAGCCAGACAGCTAAAAGAAAAGGAATAGAAACAGGGACAGAAAAGAAAACGAAATAAAAATCTTTCTGGGTATAATCATTTTATGCTATTTAATTGTATTAAGTATATCATGGTCAATGGCTATAAAGGGATGGCTATGGAGGGAAATAGTCTAAATCAAATTTCTTCAGCTCATTTGTGCATTATGTTTTTCTATTTTCCATATTAAACTTCCATAATTGATTCATATTACTTTTTATATTAGATTACTTAATTACCACAGACTACCATGGCCTGGGGAGTCATAACTCATCAAAGTATAAGCAGAATTCTTTCCAAAGAAATTCGTAAAATCAGTGCCCATTTCCTAAGAATCAGCACATGTAATTTGTATGTGGAATATGCCTTAAAAACATCATCACAAAATTTTAAAAAATTATAATTTAACACTTTAGTGGCACATAACATTATTATTAATATAGTTATAGTTTTTCAATTATTGATCTTCATATGAAAACAGTGTAAACAAATTAAAGTAAGTGAGGTAAAATTGAGCATCTAAGTTTCATCAAACAAATGTTAAAAAGTAATCTTTCTAGCTATAAAAGGTATTTTAATGGCTGCCACTTGAAAAGTAGGACCTTCATTTGATTTATGATAATCCTGTTTCCATCTTTAGAAAATAATTCAAAATAACATATTTCAAAAGAAATTTATGATAGAGGTAGTCCTAAAAATACACTTTTGCATCTGATCTTCCTTTTGTTGGCATCTTTCTAATTTTAATAAGAAAAAATATAAAGGATTTATATACAGTCAGAACATCCTGGAGTATGATAATCTAACTAGAAGTAAGGCAAAAGAAAGAAAAATTAAGGGCTATATTTTTTATTCACATATTCTTTTCTTCTGTTCCAATTCTCTTTTTTCCCTCTTTCACTTTCTAATCATGTTTTATCAAAACACTTCTGAGTGCTATCTTATTGACTCTGTAATCAATCAACTAAATCACCTTGTTCTGCAAAAATTCCCTGGGAGCCTGACCTCTGCTACCTGATATTTACTATTTTCTGCTAAGATGCTTATAGTTCCTGTTATGCTAACACTGTATTATAGCATTACCAATTTAAGATGTGCCTTTATCACAAAGAATACTAATTGTAGGAAATTCAGTCTTGATAGCCTACAGAAGAGAGATTAGAGTCAAATTGAAAGGATGCTCCTAATGTGTTGGCTTTGGTTGGCATGGAAAAGATCTTGTATGAAACTGACAAGTGGCACAGGTTATCTAGAAATTTTAGAGTATAGAGTACAAATATAAAAATTTTAAAATTCAGATGAAACTTTTCTTGACTTAAATGACTGGAGAATTAAAAATGTGTGTTTAACTCTAAAATCCAATCCATGTTGCTTCTTTAAACCAAATCAAAGACTACATTTTTATATATTTTTTCTCCTGGAATACTATTAAGTGAGAAATTCAAGTTGACCAATTCAACATTAAATTTACAATAAACAGGACAGGATTAAGCTTATCCTGATTATTTAAAGTAATAATAATAACCAAATGCCTGTCTTTGGGGCTATCTTTCCAAACCAATATTGATAGACAGAGGTGCAAGAAAGGACAGCACACATTATTGAACAGTTGAAAAAATTAACTCTTAGGGGAATACCTATTGCATTATTGAGAAGGATGTAATTCATGACTGCAAATTAGTAAGAAAGAAAAAATACAGATAAGTAAGAAGAAAATAGTCTAAGATTTAATATATAAATATTGATTTGCTTAAGTACCAACATATTAGTGAATAAAGCAGTAGTAATATAGGTACTCATTCAAATTTGACAAATGATGTCATATTTATAAAATTGCAAGTTACTTTCCTTACGTATTCTATATTACTCATTTATTCTATAAATCAGTGGATTTATTTTTAAAGACTGTAAGGTAGTTCTGGTTCAGAACAAATCTCATTACCTACCTGCTGTTCCTCCCATGAACTTAGCCTGTTAATCAAAACACCACCTGGCATAGATCATTTGGATATTAGGAAATATAATTGTTTATCTCTTAGAGTTTATGTTATCAAATCAAAAACCTTTTTTTGTCTTTGAATAAAATGAGGCCACACATTAGGATATATGGAAATATCCTCTTCCACAGTCTCTATTTGTAGACTCTGCCATGATACCTGTATTGTTTTACAATCTTAATATAATGTATTTAAATGCAAATAACAGTATATTGACACAGCTTTTGCAGGATCATTATATTCTCTTATTATTCTTTATAACTTTTCAAGAAAAATTTATTTTATAATTTCCATAAAGTTAAAGGGAAATACATTAGTTACAATGACATTTGTCTCAAAATAACAACTAAAATGTCACTAGGAAGATACTGTTCATTATATACAGTCTCACAGCTTTCAAGAATAACTAGAGTCAAGACTTCTACATCTTCAGGTTAAATACAAATTAAAATCAATGGGTTTTCTCATATAATAAACACAAGTCCACCTTCATTTTCTCAAATATGAATGGAAAGGAGATAAAATCCCATACTATATTCTACAAAGAGACTCAAATTTTATATCTTAGATCCAAAATATTTCTAAAATGCACTCATTACTCAAATAGAATGTAAACAACTTGAAAATAAATTTGTGATTCCACAATCAATATTTGGACTATTGCATACAGTTTGCCACACACTCATTAATTTTGTTAAAGTTGTGTGTTATTTTTTTATGATTTTAAATGGAAATTCATTCATAACCTAGGAAAACACATAATTTAATGAAAGATAATATATCAAGAAATAATAACAAATAATTGTGTCTGGTATGTATATATTCTTTTGTGTCCTGAACTTAAGTAGGATTAACCATCCTTGTTGAGAGAGGCAACTCAATCACTATTTCCTGACTTGTATATACAGAGTCACAGCAATTGGGAAAAAACACATATTTGTATAGTGAATGTACAATAACTTTTTTTCAGTATTCCCTACATATTCTTTCATGCAAAATGTGGAGCCATCTTCATTTATTAGAAGCACTTTGGCTCTAAAAGTGCAGATAGAAGTTGTACTTTAAAATGAGAATTCAATAAAAATTTAAAACAGAATATTTGATTGTGGAGTCAAAGTGGAATATTTATTAAAGGAATTTGAGTGAGTAATAATCGTGCAGTTCAGAAAACATTGATTTGTTATGCATACTCTCTTCAGATATGTTTCTTTCAATGTGATCCTCTCTAATAACTAACAGGAATAACTATGACTTTTGCTTATCTGAAAATAACCATTTTGCAGGTAAGATTTTATGACTATTGATGGTTTGTCTGGCAAAAGTGCAGCCATTGTTAATATAAAGAGAATGGTTTGTGCGACATTGATGTAATGTGGCAGCCAGGGAAAGTAGACCGGACTATGCACATGTGGACAACAATGGTTTCACTGGGGGTGGTAGACTCTGTTGAGTGAGCATGTGTACTGTGTGGCCCTCACATTCAGAATGACTGAGCTAGCAGAGCAATGAATCTGAATGATATTTTGCCTTAAGCTTGAACATTCCTCTGCAGGAACTATTTGGAGGAGTCTGGAGGCTTTTGAAAACAATGCAATGAGTTCAGT